>JACMZG010001870.1:17609444-17653576 GCA_018340805.1 Microvelia longipes | reverse complement strand
AAAAACAGGTATAAAGCTTGGGAAAATTAATATCCATTTGGCAGAGACACTATGAGGCTAAATTACCCTTAGGAATGCATATTATTGACGACGCCCATTCTATTTCATCGAGTTGCCATATCCCTTAATTTGGAGCTCCTTATTTATTCCCAGCGTCACTGAATTTAACCATAGTAGTCCATTGGTACTATACCTATTACTTAGCTTGAAAAGTTGGTTCTTTCTTACTTTTCGCAATGATTTTAACTAGAATTTTATGGTTTAAAACTTTAACTGGTTTGTATGGGAATTATATTTATTAAAAATGGGTGTTTAAAGGTTCACTCGTTAAGTCTAAAGGCAGTATGGCTTAGGCACTTTGCTCTTTTTTGTTTCTTGTAGTGAAAGGCCACAATTAAGCATATATCTGTTTCCTTACGGCAATGGATTGTAGTCGGTTTTTAACTTTTATACAGGTACACAGCACTAATTGTAGCGAGTTTTAGTTTGCTCAATTACTAATTTATCTTCCGAGGGACTATCACAACAGAACGATTATAATTTAATTGGAAGAAGGATAAGCGGAGAAGGATATTTTTGGTTGACGGAGAGTTTTTTCCTCTTACAAGGTACTGACTTTTCTCCAGTTATTGTATTTTATGATTTTTATTGGTATATAAATCTTCGAGAATGTCAAAACTTGGATACCCGTGACAGTATATTTTATATACAGGCTTTAATTGAATGGTATATAGTCCTCCAAATTTTTTATATTATTCTATTTTTATAGGTCGATAGATACATATGAATTAAATTTCTTCTTATTATAGTTAGCAGTTGAAGTATTTGGAATCTAAGCTATCCACACGTGGTAAGGGAGATTCATATTAGCATTATAATTAAATTCTTTTGAAAGTTTTTTTTTTTAGGGCTATACATCTCTTTACGACGTGAAATATAAACGTCGTACATATTTCAGGTTCGGGACATTTATAAGGTAAATTTTGTAAGTTCGCGTTCCGATCTGAAACCCATACAAAAGTTATCGATATATATATATATATCATATATATATATATAAGTATATATAGTATAATATATATTATATATATATATATATATTAGTATGAATAATATATATATATATATATATATATATATATAATATATATATATAGGGTATATATATATAATTTCGATAAAGTCGCACGTTGACGTGTCTTATAGAAATTTGGCTCACGAAAATAAAGTTTATTAAGTTGTTGGATGACGAAAGTTGAGGAAGGTCACCCAACTTCCTCAACTTCATCGATTCTGTTTTGCTTCCTAATACCAAAAAATATGTTAAAATATTGTTTTTGTTGTTAATTGTTAGTTATGTTATTACTAAATTATCAAGACTTATTCATTTTTTTCGTACGTTTGTCCCAAGCTGATGGAATTAATAAGGTGATTCAATTTAAGGGTTTTCATGAATGAAATCAATTTTTTCTTTTCATGTTAGGTTTTATTTCGGCGGTGACATCATTCCAGGAATAAATAGTCACTTTTAACCGCCTAGACCATACCATAACAATACCAGCCGCCTATACCGACAACGTTAGCCGCCTCCACACAATGTTAGCGTCATTTATAAAAAAGTTAGGTTATAACCTTTGATTGCGTTTTGTTTGTTTTCACAAAATTTATTACCTTTCAAACTTTTTATCATCTTACGTTTGTCCTTCTTATGTGAGGTTTTTATTATTTTAAAGTCGCCTTTACTATCTTTCAGTTACGAAGTCGACGTAAAAAATGAACTTATTGATTATGCCGATAAAATCGCTTGATAAGTATCCGCGAATTAACTAGATAAGTATTGTTAGCCTATTGTTGTTTCGCTGAGTTCCGCTTATCATCCTCCTAGCCTGCCGCTATCTTTTTGATAAATGTGTATATTTTAAGCAGTAAAATAGAATCGTATAATACTTTTATACTTGTTTTCAATTTATTTAACTTAACTGGCATAAGTTAAAAAACTTTTTATAACATTTTTGTGTTCTATCTAACTGGCAGTTGACATAAGTAGCTGTTATCTTTTGATATTTATAAAACACTGAGTTACGTTTTGCATCATTTTTCCTGTATATCCAGAGCTTCTTACACATAACGGCTTATCAGTAAATAGCTATCATGCTTGTTTAAAGTGATAACAGTACATTTTACTTTTAACAAATTCTTACTGAATATAGGCAATATATATTATTATTTTTATTTTTACAATTATACTAATTTGCTATTAATAGACAACTGTACTAACTCCCACTACTGATACTAGTGTCACTTCTAATTGGCAATCCTGACTGATAATATTACATATCCGTTTCATTGTTAAATTTCTTTTCATGACTACATCTTGGTTTTGACAAAAAGTTAATTCATTTTGATTGATTCGAAACAAGAATTTATGCATGTTAGTTAAATTGTACTTTCTCCTATTCATTTTGATAAAATTGAAATTTTAAATATAATTCTATTGATTAAGTCCTAACAATTTTCTATTGATAGCGTGTAAAAAGTATTTTGTGAGAATTCCAAACCTTACTTTATGCATGTTATCCTTGTTATGCTTTCTATTGTTTCATGTCACTTTATATTCGCGATCACATTATAAACAATAGTATCGAATCTAAAAAAAATTGTCTCCAGTCCGAATTCTCTGTTATTCCCTTGTACAAAACAAGGGGTATTCTTCCACTATGTTAGAACTACTATTCAAAATATAGGTAGACAAATATGCACCATAGAAATTATTAGTGATGAGCATTACGGCTGAGTTGCGTCAGATTTTGTTTAGAGGTATGGAATGAGGAAGGTTTTATGCCAGCATGCGTCCCTTAGGTAGGCGGTGCCAAAATTGTCTAGATATTCCAGCATGTATATCTCTGATTTGTTCCAAGTTAAAAATTACATCATCTTTACTCTCTCCTTTTGTTATTTTAAAGCTTTCAAAGGTTTATTTCGACTTTAAAAATTTAAGAAATTTGCGATAAATCGATTTGTTAACCTTTCAATGTTAACATAAAATAAAAAGTACTAATTTATCCAATGAAATCTTCAAACTGCATGTTTCTCCATGTTGCTATGTTTAAGAAACGAGTAGACTTAAAATCAAGTATAATCTATCAAGCTGTAGGTAATATAGGTAATGTTTCTCATATAAACTTAGCATATAGTTAAAACTTACATTTTGTAAAACAATGAATTTTAGCGTCTTATGTGAGACATTATATCTATATAAAACAAGGTTGACTTTAGTTCTAAAATTATTTAGAAAGAATGCTGTATATTTCAATCCCTTTGGGTCAACTTCAGGTCTAAACAACAAATTAAAATAAAAAGGGCAACACATTTGACAAAAACGTAACATTATAAATAAGGTAGCTAAATTAAAATTAAAATACAAACAAAACAAAACTTACTATATCCTCATGAGATTATTTAACAACTACATAAGATAACTTAAAAATACTTGAAATATATAGCTTTCTTTCTAAATAAATTTATAACTAAAGTTAACCTTGTTTTAAATAATTATGGAGTTCTACAAATAATTCTGGCGCGGTGGTCCGCATGTCGGGCGAATTTCCTTTGGATGCGTGTTTCCGTGCTTAACAACAATCCTGGTTGGAATGATAATGTTTATAGTATTTTACATTGTATAAGGTTACAACTACTAAATAAATAATTCCGGCGCGGTGGTCCGCTGTCTGGCGAATTTAATTTAGAATGCGTGTTTCCGTGCTAAACAACCTATTTCTTGCTTATGCAAGAACCATGCCCATTGCGTGGTTCCGGTTCATGCTTTAGAACCTAAGTAGTTACTCAATTGTCAAGCACTGCTCGTAACTCATTTTGTCTGTATTTTCCAAAGGAAATGCGCATAATTGGTTGTACAAAACTATGCCTCTAAAATTAGTAGTACGCACTATTATTTGCACTAGTTTAAAGCTTAGTTACTTATCTTTAAGCTTAGTCAATTATCTTTAAGCTTAGTCAGTTATCTTTAAAGGTTTTAGCGCATTTCCTTTGGAAAATACAGACAAAATGAGTTACGATAAGGTTCACGTTTACGGCATGGTTCTTGCATAAGCAAGAAATGGGTTGTTTAGCACGGAAACACGCATTCTAAATGAAATTCGCCAGACAGCGGACCACCGCGCCGAAATTATTTATTTAGTGGTTGTAAACTTATATAATGTAAAAAAAACTATAAAAATTATCATTCCAACTAGGATTTTTGTTAAGCACGGAAACACGCATCTACAGGAAATTCGCCCGATATGCGGACCACCGTGCCAGAATTTTAACATAGGGAACCAAGTTGTGATTTTGGTTGTATTTTCGGTAATTTTGAAATCATAAAGTAACACATTCGATTTCTAAAATAAATAAGTAAACAGTACAACTTAATTCAGCGTAAAAAAGTGCGTAACGCCGACATCCATTGATGCATTATAACTTTGTCACACCAACATTTCGCAAAGCCCCTAAAAGTCCCAAAAGGAGTACTAATTACTCCAAAAATCACATTTCTTGTACATAAAAATATATGTTTTGAATTAAAACACACAGGTTTGCCAACTTACGCTGTAATTTTATTGAGTCATTGAAATATTTTTTGTGGTGATTCTTCTTTTAAACTTGTAAAATCTAAATGAAAGAATTTCAGTTAATAACTTTTATTAGTACTAAATTAATTACGATAACTGTGTATCGATGAATATGTATTGTTTAATCATAATTATTATAAGTTGGGATTATGTTGATATTATTTTTTTATGAAATTCGTAGTTTTGGTAAAAAAAAATTTCTGTTGTGTTATAGCAAATTTTCAAAAAAAATATGCTTGTTTACTGTTCAATCTAGTCATTTGTGTTAAGTTAATATAGCCTGTCGGTTTTTAAAGTTTATGTGATTCTAATACATTTTTTGTACATGACATTTCTATAAACTAGTTAATTATTCAATCCACAGAATTATTACTACGAAAGGTACTACGAAAGGCAGCTTATCATTTGAATCGAAAAAGTTAGCTGAACACCTTTCACGGCCTTATAAATATAATTTTTATAAATTATTAGGAACATTGATTCTCCACTTACACGCATAAATTTACAATGTGAAACAAAAAAGATTAGACTATACTTCTTGAGTTTAAATAGAGTAGAGTAGTTTAAACTAAATAAATAAATAAAAAATAATAAATAAATATAAATAAATAGAGTTTATCCATTCGATTTTATAATAGTACTAATTAATTAAGAAGATGTTGTGTATCCCTTTTAAATGATTTTGAATGTTGCAAGTCCAAGAACGGGATAATGAAAAAAGAATTAATGTGGCGATGTGACGATCAAGCTGGCCGTGATCATACCTATAAAGAAATATATTTAATTGATAGTAATACCATAAAATACAATTAACAAGTTTTTTAAAGAATCAGACATACTCATGCATTGTGGCCAAAACGTTGCTACATTAATTCTTTTTATACAATCCCGTTCTTGGTCTTTCAACATTGAAAGAAACCGGGTGCGGGGTACCTCAGAATTTTTCCTCACCACATGAGACTCGCTACGCTTATCCTTGCTTCATCGGACTCGCTTCGCTCGTCCTCAAAATATACACATCGCCAATTTTATACTGCAATACGTCTCGCTTCGCTCGCGTTCAGATAGTAAATACATTAGTTTTTTCCTAATTGTTATCCAACCAGACACTGACACTGCTCGATGCTGCTGAACTTTTATGATCCAACCAAAACTGTAGATATAATAGTCGTATTCAAACGAATTTTAGTATGCTTATTTATTACTTAAAGAGATGTACTTTTACTAAATTTCCTCTCAATTAGATTATTTTCCGAATGAAAATTAATGATTAATGAATTAAATGAAAATTAGAAGGTTTTAAAAACACTTAAAATGGATAATTTAGGTGAAACCCCTGGTTTTTAAATTTTTTTCAAACAAAATACTTTTTCTATATTCCTATGGTATAAATTAGGAAAAGTAAAAATAATAACGTTTTTATTGCTGCTAAAATTTGGCAAGGAAATCAGTTATTAGTTGTGAACTAACAAAGATCAGTTTACAATGTTAGCGCTTTCTTTAGCTGTAAAGTTTTCTTATTACAGCATACACCACAAATGCTACAAGCTTTTTTCTAGTAGCATTTGTGTTTGCTTACTTGCATACGCAATTTTTAAGACCTTCAACTAATTAAAATTAAAGTTTTGTAATTATTATGTGATCTAATGATGATCTTTTCAATAAATAAAGTGAAAGCACCTTGCTAATTAAATTTTATTTTTTGTGGATTGCTTTAATTAATCTTTATTTAATTAATTAAAATATAAGTTTTGTTGAACTCAGAGTAATCTCTTATGAGTTGTTATGTAGTGTTTTATTTTAACATTAATGGGGTTTAGAAACCTAGGAATTATTCACTATTCATTAACAATGCTAGGTGCATGCTCCTACAGCCGGATTTCTTAAATTAATTTTTCTGTGGTATTAATTATCACCATTTTGATGATGTAATGCATAAATTCATTTACCATGCTACATCTTACCTTTCAGATGCTAATGCAGCATATTATTGACCCTAATTAAGTTAATCGTGTTAGCCAAACACTTAATTTCTAATTATATCTTATTAGTTAATTGTTATTATTAACCAAAATAAAAATAAGGGGTTGGTGGTTGGGACAGTGGAGGAACTCCACCATGTCTCCCATAGGTGTAATAGATGCGGTTTTGGTCTAGTTGGTGTTAATATACTTGGAATACTGACAGTCAGCACATCTGTCTAAAAGGAAACATCTCCAATATTGCTCGCATTGCTTAGCAACGTAGATTAATCAAAACAAAATGCGCTAATTTTGCTTGTGTTCTGTGATGCATTGTAGCCTGTAATTAGAGGTACTAAAAAATTTGATTGAACAGAGGTCATGGTGGGGGCTTAGTTCTGAACTCTGTCCTAAATGCTGACCAATTATTATTACATTACTTTAGTTAACTTAATTCCTGTTAATTAAATTTACCGAGTTGTTGAACTGTAATACATTTGGCAACAGATTATTGTCTCCATGTATTTGTTACTCTCTAATTATTATACAACTTCTTGATATGTGGACGAGCATTAAAATCATACTAACTCTACAACTTATTTTGTTTTACAGAAGGAAACGAGCGATATGGAGGTATAATGTAGAGAGGGCGATACTAGCTAGCAGGTGGTCTTGGCTTCAAGCTAAGATGGCAGATCTCGAGTATAAAATTAGACAAACTAATGAAATGCGTCGTCAGCTAAGGCAAGCTAAAGGAGTGATGCGGTCAGCAGCTAAACAATCTCAACAATCCTCTCACCATGAGTCAACATCACCTAGTCAACCTATTAATGGGTGAGAATATTTTTACATAATTACTTTTATTCAGATATATGTATACCCTATTCATTGGGGATTCAAAGTCCGTAGCAGCACCACCGTCGTTGATGACAAGTTGATATGAAAGGGTGATTTACGGTAAAAAAACGTTTTGGTGATTTACCTTTAAATTTTTTCTTGAAGTGATTTATTTAAATTAATTTTGGGTGTTTAAACTCACTAAAGTCATAAAATTTCTCTTTTATTGCAATTAAATTGTTTAAATTAGTTGTAGCATGTATTTAAATTTACTGATAAGATGATATTTTCCTACCTTTGTGTTTTTTTTTATTTATGTTAGGAACTGTTACTTTTTGTTTAATATTAAACAAATATTTTAATCACAGTTCAATACAACACCGTGTTTTATATTATTGATAAAATATAACCAGGTTATCGGTAAACACCAGCTTAAAAAATGATCAAATCCACATCTGTAATGATAGAGTCAGATTCTATATTTAAAATCCTGGAATAATCGAAGCATTTATCTATGAAATATTGACATTTTTTTTCACCGATGGTCATTTTATCAATTTTTAACTCATTTATCACAAATGAAGTAAAAAATAAATAAATATATCATTTGAGCTCCCATGCTAATTCTATAATAGAAAATTTGTTTATCACCCTTTGTCTTTCCACCATTGGTATTGCCAACCTTACAACTATCTCTTTTAATCGGGAATACATCTTGGTCTCTGAACCGCATTTATCAATTTACATAAAAGTTTCTTGTAAAACATCAATGGTTAGTTGATGCTACGTTAAGTTCAATGCTAATGCACTTCTAATGCTATGCTAAGTTTATAATTAGGAGTTTTATCATTATTTTTTATGAAGAAGTTTGGCGTGTGCGTTCATCAAATATGAATAAAGCAAACTACTGTTAGTATGCCTATTGTTTGACTGTTGCTATGGCTTATTTTTACGTGTGGAGAGTTTTTATTATTTTATTTATAATTTTTTTTATGTCTTCACTAATTAATAATAAGAACTTATAAATAGTTGCTTAAACAACTAGTGATGGAACAAATTTAACAGGCTTCTTAAAAGAAATAACTTATATTTTGGCTCCTGAAGCTCTGTTGGCAAGATTAATATAAGAGAACCTATATCTTTAAATCTACTATTATTTTAGCATGGATCGACAAAATCTGACATAGTTTATGACTCCTTTTGTTATATGATTTGATTCCTTAATGATTGGTCCAGACCCTTTAAGTAGTTTTAGAGTTATAAGAAACCAAAATTTCAACTTATTTTTTATATATCATAATTTTATTTTATAAATATTTTAGCTTGGTTATTATCATGGACCATTGAAAAATGTTTTTTTGGGTACAAGGTTTCTCTCACTAAATTTTTATGTGATTAATGTTCATTTTATAAAAGAACAAAAGTTTTTATAAAGATATCTTTTATTGAAAATGTAATTTTTTGTCATTTACAAGTATGTGCAACCCGTTCCATGGACATACCATATATTTTCCAACATACCCGTCCCCCAGTTATCTTGAAGTGCCTTATTCAAATCATTACAAAAAACATTTCTTACCTGCTCTCTGATTTTAATCTTTTCATTTTCTGTTAAAATATTTTTTTTTTAAATTTAATGTCTGTAATTAAATATATTCATTAAATTTTAAGACGAGTAATCATTAACTATAAATCAGAAATTATTTTTTTAAATAGTATAAAACAATTTATAATATTATAATATGATAGATTTATTTAAAGTAATCTAGAATTCTTTAAATTTTTCAAAATAACATAATTTATGAACAGTGTAATGTACTATTTGTCATTTGGTTTGTTGCCAAAATATTTTTATCATTTAATGTATTGATACTGCACTTGTTTATCTAAATAGAATAGTAGCTTTTTTAGTTAAATTTAAAAGGGAAACTGATTTACTAAGTTTAAGGAAATATAAGGTTAGAATTAGTTAGTTAGTCATAAGCAATTCTGAGCACTTTGTAAAGTAAGATATCAAATATTCTATTAAGAGCAGCATATACCATATTTTTTCCTAAAACATACTGTAAATATTAGCGACCTCTCCCTATAAAATTATTTTACGCCCTCAGGACATAAAATACACTTTAACGTCCCTAAGGACGTACTAACGGTGGCGCTAGTTATGGCTCACTTAGGCAGACTAAAGTCAGATTGTTATTTACATTGGTTAGATAGGAAAACAAAGCAGTAATGGTGAAATACTTCTTTTTCACTGGCTCACTCATTCTCCCTATCGATCACAATTATTCTTGCTGTATTCATAATTACTGTTAGTTCTATGTTAGTCCCCTGAATCTCTATATTTTTACCCTTTTAACTTATCCCTATTGTAAACTTTTCTAGCCTATTGGATGAAGGGTCCGGTGGATGTGCCAGAACCATTGGTTTAGCTAGCTGGAAAAAATCAAAACTAGTTAAAATAGATGGTCTTCATCTTGTGAGTAAGCGAGCTTTAAAACAATCAACGGTTAAATGCTCCTGTAGAGGGGTTAAAACTCCAAGTCATTGCATCATATGCACTGGCAGGGTGGACCCAACCTCTCCTTCGCACACTATAGATATGCAGCCTATCAACCAGAGGCTGGCTTACTTCGATATGGCCTATCACCCTCAACTATCCTTTCCTTCAGGTAAACATCTATTATTCTAGTAGAATGGTTTTTGTAGATAGTAGAATTGGTTAAATATAAATTTTTTTAAATATGATTTTTAAATTTAAATTAAATGCCAAGGGAGAAGTAGTAGTATTAAGATGTATACTACTGATGTACACAATATGTACTTGCCTTAAAAAAGTACAAAATATTCTTAATTTATAAATTAAAATGTTTACAATAAATAAATATTGAAGAATTAGCTACCATCGATTCTTGCTGTTAAGCTAGTATTGATGGTAGCTGATTCTTTTATTGCTTCTTTAACTTTGTTATATATAAAATAACATAATCAAGTTTTTAGTAAAGTAATTTATCCTTAGGTTGACTTTTAAGTTTTACAGAATTTACACATTTTAATAAATTAAACTGTGACTTGATTTCTATGGGAAAAGATTTTTTTTAAACAAGTTCTTTATTGGCAAAAGTATACTATATTTATTTTGTATAAACCAGGGCCATATTAATAGAAAATTAAACTGTACATTTATGCAATGGTAATTTCTCCCAACTTTGTGGGCACTAGGGGCTAATTTTTTTATTTGTTGTCTAAGTAAAGTTTCTTTAGCTAATTCAGTGATATTTTTTATTTAATTCTAGTCTTAAGCATTTTTTGTTTATATGCTCTCTGTGATGTTTGTAATTGTTAATGTAGTGTTAATTAGTCTAATGATGTCCTGTGTTGAGTGAAATGACCATAGCTTGATTATACTCCTTAATTTTCTTTTAGAATATAAGTCATTGTTTGAATTTATCTATAATGAAGTGAGGATATTTCATCACTATATATGTAGCTTAAAGAAAATAATAAAATATGTGAGGTTTATTTGATCCCCCTTGGTTAAAGTTCAGTTTCATTAGAGCTTGTAAATAATAGACCCCATGTGGTAAAGGAATCATTTTGTTTAAACATTTGATTAATTAAGATGAAAAAACATTGCTTATTACGAAGAATGATGCTTGATAACATCATTTATTTGAAAAATTATTTTAAGATCTACAAAATAATAGGTATGATGTTAAAATTAATTGCTTCATTTTTATTTATCTATTTTTTTGTTTTGTTTTTGGTTAGTATAGTTGTATTGTCTATATATTTATTTTTTTACTTTAGATAAAATATAATATATTTTAGAAATGTTTATTCTTTTGTTATCTATGTAGCAGATGAAGTTTCCTAATTTTCATCAATATAAAAAACGTGACTTTTGATGTTGACTTAAAGTTGTATTCGAGACTTTCAACTCTTAGATATAAAGTATGGAAGCCAACGTCTACTTATAATAATTTGCACTACTGTGTTTAATATTCTTACAAGATCAGTGAGATTGTTGAGAATAAGATATAGTAAGATCGTATGACATGTTATACATGATTAGTTCACCACTGGGTGTAGTTTTGATGAGGTTATAAATTAGTTTTTAGTTTTCAGTTGTATAAAAAAAGTGTTTGCACTAAAAAACCCTTACTGAGATTTTACCTTAATTATCCATTTCAGGAATTAATATCTCCTAAGGTTTTTTTTACCATATTGTCTGTTTGTAAGGTTGTTATATATGTTATCTGTAGCTTCCTGTGTGTTCATGCTTCATAGTTACAACTTGATTGAAGATCGATCTAAAGGTCTAGTTGTGCTTTCTGGAAAATATATTTTTTTGTCTTTACGATAGCTTAAATAATTAATTTACCTTCATTATTGACACTTAGCAAAAAGTCATAAAACACAGATAAATGATTGGGGAATGTAGGACCTATGTAGTCCCATATAAATACCAACAACATTGCCAAGTTTCATGTCATTGTTAGTGTTAGTTACATTTTTATCATGTCATGTATACATTTTTTTTAAAAATCATTGAAAGTTGAAAACCCCATCTTATTAAGCTGGATTGTGGACTTAAGTGTATCTATTTGCATAATGAACAAGTATGCAGAGTTTTCTTTTTAATTCTACTATTATATTCATGGGCTTTGTTGTATCACTCATGTCAAGCATTGTAGTTGTATCTAGCAAGGTGAATAGGATGGCTGACTGCTGCAATTAAAATAATGTTTAAGTGTGAGCTAGTCAGATGAGACAATAATTTATAAATTAGGCTATTTCTATATTCTGAGGATGAGCAAAGTTTGTCCAAACTGGGGAGGATTAAGTTAGGAAAGTAATTAGGTGAGAAAAAGTTCTGAGGTACCCTATACCTCACAACTTTTTATCTAGTTACTTGGAAAATGAAGTAGCTGAGTAATGTAGTAAGTCACGCTACACTCCTCTCATTATTTATAGTTGGTATCTTGTTTCTGCTTTGTAGGGTCAATTTTACACAACCATTCTTTTTTTCAGATGTGAGTCAAAGTAGTCATTACAATGCTTTGATGAAGCATGGGGAGTGGCAGTCGAGAGCTGGCAGGGTTGTGAGTGGGCGAGGAAGGTTACCTCGTCATTCTGAACCATCTTGTATTATCGGTCCTCATGCTGCTAGGGAGGCTGTTAATGCGGTCCAGGTTGGAACTGGAACCTCTTTTAGAAGAGATTCATTAAATTTAGACCCTACTGAACCTAAGAGGTGTAAAGTATTAACCCCATCCACCCCCAGTTCCGGACCATCACCTCATCTATCTGACCTTCCAACTATAGCAGACTCCATCCCATCTATAGGTAACAAATTATTTTTGCTTCTATCCTTTATATATTGAAAAGTCATAAGCCAGAAGCTTTTTGATAATTTATCTTCAACAAATATATGTCAATCAATAAGTGTAAACAAAAATTAATTTATCATGAACAAATTCCTGCTTGGCTTTATATTTTTTATATACGCTTTATTTTTATATATGTTGTCGATGACTTTTTTTAGCTTTTACATTTCTCTACCCATGGCTAGAAGGCTACCATGGCTTGAAGTTCTTTGACTTCAAATTGTTGGCACTATTGTAAAAAGTAATAACTATTGCCACTTTATCTAACAGAAATTTTTTTGTGCCCTCTTATCACAACTAAAATACAAATATAATATTTTATTATATTTTTTCTGTTTATTTTTTTAAATTTATAAACAGCAAGCAATTATAACTTTAGGGGCCCCACTCACAAAAAACATTTATAGAAATTTTTTTTGTAAGGAATTACAAAAAAATGGAATTGTATTTATTGGTACAAAGTGTTATGAATCTTCCTGGCACCTACTATTCTTTTGTGAGGGGCCCCACTCACAAAAAAACATTTATAGAAATTTTTTTTGTAAGGAATTACAAAAAAATGGAATTGTATTTATAGTTAAAACATGTTATGAATCTTCCTGGCACCTACTATTCTTTTGACTAAAGTTAACTTAACAGACACTAACAGATTTTATTCTAAGTCTAAACCAATAGAAACTCACACCAAAACAGTTACTAATTGTTTTTATTTCTAACACAAAACATCTCTAAAAAATTCTATAATCAAGACCAAGTTTCTTTTTTTTTTATCTTCTCATGTTTATTTATTTTTATCTCCTTGGTAACCTTTTATTTTTATTATTTTAATACAACAAAACATTAAACTAACATATCTTCCCTCCAAAAAAAAAAAAAAAAAAAATCATTCTGAGCTCGAGACAAGGGGTCAGCGAGTACATTGTCAATACCTTTGATGTGCTTAATCTCGATATTAAACTCTTGTAATAAAAGACTCCATCTTAATATTCTCTGATTGTTATGTTTCATTCTATTAATAAAGGTTAGTGGATTGTGGTCACAATAGATAGTTATTGGCTCATCCGAGGAATGCAAATATACTTCGAAATGTTGTACGGACAATACCAAGCCAAGACATTCCTTCTCAATAGTCGAATAATTCTTCTGGTGTCTATTAAATTTTCGAGAGAAATAAGCTACCGGATGAAGAATCCCTTTTCCATCGTCCTGTAATAGAACTCCTCCAGCTCCTACATCGCAAGCATCAACCATTAATTTAAAAGGTTTGCTAAAATCTGGTGCTTTGAGCACAGGCTCATTAATAAGAATGGATTTCAATTTTACGAAACTAGTATTGCACTCATCGGACCACAAGAAATTGACACCATTTTTTAATAGGTTGGTTAATGGTTCTGCAACGATTGAAAAATTTCGACAAAACTTTCTATAATATCCAGCCATTCCTAAAAATCTCATTAGATCTTTCTTATTTCTTGGAATCGGATATTTTAAAATGGAATCTACTTTTGCTTGGTTCGCTCGAACAACCCCATTTCCCACTAAAAAACCTAAGTATAATACTTCAGCTGTACAAAATTCACTTTTGGCCAGATTAATTGTTAGATTTGCTACATACATTCTGTGGAAAAATGCTTCAATGGTTCTGACATGATCCTCCCATAAGTTATGATGTATAATGACATCATCAATATATGCCTCACAACCATCCAATCCGTGTATAACCTGGTTAACCAATCTTTGGAAGGTAGCTGATGAGTTTTTCATCCCAAAAGGCATCACTTTGTACTGGTAAAATCCGGATGGAGTTACAAAAGCAGATAATTCTTTAGCTCGTGGTGTCAACGGGACTTGCCAAAAGCCTTTCAAAAGGTCAAATTTGGTAATAAACTTTGAATTCCCTATTTTATCTATGCAGTCATCTACTCGTGGAATAGGATAGGAATCGAGTTTAGTCACTAAATTAAGCTTTCTGTAGTCAGTGCAAAATCGATATGTCTTATCTGGCTTCGGTACTACACATGGTGAACTCCATTCACTCTTGCTAGGTTCAATCAGGTCATGGTCTAATAAATACTGAAGTTCTCTGTCTAAATGAATCTTCTTTTGAGGGTTGATTCGATAAGGGTGTTGTTTAATAGGCGTCGTGGATGACACCTCAATATCATGAAACAAAATTGATGTCTTCGTGGGAACATCAGAAAACAATGTAGGGTATGATTCGATCAACAACTTAATAGATTCTTTTTGCTCGGATGGTAAGTGCCCAATCTTTTGATCCAAATTGCTAAGGATCAAAGAATTCTGAAGTTTACTAGAATCTATACCACTATCTTCAAAAATATCTGCATCATCTATGAGTAAATCTAAACATTTTTCTCCCTTATCCTTTACTACCAGTAAAAAAGGATTAATGTTTTCCTCAGGACTCTCTAAATCTTCCTGTAGAGACTCGCTATCTCTATCTACAAACTCTTTTAGCATATTAATATGACATAGTTGTCTAGGTTTTCGTCGGTCAGGTGTTTTTATAACGTAATCTACTGGTCCAACACATTTCTCTACCATATATGGCCCACTATACTTTGCCTGGAGGGCATTACCAGGAACCGGCAATAAAGCGAGAACTCGATCGCCAGTCTTAAAACTTCGCTCTTTAGCCTTGGCATCGTACCAGATTTTCATTTTTCCCTGTGAGGCTTGTAAATTCTTCTGAGCACACTCGAAAGCCTGGATTAATTTGGAACGAAATTTGGTCACATACTGTAAAAATTGGTAGAAGTGGAATTATTCATCAACTTCTCCTTGAACAATTTTAAAGGTCCTCGTACTGTGTGTCCAAATATCAACTCAAACGGACTAAACCCCAACGAGGTCTGAACTGATTCTCGATAAGCAAACATAAGAAAGTGTAATCCTTCGTCCCAATCTTTTCCTGACTCAAAACAATAGGTCCTTAACATAGTCTTTAAGGTCTGGTGAAATCTTTCTAAAGCTCCCTGACTCTCGGGATGGTAGGCCGATGACACTATTCGTTGAATTCCCAATTCCTGGGTCACTTGCTGAAAAAGGTTTGACATAAAGTTACTACCTTGATCACTTTGGATATACTTAGGTATACCCACAAAAAAAAGAACTTATTTAGAGCTGTGACAATGCTCTTTGTTTTTATGTTACGTAGTGGAATCGCTTCTGGAAAACGAGTAGATGTACATATCATAGTGAGTATATACTCGTTTCCCGATCGGGTTTTTGGCAAAGGACCTACACAGTCGATTATTATCTTGGAAAAAGGCTCTTCAACAGCAGGTATAGGACAAAGGAGCTTTTGGAATGATAACATTAGGTTTGCCAACCTTCTGGCAAGTTAGACAAGATTTACAGAACCTGGTCACATCACTATGTAACCCTGGCCAAAAGAAGTGGTTTAGAACTTTATGGTATGTTTTCTTTACTCCTAAGTGCCCGGACATCGCAGTATCGTGAGCTAACTTTAAAATATAGTTTCGATAATGTTTCGGAATTACAACTTGATGCTTAACTGCCCATTCCTCATCACAAGCGGATTCTGGAGGTCTATATTTCCTCATCAAAACTTCATCTCGCATGTAGTAACAAATAGGTTTGGTCTGGATTTTCGACTACGTTCTTAAAACAAGGTATTAAACTACTATCTTCATTTTGCATTTGAATAAATTTCTTTGGTGACATATCTTCTTCTTCAGATGTTTCCTGCCATTCATCATTCTGCATCAAAATTTTTCCTATATATGATCCACTTATATCATACTGGCAATCTAATTTGGCAGCACCAACCTCTCTTACTTCACTATCAAAATTTTGTCGGGCATTTTTTTCTTTTTGTGATCTAGTAACTACACAAGCGGGATACAGGTCCTCATCATTTAGTTCATTTTCTAATGGCTTGTTTAACAAAATGGGCATAGCTCTAACTTTCCCTCCAGCTAAATCATTTCCAAGCAGTAACTGGACGCCTTCACATGGTATAGACCTGACAACTCCGATGGTCACAATCCCACTAACAAGAGGAGAGTTAAGAACGACCCTATGCAATGGAATCCTCACCGGTTGACTTTCAATGCCCTGTATTAATATATATTCTCCTGAAAAAGATTTCTCCAAAAACTCGAGAATTTCTGATAATACTAATGACTGTGAGCACCCCTTATCTCTTAGTATGTTAACAGGAAAATTATTTTCTTCTTTTCCAATCAAACATAAGCTCCCTTTTGACAAAAATGGTTCGTATGATTTCATTATACCATCTGCAGTTGTTCCTATCTCTCTGCTTTCTTCTATTATTTCTGTGGACTGGACGTAGCAAGTGGGTTTATGACTATTTGCCTCAAATTTTTTCCTTATTCCCTAATTTTGGACACCTAGCGATGAAATGATCAGGTTTTTTACAATAAAAGCAAAAGTTATTGTTCCCTGAAATAGGTGTTCTGATTTTCCTATCAAAATAATTTTCTGATGCATTATTGCTTTTATTGCCTTCATTATAACTTCTAAAAAAATTAGATGTATTTGCAAGACTTCGGAGGTTATTACTAGCATTACCAGTTTTTGAGATAGGTTCTTTTTTAAAATCTTCCTTGTGAGTCAAACGATATTGTTCCGCTAAAACCGCTGCGTTATCTATATCCGTTACTGCCCTTTCATTTAGATACTGACAGAGCTCCTTACTAATTCGTTGTTTAAATTCCTCCAGCAAAACAAGCTCTTTCAGTTTCTTAAAATCATTTCCAACACCAGATGAATTACACCACTTTTCGAAGTAAGACCTCTTTATCCTCGCAAATTCAATGTAGGTTTGAGTATCAGTTTTCTCAGAACAACGGAATTGCTGTCTATACGCCTCTGGAACCAACTCATAAGCTTGCAATATCGCTTTCTTCACAAACATGTAATCCGTACATTGTTCCACAGACAGTTCATTATAAATCTCTTGAGCCTTACCTTGTAATGCACTTTGGATCAATAAAGACCAATATTCAGATGGCCATTTTAGAGTATAAGCAACTTTCTCAAAATGTAAAAAGAATTGATCAACCGCAAATTCGTTAAATTTTGGGACTAACTTCATACAAGCTGTTATATCGAAATTCCCGCATTTTCCATTGTTTTCAGAATCCATCTTATTTTTGTTTAATATTTCTAATTCTTTCAATCTAACAACATGCTCAAGTTCAATTTTTTTATACTCAAGTTTTGATTTTATTTCCATTTCCTGCATTTGAAGCTGAGCACTTAATTTTTCCCTCTCTAGGCCCACCATAGCATCAATTTTATATTTGCTTATATCCTGCGGATCATCCAACACATCAAGGAAACGCGAGGAACCCTTTTCTTCTTCATCATAAATAGATTCTGTCCTTGAAGTTATGTTTACATTATTCTCTGCATTAGCCTCAACATTAAATCTAGATTTTTCTTCAACAAAAGCCGTGATAGGTTCATTTATCTTAAACCCATTTATTGTAAAATACTCTACATCTATGATTTGATATTATCTTTGTTTTGGCTAGGGCTTATTTCATCGATTTTAATAGATCGATATAGCAAGCAGCTCTTCCTTCTTGCAAGACTCCAACGTTTCAAAACTTGGAAATTTGATAAATTGTTCAAGATTAACATTCTAAATGAGCTAACTCGTTTCTAGATAACAAACAAAAATATTTCAGATATTAGTACTTACTTTCAAAAGTTCAATTCTTGTTTTGGAGGCCCCCAATTGTTATGAATCTTCCTGGCACCTACTATTCTTTTGACTAAAGTTAACTTAACAGACACTAACAGATTTTATTCTAAGTCTAAACCAATAGAATTTCTTTTTGTGATCTAATAATTACACAAGCGGGATACAGGTCCTCATCATTAGTTCATTTTCTAATGGCTTGTTTAACAAAATGGGCATAGCTCTAACTTTCCCTCCAGCTAAATCATTTCCAAGCAGTAACTGGACGCCTTCACTTTATCTAACAGAAATTTTTTTGTGCCCTCTTATCACAACTAAAATACAAATATAATATTTTATTATATTTTTCTGTTTATTTTTTAAATTTATAAACAGCAAGCAATTATAACTTTAGGGGCCCCACTCACAAAAAAAACATTTATAGAAATTTTTTTTTGTAAGGAATTACAAAAAAATGGAATTGTATTTATTGGTACAAAGTGAAAATATTATTGAATAAAAAACCTTGTAAATTGTTTATTTTATTGGTAAATGCTGTAATTATGTATAAAAAAGTAATACATAGTTTAATGTAGAATTAAAAATTATTATAAATTAATTAGAAGTTAAAACATTAAAAAAATCATTAAAAGTTGTAGTAAACAGCACTTGTCTAGTATTGGTGGAATATTTCCTGATAAAGGAATATTCTTGTACCATTTTTACATACTGAGGAACTGCTTCATCTATGTCAGCCTCGAGACCTTTTTTTGAAATCACCACTAGTTTTATACAGTTTAATCTTAATTTTTAAAATTGTTGAAATGGAACTAGGATCAATTTTTGTGATAACTTTTTGTTTTTGACCCCCATCATCTGCATCTTTCAGAAGCATGTGTTTTTTTATGAGCACAGAACTGTTTGTTTGGATATTTTGATTTACCTACAAAATGTACAGATTTTTACCTTTCTTCCATATAATTAATGTTGATTCTAGTTCCATAGGAAACGATGGAGGTAATATACACAAAAATTAACTAAGATCCATAAAGAATCAATAAATATTGTGCCAGGAATTTAAAAAAAAGGAACTAACTTGCTTTCATAAAATTTTGCAAGACGAATATTTATTTTCACCTTTTCCAATTTTGTTTGTTATAGAGAAATGAATCGCATTATATAGAAACATTAGACTGTAAATTGTAAAAAACTAATCTTTTCCCCTACATCTTTTCTTTTGTACCTACTTTATTTTATACAGAAATGTTAGAAGATAATATTTAGACACATCAAAGATTTTTATTTGATGATTTGATTGTATTTTGTGTTGGTAAATAAATTAAATGATGTTCCCTTGAAACCAAGTAGTAGAGGTTCAATGTGCTTTTTCACTGTATATTCAGTGTCTGGTTAGCTTTGCTTACAAAAAGGTAACTTTTGTTTTTATTTACAGGTTTTAAGAAGAAAAGTACCAGAGGTAGGAAAAAGAAGAATCCATTAGATCCTAAAAACAGAATAAAGAAAGCAAAGAAGCCTCAGCAATGTAAGTAGTTACATTTGAAGTTAATAACTACAGTCCATCGTTTAGTTTAAAAATCTTGACAGGTCAGTTTAGACACCACTGATTCTTAAGAAAAAAAAGCCCTGCAAGAAAGGAGTGGGAAAAAAACTATGTAAACCAATCAGGTTATTTTACCCGTATTTTCTTGGCGATGTTTTTTTACATTTCTTTTGTGTAGTTTTATTTTAAAATATCATTTTTAAGATTAATTTGAAAGTAGTTTTCAAAACGATGTAATCAAAAGAAGAACCACAAACAAAGTGAACGATTGCCGGGAAGAAGGTTTTTTCCCTACAGCGGTTATTGTGGTAGGGATTTTTTTTTTTTCTCTTTTTAAGTGAGAGGTTGGCAGCGGCTTCTCTGATTGGTCAATCCCCAAAATACTTATGACCTTGGGGATTTTTAAACTAAACGATAGACTATATGTAAGTTTAAGTAACTAAAGTAACTAAGCATTTTTTTAAGTAAAACCTGAATGTGATTTTAATTTAATTTTGTAGTCCTTTTGTAAACGCAACAAAATGATTTAATTAATTCAAGATATTCTACAAATGTAGTCATATAAGACACTCATATCTGCCAAGTTTGATCTCATTATAAGCATTAGTTTAATTTTTATCAAATGATTTATATGTGTTTTTAAAAAATTATAAAAAATTGAAACATAATCCAAGAATATCTCTTTATGTAATAACTAAGTATAAGTTTTATCTTAAAAGTTAAAGTTTTATCTACTTACGGCTACAAAATTAATTATTACTGAACTGTTTTTCAGCTGCATAATGTTATTTTACCAACACTGTCGACAAAATATTTTGAAATTTGCTTAGTAATGCTCTACCTCCTACAGTCTATTGTTTAGTTTAAAAATCCCCAAGGTCATAAGTATTTTGGGGATTGACCAGTCAGAGAAGCCGCTGCCAACCTCTCACTTAAAAATAGAAAAAAAATCCCTACCACAATAACCGCTGTAGTGAAAAAACCTTCTTCCCGGCAATCGTTCACTCTGTTTGTGGTTCTTCTTTAGATTACATCGTTTTGAAAACTACTTTCAAATTAATCTTAAAAATTATTTTAAAATAAAACTACACAAAAGAAATGTAAAAAAACATTGCCAAAAAAATATGGGTAAAATAACCTGATTTGTTTACATAGTTTTTTCCCCGCTCCCTTCTTGCAGGGATTTGTTTTCTTAAGAATCACTGGTGTCTAAACTGACCTGTCAAGATTTTTAAACTAAACGATAGACTGTAGAGAGTTATGGTACATTTAAATATTATGGTAAAAAAGTCAGAACACCCAAAGAGGAGAAATGAATGAGTTCAGGTTATTGAGTTAATTTAGTCGTTTTTCGTGTTGTAAACATGATTATTTTGTTTATAATAATATTTTCTATGTATTATTTCCTAAAATACAGTGTTTTATTAAGTATTAAACATTTTATAAAATACCTAAAAAATATAATTTTACATAAAATATTGGCAACCGTGATATTTATTTATGGTTTGTTGTAATTTTGTACCAGCTGTTTATGAATCATCAGATTTGTTTTGTCACTTATTTCATTATTTGTTGATTTATATTGTTTAAATAAATTCACAAAAGTAAAACTTAAATAATTACTAAAACCGTTAACAAGGTAAACTTATTTTTGCTATAAAGAATAATAAATTGGAATAATAGTGAAAAAATTAGCATGAAAATATTATTAATATTGAAAAATTGCAAGACCAACTCTACCTGATATTTTGAGTGTTGCAACAAAATTAAAGCAATATTTGCTGCCTCTAAAATCTCGAAGCTAGTGATTAAAAATCCTTCTCTACTTGTTTAATTATTTTAGTTATAAGTTTCTTATCTTAATTTAATAAGTTATTGTTATCTTAATTTTTTACTGTGACCGATAAAAATAAAACAACATTTTAAAGAATAATGTTTTTATGTTTATTTTTCATCCGCGAGTAGATAATATAGCTACTATGCAACACATGAAACATTAAAAAGGTTATATTTACCGCAAGTTGAAGAAGCAATCAAAGAATCAGCTACCGTCGATACTTGCTGTTGGATATAAATATCCCTGGACTGGTTTCGGCATAACGCCATCATCAGCAGGCGGGGCAACACTCGAGCTCTCAACTAATAAAGTTAAATCAGTGATTAACTTCTAGTCTCAATGAGCACGACGAGCCCTCTGAATCTTCAGAGGGCTCGTCGTGCTCATTGAGACTAGAAGTTAATCACTGATTTAACTTTATTAGTTGAGAGCTCGAGTGTTGCCCCGCCTGCTGATGATGGCGTTATGCCGAAACCGGTCCAGGGATATTTATATCCAACAGCAAGTATCGACGGTAGCTGATTCTTCGATTACATGAAACATTGTTAACTTGTGTCAGCAATTACCTAGATCGACTCTGCCTTATCAGTCAAATTTTTGAATTTTGAATTCTGATGATTTTAAATTCTGAGGACAAGCGTAGCCAATTTTAGTTCAGCATAGCAAGTCTGGAGGAGCATAGTAAATCTGATATGTTGGGGAAAAGTTCCAAGGCACCCTATATCTGGATTTTTCTTTTATTTGCATGTGATTATTTTTTAACTAAATTATTTATTTATTTATTGACTTTACTGTTTTGTTAATGATAGTTTTATTATTTAAAGCTGTATGTGTTGCAGTTATAGCAGATATTGATAGCAGTAGTGGAGGTTCAAGTAGGAGTTGTCCACCAGGCAGCACTAGTATCCAAGGAGTATCAAATGCCAGTTATATAGAGTCAGACTCTGTAGAATCTAGATCTAGTTCTACCTTAAATGGAAATGATGCGTCAAAGTACGTCTCCCCTATACCTTCTCCTACTCCTAGTAAAGATCAGTCTAGATTTGTATCTATGTAAGTTTTCTACTTTTTTTAGTTTTATTAATTTATAAGCATTGGAAATTGTTTTAATTAGAATAATCACTGTACATTTCAAAAAATCACAAGTTTTCAGAAACTTTTAGAGCAAGCTGCAATTAAACAAAAAAAAGTTACTTTTTACTATCAGCATTACTTATGGTGTTATACATTTGAAAATTTGCTTATTCGCGATTCAAAGTCCGTAGCAGCGCCACCGTTGCTGATAAGAAATTGATAACGAAAGGGTGATCGTTGTTAGAGTCCTTATGGGGATTTTCTGGTTTTTCTTATTTGTGACGATTATTTCTTTAAATTGCTTATCAAGTGCTTTAATTTAACTATTTTAGGGCGTATGAACTCAGTAGAATCACAATTTCATTGAAAATAGCGTTTTAATGGGTTGTCACGAGTATTTAAATTGAGTGATAAGAAGATGAAGATCATAATATAGTGTTTTATTTTATTTATTGTTAATTGATGTTACTTTTAAATAATTTTAGTTNAGTTCATTTCAATGGCTTGTTAACAAAATGGGCATAGCTCTAACTTTCCTCCAGCTAAATCATTTCCAAGCAGTAACTGGACGCCTTCACTTTATCTAACAGAAATTTTTTTGTGCCCTCTTATCAAAACTAAAATACAAATATAATATTATTATATTTTTTTCTGTTTAATTTTTTTAAATTTATAAACAGCCAGCAATTATAACTTCAGGGGCCCCACTCACAAAAAAAACATTTATAGAAATTTTTTTTTGTAAGGAATTACAAAAAAATGGAATTGTATTTATTGGTACAAAGTGAAAATATTATTGAATAAAACCTTGTAATTGTTTATTTTATTGGTAAATGCTGTAATTATGTATAAAAAAGTAATACATAGTTTAATGTAGAATTAAAAATATTATATATTAATTAAAAGTTAAAACATAAAAAAAATCATTAAAATTGTAGTAAACAGCACTTGTCTAGTATTGGTGGAATATTTCCCGATAAAGGAATATTCTTGTACCATTTTTACATACTGAGGAACTGCTTCATCTATGTAAGCCGAGACCTTTTTTTGAAATCACCACTAGTTTTATACAGTTTAACTATGCATCTTAGTTTTTTAAAATTGTTGAAATGGAACTAGGATCAATTTTTTGATAACTTTTTGTTTTTGACCCCCATCATCTGCATCTTTCAGAAGCATATGTTTTTTTATGAGCACAGAGCTGTTTGTTTGGATATTTGATTTACCTACAAAATGTACAGATTTTTACCTTTCTTCCATATAATTAATGTTGATTCTAGTTCCATAGGAAACAATGGAGGTAATACACAAAAATTAACTAAGATCCATAAAGAATCAATAAATATTGTGCCAGGAATTTAAAAAGGAACTAACTTGCTTTCATAAAAATTTGCAAGACGAATCTTTATTTTCACTTTTTTCCAATTTTGTTTGTTATAGAGAAATGAATCGCATTATATAGAAACATTAGACTGTAAATTGTAAAAAAACTAATTTTTCCCCTACATCTTTTCTTTTGTACCTACTTTATTTATACAGAAATGTTAGAAGATAATATAGAACACATCAAAGATTTTTATTTGATGATTTGATTGTGTGTTGGGAAATAAATTAAATGATGTTCCCCTGAAACCAAGTAGTAGAGGTTCAATGTGCTTTTTCACTGTATTCAGTGTCTGGTTAGCTTTGCTTACAAAAAGGTAACTTTTGTTTTTATTTACAGGTTTAAGAAGAAAAGTACCAGAGGTAGGAAAAAGAAGAATCCATTAGATCCTAAAACAGAATAAAGAAAGCAAAGAAGCCTCAGCAATGTAAGTAGTTACATTTGAAGTTAATAACTACAGTCTATCGTTTAGTTTAAAAATCTTGACAGGTCAGTTTAGACACCACTGATTCTTAAGAAAAAAAATCCCTGCAAGAAAGGAGCGGGAAAAAACTATGTAAACCAATCAGGTTATTTTACCCGTATTTTCTTGGCGATGTTTTTTTACATTTCTTTGTGTAGTTTTATTTTAAAATATCATTTTTAAGATTAATTTGAAAGTAGTTTTCAAAACGATGTAATCAAAGAAGAACCACAAACAAAGTGAACGATTGCCGGGAAGAAGGTTTTTTCCCTACAGCGGTTATTGTGGTAGGGATTTTTTTCTCTTTTTAAGTGAGAGGTTGGCAGCGGCTTCTCTGATTGGTCAATCCCCAAAATACTTATGACCTTGGGGACTTTAAACTAAACGATAGACTATGTAAGTTTAAGTAACTAAAGTAACTAAGCATTTTTTAAGTAAAACCTGATGTGATTTTAATTACTTTTGTAGTCCTTTTTGAAAACACAACAAAATGATTTAATTAATTTAAGATATCTACAAATGTAGTCATATAAGACACTCATATCTGCCAAGTTTAATCTCATTATAAGCATTAGTTCAATTTTTATCAAATGATTATTTGTGTTTTTTAAAAAAAATATAAAAAATGAAACATAATCAAGAATATCTCTTTATGTAATAACTAAGTATAAGTTTTATCTTAAAAGTTAAAGTTTTATCTACTTACGGCTGCAAAATTAATTATTACTGAACTGTTTTTCAGCTGCATAATGTTATTTTACCAACACTGTCGACAAAATATTTTGAAATTTGCTTAGTAATGCTCTACCTCCTACAGTCTATTGTTTAGTTTAAAAATCCCCAAGGTCATAAGTATTTTGGGGATTAACCAGTCAGAGAAGCCGCTGCCAACCTCTCACTTAAAAATAGAAAAAAAATTCCTACCACAATAACCGCTGTAGTGAAAAAACCTTCTTCCCGGCAATCGTTCACTCTGTTTGTGGTTCTTCTTTAGATTACATCGTTTTGAAAACTACTTTCAAATTAATCTTAAAAATGATATTTTAAAATAAAACTACACAAAAGAATGTAAAAAAACATTGCCAAGAAAATACGGATAAAAAACCTGATTTGTTTACATAGTTTTTTCCCCGCTCCCTTCTTGCAGGGATTTGTTTTCTTAAGAATCACTGGTGTCTAAACTGACCTGTCAAGATTTTTAAACTAAACGATAGACTGTAGAGAGTTATGGTACATTTAAATATTATGGTAAAAAAGTCAAAACACCCAAAGAGGAGAATGAATGAGTTCAGGTTATTGAGTTAATTTAGTCGTTTTCGTGTTGTAAAACATTATTATTTGTTATAATAATATTTTATGTATTATTCTTAAAATACAGTGTTTTATAAGTATTAAACATTTTATAAAATACCTAAAAAATAAATTTACATAAAATATTGGCAACCGTATATTTATTTATGGTTTGTTGTAATTTTGTACCAGCTGTTTATGAATCATCAATTTGTTTTGTCACGTATTTCATTATTTGTTGATTTATATTGTTTAAATAAATTCACAAAAGTAAAACTTAAATAATTACTAAAACCGTTAACAAGGTAAACTAATTTTTGCTATAAAGAATAATAAATTGGAATAATAGTGAAAAAAAGCATGAAAATATTATTAATATTGAAAAATTGCAAGACCAACTCTACCTGATATTTTGAGTGTTGCAACAAAATTAAAGCAATATTTGCTGCCTCTAAAATCTCGAAGCTAGTGATTAAAATCCTTCTCTACTTGTTTAATTATTTTAGTTATAAGTTTCTTATCTTAATTTAATAAGTTATTGTTATCTTATTTTTTTACTGACCGATAAAATAAACAACATTTAAAGAATAATGTTTTATGTTTATTTTTCATCCGCGAGTAATAATATAGCTACTATGCAACACATGAAACATTAAAAAGGTTATATTTACCGCAAGTTGAAGAAGCAATCAAAGAATCAGCTACCGTCGATACTTGCTGTTGGATATAAATATCCCTGGACTGGTTTCGGCATAACGCCATCATCAGCAGGCGGGGCAACACTCGAGCTCTCAACTAATAAAGTTAAATCAGTGATTAACTTCTAGTCTCAATGAGCACGACGAGCCCTCTGAATCTTCAGAGGGCTCGTCGTGCTCATTGAGACTAGAAGTTAATCACTGATTTAACTTTATTAGTTGAGAGCTCGAGTGTTGCCCCGCCTGCTGATGATGGCGTTATGCCGAAACCGGTCCAGGGATATTTATATCCAACAGCAAGTATCGACGGTAGCTGATTCTTCGATTACATGAAACATTGTTAACTTGTGTCAGCAATTACCTAGATCGACTCTGCCTTATCAGTCAAATTTTTGAATTTTGAATTCTGATGATTTTAAATTCTGAGGACAAGCGTAGCCAATTTTAGTTCAGCATAGCAAGTCTGGAGGAGCATAGTAAATCTGATATGTTGGGGAAAAGTTCCAAGGCACCCTATATCTGGATTTTTCTTTTATTTGCATGTGATTATTTTTAACCTAAATTATTATTTATTTATTGACTTTACTGTTTTGTTAATGATAGTTTTATTATTTAAAGCTGTATGTGTTGCAGTTATAGCAGATATTGATAGCAGTAGTGGAGGTTCAAGTAGGAGTTGTCCACCAGGCAGCACTAGTATCCAAGGAGTATCAAATGCCAGTTATATAGAGTCAGACTCTGTAGAATCTAGATCTAGTTCTACCTTAAATGGAAATGATGCGTCAAAGTACGTCTCCCCTATACCTTCTCCTACTCCTAGTAAAGATCAGTCTAGATTTGTATCTATGTAAGTTTTCTACTTTTTTTAGTTTTATTAATTTATAAGCATTGGAAATTGTTTTAATTAGAATAATCACTGTACATTTCAAAAAATCACAAGTTTTCAGAAACTTTTAGAGCAAGCTGCAATTAAACAAAAAAAAGTTACTTTTTACTATCAGCATTACTTATGGTGTTATACATTTGAAAATTTGCTTATTCGCGATTCAAAGTCCGTAGCAGCGCCACCGTTGCTGATAAGAAATTGATAACGAAAGGGTGATCGTTGTTAGAGTCCTTATGGGGATTTTCTGGTTTTTCTTATTTGTGACGATTATTTCTTTAAATTGCTTATCAAAGTGCTTTAATTTAACTAATTTTAGGGCGTATGAACTCAGTAGAATCACAATTTCATTGAAAAATAGCGTTTTAATGGGTTGTCACGAGTATTTAAATTGAGTGATAAGAAGATGAAGATCATAATATAGTGTTTTATTTTATTTATTGTAATTGATGTTACTTTTAAATAATTTTAGTTTGCACAAACACACAAATTACCATTTAATTGCATTGAATTGTTTAAATTGTGTAACAGGTATTTAAATTAACTGATAACAAGCCGATTTTCACTGTAATGGTGTTTTTAATTTATTAATAAATTTTATTTACGCACAAATAATTAATAACTCAATAATTCACTTTTGTAAATGTTTGTTTAAATTATCCTTAGGTTTTATTATTCTGGGTTAAATTGGACGAATCAAAGTCTGTAGTGATAAGAGCCTGATTCTATATTTAAAATCCTGGAATTATCGAAATATTTATCTATGAAATATTTGCAATTTTTTTTAGAACCGATGGTCGTTCTAATCATTTTCATCACATTTATCACAAATTAACAGACAATAAATAATTAAAAGAAGAATTTATATCGGCTCCCATGCTAATCCTATGATAAAAAAATTTTTGATCACCCTTTCGTTTTCCCGCCATTGATATTGCCAACCTTACAACTATCTCTTTGAATCGCGAATATCGTAGCATTATGCCTCTTACATAAATTAGTAATATGACGAACTGATATAGGACAACAACTATATGACTTTGAGGCTGCCCCCACTTCTGACTCCGTGGAGTGGTCAAGAAGGAGAAAAACTTGTTTATGGAGGATGCCTCTTGTTTATAATTCCCACTCAATTTTTATCTTTACTAGGGCTTGACTTAAATTAGACTCTTTGTATCATAGATATAGCTACTATGAAAGTGGATATTAAAGTTAGTCCATTTATTAGTTTGATATGAATTTATAATATTAAATAATATAATCTAAAATTCCTTTATTTTGACACAATGGGGCATAAAAACCAATTCAATGCTCTAATTAATCAAACTATATTTTGTTTTCTTCCACATGATATAATCATGTATATCTAAAAAAGAAAAGAGATTAAAATAACTCTTCAGGAAAGTCTAGTCTAAGTATGTATAAATAGAATGTAAATTTTAATTATCTTTTTAGATGTACTTAATTATGCTCTGGAACTGAGCTAAATATAGTTTGATGAAGTGGATTATTGATTTTTTTTCCAAATTGTGTCAAAATTAAGGAATTCTACTATTAATATGGGTAACAATACTAAAAATCTACTTAATATAATTATATTTTTTTGAGGTAGTACGTAATTGAGCACTTTATTGGACCGTTTTTAGGATGAGAAGCCAATCATTATTGTTATAGGAGGTTATTTAGTACTTTTCACCTCCGAGGACAGTAATTAATGTAAGAAAACTCCTAGGACGTAAAAGTAATTCATATATTGCCGCCATTACTGTAATGTAGCGTGTTCAAAAAAATAATCTGTGTATAAAACCTTCATGAGGTTTCTTTAAAAACGTTCATTTTGTTTCTGTTTTTGTTCGTAGACTAATTTTTTTTTCGTTTTTAAAAGGTTTTCTAATTGACAATATTTGTGTGTTTATTTGTAAAGCTTTTACATTTTTGAGTAAAAGTGTGAAGCTATGGATGAATTCAATGACGACGATAATATGGAGTTAATTGGACGTTTTTTTTTCAATTAAGTATATAGCACAGTTTATTTAATGAGTGCTACCTCAAAAAAAAATAGTGTATGCCATCCGGCTGAGAATGTCTTTATGTCTTGGCAATTTTTCCCGACTCGTTTCGCTCGTTGGTAAATCTAATTGCCGTGACATAAAAGACACAGTTCTCAGCCTTATGGCATAAATAACTATTTTCCTAAGTTTATGGACAATATTAATATTTTTGGATAGAGACATATCCACACGTGGAATCCAAAACTAATGTGCATATTGATTTATCTTGGATGATGTTTTTATCATAAGAACTATTAATTATGATCATGAATAAGTATTGCTTGTTGATGCAATACTATTATGTATAGTGGTTGATGCTTAATTGATTGGTTAACATTTACAGGAGGAAGAGAGAGAATTCATATGACATAGACAACATAGTGATACCTTACTGTATGGCAGCTTCAACCAGACCTGAAAAACTTCATTACAAAGAAATTCAAACTCCTAAGTAAGTTATATCTTTTGAATTGAAGATAATCCCTTAAACGTGTTTTTTTTAGAGGCTTGTATTATTTTTAGGTTAAACAGCTGAGAAATTTATTTATTATTATGTTAGTTTTAATTATATTTATTTTAAGTTTGCAATTCCATTATTACTGGTTGTAGGGGTTATTTTGTATGGAAAAATTAAAAGAAATGTAATTTAAGTAGATATGAACTTTAGGTAATACACTGAATATGGGTAAAAATTTAATTTTTGTAAAAATTCTTATTTCCTAACATTAAATTGTCATAAATGAGAGCTGTACTATTCTCTTTATCTAAAAAAACTCTATGTTACCTGTAGTTAGGTAAAATATGTTTGATTTTTAAGTCTGCTGTATCTTAAATATGATAACATGTTAAAACATGAATTTTTAAAGTTTTTGGGTGAAAATAAGTAGCTTTTGGGTATATTTTAACAGTTATATCTGTAGTTCTATTTTTATCAAGTTTGATGTCACAAATTTAATAAAATTAATGAAAGAACCCTTTTCAACAATTTATATGAATCCAATAGGATGACCACTTTATGGCTAGTACTGAATTAGGGGCTTTTTTACTTTGAAGAAGCTGACATTTCCTAATCTGAAACAACAGACCTGACCTGATCCTTTATCAGGGGGACAAAATAAGACTATCTTGCAGATTAAACCTTTGTAGCTTGACTGTCTAGTTTTTGCTGTCTATAAAGACTATACATGACTGATTTGTGCCTAATTTTTATTTTAATGCATTCATTTTTTTAAATGGTAAAAATACAATTTTTTTGTCCCTTTTCTTCTTCTGAATAAAAAGTGTTCTTACAAGCATTTAAATAAAATGAAGCATTGAAAAGTTAAGAATGACAGCAATGCTTAATCTGTTGACTATTTTCCAGGTATAAAGGACTAAGAGTAAAATTACTTTGACATAATCCATTGTTATATACAATTAATGACATTTCAGGAGCAGGTACTTCTCCCATTATCATGTTCGTTTTGAGAAAGGCAGTGTGTGTTATGTGTAGGGTGGCAGGATTTATTTTTGAATACAGAGGATAGGCGAAGTACCTGCTCCCTAAACATCATTAATTTTTAATAACATTAACAATGGATTACGTCCAACTAATTTGACTCAAATTTGGTTTAATTTGACTTAAATTTAACCAATAAAAAATGAAGCTAAGCTAAAAAAATGATAAAGAATAATAAGAAATTAAAAGATACTTAAAATTAAATATCTATTTTAAAAGAAGTAATAATTAAGGAATCTATTTATTTAAAATGACAATTCATGTAAAAATTGTATTCTATCAGTATTTAAACTATTTTTTTTGTGAAGTTGGTATTAATTTTTGTTAAATTTTGTTCCTTAGATGGAGGCTAGTCAAAGATGGAGTTACCCAGAGTGAAGTTAATGATGTCATTAAGAATGGAGTGAGAAGGTCTAGTCATGACTACGAGGTATATTAATTTACAAAACATACTCTTATCTTAATTACACTTATTCTGCCTTAATTTGTAATATGATTACTGGAAACCGTGTTTCACAAAAGTTTTATTATTAGTCTGTTAAAGACAATTATTATTATAATAGCTATCAATTGAAGAATCAGCTACCATTGACACTTGTTGTTGGATACTAATATCCCTGGATATTAATCATCTAACGGGCATCACTCGAGCTTTCTACTATTAAGTTAAAACTAACAAAAACATAAGGAACAAATTAACACATATCTCTAAATTATCAAATATATCAAATTAATATAACCAAAGTGGAGTTAACAAGATAACTTGCATAAACTGTCAACAAAATTATATAGGTAGATCATACCGTATACTAAAAAACGCTAGATGTAAAAGCACATATGCTCATTCATCAAAGATCAAAATCAGGATTCTATCTTCGCTAACCTCCTTCGCACACACTGTCATGAACCAGATACAATATCAAACTCAATGGCACTGCTGCCCAATCAATCAAAAGAGCCTAAACTTGACTTACTCGAAGGACTATAAATATAAAAAACATCCAATTACTAATAAGACAATTATTAATGTACAACTTACTTTCAAATTAGACATTATTTTTTCAGTACTCCAACATAATCATTAGTTACACTATTACATGTCCTAATAATTTAAAAAATTAGCTTAATAGCCAATATTAATTTTTATGTTTACTTGAATAAGTAAACATGTAAACTATTCAGTTTATTGTTCCCTCTAAACAGGTTTGTTACAACGTAGCTTTGTTGATTATATACTTTGCCATGTTTTTGTAATAAGAATAGTAATAATAGTTTTTATTACAAACTTTACATCCAATAAATCATAAATTACAAAAGTGCAAACAAAAATATAAAATTTTACACTAAATAAAGCAACAGCAGAATGTACATAAGGTTAAAATTCTTATTACAATAATAATAATAGTAATTTAATAAATAGCTAATAAAGAAAACATGATTCATAAAAAATATTAACTTTGATTACAAAAGTGAATATTTATGTAGTAAATTAACTACAATTTAAAGAGTTGTAAAATTTGTCCTTAAATTATGAGAACAATTTAAAAGCGATAAGTAAAATAATAGGTATAATTGTATTAAATGTAATGCAATTATAAGTAATAAGAATTTATACTTATTGGTGGGGGTGGGGTGAATAGGATCAGTGTAGAGTTGTGTAAAGGAGGTGTTCAAATATATTTTTGAAACACATATTAAAAGAATGTAGTTTCTTAACAAGCCTAATAGGGTGATAATGGTATTTGTGTAGTTGTAGGCGAAATAAATGTGGGTTATAACTAAATGAGGCTGCTTTCAATTTTACATTTTATATATTTTTGTATTAAAAATATTATTTATAGGGAGAAGAGGATGCATCAGATGAAGCTGCTGTTGCTCGGCATGATAAGTGTGAAGTAGAAGAAAGAAAGAAATTCCTTAGTTATCTCAAAATCGGGAGAAGTCGAGGTGGTAGAAGGGTTGATTCACGGGCTGAATCAAGTGGTCCTAATACACCTGATCAAGCTTTGAGTCCCATGGAGTTGGATCCTCCCTCTCCAGGACCTGCTCCTACTTTACCCTCTTGTGGGACCTCCACTATCTTGACGACTTCTGTCACCTCAACCCCTACCATTGTACCCAACACAACGCCTAACCCTATTCAGATTGAAGCTCAACCACTTGTTGCTCCTCAACTACCTCCTCCTCAGAGTACTAACATCCTACAAGGACCTCTGACTAGAAAAAGAACTATTAGTCTCAGTTCTCAACCTAAATCTCCATCTTCTATTATGGAGGTGAGTTTGACTGAATCAATCAGTTTAATTTTACTTAATCTAATGCTGCAGTAAGCATAAAAGCATGCAATTTTTTATACAAACTTCTTGCTTTAATTTGTTTATCTTCATGGTTGGTTCTATATCACAGTTTCATAAATAAGTTGTTAGACTTCAGATAGTATTTTTAACCGTAACCTAAGTTTATTTACTAAAACAATGAAATTCAAAATAGTCTTTTTTCCATTGGTAAACAATACATTAAAAAAAGTAGTCATTAAAAAGAGGTTAGTGATTTATATAATCTTAAGGAACCCCCAAAGCCAAGTAGCCTGGCCAGAGTGTGGGGACTCCAACTTAATTACAAACAATTTTTTTTCAGGATGACTCAATTTAAAAAATATTTTTGGTCTATTGCCAAAACATAAGTTTAGCAAGAGCTGATCAAAACATAAGAAAAATTTTTAAGTTTGCTGGTTTTATATGTGCTGTCAGTTTATAAAAGTCAGTGCTGTCAGTCTTATTTATTTGTATGTATAGATTTCTAGACCAGACAATACAAATACTTTATTCAGCAAGACACATGGAGGGTGGTTACTACTTAGCTTTCACTTTAAAAACTATTTCTTTATTCGGTTACCTCACAACTTTTCTCCATCACAACCTATTCTCTATGCTCATTCTCTCTACCACCTTTGGACTTGCTTCGCTTTTCTTCAGAATACACAATTTACCAATTTATACTGCAAAACACTTCTTCGGACGTGTTGCAATGTTTTATCTGTTTATTTATCGTCTTCAGATAGTAAATACATTCATTATTATTACCAGCAGTCACCCATCCAGGCAAAAACCTTCCTTGATACTGCTTAACTTTTATGATCCAGGAATACCTGTAGATATTCTTGCCCTATTGAATGAAACTTAGTATACTTATTTAAAGAAAGACACTTGTGCCAATTTCAAGTCAATTGGATAATTCATTACAAATTAAAAGTCAAAATGTATATAAGTCTTTCGATAAAAATTAAACTAAAGCTAATAATTAAATGAAACTGGCACATATGTTAGTCTAATATATGACTGCATGCATGCCAAATACTAAATGAATCAAGTCTTTCCATGTAAATTATTTTCTGGATAGCATAAATAGACCAAAAGATTGATATTTGTACCAAGTTTCAACTCTGGGTACAAAAATCTGACACGCGCACCCTAACAAACCATTGTCTAACAGACAACTTTGGGAAAACCAGTTAGGAGGTCTTAAAATATCTGAATCAGATGATTCAGGTAAAAATCCGGTTTGGATTTTTTTGCAATCTCAATACTATTCTTATATCCCTATGGTATCATCATATCATATCATATCACCATTTATTACAATATAATAATATTTCATTTTAGAGGTTTAATATTTGTTATATTATATTAATGAAAATTAGCTGTGGTTCTTCATATAAGGATTTTTTTTTATTTAAAAAAAGGAAAATTACTTTCTATAAATTATTACTTAAAATATATAAAAATATTGAAAAAAATATTTATCCCTACGGTGTAAATTAGTAACAGTAAAAAAAACAAGATGATATTTGAATAATCAAAAATACTTTCAAGAAATACAAAAACTGAGACAAATGAGATGAAGATGTTAGTAAAACACTTATGAAAGCAGTGCATGTTTAGAAAATATAAACCCATAGCAGGGCTACTGCTATGATAAAGTTAACAAAAAATATAGATTTAGCCATGTTACATCATTTGTTTATAATTAAGTTCTTATTTTTCTTTTCAAATATTCATGCTTTATATTTTTACTTATGATAATCTGTTAATTTATGTTTTAGATTGCTCCGTATGAACCAAGACTATTTCCTCTACCTGATGATGTCTATGAAGCCATGGTCCAGGAACAAAAAGAATTCCAAGAATACCCCATCGACGAATCACTTTTATTTAAAAATTGTGAGGTAAGTGTCAAAGAAAATGAGAGTGGGGAGTCTACATAATGTTGACGTTTGAAGTTTTTTATACTAATGATAGGCTGAAGGAATGAAGTATTTATAGTTCTTTTAGTGTTAAGAAGGCCACGTGAGATTATTTTTGTTAAGATTGGAATCAATTCTCAAAGTTTTGTAGCTTGTATATTAAATTTGAGTCGAGTCTCACTTCATAGTTTTCAAATAATAATTTTTTAGAAACATTTTTTTTTTAATTCAGAAAAAGTTTAAATGCTGATTGTGAATTGCCCATGTTATTCTGTTATTTTTAAATTTGAAATAGGCATATAATTAATACTTTAACCATATTAAGTACCAGTAACCAGTGTCCTTTTGTTATAAGTAATTATTGTAAACCTTAATTGTTACTATTCCTCTCTTATACTACAGGTATATAGGATAAGTATTGTGTTTGAAAAACAAATTTGAAACTCGGATTTCACCTTTCTTGTGTTTTAAAACCTCTTAAGTGGTTTTTACAAAGTTGATTGTCTGTAAGTGTGTGTGTGTTTAGTTCAATTTTTATCAAATTATTAATTTTTTTAAATATAAAAAATAAAAAAATACTCCAATTGAGTTGAAATTTGGAGTATTCCTCGATTGATATACAAAAAGGGATACAGTGTATCCCTTTTTGTTATAAATAATTATACTATGTTTTGTTACAATATGGCAAGTGTATCACCATTTTTGTTGAATCATATAAGTTAAGCTGCTCGCTCTTGCGAAGTCAGTGCCTGGACGGGCGACGCTGTAATAACTGTGTAAAAATAATGTATTAACTATCTGAGGAAGAGCGAAGCCAGTCTGAAGACCTGTTGCAGTATAAATTTGGGGTTTAGTATATTCTTAAAACAAGCAAAGTGAGTCCAAAGTAGTAAGATGAGAGGAGTGAAATCTGATGGGGTGAGGAAAAGTTTGGCTGTACCCTATACCCAATTTTTTATTATTATAGAGATTATCACTAATGAATGTCAAATAATCATTTTTATTAGATTTTTCTAAACTAAAATATTTTAAAAATGAAAAATTATTATTTTTAGACATTTAGTGATATAGGAAGGAATGTTGGTCCTGACAGCCCCTCTACTGATTCAGTAGATTCCGTACTGAACACTGAGGACCCTAATGACCCTGAGTGGACTGAGGGAAGTAAAAACTAGGCTTAGTACAACCCACCAATCTGCTCACCAGGGCATCTTATTAACTACTTACTATCTTCTCAAATATCTTTGTAAATATTAGTTGTATAGTATGCTTTATTTTATTTTTAAATTGGCCTTTTATTTACATTTTATTTATTAAGATATGGTTAGTTATTAGGTAAGGTATACAAATTAATAGTTCAAAGCTGTTGTAGACTTGTTCCCATTTGGTCTTATGGATCCTCCAACATGATATCGTATTGATAACGTTATAATAATAAATTGTATTTATTATTTAAAGCTTGTTACATTAGATTCAGATTTTTCATGCCTTACCTGCTGATAGTTGAATTTAACATCATTGTTAATACTTATTTCACCTTTGTTAATTTTTTAACAATTTTCAAAACGTTTCTTAAGAGGCCAATTCAAATTAAAAGAAGCATTGAAACTTTGCTTAATAAGTATTCCTTAAAAAAGATATCCCTTTGTTCCCTCCTATTTCCTTATCTACCTCCAAAATTACTTTTTTATTTAAACAATTTATTTCTGAAAGAATGATAATTTATGACTAAAAATAAGAATAAATAAGTGGGCTAAGCTTCTGAAACATCTGCCTAGCTAGATCTTTGATCTTTCCTGATTTATAATATTGTTCTATTAACAGTTAATAAGTAATATTAACTTACTTGTATCATTATTGACATACTTTACAAAAGTTTATCCTGTCTGTTATGTCTTTGCAAATAATGTTCTTAGATCTAGTCTAGTAAATGATATCTTGTTTTACTGGAATTATTTTTTTTAATTTTTAAAAACAATTTATACTATCAACATAAAAGTTTGACATTTTTTTAAACTGAGCTTAAATTACAGATTAAATAGTTTTTTTAAAAATGACACCAAAATTCAAAATATTTGGTAGCGAAATTCCAAATAAAACTCGATTATAATTTTTTCATTCTTTGTGGTGTAAAAAACTAAGAGTCTTAAACAAGGTTTAAACAGAGCTAAATGCATTCATTTTCTAAATAAAATCTTACAGTATGGTATAGTTTTTGTCAGACAAACCTATATTTTCATCAACTTTGTTGGTTTATTGATTTCTTATATGCTTTTATGTTATTTCTTAACAGAATACTTATTTGACTCAGGATTCACTTGTAGATTTTTTTGTAAATAGGTTCATGCTATGAAGGCTGGAATAAAGTTATTATTATAACTTAAAACCAGTTATGAATGTAATAATTTTTCTGTTCTTTTATATTGCTTTGAATGTTTGGTCAATTTATTAAATTGTAACGATTTAAGAGTAATTGCATAATACGATACCGGTAATAAAAATAATTAGTCGACCTTAACCAAAGGTTTATTTGTTTACTATTAGATTTATTAGTTTGAAAAACTTTTGTAAATTAAAATTATTTCTCTCATCTTATTTTTTTTATTTCATTTTAGTCGTATAAATAAATAATTCAAGTGTATATAAATAATAACTTGTTAAATTTTCTATCTAAAGTCCTTGAAATTTTAGAGATATTGATGTATTTTTATAACATTTTATATCTTGATTAGTTTGTTACCTTTTCTTCAAACTTTTGCATCTTGGGATATTTTATGTGGCAAAAAAGTTTAAGTGTGTAAATTAGTTATTATTAGTGTTTGAAGTTGTGTAACTTTAGCTAGGAGCTGTGACATGTAAATGGCCACTTAAATTTTCTAATTACTCCTCATTATTTGGGAGATTTATTGTTTTTCTTAACATTTAATTACTTCTTTTTTAACCAATTTCTCACTTGTTTTTGTAAACAATTATGGTCATAAAGTAGGTCTGATGAAAATTAAAGTTAATTTTTGCTTCATTCTTATTTTTTAAGGGGTTTAAAAAATGTTAAATTGCAAATTTGAGCATAATCTTATTTAAACTGTGGTTTTTCCTTTTTTTACATATAATTTATTGGTATAATTAATAATAGAAAAAATATGACTTCTTATGTCATTAGTTAGTTTAAACTCATTATGTTTACAAAAGTTTATGAAACATAAATGAATATAGCTTGAAATAATGTAGCTATACCAGGTGGAACATTTTAGGTGTACCAAAATTATCTCTTATAAATAAGGGAAAAAATGGTCCTAGAGTTTCTAAAATGCTCTCTACCTAAGCAAATTGACACTTGAGAGTTCATATTTACTATTATTATTTTAGTAACTATCACCGAATATGGTAATTTTGTTATCACTTTTAGTTACTTTCATAAGTTAACTTAGAGCATACCATAAATTTTTTTTTGGGAACTACAATATATCCTTTGAGATATTATACTAATATTACCCTAATCTAGTAATTTTTTATTAAGTTATTGTTTGACATATATCAAAGATTTTTGTTTAACCCCAGAAAAAAAAATTTGTAACTAAAATTTATAGTTTGATGAAAATGACCAGATTAGGGTGATATATTGGTATCAATTTTTTTATAATGTGATTGAGTTTCCAAAACAAGTTTTATTTTGATCCGAGAAAGTAGTTGAAAGTTAGTGTGTCCCATATAAGCATCTCGGAACAATACTCTCTTGTACATACATACATATATACATGTATTCATTCTTGATCAAAAATTCACTAAAAAGCGTTTAGTGACATTATGGTGTGCTCTAATTTAACTTTTTAAAATTATTTAAAGTGGTAACAAATATGCCATTCTTGAGTAATAGTTAACAAAATAATAATGGTAAATTTAAACTCGCAAAAGCCAATTTACTTGGGCTAGAGACCACTCTCAAAAATGCAAACTTCAGTTTTTTCTTATTTTTAAGGATTTAAAAATAAGAAATTTTTTAATATTGGTATGTCTGAAATATTCCACTCAGTATGAATTGCAACTTTATCAGTATTGCTATAAATATTAGCTAATGATTGACATACTTACCAATCATTATTTTTCATGCATTAAATGACTTTATTGTTAAAATCTAATTCAAAAGAATATATTTTGAACAACCTTTGGTGTAAATAAAACAATAATAATTTTATATTTAAGAGTATTTTTGTAAACTACGTAATTTTGCTTTTTTTAATCATCACCTTCTGTTTGTTTTTTCCTTGTATGTAATAAAATAAAAAATATAAATATAAGTTGTTTCATTTTGTTGAGATTTAAGTAATTTTAAGTGTAGTTTTTTGTTATTTCTGAGCTAATGTGCTGTGTGCTCACTTGATTGAAACAAATGTAAAATTCAGTCGAGGAAATATAATTTCTGGTGATATCAATAACATATGGTTTATTCAATAATAATATTAATATATTTGTCTGCAGATTATTTTTTTTTTTCATAAAATTATAAAAGATAAGAAGTTACATCGAAAATTTTATTTTTTTCGATAAGAAGTTGCAAATATAAATTTTCTTTTTTTTACATTTTTCTACAAAATACGGCATGCATTTGAATTTAGGCTTTTTATGACATTTCCTAAATACACCCTCTTTAAAAATCTCCTTTCCCTGATTTATTTTTTTAATTCTTTATAATAAATCTATTACTCTAATGCTTATCAACAGTTTTTCTAATTCACAGAAATTTTCAAAAAACTTCAGTTTTTATATTTCATTACTTACATTAGTTATATAATTTGTACATGGTTCATATTGAAAAAACCTTTTGTTTAATGAGTACAACTAAGGACTATTCCCAAGAGTCTAAGATGTATATTTGTTCATATTTTTTTTTAAAATAAAAATAACTTAATAGTTAGTATTAATTGTTTAAATTTGCAGTTCAAAATAGTAATTAAATTTATCATTTATTGTTTATATTTTTATTTACCTGACTTTGATTGACTTATAATTTTCAAGTTGTAAATAACCCCTTTTATATTAATTTATATATTGATCTAAAGATTTTTTTTTTTTAATTTTTGACTTTCTCCTAATAAAGATGCAAATTATGTTTTCTGCTAAGATTATTAAGTAAAATAATGTTTATACTGTTCTGTAAAATAATAAGTATAGAATAAAGTTTTTTTATATTTTTTTAGTAGTCATTTGTTAAAACTTAACGATTGCACTGTGTAGTTCTGTTAAAATAAAACCTTATTTTCCTCCTTAATTAGATTTTGTTTATATTTTCTTGTATTATATTGTTCAATATTTTGTATATTTCTATTTAAATGTGGCTAAAATTAAGAGTAAAAAATAATCAATTGTTTGAGTTTTAATGTTAAATATGTCCTAGCATAGTCTTTAAATTTTTCATGTTGATGTTTTTATTTCTTTTGTTAAATGACTGGTATATATTTTGCATAAAAAAATAATTTATCAGATTTATTAAGTGTTTTTCTCCGCATTATTTGATTTAGAAATTGGCATCTGTAAACTTTTTTTTTTATTACAAATTAAAAACCATATAATTTCTGGATTATAAATAGTCTTATGTTTGTATAATTAGTATTAAGGCAGTATCGAAGAACATTTCTTGAAATTGAGTGAAACTTAAATATGTTATTATGGTAGGAGTAGTTTTATTGCATCTTAATGATTATTTTTGATTAGACTAGAAAGCACCCTCATAAACAAATTTTTGAAGTACATTTTCCTTAGAGAGAAAATATTCTTACTAAGAGAGTCTATAAAATGTTTATCTTTGCATTGAATGCACCTTAAAAATAATAGCATATGCTTCATGCCTATTAAGAGATTTTATTGATTAAGAAATTTTTATTATTGGGATTTGTTGTGCATTTATCTTCAGGAATAAAATGGCACTTTACAGCTGTATCATGTATTTAATTTCTTGCTTTGTTATTAACATAAATTACATCTACGAATGGATAGTGTTACATATAACCATAAATGAATAGAAGTTACATCACCGAAATATAGTTTTTAGAAAAGAAATTTTTTTTCAACTTTTTGTAATTGTAAAATTTTCACAAATACTTAGAACTACTAAATACTGGTCTTGAATCTTATTATTAAATCTTAGACTTGTATATTAATAAAAGTATAATAGCCCAACTCAAACTGCATCAAATGTGACAAAATTTAATTATTTTTAATGTAACCTATCTTATGACATTAAAATTTCTGTGGTGTATATATGACACAGTCTTGTCTTTAAATTTTTAATTAAAGATGTAACTATATTAAGAGAAAACTTTGTATTTTTGCATAGATATAGTGATTTCTGTGGTGAAAACTAGCTGAAACCACCTCTATTCAGCATGACCCTCCTCACGTGTTAAATTAGAAACTGATTTATCTGCTCTCAGGCAAGAAGTTATTGTGTTATGGTCTTCAGAATAGATAGAGTATTCTTTTAGAATCTAACTGTTTTGGTAATTCAAAATAGCCAAAAAATGAGGCGTATCTCTATTGATGTGAGGGTGCAATATAAGAATCTATTTACTTTACTTTTCCTCATTTACACCGTAGGTATATAGGGATGTCACCTGAATTATCCGTTTTGTTTCAGGTGTTTTTAAGTTATCCTAAGTGGTCTTCACAAAGTTGTCTATCTGTATGTGTGTGTCTATTATCATCGGAGCTTGAGGTGTATTTTTGCTAGAGAGTTGAAACTTTGTACACTAATTATTTTGTTAATTTAATGGATTATTTTCCAATTGAGTTGAAATTCACTACATGTGTATATACCTTCACTTTCTAAATAAGTACACCTAGTTTTGTTTCAATGCGAAAAGTGTATCTATGATTTTTGATCATCAAAGTTAAGCAGTGTGTTCAGTGACTGGAGTGATCACTGGAAATAAAAACTGATAAACGGATGTAATTACTTTCTAAGGACAAAGACATGTTGTAGTATAAATGTAGCAACTTGTATATTCTGAGGACAAGCAAAGCGATTCTGAAGTTAGGAGGATGAGTTTAGCGAATCCGATGTGATAAGGAAAAGTTCCAAGGTACCCCTTGGAAAAGTTCCTGATTTTTTATAATAAAGGACTAAAAGGATCTTGCATACCGCGAGATTCTTCTCAATAAGTAAAAACCACTTTTGTGTACCACTTAAGTGGTTGAAGTAATATGTATCCTGATATTTTATATTTATCGTTTAAAAACCTAATCTTAATTAACCTTTAAACAACATTAGTAATAATATACAATGGTAGTTTGATCAACTAATGTATAATAATTTTCTATTATAACCACTAGTTCTTTATGAGTTTTTCAAGGCGGGGCCTAAACTTACAGGCATTATAAAAAACGTCTCAATTGACCAAGTTAGGCTTACTGACCCCACAAGGGAGTTTATTGGGAAAACCAGTGTCTTATATTAAGGTTATGATTTCAAAATTGTTCAAATTAGGTTTTTTTAATTAATTTGACGTAATTTGGTATTTTGAGTAAAAAAATGATTTTGGTACCTTCAGTCAGTCAAATGTTTTTGCAATTTTCACATTATCATTAAAGCTGTAGATGCCATATTGAAACAGCATTTTAATAATTCTGATAATTACAGAAACTTATATCACATTTGACGTACTGAAGGTACAAAAATGTTTTGAGAAAAGACAATTATTGTTCACATCTTGCAAAATATTGTTCCATTGTTTTAACACACTAATATCACTTTTAGGACATATTTTGTGCTTATCAAATTTTGTAATTTTTCATAAAATTTTTGACTTTTTCAGACCTAACTTGGTAATGTGTCACTTAATAAAATTTATTCTACGAAGGGTGTTAATTGTTTATCTATGATTAATAACTTATATTTCTTACCCTATATAATTCTATATAACTGAACTCATGTTTAATGCAAAGAACAAAATTTAAAGTTGACTTTACTTTTCTCCTGAAAAATTTTCTTTTCTGACTAAGAATCTTTAGTGAACAAAATTATTATGATCTTATTTTTATTTTCTTTTTAGCCACTTAATCATGGATGAATATGTGTTAAAACCATTTTTTTAATCTTGGAAAATTATTTTTTGTTGTAAATACAGTGTTTAAATTAGTTTGTGTAGAAAAAGAATATTTAATTAAAAAAAGTTTTTATTGTTATATATTGTGTCAAAAGCACCATTACGCTTATAATAAAAAATTTAAAAAAAATTAAAAAAAAAAATAAAATAATAAAAAAATATATAGTATTTATAAATATTAACTTTGTATATTGGACAAAGATTTTTTTTTCTTTTTTTAGTTATTAAAAATTTTTAATGTTGAATGGAAACGTATGTAAATATATAAATTAAAGATGTAAAAAGAAGTAAAAAAAACCTCTAATAATTAGGTTACAACATGGTTATAAAATAATAAAATTAAAAGAATACTTATAAGAAGGCAACAATTTGTTTTTTTTAATTTTTTTTATGAACCCTTGTAATTTTATTCTGTTGTTTTAGGTAAGTTATAAAATCATTGTTTAAAATTTTTTAAAAAAGTTTTGAACACTAGAATAATATTATGTATACAGTGAGCTCAAGTGATGACACTAAAGGTGATTTACTGGTGGCATT
>JACMZG010001870.1:17541944-17604444 GCA_018340805.1 Microvelia longipes | reverse complement strand
TGGAGAAAAGTTAAGCATCATTGAGCGAATTCAGTGCCTGGATGGGTGACTCCTGAGAATAAATCTGTCTGAGGATAAAGGAAGGTAGTCCGAAGTGGTTAGGATAAGCATGGTGAATCATATATGGTGAAGAAAAGTTTCTGGGTACTGATTTTTTAATTTTTGTTGTAATTTAATTTGGTACTGCTTTTTTAATGTTTTAACTTTGAAAAGTACAGAACTGACTAAATGATGACAGCTCTGTACTTTACAACGAGTTGGACAAAAAGTATTTCGCATTTAAGTATTTATCATCGGTAACCTTCTTCATTCTTAATATTTTTTTTAGGTTGTGGTAAACTCAAGTTTGATCCAAAAGCATTACTAATTGATTTGATGATCACAATAAATGATAGAGTTATCATTGATGAAAAAGTTTCAGGTATTTGATTTCAATTTTCAGAAATTTTTTTTATTAAAATAAAATATTTTTTGGTATTTAAGAGTTTAGTGTTGTCTATATTCATATAAGTTCCAGAAGAAAGCTATCTTGTGTGATTTACACACTATTTCTTTATTTTAAAAATTTTAAATAAATTTTTAGTTCTATAATCTTTAGTGATTTTCTTTGAAAACTGACCTGAGAGTGTGCCCAAAATCATTTCAATAGGTCCTTAACAAAATATGTTTCACACACACATATACATACATATATATATGTGTGTGTATCTGTTTTTATTTATTTTTCTACTCTTGCGTATTGTACATGCTAACTCTCAAAGCCTTTGTCAAACTGAACTTGAACTTGAGTTAAGGCAAGATGTTGGGGAGGTTACTAAGAGTATTTTTGTGACAAAAATTATGATATACATTTTTTAGGCTTAGTCAATTGAGATTAATTTCAGCTCAATTAGACTATTGTGAAAATGGCATACTTAATTTCATATATATGTAACCTCTATATTATTGGTCAGGAGCCACTATAATTAGTAGCCCCTGGCCCTGCCAGGCGAGATGATGAAGTTTACTAAATATATGGTGAAAATGCCTTGCAATAAAAAATAATGATGAAACAACTACTAATACAAAAGGGTCTTCCTTGTTGCTTAATTGACCAATTAAAACTAATTTAAGTTTTTATTTTAATTTCAGCTCACAACCCTCCTCCAGTTTGTATTGGTAAACCATTTACCTTGGATATAGCTGACGCTTGTATAAGATTATACGATCTTGATTTCTCTAAAGATCATTTTAAAGGATGTGCCAGGCTTGAAGGTCGACTGGAAGAAGTTGAGGTTGTTAAAGTAGAATTAGGATGCTGGGATGTAAAAGATTCCAGTGAAATTAAAATCAGTGAAAATAAAAATTAAAAAAGTCTCACAATACACATAAGAATGAATTTCATGCTTTTTTGTTGACCAAGATTTCTAAATTTAAAAAAAATAAATGAAGAGAATTATTGCAAGATATGAATATCTATAGTCAATTATAGTTTGAAAATAATATGGTTATACTAATTTTTTGAAACATAATAAACCAGTAAAGATACAAAATGAAACCATATAAATATTCTATTAGATATTTTAGTGCTTTGTTTAGTTGCTTAGAGTTTTTATTGTAATTCAAGTTCCACAACCTCATTGTCTACTACCTCTGGAATAAATATTAGAGCTGTATCTAATATCTTGACCTTGTATATATTTTAATTTAAAAGAATGCTTTATTTTTACTTTCCTCACCTACTATCATCGGTATAAAGAAAAGTATTGTGTTCTTTTTCATTATTGTTTAGTAATATTTAAATCTCTAATGACCAAGGAGACCATAAGGACACCAAACAGTGTCCTTATAAATTACTGAAGAAATTTACTTATCGCATTCAATTGCATTATGATGTAATTAAATTGTACCATTTTTTTAAATTTTAATTTTGTTTACATTCCTTAATCAAACTGAGCTATATTATACTGGAAGTATAATATGGTGCAGTGCAATATATTTGAGCCAACGAAACGATTAAATTGCCCATCCTTTTTTGAAGACAAAAAGTTTCCTGGTTCTGAACTCAGCTACTCTAAATGGACAGGTTATATTATAATTTTCCAAGATTTATTTACTCCTTCAAGTAAAGTAAAAGTAAATAAGTTCAATGCAAATGATTTTTTTAAAGAGTTAGTAAAATCATAGTTAATGCCTAAATTCATGAGTGAAAGATAATACCTCTGTGACGCCAACTGAACTATGGCAAATAGTTTTGACATAGTTGGTAGCAGTGTGTTGCCACTAGAACCAATCTGAGGCCAGAGATGTCCCGCAATTCATGTGCTGGTAACTACTACTTATATCAGTATTAAATTTTCTGTTGCCCCTCTTCCCTAATCAGGAAAGGGTCTATGAAAATTTAATAATTTTTAAATGTCTAACAATTGCATATGTGAAAAATAAAAATACCTTTTTATAGCTGTGTTGCTATAACAAAGGCATGCACTGTCCTTGAGCAAAAAATATTTTTTTGTCAAATGGTGGTGTAATTTTTTATGTTAAATTGTAAATAGTTATTAAGATGGAAATAAATCTATATTTTCTCTAAAAATGAAATTTGGCCACATCCAAATGGTTTTTCTTATTGTAATTTAATTGTAGAAACTACTGATTTATGACGGAATGGAAGAGCTAGTGGAGGGAAAAGAGGTCTGTTGTATCCTTGGATATAAGTAGAAGTTTTTGTTAAAAAACTGATTCATATTAGTCCCAGGAATTTGATCCTGCCTTGAAGATCACTTACTTCTCACCCAAGCTCTCAGGGCCTTTTTCCCATCTAAAGAATATTTTTCCATTTATACTACAGTTCCTTTGACATCTGATTATTCTGTTCAGCTTGGGCTCCAGCAGGATGCCTGTTGCTATACTATTTTTTATTTGGGGAGAAACATTTTATTTAAAATTAAACTGAGTTGCTTAAGGCCTTCTTGTAAAACAAATAATAAATAAAAAGTTAGAAGTATTGTCACAAAAGTCAAGTGAAGCCTACTCAGTAAGCTCTGTCTGAAGTATGAAATTTAGTAAATAAAGAGAAAAACAGTGCGAATAAAAAAGCTGTGTGCTGCCGTGGTTCCAGTCAATTTTTATAAATGAATTTCCTTAGGATTTTGTTATTTTAATAATTTTTAGCATATTTATTTTCTTAAATATTCCAATTGTCTAGTTTAAGATAAGTTAGGTTGTAAATAATTGAATGATGGCTGTGCAAGCTGCTGCCGCACTCCTGGACGAGTTGATGGGTCGCTATCGAAATGCTTCCTCCTCCGAGAAAATTAAAAAATGTAACTGGGAAGACTCTGAAGTGAGTAAAATGTTTGCTTTATTACTCCTAGGAATGTTTTAAATGAAGCTTTGTCTAGTATATTGATAGAAGCTTAGGAACTCGCCCTTAGTGACGTTTTTAAGGTTATGTTTGTATTTAAATCAGATCAATAGGATATCGATATCTGGTTGCAGATTTTCATTCTATTACTAAGGGTGCATTCGCGACCGTTCAGAGCACTCTGATCATTATGTTCACAAGTAAAAGGGTGTATAGGGATTAAAATTACCAAACCATCGTAGTAACCATTATCAATCTTGTGAACGCATTGTAATTTAATTCTAAAGTGATAATAAAATGAGGGGTTAGCGTTGAGACAAGTATTTTAACTTCCACCTGTTTTCCCATGGGTGAGATAGACCAACTTTGAATTAAGGAGAATCTAGTTCAAGTAATATGCCGCAAGTCAGTGCCGCTTGTTCTTCCATCATGCTTTCTTGGAATTTTCCTGTTGCTAAGCAACGGTTAACAATAAAGGAATAAATGTTGTGTTGCTTATTGTTTAAGTAATAGGCATAAATTAGGTGCATGGACACCAATATTACACTTTTTATACCCCAATTACCCCAAAAAGAATAGCTGTTAGAACAGGTTATAGCTGGTGAAAATTGGGATGATGGAAGGGTGTGTGGTGCTGCAATGTGGATATTCGGAGGAACTGTAAGTGACAGAATTTGCTTAGGGTCATGTGAAGGTTGGGAGTCAGAACACTGTCTCTACACCGAACTCTCATATTTACGTCACTTTACTTACTATATACACATAGTTCATATTAAGTATGCCTAAATGCTTTGTAAGAACCATGTGGAGGGAATCTAGTCAGATACACTTAAACTATGAAGATGGAATCTAGATAACTCCCCCCAATATACTATATGTATTTTGAGAGACAGTCCTATTTTCGACAAACTATTATGTCAGTTATATAATACCGCTTTTCACCAAATAACTTTTCAAAGATATTTTTTTAGTGTAACAATGTAGTACAGTGTACCTAGTGTAACTTTTATTATTATGCCAATAAATCCCAATTTAGCACAAAATTGTCATCTTTAATAAAAGACGAGATGCTTTGGCAAGATTACTTTTGTCATCTGACTTGATCAACTATTGCAAGAATCAGATTGTCTTAAAAGCTTATGGAATATGATCACCTGTTACAATACGCTGTGTGTAACTGTCTTTTGTGATTATTAGATTGCTTATTGTTGTCGGCCTCTTTTAAATGCACATTAAAAGAATTAAGGGAAAAATTAAAAATAAGAGACAAAAAGCAAATTGCAATTTTAAAAAAATCAAATACTGCAACTATTCAATTGAAAGTTTCATTATGGAATGTGTGGGTGAAGAAAAGAAACTATTCAAGCTACGCACACTTAACTTTCATTCAGCCCCTGCACTAGCTTTCATGCTTGATGGGATTTTCTGGCTCCCTTCTTGGTCATGTCCTCTGAACCTGATCCTTGGTGCTAAAAACACCTTTCATTCAGAGTGTTCTGCGTTGTCAAACCTCAAACTCTGTAGTGGATCCTTGTATAATTTTTCATTATTAATATTTAGTTTAGTTACTTTCAAGTTATTTTTAATATTTTTTATTATAATTTTCAGTACTGTAGATATTATATGGTGAAATTCTGTCCACATGATTTATTTGTAAATACGAGATCAGATCTGGGAGTCTGTCCGAAAGTTCACGATGATGAAGCCAAGTCTCAGTTTGAGAAGATGGCTGGTTACAGGAGGATTTCATATGAGGATGAGTTTGTTAGATATGCTCAGACTATGCTTAACGAAGTAGAAAGAAAAATAACCAAAGGGAAACAACGACTGGCTTTAATGGGCACCAAGGCTGAACCAGTAAGTTACAATTTCTCTTAATCTAAAGTTATATAACTAAATATATGTAACATTTAGGAGAGAATATAAAAAAATATGCATTTATTTTTATAATTATTGTCTAGATGTTAAAAAAGTGTTATTAAGTTAGGTTGACAGTTATAGCAGGAATGGACAGCATTAATACCATAGCTCTTAGTAAGAGGGAAGATTTATGATCAGAATGTATGACTTTGTTCTGACTCCTTTTAACCTCATATTTTTCTGAATAAACTCGTATCTTGCACAAATAAAGACAACTAATTTACTTTCCTTGATTTATTTTTCTGTATCGCTCAGATGATTAAATTGGGCATTTAAATCAGAAAAAACTTTATCAAAGCATATCTTGTTTGCACAACCTAACTGCTCCTTCTTGTTGTTCTTCCTCTTTTTTCTCAAGAATTGGTTTTTTATAACCAATTCTTTGTAAAAATTCACTGGACTGTTTCGTTACGTCTAACTCATCAGGGCACCGACAGAGCCTGAAGTCACTCCGACCGTCTATTATAATTCCAAAGTAAATAATGTGAAGTATATTTACCAAGAGATGAGCTGTGCTCTCTTACCGCCATCATGCTTGTCAAGCAAAACATATATCATTTGATACTATTGAGTTTTCAAAACATGAATATTTGACACTATAATTGTGCGAAAGACACCTAGGAAATGTATAAGTAACAAGCAACAGCTACATCTAATAATGATGAGTTAGATGTAACGAAACATGTTACGAGACATGACATTATATCAAGCCATCAATGATGACACGAATGTCGAATGATGGAACAGTTCCCAGATGTAGCATTGCATTTTGCATGTTACATTTCCAATGTGTCTCTCGCACAATTATATTGTTTCAATCAAATAACAGTTTTGCTGAATCTTGTTTGTCATCTCAAATCATCTTGCAACGGGCTCCTTATAATTTTGCAATATCTCTTTACACCAATTTACCTCCCTGTATCAAATCCATAGAGTTCTACAAATGCTTTTCCTCCCACCTTGAAACAATACTGATTTCCCTAGATCCCTACTCCCTTACTAAGATTTCTATTGTCCCTAGCTTTAGTCATTTTCTGTTAATCGTTTTCATATTTATTATTATTACTTAATGTATTCATTATTGGGCTTGTACAAATAATATTTATAAAACAAATAAAACTAATTTTAACAATTGCTGTTTTTGTTTTCAGCCATCATCCATGACTTCCGCTCAAACTCAGAAAAATGACGAACAGATTAACATGCTTACAGAAAAGATTAATAAGTTAGTGGGAGAAGCGGAAGCTGCTGGAATCGAAGGCAATGTGGAGCAAGCTCAAGGTCTCATGAAACTGTGTGATCAACTCAAAGAAGAAAGGGAGGATCTTAGGAAACAGAATGACAATCATGCTTGGTCTCAGGTTAGTTTTTCTTTCTTTCTTATTTTTTATTAACCCAGATGTTTGGTGTATATATACTTTATTCCCTGCAGCACTGACTGTGATATTTTTAGTCCTATGTAAAAATATATTAATTATAAAATACTATATTATACTACTATACTACTACTACTTATATTATACTACTAGGCTGTGAAATGAATCTTTTTTTACTAAAGCGACTAAATCACTAGCAAGCAAAGCAAGTCGGTAAAAAAGCTGAAGTAAAAAAAAATCATTCACAGCCATGTAGTGTATGCTATTTTTTATGAGGTAAACAGTAATAATAAAATAAATGACATTTACAAAATACTTTTATTTACCACTTCAATCGCTTAAGTTTTTCACTCTGGTAAAGTAGCTACTAACTCAGTGTCACATAAACCACTATCAAACATTAAATATAATACTTTCTATTAAATAAATACAAGTATGTAATTAATTTCAATTTAATTTTGATTGTAAAGAAACAAGAAATAGATAACAGACAGGAAGATACATTTTTAAAACAGTGTTGCCACCTAGCTGATCTACTACAAGAATTTGGTCTTTAGTGCTCCTCGTGGCAAATTGATGAACTCTCATTTGTACAAAAAAAAGTTACTTTACATACCTTAACATTAAGGCTGGATTGGAAAGCTCCTATTTTTTGTACTTAAATAATAAAGACCCCATTTTAGCTTAGCAACCATTGCCAAAGACAGCTTTTTAAAGATCAAGAGCTCATTTTTTTGACATTATGCTCTTAATTGGATTACTAAAAGTTTAATTTTGATTCTTTAGCCTCACATAGTAAAATAATTTTTTTTTTTGAAATCAACAAATCTAAAAACTATTTTCAACTATTGTATAACACACAGTTAAAATCTGTTGACAGCGTGGGAAAATAATGGCAAGGAGCCAATGAGGTAATCCTGGTTATTAGACCACTTCCAACCTCATTGGTTCCTCAACACTATTTTCCCACGCTGTCAACTTATTTATCCGTGTGTTATGCTATAGACAAATCTGAATTCAGATATATTAAAGACCCCAATTTGAGAATTTTCGGATTGGGTTAAATGGACAAAGTGTGCTAAAACTTAAAAAGAATATGGGTTTGATTGCTATTAGTTCTTTTTATCACCTCCTTTATATTTATGGATTGGAACATAGTCTATTCCTGAATATAAAATTATTTTGAAGACTTTGGAATTTAACCCCCCCCCCCTTCAGACCATATTCCTCATGCCTGTGAATTACTTTTTTATTTAGGACATTATTTAAAGTAAATGTAGTTGCCATGGTAAAAATTTAATCATAAATATATCTGTCATGTGACAGGTTTGCCCCATAAAAAAAATTAATTAGATTACAGTCTAGATAATTGTTTATTACAGACAGCAGAACTAGCAGCTGTTCAGGAGAAACAAATGGAAGTGTGTGAGGTTTGTGGAGCCTTTCTAATTGTAGGAGATGCACAGTCTAGAATAGATGATCATCTCATGGGTAAACAGCATGCGGGCTTTGCCAAACTTAGAGCTGCTGTTGAAGAAATTATGGTGTGTTGAGCCCATTATTGAATTTGTTTTAAATTTATATTTGCAGAACTCTTTATTGAATTTAGTTTTTAATTTATATTTCCATTATTTTTACTTTTCATTGCCTACTACAACAATCTACTTTTTCTAGTTGTAAGAAATAATCTAAAACTGAGGTTTCATCATATTTGTCCTGTCGGTTTCAGGCATTTACATGACGTTCTAAGTGGTTTTCATCATGCTGTCTGTTTTGTGTCTGGTTATTGTGTGGTTATGCTAGAGAGTTGAACCTTGGCACAAAAATCAGACTTTAGTTCTATTTGTGCTACTCGGGTGATGATATTTCAGCCTACAATAAACTATTTTCTAAGTCATAAAAATAAAAAAAATATCGGGTACGGGGTACCTCAGAACTTTTCCTCATTACATCAGACTCGCTTTGCTCATCCTCAGAAATCCAGTTCGCCAAATTTATCCTGCAACATGCCTTAGGAATCGCTTCGCTTGTCTTCAGATAGTAAATGCATACGTTACATTCTCAGCGGTCACCCATACAGCACTGACCACGCTCAATGCTCCTAAAATAAACAAAAATCATGGATATACTTGTCGTATTGAAACGAAACTTAGTGTACTTATTTATTATGTAATAATATACACTTGTATCAAATTTCAATTTAATTGGACCATTTCCCAATTTTTTTAAAAAACACACAAGTCATTCAATAAAAATTGAACTAATGCTGATAATGAGATGAATCTTGACACATGTGTTAGTCTTATACATAGTCACATGTGTATCAAATCTCAATCTGATTCCATTATTTTTCCGCATTTTATGATTTTTCAAAAATTTTGCTGTCATTATTGCAGGTTAATGACGTCATAAAAATATTATTTTTCGAATACCACTACACAGCGGTACACTGATTTTTGTACAAAATTTCAACTCTCTAGCATAAATACACTGGGCACTACAATGATAACTGACACACACACACACACATGCAGACTGACAACTTTGCAAAAACCACTCAGGAGGCTTTAAAAACAACTTAAACGGATAATTCTGGTTTCGGATTTTTTTGCAAACAATACTTTTCCTAAATACCTACGGTATAATTGAGGAAAATTAAAACGTTATAATTTGAAAAATTTACTGCTTAAGTTGACGTTTCATGTAACTGGACAACTTAAGGTGGTCAATCAATCCAGAAAAATTAATTATTATATTGTTGCCATTTTGAAAGTATTAACTGTTAAATTTATTTTATTTTTTTCATGCTTTTAGATGTCCAACATAGCGAAACATATAATAAATTAGTTGTGGAAATTCCTTTGCTATTCAACTTTTTTAATGCTGAACATACATATTTTTTGAAGTGACACTTAAATTTATTTGAAAAAAATGTTTACATCAGTCAAAATAATGATGTTTTACCACATAAATTGTAAATTCAGAAATCATATAATATATTGATGAAATATTTACATAAAGAACTATACTAATAAAAAAAACTAGACTGCCTAGTATGATTGTTTAATGTATACAAGTATTGCCCTTATTTTTTTATGGAATGCCACCTTAAGCTTTGTATAGTCATGACATTCTGAGGACAAGCGAACCGAGTCGAAGTTGTAAGGAAAAGTACCCTGTACTCTTTTTTAAATTTGATGTATATATTTTAATTTAATTTTTTTAATTGGTCTGATAATTTTTTACCTCCCCTCCCCACCATACTACTATATAGTCGTATTGAAAAATAACTTTTTAGTTCTGGAAGACTAAAATTTATTTTTGGTTTGAGTTATCTATTTAAGGCATTTTAAGACCCCCCTGAATGGTTTTTAATATGCTGTCTGGCTGTGTGAACATGTATTACCATTGTACCTCCTAGTTTCTTTATGATAGAGAAATGTCGAGCAAAAATCAACCTGCAAATCTAGTCGTGTCATCCAGGAATAAAGTATGTACGAATCTTTAAAATTATCCAGACAAATATTTCATGAGGCAGGGAAAAATTCTGATGTATCCAATTGTTTTTTTTTTATAAAAATATTGTTTGATGCTTTTATTTTGTTATTAACCAATATGACAATTTTTAACAATTTAATACCGTTTTTTTGTCCTAGGATGCTCGAGCTAAAGAGAGAGAAGAAAAAGAAAAAAGGAGAGAAAAAGAGAGAGAAGAGAGGAGAGCTAAAGATGAAGTAGAGAAGAAAGATAGGGATGGTAGGGGTGAAAGAGATAGGACAAGTGAAAGAGAAAGAACTAGTGAGAGAGAAAAGAGTGATAAAGATAAGAGTGATAGAGACAGGAGACATAGAGATGACGATAGGAGAGACAGAGAGTAAGTAACAAAACTAAAAATAGTTATAAAATATTGTATGACTTATTATATAATAAATAGAAGATTCAGTCAGAAAAGATTTTTTTAAATATAAAAATCTAAGCTTTTGATTAGGGAAACAAGTCTTTGTCAGGCTATATTAGAACAGACATACCACAACCACAATTACAAACTATTAAACACCAAAATCATATCAATAAGCATAATTAAAAAGACATAATTAAAATATAAATTTAGTTATGTTTGTATTTATGTTATAAATTTAAATATAAAGTATATAAAAAAATATAGTTAAGAGTTATGAGGTTTATATATAAATACATTATGTATTTATATATACCATTATATGTTACTTATATATACAATTATGTATGTATTATAATTTATAAATATATATAATTTTAAATATAAAGCCTTTGTTATAGGCTTTTTAAGTTTATTACTGCTAATTTGTTCCTAGTTTTTTATATATTGTTAAGGTAGTTTTTTTTAGTAGTTTTATATTTTTTCTGAAAATGATCCAATTGGATTTAAATATATTGCTCCTGTTTTAAAAACATTGTAGAAATAAAGTTGTTATTTTTCTAATAGTAATTATGGAATTCTACAAAAAATATGTTTCTCTTTTAAGAAGTTTAAAATATAAATACAATTAAATTAACAATTATATTGTTTGTTTTCTTTTTAGTTTTTTATGCTAAAAAGACAATAAAAGTTTTTTTATGCTGAACAAGGATTAAAAACTAAAACTACATAATAAACATATAATACAATTAAATTACTTTTATTTTGTCTTTTTAGTTTTTAATGCTTGTTCTTATGATTTTGGTTTTCAATAGTTCTGATCTATTATACCCTCTAATAGAGACTTGGATTCCTAGTTCAAAGCTTTGGTTTTTATATTTAAATAAATCTTTTTGGACTGAAGTATTATATATTATTTGCTCAATAGTCCCTAACTCATTTATTTTATCCTATGACTTGTTTTTAAAAACTTTTGGGATCTCACAATGGTCTGGAAACTTGTTTGGAATAGTTTGTTAAAAATATTTGTAGAATCTTAATACTAATATAATTTTCCTACAGATCCATCTTTCCTAGTAAAAAGTAAAACATGCTCTCCACCAAAAATACCTCTATTATAACCTTAAAGCTCATTTCAACAATTCATGTCATTATTGTATTTATTATCAAATAAATACAATATGATATAGTATTTGAAAGTATTTTTGAGGTTATTATAATGTTATAAAGTGGAGGAACTTTGTCTCAATTATTAAGATCTCATATTATTTACTTCTCCTGCCAATTAGATATGTGCCTCTGCCATTTCACACGGCATAATAGGACATGTGACCATAGAGCAAGTCTATGTGCCTTAGTAATTATGTATACTAGAGATATATTTTCTCTTTTAACTGTTATTATTTTTTAATTAATAAACCTTTGAGGCTACCAACTGTTATTATTTTTTAATTAATAAACCTTTATGGCTACCAACTAATATATTTTCCTTACTAATAAACCTTTGAGGCTACCAACTGTTATTATTTTACTAATAAATCTTTATGGCTACCAACTAATATCTTTTTTTGTTACTAACAAACCTTTAAGCTACCAACAAATATCCTTTTTTTGACAGAATACATTTTTGTTTTTTTCTACAGTGGTAAAGACAGAGAAAGAGATAGGGATCGTGAGCACCGCAGAGATAGAAGAGATGATCGAAGGTAAACTCAGTCAGAATATTTAAAACGTTTTTTAGGTGTAATTATTAGTTGTTTAAAGATTTTGTTTTAATATAAATTTGTTTACGTGTTTAGTATATTTCTGTTTGTTATAAATAGTTTTAATCTTGAAAAGCATTGATCACTTAAACGTTTGGTTCAGTTTCTACTTTTGTATTTTTTTTTGGTTTGATTGTCTTCAATGCTATGATTTGTTGCTAATAATTTGAATGTTTGTCCTGATTTGTAAGTTTGATTTAATTGCAGGAGATCCAGGGATAGAAGTAGAGAGAGGGAGAGGAGCTCAAGACATTACGACAGACACAGCAGGCATAGGGGTGAGAAATAGATCACTTGATTTTAACTAGAAATAATATTAAACTTTTATGAAATTAATTTATGCTATATCTCAGATTATCCATTAAAATGAAAGTAATGTTTTTCTGATCCTATTAAGAACAATATTTTTATCAATAAGTGATAAAGGCACTATAAGAGACTAGTTTAAGTTTATTATGTTATTATGTTTCATTACATTCTCAAAGCATATCCATGTTAATTTTATAAAGCAATAGTCATAAGCAAATTTACCTATTAAGTATTCAGAATTTTTTAAGTAGAAATAATATTGAACTACAGAACGCAGATGTGACTCATTAATATTTTTCAGATCGTGACCACGATAGAGACAGAGATAGGGAAGACAGACGAGACAGAAGAAGAGATTAAAACCCATTACCCGCCATCATGTGTAGCCCGGTCAGTTACTTAACAATATCAAGGTAAGTGTTTAGTTTAGGACTTGAGATAAGTTTGAATTGCTTACTATCGCTCCTCTTTGTTATCATCAACTGTCAAGATAAGTAGTATTTCTGTTGAAATTTATTAAATTATTTGGCATAATTGTTGCTCATTTTATTTTAATTTTAACGAATTATTAGTTAGCAATGCTTTGGGAGGAACGTTAAGATATTTCTCCCTAGGATATAATATATGATTTGATTACTGGAGTTACAATTATTCTTGAGGTTACTAGCATTAGGACTCCATCAGTGTAGTTGAATGATAAGTCAAGTTGCTCTCATATCTTCTTTAGCCTACTAAACTCTGCAAGAATGCCAGTGCATAAAAAGCAGACTACTAAGAATATACTAACTTTTTTAAAATGTATCTTACTTAATTGAACTTAATACCTATAATTCTGTATTATACACATTTAAATTAATTTGGACTGAATAATTTCAATTAAACCTAACCAGTTTCTATTATTTGTTGTAATGTTAATTTAGTTTTTAATTTTTCTGAGAGGCAATTTTAAATTCATTCCATATGTTTTAGGTTTAAATAATACTATAAATGCTTTTGATCTGTTTAATTCATAAATTATTAAAGTCATAACTGTTGAAAATAATAATGTTTAAATGAGTAAATAGATAATAATGTGAGGTAGTGACATTATTGTAAGCAAATCAAACTAACATTTTCTAATGATGTTACGATTTTTCCAACGGTTTCAGGTGGATACCATAACAGGTGAGTGGTATTTATTTAACCAAAATTAATTCATTGTGAACGTTGCTGTTTAAAAGTCTTGTTAATGAACCTTTGTTCTCTGAATTGATTAAATTGCTGATGATGATTGAAGATTCTAAATATTCAAAATAAGCTCAAGAAGTATTGTGTTTTGCCCAAAAGTTTCTATTTATGGTTTTTTGCATGATTTAGATTGTGGTATATGGAAGATTAACGTGTAAAGTATAATCAATTTGAAGTAAAATTATAGAAAACTTTTTCTATATACCTACTTGCCTACTGTGCTTGGTGAGGAAAAGTAAAAATTAGTAAGTGGTATTTATTATGTTATTTAATTTGTCTGATTTAATAAGCAGAGAAAAATTCTGGTGTTAGACAAGTTGGCTTTAAATTCTGTATAATTTACAGGCGCATCTCTCTAGGCTGTGACATTTGTCATATTTTTAATATGCATAGTTCATATATTATATGATGTAAAATTATATAATTTTACATTATATAGAAAGTAAGTACAGTTGGCAAGTATGGGTGAATAAATGGCTGACTTTAAAGATATTTTTTTAGAAAATCGTGCCACTTTCTTTAAAAAATTGGCTAAAGAAGAATGTTCAATAATGAACCTCAATTTTACCGATTATTTACTTAAAAAAGCTATAATTTCTTTTAAATGTTAGTTATTAATTAGTTTTAAGATGCTTTTTTTTGTTTTGTAGTTAAAACATGTTTTGTTTTGATAAATTTACAACTATGAAAGAGATTAATAGTGATTTTATTATTATTTAAAAAAAAAGTGTGTACTTTAATTGGCGAAGAACAAAAAACAAATTGTCAAGTCATTAAGTTTTAATATTTTTAAATTATTTTGGAGAGAAACACTTTATTTAAAAAAATTATAGAGGCTGTTGTTGTACTAAGATTGCTGTATTAATAGAATACAATAAATCAATTTACAAAAATTAAATTATTTAAAATAGAGTTACAAAATATTTCATTTGAAATTATAATATGTAAAATTTGGGTTTTAATGCTTTTTGTTCCTATATTAATAAAGCAAAGTTTGATCTTAAATTTTTGCTGTATATAACATGTTTTTACTACACTATTATTCTAAGGATTTATATTTTTTTATAAATAGTAGGGAATAATATGTCATTTTTTCTCATTTTATTTTGTATTAATTGTGTATTGTATATTATATATTTATGGCCAAAAACTCGACTTGCCTGAAATATAATAATTGGTTCATGCCCTGAAGTAGTTGCCCATCTTGCTCACACTCAGCCTAAGTCAGGTATACTCTAGTATTAGTTTATAAACATTCTGCACTTTCTGTCTTTTATCATTTTTTTTTAAAAATTACTTTTACCTATTTTCATATTGACGATTTACCCTTTTTATTGTACTAAATGTTATTACACCACAACAAGAATTTAAATGAACAAAAGAAGTTTTTTTCTCTTAAAAATACAAAATTGTTAGATATTAAACTAAAAAAAGTTATTACTCAACTCAGATTGGTCAATGATTCCTTATCTAAATAAATCTTTAAATGATTAATCAATATTTATTATTTTATGATTTGAAAGGATTATTTATTTTTGATTGGTTATGTGCTGTTCTTTTGGTTTTTATATTGAACCAATTTAAAATAAAAATTGTTTAGTGTGTATGTTACAGTGTAATTCCGATGTTAAGTACCTCTAGGATTCACTAGTGTTGTCTAGAAGTTACAACCTTCGGCTGTGTAAACCAGAAATATGCATGTCAAAATCAAAATACTCCGGTAAATCTAGAAATGACCAAATAGGTTTGGTAATGATTGAACATGTATCTTTCGCTTAAGCTGATCAACACAACTTATAGAATGCACTGGTGTAATCTAGGAAACACCAGGGACTTCACAATGTTTTACCTGCACTTGTGCATTACTTCCATAGCAATCCCATTGCATTTTAAGCAGCATTTTAAGTAATTTGTTTTTAAAACTGAACTTTTATTTCTATTAATTATTATAGAATAATTAATTATTAAAAAAATGTATTTTACTATAGATTTCATAGAATGAAGAAGTGTTTTTTTTATAAATAATATAGCTGGTAAGAATAATAACAAGTATTCTTTCTTTAACACATAAAAATATCAAAATTATAATTAATGAAGTGAAGATGGCTAAATAAAATGTTGTTTATTTTTTATTATCCTTATAAAAATCCTTGTAATAATAAAAATTTAATAAGGGTGGTTTCTAGAGTAATCTTGTAAGTAGTTGTAAACTAGTGATTGCTAAAAGTTGTGTTGTGTACTGAACAGGCTCAAGAGGCATATTCAACAATCACCAAACCTATATGGTCATTTTTAAATTTCACCGGATCATTTTGATTTTAAATGTTTATTTCTTGTTTGCACAGCCGAGGGTCTTGTCTCCTAGGAAACCTTGGTGAATTCTAGAAGTCACCTAACATTGAGATTTCACTGTAACATATATATCTTATGTGTTAGGAAATGTGATTTTCCTTTTATTTCATAGTTTCTTAGTTATTTTGTATTCAAATGTTCTTTAATGTTATTTATTTTATAATACAAAAATAAAGATTTTTAATTTATCTATTTTTATTTACATTATTTGTTATTTATTTTTTTACATTTAAAATGGTCAATATGTAATTTTATTTATACATTTTTTACATTCAATGAACAAATTAAGTAATTATTGTTTCTTAACCCACTGATTGTACCTTGTTTTAATTTTATTTTTTCTAAACACTACTACTACTAGATAAAATTTTGTGTGAGATTGTGATCGTGGTAGGTTAAGCAGAATTAAGTCAGGGTTATATTGTGTCGAGTCTTGGGCTCGGAAATACCGGCCGAAGCGGACCCACTCCGTCCGCAACAGCTCTCTCCTAATCTTCCTGTCTGTTACTCTTTGTGAAAATGTTAACTGTTAACACCAGGTATTTATTATTTTACAAAAAGAACCAAAAAATGTAAAAAACATTTTTTATGCTCAGTAATATATTTTAAAAATCCTTTCCTTTGCTCATCCTCAAATGTTATTTAAACTGCAAGTATATTTGACTTATCTTATTTGAATATTTAGTTGTATATTAACTTGTATTTTGGGCCTTGGCCCCTTGACCCCATATATACGCATAAATCAACTGTCAGCACTGAGGTATTTGAAATCTTTTTAGTTAATAAAAAAATGCAAATTTACAATTAATTTAAGAAAAGAGGTAATTAGGAAAATTTCCTTTATATGTTGCTTAGATGACTAATGCAAATCTTTTGAATAACAATTTGTGTTGTAAGCTTTTAAGTAAATTAGTTTTTAGCCTTACCACGAGAAGTAATCATATGTACTGTATTTTTTAGGCGTAAATAAACAAAATATTTTTTTAAATAAACGCTAAATCTATTATTGCAATAAATATTTTTGTTAAAAGTTGCCTTAAAATTAGGAAGCACTGATTTTGTTAATAAAGTGCTTATTAATATTAAATAAGTGTTAATGTTTTTATAATATTAAAAAAATATTAATATGTTTTTTAAGCTTTTCCAAAAAATATACCAACATATTTTTTAGCCAGTGTTTGCATTCATATTTTTAGGAAATAATATTTGCAGTTTAAATAATGGATATTGAATGATGTCTCTATTGTGACAATTTAATAACCAAAAACACATGTTATTTTTGGTGTATAAGTTTTATCGGAAATCCTCAGACTTTTGAGGTTTATTGCTAATAGCTAATAAACCTCTATGGCTATCTAATATATAAATATCTTATATATTATATAAATATATAATATATAAATATCTATGGCTAATGAGCCATAGCTAATGTAATAAGTGTACTTTATCTATTTCCCGTGTTAAGCTGTTGCTCATCAAACTTTTATTATCACTTCATTCAATTATAATTGTGTTATAAAGCTAATGTGCTTTTTTATTGGATTCAATTGTTTAATAAATAATTTTAAATTTAAGATCTCTTAATTTTTTTTATTTTCTTGTACTAAACCTTTTTCCCCATTTAAACTATTTTTACTTTTTTATCATTTTTTTAATTCTTTGTGAATTAAAATAATTTTAATACGAGGCATTAATCAATATCTGATATTCTTAATTCACTTTGAGACTCACATATTAATTGTTTTTACCCTCTAAGCTTATACAAAAATAACGGCAACAAATTTTTCTTGACTTTTTTACTTCATTCATTTTATTTTTGTGATTTTAATTTTTTTGCAGGTATCATTTATTATAATTTAACTAAATATCGAATTGAAGAGCAGAAAATTCAATTATTGAAGACTTTAATTAAAGGATATAAAAATACTTGATCTTTTCTTCCATTTTAAAAAATACTTAAGCTCATGAAGATAAAGCTTTTGAAGATTTTTATTTGTTCACTGCTGACTTCTACTCTTCCTTGGAATACATCAAGAGTTATTGTTATTACGAGGTGGGTTTATTTATTTACTAAATAAAGTTTTATAATTAAACAATGAAACTTAAGGGAATTAGTTATTTTAGAATTTATTAGAATAGCTCTCTGTTGACAAACTTCAAATCCTGAAAAACAAAACTATAATTTTGGTTGAATCCTGCACATACTCTCTGCTTCATTAAATTTATAAGGTAAAATTAAACATTTTATTAAAATGTGCTTTGGTTAGTTATGGGCAATTTATTTGTAGTATTAATGCATTGTCTTGTTTTTGATGAAAGAAAATATTTACTTTTATCCTTGACTTAGGAATTAGACCTTTCATAAGTATTTATTAAATATTAATAAACACAATAATAAATTTAAAAAAATGTTTTTGAACTTTTAAAATTTGGGCTGTATTCTCTTTACTGTCTCTTAAATTTTATTAATTTTTAACATTTATGAAATTTATTAAATTACATAAAAATACATTAAATGTATGAAAGATGTTCTCTGAAATAAGCACTGGCATCCTCATTAAGTTTTATTGATATACTTTACTCTATTTTTAAAATTCACTTGAAGTATAATAAAAAAGTATAATTTACTATTTAGGTAAAATTAAATGTTTTTATGAGTATTTTTATTAATTAGTTGTTATCTTCAATTTCTTTCTTTTAATTGCTCATAACTACCCTGATATTAGTTACTTATAGTTTGCTTCTGTGAATCACATCTGATCATATTCAATCAGACAAAATTATGTGAAGTGAATCTACGTCATCTTATTTTAAAGGTATATATGACAATTAAATATAGTTATAAAAAATAATGTAATTTAGAATATTTTTTGTGAACCATACTCACTAAAAAAATAGACTCTGTAAAAGCTATTTTTTAGCTTGTATTTAAAATTTTCTGATGACCTGATTTTGGAAAAGAAAAAAATTAAGATATTTTAATTTGTGAACGCCTATCACCTTTTTAATAGGGATAATGATGCTTATTTTAATATTTAACTGATTTTGTTTTATTAATTATAACTCTTAAATGCATTTAAAAATTAATGAGTTAATTCTGTCCTAAATAATATTTGTTATACATTCATCATATTTTTTATTTATTCTAAATATAATATATTATTTTAGAAAATAAGCATAGTTGTGCTCAAGATTTCCGAGGGTGCCATGTGAGGATGCTAAAATCACTCTAGGAGGGGTTTTATATTTTTTAATCATATATGTAGAATATCATTATTACTTAAATGTAACATACTTGTGTTAAGCAAACCCATCTAGCATCTTTAATCCATGTTTTTTACATTCAGAAGAAAACAGATGAAACAAAGGATTAAAATGGTATGCCTGTTCCTTCAGAAAACATTGCACCTTGGTTCCAGTTTCATTTAAAAATGGGACTTTGACTATCATAAGAAGATTTTATCTTGTCAAGAGATGTTGATTATCAATCTCATACAAGTTCCATTCAGAAGATGAATGAAGCGAGTCTGTTATGAATTATGTTACCTTTCTGACAATTTTGTATCAGTCTTACATATGTCAAGTTCAATCTGACGACAAAAAAGTTATATCACACTATTTTATTCTAAATTTAAGTGTATCAAGAGCAAATTATTACATAAAGCTGTGGGCAACCTCAACATTCTGGGGGCTAAAGTATGCAAGTCCTCACTTACCCGAATTTATTTGTTAATATTAGCTTTCCAAATTGCAGAGTTGGCACCTCCACTTTGTTCCAAACCTATTGAACCAAGATGCGTTTGATTTAATTTAAATAATGTATAAAGATCAGAATGCTTATAACTCTCCATTTTTTGTGTAAAAAGATGATAATTTCTTTTCCAAATCAGGTATTTCTTGTCATATTAAAAATTGTAAGCTTAAATATTCAATTATTTATCTCCAAACAATTTATTTAATAAAATAAAATAAAATTTTTAATGTAAGTCAATGATAAATTTAATGTTAATAATTCCAAGGCCTGTAGTGTGTAAAATTAGCATTGCGTTAAATTTAGAGGTAAGATTTTTTTATTATTTTGTTTTCACAAACTATTATTATTATTTATCTATTTATTAAACTACATATGTAATTATTGTATTTGTTTTAATATATTATTCTTATTTTTTAATATTTATAATATTTTTTATTTTATCATTTCATTTAATATTTATTAATATTATATTTTTCAATATTATACTATTTCTTTTATTTCAAAATGTTTCTCTCTTATTTAAAAATATATATTATTATTAAATGTTGGTAACTGGAAATATGTGTAATAACATTAATTTTTTGAATGTACTTGTGGGAATTTTAAAATATAGTTGCAAAGGCCCAAATATACCTAGGTCTCAACATGTCCAAAATGGTGAAAATTTGTATGCCAGAACATTTTCGAGGTATTTAATGTTTTCATTTTTATAACAATTAAACTTCGTTTATTTATTGATTATTTAATTTGCATTGTATAAATATAGTGTTTTTCTTAAAAATGTTGATTTATTTGTTAACTTATAAACCCGTCGACCTTCTTGAAGGAATCCTGGTAACTACTATTCCTGAATTCTATAACTTTTTTACTTTTCCTCATTTATACATCATTAGATGAATGATGAAGTTTCATCTTATTATCAGCATTAGTTCAATTTTCAATAAATGACTTGTGTACATTTAAAAAAAAATAATTAGAAAATAATTCAATTGAGTTGAAATTTAGTACAAGAACATATCTTGAGGTAATAAATAAGTGTACAAAGTTTTGTTTTAATACAAGTATATCAATGATTTTTGTAGGATTATAAAAGTTAAGCAGCATTAAGCGTGGTCAATGTTATATGGTTGACCGCTGAGAATGAAACAGATGCATTTACTATCTGAGGATGAGCGAAGCGAGTCTGAAGATATGCTGCTGTATAAATCTGGCTAATTGTATATTCTGAGGATGAGCGAAGCGAGTCTGAAGCAGGGAGGATAAGCGTAGCGAATCTGATGTGATGAGGAAAAAATCCCGAGGTACCCCGTACCCGATTTTTTTTAATAAAACTTGCAATGGCTTTTAAACAAGGTGTTATACGTTAAGTAAACAGCAAGCAATGAATGGGACCAGTATATTAGCCTAATCGGACCATTATAAGTGGTGCAATTGGCAAATAACATAATTATGATGACATCAATGAGTAAAAATAAGGTTTCTTTTATTATAGATTATTTTTACAAAAGTTCAGGCATCTGGGATTATATAGCTGATATCCTATAATAGCGTGGCCACAAATGCTTCCCTCGCCAGAGTCTACCGTCACGAAGTTATAAGACCTGAGATGTTAGGTATGTGAAGATCATAAGAGATATGATACAGCAGAATAAGACAGTTGTAGGATGCAAGCAGCTGATGATAGTAGAACTAATTGGATTCTGGCGATAGAGAGCAGACATTGTCACATACAAAAGATAAAAGGTGACAATAACAAAGATTAAAGATAATTGAAGAGGTAATAGAGACAGGTGGTGATAAAGCAATCACATATACACTCGATGAAAAACAATGAGGACTCACAGTGTGTCTATTATCATCGCCAGTATATTTATGCAAGAGATTTGAAACTTGCTATATATGTTAACAAATATGACATGTCAAAATATTGACGTCTAACAGTAGTTATGTATGTACCAAGTTAGATTAAAAATAATCGTTGAGTGAATGTAAATACTCTTTGAGATTAACCAAAAGAGCGTGCAGATTACGGAAAATAGGCTTCATTTATCACAAATCCGGCTAATTACTGAAAATTTTGAAAAAGAAGTTTGTTTGGTGATCCAATGTTTCTAGAAGGCCGTGGATATTCGACCGCGCCTTATTGCTTTTTGGTGACAAATAAAATTAAAATACGATTTTTGTTGGGTCATAAAAGTTAAGCAACTTTACCCCCCCCCCCCTGGATGGGTGACTGCTGGGAATAAAACTAATGTACTTACTGTCTATGGACGAGTAGTAAGAAGGAGCGTAGCCAACCCGATGTGGTGAGGAAAAGTTCCGATGTACCTCGTACCCGATTTTTGTAAATCTACCAGTGATATTTTTTCTATTTCAGCAGAAGAGTCTAGAAAGTTGTCGTTATTTTGATTTTGAGAAAAATACTTTCCAAGGTAAACTATGTTTAAACGTTACGATTGGTTCTTTTCTATCTTATATTCCTGTTTGATATTTATTCTTGTTGCTTTAATCTCTATTATGACTTCATCCTTTCTCCTTAAAAATATCTTAAGGAAACTAGAATAAATATGATTGACATTTAAAATTAGATATCATGAATAAAGCAAACTTAAAAAAATGTACCAATTATAGATTTTAAACATTGAAGTTACTTTTTCCATTTTATAAATATTTCAAAACGCTATCGTTTCTTTTTTCTTTAATGCTTTTAAATAAAAATGATAAAATTATACGTTTCGATAGCTAGCTTGAGTTTGAAAAAATATGACATATTATGAATGTTGGAAGGTAATCATTATCATACTTTGAAAGTATATGGATATTTTAAACAGCAATGAGATGAATGTCTATAACGTGAGCATATGAGAAGAGAATGTGTTCCAAAATGACAAATTTCTTTAAAGGGGGGTTATAAAAGTCGATTTATCAACCCTGTGTATGAACTGGTTTACTGATTTAAGGTAAGAAATAGCGAAAGTCTGACTTGCTTAAGTAATCAGTCACGTTTCCCCCTCTTGATCTCGATATGATAAACATATGAGTAATAACAAATATTTTTTCCGACAAAAATCTAAAAAATTGGACTTTTTCAAAAGAAGCAAAAGGAAATATATGATGACGTTTTCATTTCTGAAAAGTTAGATCACTGTAAATTTAATGGTTTAAAGTCGTAGAGATATATTACTTGAGGGGTCATAGCCTATCTCAATACTTTGAGAGGCCTGAAACACCATTTTGGGGCTCTGTGAAACCTCAAAAGTGAAATAAAGTTGTAATAAATTGTTTTCGGTTGCGTTCACATTTTTTGCATTTTATTATTTAAGTTGTGCCTTTCAAATGAAATCAAACGACGATTTCGCATTAAATCTGGCGGCTTTTGTTAAGTTTTGTCCAATCAAAATGCATATCTTTACCAGGCGATTCAAGAGGGTACAACCAATAAGAGAAAAAATACCGACCTTAGCCGCTATGCGGCCATATTGTTGTTTTTATGTATTATTTGTTGTTACATGGCTTTTTGCCATTTATTTAGCGAAATTTTTGTGCCTCGCATCACAGGCCCGTGCCTCTGTATGGCCCCTTAGGGATCATACAGACGTATTCAACTATAAACCTCCTCTAATTAATAGGCTAAGGTGTTAATGAATTAAACTTCATATTTTACCACAAAGTTATAATTTCGTTTTCTCTTATAAACGATGCATTATAATATATGTTACTGTTTTTTTTATTATGTTAATAAACCAGGGTGTTCTGGTTACTTTTTTGATGTTACGATTTTTAACCGATAGGGCCCCTCTAGTAATAAAATATAATAAATTAATTTTCGTCTGCTTTTCATAAATTTCATTAAATATCTCTATAAATAGAATTAATTAAATTTTGAGAAACAGAAAAAAACATTCGTCATATTTTTAGGAATTATATTTATTTGTAAGTTGGCTGCACCGTTTTTTTTTTCTTGACTCGATCTCCGAAAAGATCTAGAATTTTCTTTGCTTTAGAACTATTTACTTTTTCCAGTATAATTAATAAAGTTTTCTAGGCACGAGTTTATAATTTAACTAACTTATAGAGTCATTTAAAATAACTTCTTAAAAAATAGTTATTATACAAAAAGAGTGACAAATAATTTGAGCCTCTTTAAATCCGCTTAGGTTTCATTAGCTCTACTTTAAAAAGTAAGTTAACTGTTTTTATAAATTAGTGCGTAGTAACGCAATTGATTGTTGTTATTCAGTTGAATTAATTAGTAGAATTATGTTGTACGTAAATATAAACCTGTGCAATATAAATTCACCTGCGTGTGAAAATGATTCACATTGTTTATTTTCACGTGCCGTGAAAGTTAAAATGTTTTTAACCGGTTAAATAACCGGGCTTCTGACTAATGGCCGCTTGGCGGGCTTACTCAGAAGAGTTTTTTGTCCAATTATTGACATTTTGATCCATTTGTTGTTTTATTATTATTACTATTAAATGGCAAACGGCATTTTACTATGTATTTAGGAAATTTTTATCATATGTGATTGACGGACCTGGTGAACACGCAGTCACCGTACTGGCCTCTATTGCTGCCAGGGGGGGGGGGGGCGGTCAACTTACTTTATCCAAACAACCTTTTTGCGTTATTTTCTGAATATTTTTTTCGCTAAAATAAATAAAAAAAAAATTAAACTCTTTTGTGAAAGGTGTAGACGTAGACTCTCATTATCGCGGTGAATGAATTGCGTTGCTTCTATAAATTTTGAGGTTAGGATTTCAAGTTTTCATAATAGTTGTTTAAATTTATGGTAATTAATCCACTTGTTTAGGTTAATAACTACTTAATTTAGGTTAATTAATTACTTAATTAGGTTCCTGGGGAGGGGGGGGGGTCAATTTTTATAATAAAGGATGATTTGTTATCCTCGTGAGAGGCGATTTTTATTCTAAGGGATAATTTTTTATTCCAAATAGGCAATTTTTTAGGAAGTGATTTTTTATCATAGCGTCGATTTTTTTCTATCACCCCTTAGGATTCTCAATGAAGGCGATATAACCATGTAAGAAATACTTATTATATAATACTTTTTTTTATACAATTTTTGGCCATTTTTTCCTTTTTCTTTTCTTTCTTTTTTCCTTTCCTTTCTGTTTTCTTTTCTATTTCCTCCCTTTTTTTGCGATCTCATCTGCCAAAGGGGGGGGGGGAGTCGCCTTTCCGTGGATCCGCGCCTACCTGGACAAAATGTTAGTCGCCGGAAGGGAAATTTGTCAACGATCACGGCTTGTTGTCGGATCAATACGGACCTCATGAGACATTATTTTCATGTTAAATTGAATAATATGATTATGTTTATTTTGTTTTTTATGTTTATTTTTGATTTTTTTACCTTTGCCTGTAATCTATCAATTTTTTGGATACCTTGGAGGTGGAATTGTCTCATGCCTCCATAATAGTCTACGAATAGTTTAAAGACAGTGCTATTGTGTAGGTATTTTTAACACTTATGATAGATTCATTGGGGGAACTTATGCGGAACATTTATGATATTAACATGATTAGTAGGTTTTCTTAGTGCTAATAAAAATAGAAAACTAGTTAATTACTGCGATTATTTTAAGATGTTTAATGTGATAATTATTTAGTTTGATTTAATTATAGACTTCTATAATTGTGTGAGATCTAAGTGTCATTTCATTTTTAACAACTCATGCATGCTGAATACTGAATGACACGCGATTTAAACGGACACAATGTAACGTAGTTGTGTAGAATTCTTCACATTTATTTATTAGCGAATTTTAATAAAAATTAACGCTTATGAGGTTGTTCAGATGACAGAGTGGAAGGAGGTGAAAGAATTGATTCCGTTTAGCCTCCTGATACTATAACAATATACGTCTGAAAATTAAATTTATATATATATATATATATATATATATATATATATATATATATATATATATATATATATATATATATATATATATATATAATATTATATATTTGTGTGTGTGTGTTCTTTAAATCAGTTTTAAAATCATGTAATATATTTGCATCTAAAGATATAATGCATTGCAAAATATGCTATGAAGTAAATAGTGAATTATTGTGTTTAAATCTGCTTGCATTTTTTTTTAACGAATTTCCTTAAGTTTATGAGGTTGCGGAAAGAGGTAGGCGAGGTTAACAGCGCTCTGCGGCCTCACTTCAGACCATAGGTATCAGAACGTATCTTTATCACAAATGGTTTTCCAATTGCTGGTCGCTTCTCAAGCAAGCATCTATAAACTTACTAATTACAAGTCAGAAATTAAGTAAAACAATACAAATTTTCATTTACAATTTAAAAATATAAAGAGTAAATAACATCGTCTCTTTGCGGAATGCTTAATGCCTTTTAGTAATGAGTACTTTTCCAATACAAGCATACACACTACACACTTCTTAAAGACATACATTTTGAAAAACTATTTATGCTTTTCCTCTTTATATAATGGCTTATGTACGTTTTTAAAAAACATAGAAAATGATTCACATTGTTTATTTTCACGTGCCGTGAAAGTTAAAATTTATTTAACTGGTTAAATAAACCGGGCCTTTGGCTAATGGCCGCTTGGCGAGCTTACTCAGAAGAGTCTTTTGTCCAGTTATTGACATTTTGATTCATTTGTTGTTTATTATTATTATAATTTAATGGTAAACTGCATTTTACCATGTATGTAGGAAATGTTTATCATATGTGATTGACGGACCTGGTGAGCACGCTGTCACCGTAATGGCCTCTATTGCTGCCAGGGGGGGGGGGGGGGGGGGGTCCGCTTCCTTTATCCAAACAACCTTATTTGCGTTGTTTTCTGAATATTTTTTTCGCTAAAAAAATAAAAAAAAAAAAAACTCTTTTGTGAAAGGTGTAGACGTAGACTCTCATGATGGCGGTGAATGAATTGCGTTGTTTCTATAAATTTTGAGGTTAGGATTTCAAGTTTTCATAATAGTTGTTTAAATTTATGGTAATTAATCCACTTGTTTAGGTTAATAACTACTTAATTTAGGTTAATTAATTACTTAATTAGGTTCCTGGGGAGGGGGGGGGTCAATTTTTATAATAAAGGATGATTTGTTATCCTCGTGAGAGGCGATTTTTATTCTAAGGGATAATTTTTTATTCCAAATAGGCAATTTTTTAGGAAGTGATTTTTTATCCTAGCGGTCGATTTTTTTCTATCGCCCCCTTAGGATTCTCAATGAAGGCGATATAACCCATGTTAAGAAATACTTATTTATATAATACTTTATTTTATACAATTTTTGGCCATTTTTTCCTTTTTCTTTTTTCTTTCTTTTTCCTTCTCCTTTCTTTTTTCTTTTCTATTTCCTCCCTTTTTTGCGATCTCATCTCCCAAGGGGGGGGGGTGTCGCCTCTCCGTGGATCCGCGCCTACCTGGACCAAATGTTAGTCGCCGGAAGGAACAAATTTTGTCAACGATCACGGCTTGTTGTCGGATCAATACGGACCCTCATGAGAGATTATTTTCATGTTAAATTGAATAATATGATTATGTTTATATTGTTTTTTATGCATTAGATGGGACCTTTGCCTGTAATCTATCAAATTTTTTGGATACCCTGGAGGAGGAATTGTCTTATGTCTCTATAATAGTCTACGATTAGTTTATAGACAGTGCTATTGTGTAGGTATTTTAACACGTATGATAGGTTCATTGAGGGGAACTTATGCGGAACATATATGATATTTACATGAGTAGTAGGTTTTCTTAGTGCTAATAAAAATAGAAAACTAGTTAATTACTGCGATTATTTTAAGATGTTTTAATGTGATAATTATTTAGTTTGATTTAATTATAGACTTCTATAATTGTGTGAGATCTAAGTGTCATTTCATTTTTAACAACTCATGCATGCTGAATACTGAATGACACGCGATTTAAACACGTAGTTTGTGTAGAATTCTACACATTCATTTATTAGCGATTTTGCATAAAAATAACTTATGAGGTTGTTCAGATGACAGAGTGGAGGGAATTTCGGTTCAGAAGTATCTTTTATCACGGTAATTGCTGGTCGTTTCTCAAGAAAGCATCTATAAACTTTCCAATTAAAAGTCCAATTAAGTAAAACAATACAAATATTTCATTGACAATTCCAAAATATAAAGAGTAAAAAATAACATCGTCTCTTCGCGGAATGCCTAGTGTCTTTTAGTAAAGAGTACTTTTTCAATACAAGCATACACACTTCTTAAAGACATACATTTTGAAAACTATTTTTATATAATATACGTTATATTTTAGAAACTATTTATTTATATATATTTTATCATAAAAGCATTCACATATATTTATTTCTTTTACGCTAATATTTTCTTTAAATTATTTTTTCCTGATTGAAAAAAAAGTTTTGTATATATTTTTGTTATTTATAAGTGTTTGTATTATTATTTTAAATTTGTAAGCAGTTTGTTGCTATTATAATTTTTCATATTATATAAAGGATATTTTTTAACAAATAGTTTTAAATAATATTTTGTTTAAAAAGGAGAGGGGAATATGTTGAAGACGAATTCATCTAAACCTTTAAGAACCAGCTCAATTCTCGTTTTGAGAAGGTAACATCAGTAAGCCCGCTGTTTAGTGTTAAAACAATCTAGCCTGACTGAGATTTGAACCTGGACCTCATAGAGGTGACTTTAAAAAGACCTTATGCTCTAACCAACTAAGCCTTAAGGAAAACTTAAATAAAGACTTTAAAAATCACGATTTTTTGGACAAAATGTCTCAGGAAATTCACCTTTTACACAACTTAAAAAAAAAAGAACATAAATTTTATTTTAAGCAGCGAGCTTCTACAACTTTCCATAAACAGTGAAACAAAATAGGAGGTTTTATAAGTTTGTACTTAGGCAATAAATCATAAGCTTGTATTTTTCTTAGTGGCGTTAGAAAGGGTGTTTGTCTCGCCCATGGTTAGCAAACTGTTTAATATTTTTATAATCTTTTTACCTTTAAAAGGCTTCAAACAATCGTAAATCACGTCCGATTTTTTTTTAGTTTCTTTTTTTATTTCCCAACTTGTTGTGCTATTATTAGCTTTAAAAAATCCCAATAACAAGACCACTATCCTAATCAACAAGTCCTTTAATCTTATTCACTGACTAATAAATCATTATTTTTTCTCACCTCCGCTCTCGTTTTAACATTCTCAATTTTTGTAAAGCAATGTGTTAAACTGAAATAAAGATGTCAGGATTTTTTGTCGGTCGCGCGACAATTCCTAAAAAAATGTAATTCTTTACTCGTGCGTGACTTGCGCAGTGAGGAAGCTGTTTAGTCGGTCTATTTATTGTTACGTTTTTCAAAGAAAATATAGCTTTTTATTAATGATTACAAAATTTATGACCGGATAAACTTGTTAAGAATTTTAAATTATTCATTTCTTTAATTCTAAAAATTTTATTAATGAAAATTTATATAAATTATATATTTTTTAGTTGCAGTTGCAGTTTTCTGTTTCTCTACTTTTATCGATCTTTTAGTTATTCTAACATTTTATTATTTGCACAGGAACTAATAATATTTTTGAGATTGTATAAAACAATAATGTAATGTCTTCTGGTGCACTCACTTTTAATTCTTACAAGTTGGTTGACGAGAAGGGTACGGAGACTTCTGAAAAGTCTTTTCTGATTTTTGAGGACTCTCATTTTAAACTATTCAGGAGCCTTACTTGGGATCTCGCCAGATTTCGTGCGGTTCTGATACTAACTCACATGGTGAAGAACTCCTTTCTTTTAATATCTCAAACAAAGCTGTTACAAAAGTAAGAGTATACTTACTTTTGCTTAGACTGAGGAAATCCTCAGCCAGCTTGAGATTGGGTCTTTTCATTCAAAGTTGTCTCTCATTATGAAAGATATTATTATTATTATTATAAGATTTACAACTTAAATAATAAGAGGGCATCAAGAAAAATATTCATTTAAACTAGAAGATCTCTCGAGCTCGATCTCTGAAAAATTTAGGAGGAAAGAGTTAGAACTAGAAATAAAGTGATCGAACAAGGATCGTTAAAAGGATTTAAACCTCTTGTTATCAAACTTGTTTTGTGTCATATTAAGTTAGAAAAAATGTATATAATATGTAATAATTTAAATCTAGAATTATTCCAGTGTAGTTGATTTTTTCAGCATTTTCAGCGATGGAGACTCGAGACTCTTTCACTAATAAGTGGAAAAGATTATGTTCCAAACAAAAAAAAAAAAAAAAAAAATATATGAGACTTGCCTCTATTAAATCGGTTTTAAAAAATCCACCTTGATTTTTAGCTGGAACACGGGATCGATCCGCTCTTCCTCGGACAGTGATAGTGATTCCTGATAGTAATTAGGGAGAAGTGAAAGATGACCTAGCAAGTTCACCACGTTGATGGGCCCATTTTGCTAACTTTCTTAGATAGAATATAAACATGTATAAGGTTGTACCTTATGAGTCCTTTGGGAGAGATTTTTGCCTTTTAGACACAAAAGCACAGAGCTGCTTTGGACCTTTTTAGATCCTGGTTATAACTCCTTGAAACGTCCCTAAAATGATAACTTAAATTAAATTTTCCTGAGTACCGTCTTTGATTTTGATATTTTGCTCAAGTCTTTACTTGAGCCTTACCATAACAGTCTATTCCTCCCTCATCTCTTTATCTCAAGAAGGACCTTGAGGTGGTACAGAGTTGCCACGGTATCCTAGAAAGCTATTCTGTTTTCTATATCCTCTCAATAATTGATTATTAGTCGATATTAATCAAATAATCCAACACAGTCATGGTTATTTCATTAACTCTTTTCCCTTTAGTCTTTTAATTCATTTCTTTTGTTATTAATACTTCAAAAAGCTATTCGAAAATCTTGTAACCATTAAATTTATGCCGAGTCACCGTACCGATAGGTGTTCTTTGGCTGCACAATACCGCTCGGTACCATCAAGTATTCTTGTATTCATTAAACACTAGGTATTAACCAAAGACAATGGGAGATACACGCGAGGACATATTGACATGAAGCTATTAAATGGAACAGGATGCTAATATCTATTCTTGTGCAGGCTTCATACCCTTTCTTTATTGAACCTTTCTTCATCTAAATGATTTTTCTTTAATGCAACAGTTTTATCATCTATATAGTAAGATATTAATCTTATTTTGTTCAGTATAAACAATTAAATTTAATATCATTTTAAGTAATTGTTGTCGTGGTTGTATAAGCAATAGTTTTTAGACTTGAAGAACCGGGATTCGCATCCAGGGCTCTGTTTTTATTTATTATTTATTTATATTTTACTTATCATGACGATGTCAATGTTCATAAAAAAGTATAAAAATGTTAATAAATTAGTTCTATTCTATTAGCCTATTTTGTGAATATTATATATTATACTTCTTCAGTATATTAAAATGAAGGTAAATTTTAAACTGGACTTAAATTTTTACTTGGCATCATAGCAAATGCATCCGTATACATTTGCACGCCTAAGCGGTCTCCCATACAGCACTGACCACGCTCAATGCTCCTTTATTTTTATGATCCAACAAAAATCATGGATATGCTTGTCGTATTGAAACAAAACTTAGTCTATTTAGTCTTATTTATTAGGTAATGGTATACATGTGTAAAAAATGTCCAACTCAATTAAATCGTTTTCCAATTTTTTTAAAAACGTACACAAGTCATTCAATAAAAATTGATCTAATGCTGACTATGAGATGAAGCTTTGCAAATATGTTAGTTTTATACATAGTCACGTGCGTGCCAAATCTCTATTTGATCACATTATGTTTCCGCGTTTTAGGATTTTTCGAAATTTTTGCTGTCATTATTGCGGGTTAATGGCGTCTTAAAAAATATTTTCCGAATTACACAACTACAGCGGCAGACTAATTTTGTACAAAATTTCAACTCTCTTTACGCAGGGCTCTACGATGATAACAGACAGGTTGATATTTGTACCAAGTTTCAACTCTCTAGCATAAATAAACTGGGAATACGATGATAAGAGACATACACACACAAACACACATAGACAACTTAAAAACGCCTGAAACGGATAATTTCGGTTTCGCCCCGGTTTCGGGTTTTTTGCCAACACAATACTTTTCCTATATACCTACGGTATAAATGAGTAACATTCATACCGTTATGAATTTATTACGTTAATAAATTGCATAAAATAATACATGCTCATACAAAAAACTTAAATAAATAATTAAATGATATAAGGAATAAGTCGTCTATCTGATTAGCTCGCTCCACCCATGTTACAAATTTGTCTGTAATATAAATTCAATTTGCATAATCATTCAAGTATTTATTATTATTATTTCAATAAATTATAATGGGTTCTTTTAATCTCAGACGTCGTTTTACAGATTTATGTTTCTTTTTACGAAGACTTTTTACAAATTTTTGTTACAAAGTAATTGAGAAAATGTTTATATAAATTATGTTTTACTTTGCATAAATTTTAATAAATAAATAAAAAAGTGTCTCAGTTTTATTTTTTGTATAGTAGCCAGATATATAGTGAAATCAAGGCTATCGTATGATGACGCGGTAGAAAAACCTAATGACCCCACTCATGTTTTAGGTAAGTGGAGAAATGAAGATAAATGTCACATTCCCTAGCAGGTGACTAAAAGGCGCAAATAAAAAGTTATGTTACTGAAAAAATCGTATTAATGGTATTTATGAAACGTTAATGGTGAAAAATATTTGTATTGATTAGATTGATTATAGAGTGGGATATAACAGCCAGAGCTAAGCAAATGTATTTATACACATATTAAAATGTATTTCAAATACAATTTGCATTGTAAAATGTGTTTATAATTTTTTAAGTATAAATACGAAACCTGAAGTATTTTTGCCCAAACCTGTTTCCAGCAATAAACCAAACCTTTTGATTTTAACCTTCTTAGAGGTAAATTTGCCTTAGGTATTAAGACCTGCGGAGTACTCACAATAGGAATGAGAATAAATGTTATGTATTGATTGTTAGTCGGGAATGAATACATCCTTGTAAATATGTGCACACACAATTTTTTTAGAACTAACAGTTGCCTCCGAAGTCGATGTTTTTAAAGCGTCAGTATTTATACTGATCTTTGACACCACGGAGGTCTGGGGATCGCACCCCCGGTTTCGCATTTAATTTATAAGGTTAATGAACAAATAAATTATCTCCAACTTAGGAATATTCTTAGAGTTTTACGTTACTTCTTGAGGTGCTTACCGCAGGGGTTATCCCTGATGAGCTGCCATTCTCTTCACGGGCATTATAATTATCATTATTATTATTATTATGGATCTGTAACGTGAAAATTTGATAAACAAATGGACATCTGTTGTCATTGCAATGCTTTTCTTGTAGGAAATTATACCGTTCCTATAGTAAACAGCCCAGCTCATGTGGATTCTTATAAGCAAGAATTAGCGCGTTGTCATGCTATTTACTTACTTACTAGCATATATAATAGCATGCTTGATTACTACTTGGTATTTAATATGTATATGACTAGTGATATTCCATTTTATTATAATTTTATTGTTAGTGTTTAATAAGCGAAACTAATTATCACTGGGACTGGGATGGAATAATAGCATGGTAATTATAGCCTAGTTAGTTGAGTATAGTCCAATTATACTATAGTATTAAACAATTCTCTGATTTTGATTAGACTGCCATTATAGCAAGCCTCAGTGTGATCTAGCAATTTATGGCGAGTTTTGAGACGATTAATAATGTAATCATAATGTATTCTCATAGTTATAGGTTGCTGCTATGTGAAGTAGTAGTACAGGCATAAACCAATTACAACCCTGTCCGCATTAAGTATGCATTTATTAAAAAAATAAGAACCGACCTTCAACCACTCTTTGTTCTTAGTCTAGACAAACAGTAAAAAACAAAAATGTAAAAAAAAAACTAGAAAATAATAAATAACATAAATATAAAATCATAAATAAAATAAAAAAGTAAAATATGTAGAAAAAATAATATTAATAAGACGTATAACCTAAAAAAATAATAATTAATAAACTATAATGTGAGTGTAAATTAAAAAACCTACCATGCTAAATAAGTACAAAGAGATATATACTATATATAGCTCTTTGAAGGACTAAATATTATTTAGTGCTTTAGTTTTCAAGGCAATTTCTCTGCAAAAGGGCGTATTTCCCTCTTTTCAAGCCAATGACGCTGCTGTATACTTTACTTCCTTCCACGCGTACCAGAAAAATTATAGGATGTGTGATTGATGTGAAAAAACCCTCCTTACAGAAGGAACTATAGTGGTAGAGTACGTTGGATTTACATGGATGATGTCATTAAAATTAATGTAGAAATTGTTTTTTATGCACTAAGAGAGTAAAGAATGCTATTATTTTCCTGAGCAGTTTGTAGGTTCCTTTTTGCTTTGGTTCCTTAAGACGAAAGCCGAGGTGATGCCAAGGAAGTTATACACATATTTATTGACGGTCGGAGCCTACTAATCAATTTTGAGAATACTGCCCCCCCCCCACCCTCCCCTCAAAATATCAAAAACAATTTTATTAATCTATAAAGGTCCTTTTGGCCTAAAACGGATTTTGAGCCAATAAAAAAATTTGGATTAGAACCAATTGTTTGGTCAGGTCCCCCCCTTATAATATTGGGAGTGCCGCTCCCGTGAAAGTGTTACGATAATTGATCGGCTAATTTTATTAATTTAGAGGATACCTTCCCCCCTAAAATTGATATAATTGACTCTAACCCCATTAATAGGAAACACTTTTTATTTATTCCTAAGGGAGAAAAAATCACTTTTTACTTCCAAGGAAGTGAAAAGCAACTTTCTCCCTATAGTGAAAAATGCTTCTTTATTCCCTAAAAAGTAGTTAATAAACCTCACTTAATTCACCGTGAGGAGATAAACATTAGTTTGGTATTGATTGGTGATATGATATTAGTAAAAAAGTACACGTCTCTTTTTGTTACCAAGTTAACGGTTTACCTTTAATAAATATTACAAACTATCAATTACTATTCACTTCTTGTGTTCTATATAAACAACAATGTATGCATATTCTTCTTAAGCCATTGTAATTTTCAAGTTGCATTATTGGTGACTATTTTCGATGAAGGAAGTGATTTTTGGATTATGATAGTTATAAATGATGCTATAAATTATTAAAAGCTAAATAATAAACCATATAAACCATATCAGAGGTGGGGTAGGAATGAAAAAACTGTCGTGGCCTTAAGAAGTCCTTACAAATTCCGTAGAAGTTAAGAATATAAGGAAAAAATAGCTTTACTTTAACTGAAATTTTATGTCTGTTACAGGTACAGTGCGTTGTTTTAACCAGTGCGTGCGCATTCAAGTCTGGACTGAGACCTCTGCATGGGTAGAACGTATCTGAGCATCATCATCTCACTGCCAACATGGTCATCTATATGATGTTGATCCTAAAATATCATGGATTTAAGATGATATGCTCCGGCTGACATAGCAAATCATTTCTTTAGTTATATCTATTGTCATTTATATGTTTTATACTATCTGTTCTATTACTGCTTAGGTCGATATATTGTCCAACGGGTTTTGAAGATATCCGGGACGGTATTGTATCGAAGAGTATTTAAGGGTTATTGGAGAATCAGATTCCACTGCTTCTTTTATAGGTAGACAAGCATTAATATTATTTTTTTGGTTTCGGGCAAAGTCATGGTTTCAACTAGCCAATAGCCTACTAGATCAAGAAAGTTTTAAGAGAAAGCCACATTGGTAAACAAATTTGGTCCCAAACCTAGACTTAACATATAGTAAAGTAGACCTTGCCCTAATTTGAACTCTAGGTAATAAAAGGCAACTATTTGTTTAAGTCTAGAAAAAGTTGAACTCTAGGCAATAACTTTTGGCATTATGTGTAAGGTTTAGGTGACACTTCCCACTTTTAAACGCTAACTATGTGGTTACATCCTTTTGGTCACTAGTTCAACTCTGTAATTTAATATCTGTATGGAAGAGAAATAAAACGGTTTGATTCAACATCTGACATGTAGTACCTCGTATAATATTTGCATTAATTTAAAACTTATTACTCTTAAGTCCCAAGTCGATCAGATATTATTTTATTTATCTGATTATAATAATATGCTTTTGTTACCTATCCATATTGTAGCTTATCAAGATATCTAATATGAATGTGGATGTTGTCACGTCAACCAAGGATTTTTCCTTCAGGGTTGGCTTCGTATCATTAATACTGTCAAAATTTTTAATATTGTCAAAACTATCTTAAATATCAATAAAAAAGGAGTTCCTGTTGACCGATTTTGTTTAATAAATTAATGATTTTTCTAAGGTACTTCAGATATAAAAGGTTTTCTGTTGTTGCTTCTAAAAGGTTCTGGCCTTCTTATCTTCTACTACAATTTTATTAATAAATAGATGATGATTTGGCGTTAAAATGAAAAGAGTAACGATGTTAACACTAAGAAGGAGTTGGTATCGATTAGAAGTCAATTTTCTGGTGGAGAACCGTGGGGCCTGTGTGGGCTTGGATCTCTATTGTTCTCTCACCTCTCTGCTTGTTACGGATATTTTTTTTTATTTCTCCGCCCACTGTTGTTAGTCTTGGAAACCCCTTGAATTAACTCGCTTTCTCACTTAGTTTTTCATGTTAATTATTTTATAACTATGTTTTGGAAACAAATGAATAATAAAAACACCTTTAGTGGTTTTCTATTACCAGGATCATAAAAAGGTGCTAAAGACTTTACCGTAGCAAATTAAACACTTAACAAAGACTTTCTTTTGTCAGGTACTAAGTTGAAGCATCTCGCACTTGCTGGGCAACTCTCAATAATTATTCTTTTTGCTTTACCGACTCTCGTGCCGCTTTTTGACCCTATACCTTTCACCGAAATCAATTTTCACTTCTTCCTTTCTTTTACGTTTTACATCGGGCTCTTAAAAAATGAGAGTATAATAAGATAAAAACCCGGCGGTTTTTTCTTTTATTAATTTATCTATTTTAGCAAATTTCCTTTAGGGTTTAACATTAAGATTGCATACTCCCGACACTAAAAAGAAAGGGAAGCATTTTACGAATATTTACCATTTAATTGTCTTTGTTCGCCCGAATCAAATTTTCGACAACTCCATCCAACCGCGGTCTCCATGTTCCATTTAATTAATTTTTACTACTAATTAATTTTAATTAATTTTTACCTCTTTTATACCGTTGGTATATAGAAAAATTATTGTGTTTGAAAAAACACAATAATCCAAAACTGAGATACCACCATAATTATTCGTTTCAGGTGGTTTTAAAACCTCCTATATGGACCGTCTATCTGTCTGTCTATCTCTTATCATCGTGTCTTCATGCTAGGGAGTTAAAACTTGGTACTAAAATCAAACTTTAGGTCACGTTGTGCTACCCGAAAAAAACAATTTTATGCAGTATTAACCTGCAGTAATGACGTATCAAACGTTTCAAAAAATTCATAAAACGCGGGGAAAAGATTTGTAGAAGGTTTAGATTATTTGTAATGATTTGAGATTTGGATTGCATGTAGTGGATATATTATAAGATCGACAAATGTTCAGCATTAGTCTTATAAAATGACGTACAAATGACTTGTGTACGTTTAAAGAAATGTAAAAAAATTGTTTAAGCTGAACAAAACAAATTTATGCCACTTTATATTGCATTGAATATTTTGAGTGACTAAAAATTAAGTGTAATAAAAATTTATGAATGGAGAGTTTCTAAATAATTTATTTTTATAATATATATGATGTGCGGATTAGATTTCTTTATCAGGTGTTATACCTTTACTTTCCCTGCCTAGGGAAAATCACTAGGTTCTTTCTCTAACAAGCCGTATCAAACCACTAAAACGGCATTAACTCATATACTTGTAACAAATATATTTGTAGAACTAAGGTGAGCGTTAATGGAGTTCATCTTAATAAAAGAGAAAGAAGTCTCTCCACAAAAATATATTTCTTTACAGCAAAGCGCTTTCAACCAAACAAGAGGTCATCATCAGTGCTAGCCGTTGAATAAAGAAGAGGGTGATAGATGAGTCTTATAGATCAGATATCAAAGATATTCAACGGCTAGCACTGATGATGACCTTTTGTTAGATTGAATGCGCTTTGCTATAAAGAATATATTTTTGTGGAGAGACTTCTTTCTCTTTTATTAAATATATTTGTAGTTGCATTATAATAAGCTGTTTAAAAAAAACCGGGTACTCCGTCCTCGGAATTTTCCTTAACATATTTGATCCCCTACGTTTATCCTAACTACATCAGACTCGTTTCGCTCGTCCTCAAAATATAAAATTCACCAAATTTGTGCTGCAACATATCTTCGGACACGCTTTGCTCGTCCTCAGATAGTAAATACAATCGTTTTATTTTATAGCGGTCATTCATCCAGGAAATGACTTCGCTTGATGCATCTTAACTTTTATGATTATCAAAAGCTGTAGATATACTTGCCGTATTGAAACGGAACTTGGTATACTTAATACTTACCTAAGTTCCTCCTTGGTAATCATCACAGTTGTCTGTATGTGTGTGTTTGTTATCATGGAAGCTCTCTGGTTATTTATGCTAGACAGTAAGTTACAAAAATCAATCTTTAGCTATCAGGAAAATAATTTTTATTTTACGAAAAAATTTCGAAAATTAATATAACGAGGAAAATGGTATTTTTGATATTTTGCACGCATGTATAAGACCAACATATGTGCTAAGTTTGATCTTATTATTGACTTTGGTTTAATTTTTATTTAATGACTTTATCCTTTTTTTTAAAAAAAAAAAACCTATTGAGTTTAAATTTAATACAATTATATTGCTATTTATTATAACTAAGTATACTAAGTTTCTTTTCAACACGGCAAGTATAAATGCGGTTTTAGCATTCAGCGAGGTAAGTGCCTGGATGTGTGACCGCTGGAAATAAAACAAATTTATTTTTTATCTGAGGACGAGCGAAGCGTATTTGAGACGAGTTGTAGTATATATTCGGTGATCGGTATCACCGAGTCCGAAGTAGGAGGATGAACGCGAATCTACAAAAGTAAGGTACCCTGTAACTAACTTTTGTAGTATTATTTTAGTGTCCTATGTAAGTGTTTAGTACAATATACAACCATATACAAAAGTATAAGGAAACTATCACGGGTAACATTCTAGGTAATTATTATAAGCAATACATCTGTTTATATAATAGATGAAATTAAGTAATTCAATAAAAATGGTGAAGTTTTATTTTTTGCATTAATGGTAAATGTTACATCACAACAAAAACAACAATAATAACAGCAGAAATAATAAAAGGTTTTGTGAAGAAAAAAATGATCTAGTAATTACTGTAAAAACAAGTACCTTTCCCTTAGTTAAATATTATTATACGCATGCGTGGTTTCATGGCGCTCTTAGTAGTAATATGGGGAGGAGTGGTAGTAACTACCAGGCAAGTAGGCCACGTTTTTGTCCCTTTTCGCCAGCTCCCTAAGATAATGTTCTACTCCTTTTAATTTCAAGTGTAGGCATATTTTATCTAATCTAGACAGAAGAGCCTTGAATTTCTATGGTTTCTCTCATGCTTTTTTTAAGCAATCATACATATTTTCACTGACTCATATAGTCTAGTGAAAACTAAAAACAACACGTGCCCTCGTTGTTAAACCAAACCTCCATACACTATTATTAAACTAATAAATAAATATCAAAATAACAAAGTATTATTTTAAGAATAAATTATTTATAAATTCTAAGTAGTAATAGAAGGCTATCTCGAATCGAAACGAAATCTAATAATCTAAAGTATTATTATAGATAAAAATAAAACAAATTATTACTTATTTTTAATTATCGCGTGAAATAAATAAGATACAGGACTAGTTAAAAGATATAATAACTACCGGTATGTAAATCTAAAGTTATTAAATATTTCTTTGCTTAATTAAAAAAATTAAAGAAACATATTAAGACAAAAAATAAAAGCTCGTCTTCGTGTTGAGACTCAAGTTTCTATTATTTATAAATAAAATTATTTCAAAGATTGCTACTGAATTGGCTCATATTTAATTTTATAATTGCGTCTATACGTTATAATTAGCAATTGTAAAGAAAATTATAGTATGAAGATCTTAGTGCGAGTTGAAAAAACTAAGATTTTCAAAACGTGCAAATAAATAAAACAATTTGGTAAGGGGTAAAAATTAAAGAAACATATTATGACAAAAAAATAGAAGTCAGTCTTCGTGTTCAGACTTAAGTTTATAAAATAATTTATAAACAAAATTATTTCAAAGATAGCTACTGAATTGGCTCATATTTAATTTTATAATTGTCTATACGTATGAAGATCTTAGTGCGAGTTGAAAAAAATAAGATTTTCTAAACGTGCAAATAAATAAAAAATTAGGTACGGGGTATCTCAAAACTTTTCATCGACACATCTGATTCGCTACGCTTATTCTCTCTACTTCGAATTCACTTCGCTCGTCCTCAGATAGAATTGACATTAGTTTTATTCCCAACGATTACCCATCCAGGCACTAACCTCGCTCGATGCTACTTAACTTTTATGATCCGACATAAACCATAGATATACTTGCCGTATTGAAACGAAACTTAGTATGATTATTTATTACGTCATACTTCTACCAAATTTTAGCTTAGTTGGATAACTTTTAAAATGTATAAGGTTTTTTTTAAAACGTATCAAGTCATTCGATAAAAGTTGAATAATGCTGATAATACAATGAAACTTGTCACAAATATAGGTCTTATATATACATGTATGCCAAATTTCAAACCGACCATCAAATGTTTTCGCGTTTTATAAATTTTGAAATTTTTGCTGAGTCATTATTGCAGGTTAATGACATCATAAAAATATTTTCCCGATAGCTTAACTAGACCTAAAGGTTGATATTTGTGCCAAGTTTCAACTCTCTAGCATAAATACACTGGGAGATACGATGATAACAGACATACACACATAAACAGACATAAAACTTTGTGCAAAGCCACTCAGAAGACCTTAAAAACACCTGAAACAGATAATTCTGGTGACGTCCCGGTTTCGGTTTTTTTTGCGAACACAATACTTTTCCTATATACCTACGGTATAAGTGAGGAAAAGTAAAAATGGAATCTGATATTATTTTCTGTTATAAAAGAAATGATTATAGTAATAATTATAATCCTATAAGAGAAGCAAGCAAATTAAGTGACAGTAATTACAAAGAACAAAAAGAAACGAAGAAACCAACTCAAAATAATTATTTTTTATTAAAATTATGGTATAATTGGTAAACCTTGTGTAAAGCATACCCTCATATGAGAAAATAAAAGTTAACACGCTATTTTATAACTTTGTAACCAGTAGTCATAATATTTTATATAAATTATCTCAGTTATAATTGAGTATAATATATACAATTGTTTATCTTTTAGTTTATGGTCGACTCCTTAGGAGATAATATAAGCAAGGGTGCACGTTCTCTATTTCTGACCGATCTCTCACGATTATGCCCGAGGAACCACGAGTTTTTTTTAGTTTATATTTTTTTTTTAAAAAAAAGCACGCAGGATGGCGTGCCTGACAATCTTCAGAAAAAGATTTAAAAAAGACAGAGAAACAGTCACAATAATAACTAACAATTGTATATATTTTTTCCAAAATACTTATTTTTGACAGCCCAACCCTTTATTTAAATCAAACTGAAAGATTATTTAAATTATATATTTTTTAAAAATATTTTTATTTTTCCTGTAATGGTTTAGTCAGGGTTAGGTTTTTATTTTTGTTAAACGAAATAATATTTAAAATCGATTTAATAATTTAGATAAGAGTTCTTTTAAGTTATTATATTTAATTCTTATGATACTGGATAAAAGGAGTAGCACAGTAGCATGTTTAGCTCTCCTTTAAATATAAACGAATGACTATAATTTTATTTTTAAGGCAAATTTCAGATGAATTAGCCACAGATATAGTTATTTGTGGAACAAGGCAGAATGAAATATTAGTGACTTGTTTACAACTCTCCTCTCGGTTCGATAGCCCGGTAGGCCACAAAAATGATGTGCCAAGGCGCAGTCGATGTAGGCAAATTGCTATATAAACTTCAATAAAGTTTCTTTTTCTGCCTTGTTGAATACTATTAATTATCTTATCACGTTTAAGGGTCTCGAACCCTTAAAATTTTATTTTAGGGAATTTTCATCATGAAAATGACGCGCTTATAAGGTTGTTCGGACGACGGAAGTTGAGGAAGGAAGAGGGGGTGGGGTCGATTATATTTGGCATACTCATAAAAAACCCACACATAGACAAATATATATATAATATATATATATATATATATATATATATATAATATATATATATATATATATATATATATATAGTTAATAACATGGTAAAACCGAGTCTAATTGCTCAGAACGCTTGCCTATCGACCTGAAGGTCGAGGGTTCAAATCCAGAAGGGGGAGGACCTTAATACGAGGTTATCCATTGTACCGTACACTCGGGAGGTCTTGTCCGTACAAACAGACGTCTCCTAATAGACCTGCGGAGCTTTGACTTTCAGGTCAGGGCTATAGAATGAGTTTTTAGCACACTGTCGTCGGGGTTGCTGGAGTTCTCTGTTGGATGGCACTGGACTGGCCAGAGCGGTGAGCCAAGCTAGAGCCTGGTGATGCTAGAGGAGCTGATGAGATTGGTGAGACTGGAAGGACGAGGCCAAGTGAGACTAATGTGATCAGAAGAGCTAGTAAGACTAGATGAACCAAGCACACAGTGTAGTGTAGTCGGCGCTAGCCAGAGCGGTGAGCCTAGCCAGAGTCTAGCTGGTCTAGATGAACTAGGCACACTGTGAACTAGTCGCAGATACTAGCCAGAGCAGTAAGTTTGGATAGAGTCTGGTTGGGCTAGATGAACTAGACACACTGTGAACTAGTCATATGTGCCACCATGTATGGAGGGCGTGCTTTTTGGATGATTGGATGTGTACAAACTCTGGGGTGAATTTGTTGATTGAGATTTGAGTGAGGGGATAACACTTAAATGACCCTACGGGTTTAAAAAAACCCCTACTAGTTTAAGCGTTAAAAAAACATTGTAAAATGCCTTGTAACAACAAATAATAAAAAACTAACAATACACAGGGTATTTCTATTGAGCGAGACAGTGACAGCGAATCAGAGGCCGCGAAGCGACCACATTGTGGTGCTATAGGGGCCTAAGGATCTTGTTTCCATAATTTTTTAGGCTAGCAATTCTTTTCTTTTTTGGTGTAATTAAAATTTTCAATTTAAAAATAAAAGATAATTTACTTCAAATTATTCAGATATAATTGTTAATGTGATTAGTCAAATGAGATTTTGTTACCTTTATATTCTTGCAGCAGCTAATCTTTAAAAGATATAGTTGAAGTTCATTATAAAGTAAATAAACAAAACAAATCTATACTATCATTCTTGAATTTTATAGCTAGTTTATTCTTATAAAAAATCTAAATGTTTACTTTTAATTAAACCTTTAAGTAATTCCTTTAAATTAATCCAACTTACCTGACTCTGCAAGTTACACATTTGATTTTTAATTCAATTAAAAATGACGTGGTTGCGTAGGTTGATATTTATAATTATAGCATTATGATGTTTGACTCTTTACAAACAAGATAATTCAGGTCAAATAATTCAGATAAAATGGTTAATTTTATTCTCTTTAGTTAATTCAAATGCTTTATTTTTCTTACTTTCTAATAATGGTGCGTAGGAAAAGTATTAAGATCGTTCTAAATATTAAAAACAGAAAAGTAAAGCGTTTAATTTCCTATATATAGGATTTGATAGTAATTATAAATGGTGACATTTCTTATAGGAAAAGGTACCTTTTATAATTGCCTAGAGAGTATAGTCTCTATATTTATTAGCTTAAAGACTATAGCTTCTACAATTATTGTATTTGCCCAGGAAAAAGTGTGTCTTCCTGGGCATGAGGTAAAACTGATACCTGTGTCATGCCGAGTACCGGGTTTGGTCAGAGCAGGTGCTACGATGCCTGACGGGAAGAGAAGTGTTGTCGGGCCTCTCTATCTAATCCCATGTCTGTTTGGCTCTATGATACAACCGATCGTGCTTAAGGTCCGTATGCCCTGCTGACACGGGTATACCCGTGCTGACTGCTCACTATAGGGAGCGTGTCTTGGGGAGTCAGGCGCCTATTTGCGTCAGGCGGACTGAGCGGCGTGTCAGGGGGTGGTGTCCCTTCAGGTTAACCTCGCAAGGGTCCTCTACAAGGCAGGGTCTCATTCTCTTTCTTGCCATCTTCTTATCTCTAACTTTCCTTTCACCATGCCTCTTGCCTTCCTTACTATTTCAAATTTCCTCCTCTTTCTACCATTTTTTCTTCATTCTTTTTAATTTTATTAATTTCCTTTATTTTATTATTTTATGTTGAATGCCTTTTCCCTTAGAGAGATACGCTGCCACTAGTCCTTGTTACTTGGGATCGTCGTGATGGGGGATGAGTCGTCCCTCCTGCTGTGTGCATTGCCCTGCCGTTCCCCAACGGCGGATGATGAATTGAGTAGGGGGAGGTTGGGATTAGTGGTCAGCAGGTCAGTCCCAGCCAGGACTATCGGAGGTCCTGGTGCCCAATGTGTCTCCTGCCGCCCGCTTGGTCCATCCGCGGACAGGCTTACAGAAGAGGGTGATGGTCGGACAGTACACTGGGTGCACTGTGCGTCTTAGTCCCAGGCCAGCAATCTTCCCACCCTCTGGGGATACCTCCGCTGACTGCTCCTTCTTACCAGAAAAATCCTATGGCATCAAATCAATCAGAAGGCTCAAGTAATTTTTTGTTGAAATCTCATAAACTCGATATTAAAAGAAATTCAGGAGGACCTCGCGCCACAAGGTGACATACCTGTGGAGGAAGGACGTCTAGAAAACAGGGACGTACTTTCTAACCTTTTAGTATTAAGATCTTTCAGAGAAGATCAGAATAGTGTTCTACAGAGCGGTGAGTGGGTGTCGGTATGTTCCGTTGCCACTAAAGTGTTTACAATGTTTGGACACATTAGTCGATGATGCAACCAAGAAGAACAGAGCTGTAAATACGGAAAAAATAAGCATAAAGGAGACTGTGCACCACCGCTTGAGTGATGGTCACTCAATGGCATTCTGGATCCAAATCTCAGGAATGTCCTGAGTTGGCCTGAGTTTAAAGCGGTGCATAAACTCAGCCATCCTGAAGCATCACAGATGTTCCAGGACGCTGCCTTCGTTATGCCCCATGTTCCTTAAGCAAAGAAAGCAGCTGGCTCCGAGTCCAGTTCTCAGTATTGACAGGAAGAAAAGAAAAATCAAGAAGAAAAAAAGAAACAAGTAGAAAGAAAGGGATTAGAAGATCAAAAGTAGTTAGAAAAACAGAATAAGCAAGAAGAGGAAAAGAAGTTGGAAAACAAAAATAGCAAGAAGGGCATGTAACGATGAGCGAAGGTACAGAATTATGTAAAGTTAACCTTTTGCTCACCAGTGCACTTGGCTCCCAGGACTACATATATTCAACTTTAAATGTTGACAAATTTGAAGTTTGATTCATATTTTATTACCTGGGCGTTTAAAAAGATATGAACACAAAAACTTTTAAAATGGTGCTGTGACAAAAGAAAATGGTATTTTGGATGCTTAAGGGAGTAGAAGCACTAGAAAGCATCTCAATGCTTTCAGATGAGATATATTACTTGAGGGGCCATAGCCTACCTCAATCCATTGAATGGCTAGAAACATCATTTAAGGCCATCTGTGTAACCTTGTTGACTCCACTAAGACCGAGTTAAGGTTATAATGAATCAATTGTTGTTGGGTTTTCACAAATTGCCTGTGTTTTTTTTGTATCATCAAAGTTTAATTATGTAAGTTACTGTCATTTTGTACTGTTAATTTAGTAAATAATAATAAAATTTGATCAAGTTTCTTTTTTTGATGTTGCAAAATTCAACCAACAGGGCCTCTCTAGTTATAATATCTTTATGCTTGAAAGCCTTTAGAATTGAAAACTATTATAAAAAATCAATTATCAATTTTTAAGTATTAATTAGCTTTTAATTTCTATTCAAGGCAGAATAGTATTTATCTTTAAATGGATTTTAAAGCTAGTCAGTGATCTAATCCGAATACATATTTCATTACAGTTTAAATCTAATATTAAACCTTGGTTAAATTACAGCTCATGAAGCAATAGTAAAGACAACACCAGTAGCAAAAGTCAAATAATAATCGGGTTAGAAGCCGTGCCACCAGCAGACAAAGAATGCGTGTAGAAAGTTGTGTTTCTTTTAACTCTATCATAAACAACAAATCTTAACCAAGCATTTGTACTCTTGTTCCAATAAGATATACAATCGTAACTCGTAAAGATAAACCAAACAGTAAAATCAAAATTACTTTAATTATAAATTTAATCAAAGAATATATAGAAAAAGAAAGATGGTCCTGGGATTTATTTTTTCGGACAAGAAAAGGTTAGTTCCGTAACCAGTTAACAGGAGCGCTAGTATGTAATTTTAAAGTTTCACATGCCAACTACGAGAATGTGCTCCTATTGTCTTTTTCAGCTAATTATTTCTGGCTGTTTAATGTTTAATTTATATAATAATGACAATGTCAAGGTAGATACTCGAGTCTATGGTAATAACGAAGAGTATCTAAGAGTATAAAGAACGAGATGGTTTTATTATTATAACTTTTATATTCTGGCGCGGTGGTCCGCATGTCGGGCGAATTTCGTTTGGATGCGTGTTTCCGTGCTTAACAACAATCCTGGTTGGAATGATAATTTTTATAGTTTTTTTTACATTATATAAGTTTACAATTACTAAATAAATAATTCCGGCGCGGTGGTCCGTTGTCGGGCGAATTTCATTTAGAATGCGTGTTTCCGTGCTTAACAACCCATTTCTGGCTTAAGGTTCCGGTTCATGCTTTAGAACCTAAGCAGTTACTCAATTTTAAAGCACTGGTCGTAACTCATTTTGTCTGTATTTTTCAAAGGAAAAATACAGGCCGATTGCAGCGAATCCGATAAGGCTAGGAAAAGTTCTGAGATTCCCAATTTTAGCGACTCCAAAGGAAAATGAGCTAGTGAAAGAAGAAAACTATATCAATAAAGCTATCAATAAAAAAAAAATAGTATATGCATATCGGTATTTGTTTTACAAATTAATTACGGATAAGCTGTCGCTCGTCAGTAAACTGTTTCATTAATGCCTAATTAATTATTATTTTTTAAATAACTTAATGTTTATTTTTATCATTAAAATTCCAAAAAATGGTTCTAAAATTCTTTGTTATATTTTACGTTTATTTATTAAAATTGTGTATATTTTTATATTGATTGACCTATCAAATAAAATGAAGAAAAATAAATAAATTCGAATACAAATAAAATTGTTTAAATGAATATCCATTTTCATGTCATCAAATGAATTAGTAAAAAAGGGAAAATAAATAAAAAACATTTTATATTAAAAATTATTAAATGTTTACTACAAATTATACTTTACATTATATACCATTGGTTTTACCATTATGCCATAATTTTCTCGAATGTTGTTTTATCAACCTCTCAATATAATGTTTACCACACAATCTTCATGGCTCTAAAAAGTTATTAAATATGTAAATAAAGTAAAATAAATAAAATATAAACATATCGAAATTAGATTTGAACAAAAAGATGTTTTTGATATTAACATGGACGTTTAATTTGTATTAGAATTTATTTATTTTTATTTAATAATTTTTTTCTGGTTATAAAACAGATTCAAAAACTCAAGTTAATAAGTTGGATTTATTCCAGGAAAAAAAGTTAACAAATAACTATGAAAAGAAATTTATTTTAATATTATTTTAAATGGCTATTTATTTAAGTATGATTTAAATAATAAATAAAAATAAACAAGTTAATAAGTAGTGAATGATAATTTAAAAATTCAAATTAAATTTAGATAAAATGGGATTTTCTTTGCCAACATTATTTTATTATTATTTTTATACAATAATATTATTTTAAAACTGTAATAAACATGCTTTATATTAATTGGCGAATTTTTATTAGAAAATTGACGCTTGTGAGGCTGTTCGGATGACGGAAAGGGAGAGGTAATTGATTGTGGGGGGGGGGTTGATTCCGCTTGGCCTCCTAATGTGTATGTTGAAAATAGAAAAAAATGTATTAAATTAATACGATCTTAACTAATAACAAATCTACTTAAATAATAGACTAAAGTATAACGTAAATGAAATTCTTGCTTTCCTGTTGAGATTTCATGTATTTGAAATTTACGGATCTTAATTTTTTTTGCTTATAAAAAAAATCGCGTACGAGGTACCTCCAAACTTTTTCTTACCTATTGGATTCGCTACCCTCATCCTTATTACTTTGGACTTGCTTAGCTTCTCCTCAGAATATATAAATCACCCAATTACCATTGCAACACTTCTTTGGACTCGTTTCGCTCGTCCTCAGAATATATAAATCACCCAATTACCATTGCAAACACTTCTTTGGACTCGTTTCGCTGCTCCTCAAATATATAAATCACCTAATTACCATTGCAACACTTCTTTGGACTCGTTCGCTCGTCCTCAGAATATATAAATCACCCAATTACCATTGCAACACTTCTTTGGACTCGTTTCGCTGCTCCTCAGAATATATAAATTACCATTGCAACACTTCTTTGGACTCGTTCGCTCTTCCTCAGAATAATATAAATCACCCAATTACCATTGCAAACTTCTTTGGACTCGTTTCGCTCTCCTCAGAATATATAATCACCTTAATTACCATTGCAACACTTCTTTGGACTCGTTTCGCTCAGAATATATAAATCACCTAATTACCATTGCAACACTTCTTTGGACTCGTTTCGCTGCTCTCAGAATATATAAATCACCCAATTACCATTGCAACACTTCTTTGGACATGTTTCGCTCCTCCTCAGAATATATAAATCACCCCAATTACCATTGCAAACACTTCTTTGGACTCGTTTCGCTGCTCCTCAGAATATATAAATCACCCAATTACCATTGCAACACTTCTTTGGACTCGTTTCGCTCCTCCTCAGAATATATAAATCACCTAATTACCATTGCAACACTTCTTTGACTCGTTTCGCATCAAATATATATATCACCCAATTACCATTGCAACACTTCTTTGGACTCGTTTCGCTCGTCCTCAGAATATATAAATCACCAATTACCATTGCAACACTTCTTTGACTCGTTTCGCTGCTCCTCAGAATATATAAATCACCTAATTACCATTGCAACACTTCTTTGGACTCGTTTCGCTCTCCTCAGAATATATAAATCACCCAATTACCATTGCAACACTTCTTTGGACTCGTTTCGCTGCTCCTCAGAATATATAAATCACCTAATTACCATTGCAACACTTCTTTGGACTCGTTCGCTCCTCCTCAGAATATATAAATCACCTAATTACCATTGCACTCTTTGGACAGATATATAAATCAAATTACCATTGCAAACTTCTTTGGACTCGTTTCGCTGCTCCTCAGAATAATAAATCACCTATTACCATTGCAACACTTCTTTGGACTCGTTTCGCTGCTCCTCAGAATATATCACCCAATTACCATTGCAACACTTCTTTGGACTCGTTTCGCTCCTCCTCAGAATATATAAATCACCTTACCATTGCAACACTTCTTTGGACTCGACTTAAACACTTCTTTGGACTCGTTTCGCTGCTCCTCAGAATATATAAATCACCTAATTACCATTGCAACACTTCTTTGGACTCGTTTCGCTGCTCCTCAGAATATATAAATCACCCAATTACCATTGCAACACTTCTTTGGACATGTTTCGCTCCTCCTCAGAATATATAAATCACCTAATTACCATTGCAACACTTCTTTGGACTCGTTTCGCTCTCCTCAGAATATATAAATCACCTAATTACCATTGCAACACTTCTTGGACTCGTTTCGCTGCTCCTCAGAATATATAAATCACCCAATTACCATTGCAACACTTCTTTGGACTGTTTCGCTCCTCCTCAGAATAATAAAATCACCCAATTACCATTGCAACACTTCTTTGGACTGTTTCGCTGCTCCTCAGAATATATAAATCACCCATTACCATTGCAACACTTCTTTGGACTCGTTTCGCTGCTCCTCAGAATATATAAATCACCTAATTACCATTGCAACACTCTTTGGACTCGTTTCGCTCTTCCTCAGAATATATATATCACCCAATTACCATTGCAAACACTTCTTTGGACTCGTTTCGCTCGTCCTCAGAATATATAAATCACCAATTACCATTGCAACACTTCTTTGGACTCGTTTCGCTCCTCCTCAGAATATATAAATCACCCAATTACCATTGCAACACTTCTTTGGACTCGTTTCGCTGCTCCTCAGAATATATAAATCACCTAATTACCATTGCAACACTTCTTTGGACTCGTTTCGCTGCTCCTCAGAATATATAAATCACCCAATTACCATTGCAACACTTCTTTGGACTCGTTTCGCTCCTCCTCAGAATATATAAATCACCCAATTACCATTGCAACACTTCTTTGGATCGTTTCGCTGCTCCCTCAGAATAATAAATCACCTAATTACCATTGCAACACTTCTTTGGACTCGTTTCGCTGCTCCTCAGAATATATAAATCACCTAATTACCATTGCAAACACTTCTTTGGACTCGTTTCGCTCCTCCTCAGAATATATAAATCACCTAATTACCATTGCAAACACTTCTTTGGACTCGTTTCGCTGCTCCTCAGAATATATAAATCACCTAATTACCATTTGCAACACTTCTTGGGACTCGTTTCGCTGCTCCTGAGAATATATAAATCACCCAATTACCATTGCAACACCTTTGGACATGTTTCGCTCCTCCTCAGAATATATAAATCACCTAATTACCATTGCAACACTTCTTTGGACTCGTTTCGTCCTCCTCAGAATATATAAATCACCCAATTACCATTGCAACACTTCTTTGGACTCGTTTCGCTCCTCCTCAGAATATATAAATCACCCAATTACCATTGCAACACTTCTTTGGACTCGTTTCGCTGCTCCTCAGAATATATAAATCACCTAATTACCATTGCAACACTTCTTTGGACTCGTTTCGCTCTTCCTCAGAATATATATATCACCCAATTACCATTGCAACACTTCTTTGGACTCGTTTCGCTCGTCCTCAGAATATATAAATCACCCAATTACCATTGCAACACTTCTTTGGACTCGTTTCGCTGCTCCTCAGAATATATAAATCACCTAATTACCATTGCAACACTTCTTGGACTCGTTTCGCTGCTCCTCAGAATATATAAATCACCCAATTACCATTGCAACACTCTTTGGACTCGTTTCGCTCCTCAGAATATATAAATCACCTAATTACCATTGCAACACTTCTTTGGACTCGTTTCGCTCTTCTTCAGAATATATAATCACCCAATTACCATTGCAACACTTCTTTGGACTCGTTTCGCTCCTCCTCAGAATATAAAATCACCCAATTACCATTGCAACTTCTTTGACTCGTTTCGCTGCTCCTCAGAATATATAAATCACCCAATTACCATTGCATTACTTCTTTGGACATGTTTCGCTCCTCCTCAGAATATATAAATCACCCAATTACCATTGCAACACTTCTTTGGACATGTTTCGCTCCTCCTCAGAATATATAAATCACCCAATTACCATTGCAACACTTCTTTGGACGTTTCGCTCCTCCTCAGAATATATAATCACCCAATTACCATTGCAACACTTCTTTGGACTCGTTTCGCTCGTCGTCAGACAGTAAATACATTCGTTTTATATCCAGCGGACACCCATACAGGCAATGACCACGCACGATGCAGCTTTACATTTATGATCCTACACAAACCGTAGATATACTTGTACTGAAACGAAACCTAGTATAATACTTATTAATTACATAAAGAGGTATATTTGAATCAAATTTCAACTTATAGATTTTTTTAAATGTTTTTTTACAATTTTTACAAAACTTATACGTCATTCGAGAAAATTTAAACTAACGCTGACAATGAGATGAAGCTTGGCACATATTTTGGTTATATATATATATATATATAATATATATATATATATATATATATATATATATATATATATATAATATATATATATATATTATATATATATATATATATATATATGACTAAATGCGTGCAATATTAGACTGATCAAAACATAAAGTTAATTCATTAAAATTATACAAACATTAAAATCGATAATTCGATTTTAGATTTTATTGCAAACAAAATAATTTTCCTATATATCTACGGTATAAATTAGAAAAGTAAAACTACAACATGCAATAAAATATAATGGAAATACATTTTATAAAATTTAACAAATAAATAAGGTTAGTTAGTAAGGAATAAGTGTCAAATAATATAGCAACATAACTATAATATGTAGAGTAACTCGATAATCATAGCAGAACAAATAGCACGCCAACTATATAGTAATTTACTAGTGGCAACAATTTCTAGATTAATCTTTATTTAACTAATGTTTATTTATCAGAATTATCCGGTTTTGGCGTTTGTTATATGTTCAAAAAGGTTTCCAGTCAGCCAATGAGTGTGCGTGTGTGTCTGTGGTACGCATAATTCCCATGTATTTGTTCTAATGAGTATAAACTTAGATAAAATCTAACTTTTGGTCTAGTTTTGCAGCCCAAAACATGAAAATTGTTAGACCTTGCTAAACAACTTTGCTGAACCATTAAAAATCGTAAAATGGCCATATTGAGCTGAAATTTGACAAAATACCTCTATGACAGATGGATCTACGAAAGTTCGTTTTGCTATTAGCAGCCTATTTAGAGCTATTAGCGAATGTTCATTAGAAAATTAAATGCTTATCAGATTGTCCGGATGAAAAGGGATGAGTAGGGAGGGATCGATATCAGCTTAGCATCTGATTATAAAAATATATAGATAACTTTCTAGTGAACATTCGCTAATAGCTCTAAATAGGCTGCTAATATTAAAAAGAACTATATGTATAGACTCGGGTTTATTGTTTTACTTAATTGTTTAAGTACCTGTTGCTCTTGAATAGATAGTTCGTGTCTAAAGCTTGTTCACACAGAATATATAGTTTTTAAAACTTACCATAAAGCCATGACAATTAAATTATATGCAATCAATGTTATACTCAGTTGACACTTAATAACCTTTAAGTTCGTGTGAATTTTAATAACAACTTTCTACAAAAATAGTAACAAAAATAGGTGGGATCGATTTTAATCACACCATATTAATTAAACAATTTATTAATTAAATAAATAGTTTAAGGTGTTTCCTTGATTTTTGAGAGTTAAGATTTGGGAGGGGTTTAATAATTGTGGTATAATATTACAGCTGAAATCTCCTCAAGTGTTCCGTGAGTATCGTGCCGGGAGATATCGTGAGGTATCTCGGTCTAAAAGCTACCTTTAATTTTCAGAAAGCGATTAATTGCCCAGTCTGTATTTTATATAAGAATTATTATAAATAAGAACTGGGTTCTCTGTTATTTTCTTGAAAAGGAAATGAACGTTAAAGATCAGCTACCGGAATTTTATGTGTGTTAAGAAATTATAAACTATAATTATATTTTTTCTTTTGAAGTGAATAAAAAAAAACAGCTACTGGTTTTTTGTTTTATTTAAGGTTTGACCTCCCATGTTTGACTAACTTTTAAGAAATTAAATACCACGAAAATTAGATTCTAGGTTAAAATAAGTTTACCCTTTTATAAACTTCGAAGGAAACTTTGAAGCGATTTAGAAAAAATCACGATATTAGAAGTAATTAAATGCTCTTCTATATTTTTATTACTGTAATTTATTTGTCTTAGAAATCAATCAAAAATTAAAATACAATTTAGACAACCATTTAAGCTATGTCCAAGCTGGACATTAAAATAAATCAGAAATAAGCTAATTAGGTAATTGTTTTTCATTATTAAGAAGAATCTTAAACTGACTTTTATTTTTATTTTTACTGACAGCCAAGCTGCCATTAAAGCTCTTGACTCGTTCAAAGTTAACTCTCAGGTAGTTTGGACATGCTTACTAAGCCTTTTGACCCTGTCACTCCACAATGATGTAACGATCAGATAGGTGTCTGGTCATAACGGAATTGAAGGTAATAAGCAGCAAGACATCCTTGAAAAAAAGAGACTTCACTCATAACTTCAGTGACGTTACTCCTTTGGACGCTGAACCCAAAATTGCCATACCTAAAACTAAGGTTGTCATGTCATCTAGAAGTACAGCAAACGCAAGTTAAAGGGACCCAATCTAAATTATTATTGAAGTAGGTTAGAGTCGAGGATAGGCCCCATTTGCACTGGTCCCCTCAATTAGTCCTGGTTGAATAATCCTTTTCCCTGGGCTAGGTCCAGGATCTTCTTAACCAGTGATTCATTGGTAGAGTCAAACTATATAAGAGTACTGCTACCAAAGTTGGAAACTCTTTAAATGGCAAGAACCTCACATCTCAGAAGTACGTGAGCAGAAGTTTTGGTACCTGATTCACAAAGTCTGCACACTGGGTTGTCTTTAAAGATGCTAATGTATTGAAGGTGTTTCCAAAGTGACAGTGACCAGTTAATAGTCCAGTTACTGTTCTGGGATCCTTTCTGCTTAGACTATAGAGATTCTCAGTCAGCTTTGGATTGGGTTCCTTTAACTTAAGTTAGCTGTGTCACATGCAAGAGAATTTTCTCTGATGGAGCATGAGATTAGTCAAGAACCAATATTTTATGAAAACCTTAGCTATCTTAGCTATAGGTAGCGCTTCGCAGCCACCACGCCATACTGCTCGGGTAGCATTTTCTGGCCAGTTTTAACGTAGTAAGCGAATTTTCACATAAGTGACTGCATCAAGAGGCCACAAAGCAGCTACCATGTTGTCCTATGTGTTGATCTTATCGTTCTGGAATCTATTGTATTTGATGTAGCTCCCCATAACACACTATACAACACTTTTAACACGCATAGTGCAGGTTTACTAGATAGAATAAAAAAGAATTTGCTGAAATGCCTTAAAGGCTTTCTTAAGGAACCCGTATAGAGACTTTGTCCCTACTTGAAGGCTTTCTTTAGGGAAAAGTGTAGGAATTACTATACATTTGAAGCTAGTTTTTGGTCTCCTTAAGGATTTCTTATGGACGCTTTATGGCACCCAATAAAGGCGACATAAGATATTAAGGTAAGGTTATTAGGAATGCTATACGTTTCTTGCTAGTTTTAGATCTCCTTAAGGAATCCTTTACTTTTCCTTGAGGATTCCTCAAGGGGTTCTTAAGATGACCTCCTTAAGGAGAGCCTTTAGGAAATTGTTAAGGAAAATATCTTTAAATATGGACCAAATCAAAGTCACCTGATTATTTCAAAGCTTATAAATTATAAAAAATATGTTTCAACTTTTGAAAACCACTCCTCTTTCAATCTAAATAAATTTATTAAACACCCAATTAAAATTTTTTCAAAAATTATAACAAAGTAGGATCAATTAAACGAGGAAAGGGAATCAATTTTTTAAAACCCGTGAAAATTGTTTATTGTTTATAATAATCGTTAAATTAGTATAATGGTCGATGATAAAAATAATAAAAAAGTATACAAGGTTGGTGTCTCAATTAAAACTCGGGCTCTTGATCTCGTTTAAATAGTTTAATTTATGATTTTAAAATGCTAAGATTTTATATAAAAATCGGAAGGGCAATTAAATAAGATATAGTTTAAAGATTTCAGAAGTGTGGGCACGAGAAAAACCAATATCTTTAATTATTCCGTGGAACCTTAAATAAATCGATAAAAAACGTGTTAAAAACCACTTTAAATCAAAGAAAAAAAAGATGTTTTTTGAAACTATCAGAATAAAATGTAAATTAAAATAAGAAATAAATAAATTTTTGGGTTAATTGAGAAGTGCTTTTAGGATTCTGATTTTAGATTTTTTTAAGCACCTGTGTTTTTAAAGTTGAACGAGAAACATGAACCGGAAAGGAAATTTTATGGTTTATTGTTTATTAGTTTAGTTTTATTGGTTTTTGAACCCTTTGATTGTGAGATTAGATCATTCTTAGTCGGTTGAAAGTGTGAATGAAAAAATTTTGAATGAATTTATTTTTATGTTCGGCTCAAAAGATATTTAATTGATTAAGGGTTGTGTTAGGGTTTTTGGTTTTGGTAGGAACTATTAATATAAGCAGTGAGAACATTAATGTATGAAGATTTGAAAAATAAAATGATAAATAATCATGAATAAATTATTTAAATAATACATACATATATATAATACATGTATAATCTGAGTACCCAACAGCATAAAGCAAATAAATGGGGCACTTTCCAACTATAATACCGAAAGTATAAAAGAATTAGAGTTAATAAAAAAATAGAGAATAAAAATAAAAAACTAGATGAAATTTAAAATTCAATTTAAAGTGACAAATGTAAAATTCCTACTCTACAATTATATAACAAGTTTGACTAGAAGATTATGTTATTGCATACTAAAACTAGATAAATAAATAAAAAGATCACCACTAATTGAAAACAAAGGAAATTCGCTAAAAAGACAATGAAATCAATGTGTAGAAACAAGGTAACAATAAGAAAATAGCGTGATAGACTTGTATGAACATTGTAAAAATTAGATAAAATAACTGTCAAGACAAGAAATTTACAATAACAGCAATTTACTGATCAAATGGAATAAAGGGAATGCTGGAGTTGAATACTGGTGGTTAGGGAGAGAACGTTAGGACTGTTGATCAGGACGACACACTAAGGACAAGAGGTTAGGTAGGATTTACTTCCCTTATATGAAAGAGAGACCAGCTCTGCGTCCAGGTGGAATCACCGTAACAAGGTCCTGCACTGGTGAACAGATTGTCTTACCATACAAGCAGTTCAGCAGAATCATGAGCTGCTTTCCTCCTATATACAAGGGATAAACGTTTACTCAAATATTCGTAATTATAATATACGTAATTCGTAATTATATAATTATAATATGTTATACTTGAGTATATGTATCGACGTGCACGTCGATAAATATACTTAAGTATAACATATACTAATAAAGTTTCTCTGAATATTTTCAATCATACTGAATTTAATCGAACCAAACATATTCCTGGCTAGAACCGCATATTCAAGGATTTATTGGACAAGGGATTTTTATAATATAACAAAACAATAAAATTAGAGGTCAGAAGCAATAAGTCGAATCAAGCCAAGCCGCCGATCAGCTTTTCTAATCAAAGAATCAAACTGATCGATGAATCTGAGCTTGTCATCGAAAATAATACCCAGATCCTTCACTGAGGAAACACGAGGAATATAAGAAAGAACTAAGGTGAGCGTTAATGGAGTTCATCTTAATAAAAGATAAAGAAGTCTCTCCACAAAATTATATTTTCTATAGCAAAGCTCTTTCAACCTAACAAGAGGTCATCATCAGTGCTAGCCGTTGAATAAAGAAGAGGGTGATAGATGAATCTTATAGATCAGATATCAAATCTTACAAGATCACTTACAAGATACAAGATCAATATCTTGTTAGGTTGAAAGCGCTTTGCTATAGAAAATATATTTTTGTGGAGAGACTTCTTTATCTTTTATTAGGAAAATAAGAGTTGTTTAGTTAGGATGTTAGGAAAGTGGTCAGGAGAGAAAGAACGGGAAAAAGAAATAACTTGACACTTACCAGGATGTATTTCCATATTATTAGAGGAAGCCTATTTATAAACACGATCAATATCGGACAAGAAAGAAAGAACAAGGAAGAAAGAGACTGGAGAAAGAATTAGTGACGGAAAACAAGATTTTAAAATCTCCAAGATCGTCAAATCTTCTCTCTGTTGAGAAGGATGAAGAAAAGCTTCGATTAAAGGAAAAAGGCTCAAACGGATTGTACGTTCAAACACTTTGGAAAATACAGGGTGTACAAAATAAAACTCCCTTCCGAAAGGAGGTGGTACTACAACTAATTTCCAACAAAAAAACTTCATATTAACTATAGTCCGATTTTCAACCGTTCTCCCACAAGGTCAAGTTTTATGATTTTAAAAAAACGCGTTGACTTAACTTCATAAAATGACCAATTGTGGCTAAACTATAACTGCTAGCTTCAAAATATTGGTTTCGTTGGAAAGCTGAGAAAATTTGCTATAAGACCACTCACTTGTATTTTCAAAAACAATTTAACATAACAGCCAAAAATTTGCATGAAATCAAAAATTAGTAAAATTTTATGATTTTCCAAAATTTTGAAGTTACTTTGATGAGAAACCAGCAAACTTGAGAACCTCTTGGTTTTAGGAAAACTACCTTGTTTACTCCTCTTTAAGTCAATACCCATATCATTATATGTTGATACGGTGATTTTTTCAGAAAAAGCAAAAATAGGTTAAAAAAACACGCTAAAAATGACTCTTACAGAAGTGATTTCTGTATATAGTAGTCCAAGAGCCAGACGCAAAAACGTGACCGTCTAGCCCCAAAGGTTTAACCCACTAGATCGACTTATTCTGGCTTCCTGATAATGAATCAGGTGGTCTGCCGTTTCAGATAAGGGAATTTTAGCCCCGGGCCCTTTAAAATCCGAAAAAATGACCCCAAATTCTGTTTTTCGCCAATAACGGTGTTCCTATTGATTTTATCTAAAAAGTTAAAGTTTGTTGTTTTTTTAAAGTTTATTAAATTTGCGATAAATCCATTTTTTAACCATCAAAATCGTCCAGTAAAACCGGAGATACAAGTGTTGAAAGATTACCGAAAAAACATCTAAAAGCATACATTTTTGTCCAAAAACGCACAAAAACCTTAAAATGACATGTTTTTCCATATTAACATGTTTAAGAATTAGGCAGACTTAAAAATCATGCATATTCTGTTAAACTGCAGGTAATTAGAGTTGTTCTAGAGAAAGAAGTCAGCACAGCTTTATATGTGATGACTTAATGACCGACATATAATGCTGAAAGATAGGTAAAAACTTGAATTTTAGAAAAATTACTCTTTTTAGAAAAATACAAGTTTTACTGGACCGATTTTGATGGTTGTTATCTAATTTCGATTTGATTTTATCTAAAAAAGTTAAAGGGTTGTTTTTTTAAAGTTTATTAAATTTGCGATAAATCCATTTTTTAACCATCAAAATCGGTCCAGTAAAACCTTGTATTTTTCTAAAAAGAGTATTTTTCTAAAATTCAAGTTTTTACCTATCTTTCAGCATTATATGTCGGTCATTAAGTCATCACATATAAAGCTGTGCTGACTTCTTTCTCTAGAACAACTCTAATTACCTGCAGTTTAACAGAATATGCATGATTTTAAGTCTGCCTAATTCTTAAAACATGTTAATATGGAAAAACATGTCATTTTAAGGTTTTTGTGCGTTTTTGGACAAAAATGTATGCTTTTAGATGTTTTTTCGGTAATCTTTCAACACTTGTATCTCCGGTTTTACTGGACCGATTTTGATGGTTAAAAAATGGATTTATCGCAAATTTAATAAACTTTAAAAAACAACCCTTTAACTTTTTAGATAAAATCAATAGGAACACCGTTATTGGGCGAAAACAGAATTTGGGGTCATTTTTCGGATTTTAAAGGGGCCCCGGGCTAAAGAAGAGGGCTTTCCAATATTTTGTAGAGCTTTCAACGAAACCAATATTTTGAAGCTAGCAGTTATAGTTTAGCCACAATTGGTCATTTTATGAAGTTAAGTCAACGCGTTTTTTAAAATCATAAAACTTGACCTTGTGGAGAACGGTTGAAAATCGGACTATAGTTAATATGAAGTTTTTTGTTGGAAATTAGTTGTAGTACCACCTCCTTTCGGAAGGGAGTTTTATTTTGTACACCCTGTATATTACAGAGAGAGATAGACCATTAGAGAGATAGGAACCATTAAAGCTGAATTCCAAGCTTTCGGAAATACACCATTTGCAAGACTTTTAGTAAATATATTAATAAACACGGTAAATCTTCGGTATTACGGTGCACCCTGTTATCAATACTATATATCGATATATTTTTAGTTACGCGACACGTAAACGAGAACTGAGCACTTAAAAGATAAGCAGCGTCGTTAAATTATTAATTATAATTAAAACATTAAAAAAAAAACCATACAACAAATAAATGAAAACATTAACAACAAAAATATAATAAAAAACCTGAAAATAACAAACACAAAAAATACGTTAAAAATACGCGTAACATAAAATTAGATGTGGTGTATCATCGATTATTCTTATGAAAACATAGGTAAAACATTATAAAAACATAAAAAAATATGAAAATAGTTATAAACCATTTTACAACAAAAAAAAAAAACAAAAACAACAAAAAAACATTTAAAAAAATAATAAAATATGTTCATAAACGTAAAAGAAAAGGCATATATCGATTATTCCTACGTCACATCTCTAAACTAAAAATATATCGATACATAGTATTGATAACAGGGTGCACCGTATACCGAAGTTCAGCCATAAAACACAAGATCTAAATAATGGGCTCAGCTTGTTATTATGAACGACGGCTTAAGATTGTTAGTAGCATGAAGAACTTGGTCAGCAGTATGTGTGCGCAATTTTTCTTAGTATTAGCGATTGAATAGACGTAGGCGATATCGCCTCCCTTTAGGTGGTAAAGTAGCCTAAAAAGGGGATAAGACAAAGAGGGGCAATAAAGAAGGCGAAGAGAGTCGTAAATGGGGGAAGTTGGATACTAGAAGCGAAAATTATTATATAGTTTTCAATTTACATGAACGGAGGCAGATAACATAATTTCTCATGTAGATTATAGATGTCACCAATTAGTAAGTCGCATCCCTATCTCACAACAAGTTATTTTATTTCAAGAACAATGCACGTCTTGCTTTTGCAATATAATTCATACTTGAACGGCGGAAAACTAAGTGCTCGGTTACTCTTCCTTAACAAAATCCATGACCAAAAGCATTAAACAAGAATAAACATTTTAAAAAAGAAACATTTTCTTCGACTCGCTAGCATTCAGGGTTGTTTATCATAGCTTGTCATATAAGAATGTAATTAAATTTGGAAAATGTTAACTGGTTATCGTTGTTAATAGTTATTTGTTAAAATAATCGCTAGAAGAATAAAGAGAAGAGATTTCTTAACATCTATGTTTAATAAGATTGATAGAGATGCTAAAATCATTAAATTTCACCTCTGTAAAATGGTGAGTTATGTGGAGAGTCTCATTTCATTGTTCCTTCTCATACAAATTTTTCTTTGGCTCGGCACTGCTAAATAGTTAAGCTGCAAATTTAAGAAATAGATTGCAACATCTTTAAAATAAACATCCTTAGTAAGTTATGTTCATGCATATATCCCCCTTCCCCAATAAATAAGGAGTGAGGGGGACCATGGAAAATTTAAGACTCTAAAAGGTGGCGATAAGTGAAAATAGGTTGAGAACGACTAAATAAGGACAACCTTTTATTAAACTCATCATAGACAGGGTTAAAAAAGTCTCTCATTTCCTACGTCGCCTTTCCTACGTTCGACTCCGAATCGCTTATCCTTCTAAATCTACAAAGAAAATGTCGCTTATCCACTAAGAAACTGTATTTTTATAGAAACATACAGTTAAATCGGTATACTCAATTTAGTAGTGAATTGTTTAGTATAGTATGACACACGGTGGTATAATCAGTTGACAGCGTGGGAAAATAATGCACTGAGAAAAATTTTGGCATTTCCCAGTGGAAAAACACTGGTCTAACAAGAAATTCTAGTGAAGCGAATGACTACTAGAAGTATCCTGAGTTAACTAAATGAAAATAGTTAAGGGCGTTTAGTAGAATTGACTAATCAATTCTGTTAAGGGTTCTTGTTGAGATAACCCATACGTTCACTGGGAAATTTAGCTAAACCAACAGTATTTTAGTTAGAATCATTGTTAAAGTAACTAAATTGTTTAGTAACCTCCACCTAAGTTTAGTTAGGTGCAATGGTAAATTTTAGTTAAAGACAGAGATTCTCAAGCATTTTCTAGTTAAGCACAACCAATTTGCAATTGCATTCTGGTTAACTTAACAAGGCATTCAAGTTACCACATCAACGTTCCTGTCCACATCAATGAAACTTCAGTTACTACAACTATATTTTCTGGCAGGCTCTACTACTGTGTATTTACCCCTAATATATTTTCTGGTTGACTCAACCACTGTTGTAGTTATCCCCAATTTATTTTCTAGTTGCCTCTACTACTATTTAGTTATCATCACTATAATTTATGGTTGCCTCAACTGCTATTCTAGTAGGCTCTTCAAGAATAGCTAGTTGCCTCACTAGGTTTAGTAGAGGTAACT
>JACMZG010001870.1:17485008-17540944 GCA_018340805.1 Microvelia longipes | reverse complement strand
ATTTGTCATAAATATCCATTAATGAAGAAAGATTCGTAAAGAACAAATATAATAACTTAAAACACCAGCCTGAGTATTTAATAAAACTGGTTTAGATGGCAAAGGGTGGCGGGATACAAGAATCTACATTTAGTTGACGAGGACTACTTATTATTTATAATTTTAATAAATACGTTAAACTACAATTTAAAATGCTTTAAATATTGTAATGCACCGATATTTATATCAGTATTTTAATGAATAATCAATCATTAATTAATAATATAACATATAATTTAGCAAGAAGTATTGCAACTTTTTTTTAGAAAATTGTATATTGTTAGGGTGGCAGCATTACTTAGTTGCACCAGTCAACCGGCTTTCGTGTTATCAGTAGTGCTCCTTCTATATAAAGTATTATTCTAAGATTTCAACAATAAACTCCTTTCAAAAATTGACAACTTAAATCCTTCAAAAATAATACAAAAAATAAAATAAATTCCTCGCCTTGCGACATATAATACAGTATAGAGCGTTAAAAATACATTCAAAATACAAGGAATGAGCAGGATACCGAAAACAATTAATTATTAATTCATTATAACCTTAACTCACTCTTGGAGGAGGTTTTAATGAGGTTACACAGAGCCCCTGAGACCCCAAAAAGATGTTTCAGGCTTCTCAATGTAATGAGATAGGTTATGCCCCCTCTAGTAATATATCTCTATGACTTTTCCGATGTTTCAAAATTAAACCAATTGGGCCCCTCTAGTAATATATCTCTATGCATTAATCAAGGATGTTGAATAAAGGGGATGACGCATTAAGGAACATTTCTGACCCCATGGAAGTTTATGAGATAGAGAAATAGGAGCAAACTTACCTCCCCTTAGGTTATAAGTTTGCCTCTAAATTTTAAGACCTGCGCTGTTATAAGGATCATAAGCATGCGCAGTTCGTACCAAGCATGTGCAGTTGGTTTTTGACGTGTGTTTCGTTGTTGCATTCATCTCTATGTTTTGATTTTCGATGGGGTCACTTTGTTTTGAATGGCAATTCGACTTAGTGCGTCATCCCTTTATTCAACATCCTTGGCATTAATGGATATTTATGACACATATATAAAATAATGTTTTGTTGTTAGGGTGGTATCCCTACCTATGACCACTAGTCAACCGGCTTTCGTGTTATCAGAAGAATTACATTTTGTTTACAGTTTACGTCCTATGCTCCTTTTATATAAGGCGCGGTCGAATATCCACGGCCTTCTAGAACATTGGATCACCAACAAACTTTTTTTATAACTTTTTTTTCAAACTTTTCAGTAATTAGCCGGATTTGTGATAAATGAAGCCTATTTCCGTAATCTGCACGCTCATTAACCAAAAAGTTGTGAGTTAGCCGCCAAACACTTATGATCAGCTCTTACAGTTCTTGTTTTTAATTTGAAAATTTACCAGTTTTAAGAAATTAGTTAACTCTAAAACTAGTGTTAAAAAATTCAGCTAAGTCTTTTGATTAATTATCTGTTTCTTCCTTTTTAATAACAATAGATTTTTTATTGTAAATTTGAAAAAATGTTTCGAAGCTGAAGTCAATTTTATTAAATATTGCTCGGTTATTTTAAATCTAAACAGGCGACATCTTGGGATAATCAGAAACCCAGTTAAAGGGAGAAGTCAACCTTTTGAAAGGTAATCAACGGTTTTTACAAATAGTTATAGAAAAGAGTTGAGTCCTTGGAGTTTTCATTCATCATCAACCCCCTCTACTAAAGTGAGTCATACTATCATATCAGCTGTTTTTACTATGTAACATCAATCTAATCATAAAACCAATAACTTCTTTATTAAAAATAAACAACAAATAAAGATGTCGGACGATCTTTGTTTCAAATGCAACCTCTTAGTGAAATCTAAAGAAGGCCTGCCTTGTAATGATTGTTTTAACTATTTCCACGCTACGTGCACTCGTTTAAAAACTGTACAATCTTTATCCAAGCTAGGGAAAAAAGCAGGTAACTGGGTCTGTGATACCTGCAGAGATCCAAGCGTCAAATTCTCAGCTAAGTTAGATAAATTAATAGATGATATAGAGAAAATGGGTGAAAAAATAACTAATTTTGAAGCAACACTAAATAAATTCTCTGAAAATATTGAAGTATTTAAAAGAGACGTCGCCAATGCTACCTCAAAAGCAAATGAAGCTATAGATAAAGTTAACGGTGTAGTCTTAGAAAATATACACTTAAGAGACTCAATTACTTCACTTGAGGATAGAATAAAAATATTAGAACAGAGAGCTGTAGAGGATAAGGTGAAAATTCTTCATTTAGAACAACGATCGAGAATTGCAAATATAGAAATACGTGGTGTTCCAACTACACGAGGAGAAAACTGTAATTTTACAGTCGAATGTATAGGAAGAGAACTAGGGCTAGAGATACGAGATGGCGACATCCAAGTCGCTCATAGGGTCAAATCCTTTGTTGAAGGCAGAGAACCTGCTATAGTAGCCCACCTAGCCAGTAGGTACCTGAAGAATAAGTGGATAAAGTTTGCTAAAGAGAAGCAGCTTAGAGCTCATCAACTACACCAGTCTTTTACAACAAACAGGATCTATATTAACGAACATCTAGCGCCCGGTGTAAAACAACTGCTAAGAGACACAAAAACAGTGGCCGCAGAAAAAAAAAATTAAATGGGTCTGGACTAGAGATGGGAATATTTTTGTAAGACAGACTGATAAAAGTAAAGTAACAATAATCAAAAACGAAGATGATTTGGATCTGTTACGTCTTATTGCTACACCAGCCTCTAGCACTGCATCATCACCAAGTCAACCTCTTGCTACTAATTGACTAGATGTTCACGTGTATTTAACTTTTAGTTATAAGTTTATTTATTTTTATATAATACTTACTCGTTTTCATTATTATTATTATTATCACTACTTTATAAACTATAATTGCAATCTTTATCTGACTATAACCTATTTATATTACAACTCTATTAAATTTATCTTAACTAACTATAGAACCCCCTACTGATTTTAATGTAGAACAAGGAAATACTATTGACATAGACTTAACCGACTTTAGACATGTCCGACAGTTGAGTAGCGGTCTGACTGTAATACATATGAACATTAGGAGCTTACATAGGAACCTAGATCAGTTTACTTTGTTGTTAAACTCAGCTAAACTAAATCCCCATGTTATCATATTAACTGAAGCTAGAATACAAAAATTACCAATGTATCTATACTCTTTGAATGGGTGACGCCAAATACATACGTCACATAATTTTAATCAAAATAGTGGTATCGTTGTATACATAGAAAATAACTTATATCTTGATCTAGAGGCGGAAGAAATAAAAATGACTGACTCAAACTGTATGATTATGCAATTTAAAAACACACAAACTGCACTCATCTCCATATATAGATCTCCAAATGGAACTGTTAAAACCTTTTTAGAGGAACTTGATAATGTATTAAAAAAAATGAAAAACAAAAAAGTTATATTAACGGGTGATATCAATCTAAACATTTTAGACCATCAAAGTAATTTAAATGATAAAGAGTCTAATGAGTACTTAAACATAATGTATACGAATAAACTAATATCACTCGTTAACGAACCAACAAGAGAAACTGTAGATACTAGAACTGCAATAGATCACCTATTTGTTTCTACTAAAATAACCAAAGAAGTCAGTCATACTATTCTGAAATCTCACATAACAGACCACTACTCAATATTATTTAACATTAAGACAGACCATACAAATAAAACTAAGAAAGCTAAAGATATAATGAAATTAACAAAAACAAAACTTAACAAAGATAAACTAAGAACTTTACTAGAACAACAACAATGGACAGACGTGACAAGCCAAACAGACATTAATATAGCGACGGACAACTTTATAAAAATAGTGCAAAAAATGACTGAAGACGCGACTGAAACAAGTGAAACAAAACAAACACCAAGAAAATACATCTCTTTACAGCCTTGGATGTCTCCTGCTCTATTAGTTTCGTTCAGAAATAAAGAAAAATTAGAGAGAAAATTAAAAAAACAACCTTTTAACTTAAAGCTAATTGAGCAGGTTAAGAAATACAAAAGAAACATGCATAAAATAGTAAAAAAAGTAAAAAAATAAATACTATACAGACAAAATACTAAACGCTGAAAACGACCCTAAAAAATTTGGAAAATCATAAATGATTCAATAGGAAAAACTAAAAATAAAACTCTAATAAAGAATATTACAGACGATAAACGGACGAAACGATAGACGCAACACAGGATCCTAATAGAGCAGCAGACATCATGGTTTCTTTCTTTACAACGGTTGGGGAAAAGTATGCTAGTAAAATCATAAATTCTAAACAAAATATCAAAGGAACTAACACAAAAACAATAACAACTCAAAATGGGACGAACTAACTTACACTGAAAACGATGTTTTACAAGCAATAACTGAACTGAAAAACAAGTGGACCAGGACATGACCAAATAACTGTTGAAATATTAAAAACTCACAAAACTTTAGTAATAAAACCTATTTCTCATCTAATTAATATAAGCTTTTCTTTTGGGCAATTTCCTGACTCACTGAAACTGGCAATAATTAACCCAGTATATAAAGCAGGAGACCCACAGCAAAGTTGTAATTACAGACCGATAGCTATGGTGTCAAACTTGTCTAAAATAATAGAAAAGGTGGTAAAAGGGCAACTAATAAAGTACCTAGAGACCAACAAACTACTGACTGACTCACAGTTTGGATTTCGACCTACATATGGGACACAGGACGCTATTGCTACACTCGTAGATTACTTGACAATCTAGACAAAGGGAAGAAACCAGGTGCCATTTACTTGGATTGTTAAAGCCTTCGACACTGTGTCTCACAAATTATTAATAAAAAAACTAAAACTGTTGGGACTAAAAGGCACAGTGCTCAATTGGTTCAAAAACTACCTATATCAAAGAAAATATAGGGTCAAAGTGAATGGCACCTGTGGTTCCGATTTGACTTCACAGTTTTCGATACCGCAAGGAACAGTTTTAGGTCCGGTGCTCTTTATTATATATATAGATGGACTATTTAAGCTCAGGCTGAAGTCAAAAATATTTGGGGTATGCAGATGACGCACTCATAGCATATGCTGGACACGATTGGACGGAGACTATGACAACACTAGAAAAAGACATGCAACAAATAAAAAATTGGCTTGACAACAACTTACTTACCCTAAACATTAAAAAGACGTCATACATGACTTACTCACTACAAGCGAACAAACAACCAACACAGACCAAACTGCGAGTACATTCTAATACATGCCACAGTACCTACCCTCTACCTTGCTCTTGTCCTTCCTTAGAAAGAGTTCAGCACACTAACTACCTTGGAATAATCATAGACGACTGCTTGACATGGAAAAAACACATCGAACAACTTACTCTGAGACTCAGACGACTTATCTATATATTTTCTAGAACTACTGGATTCTTGACTTTACAGCAACGTACAAACCTTTACTACGGACTTGCAAATTCTATCATACAATACGGCATAATAGCATGGGGATCTGCAAGTAAAACTCTGAAAAAATCTGTATCAGTACAACAAAAAGCCATACTAAGAACTATACTAAAAAAACCTCGACGCTCACCAAGCAAAGACCTGTTTGAAAAATTAAACGTACTTACTGTTAACCAAATATATGACCTAAACTCAATACTAATGACTTTCAAAAACAGGACAAATTAATAGAAATTAATCATACTAAAGGCACGAGAAATCAGACTAAAATGATGTACTTGACTCCAAAAACCAACACCTCAACAAGACAGAACTACTGGACTTACACTGGACCTGTACTATTAAACAAACTATCACCAGAGCTACTTACCATGTTTAAAAACACACCTACTAACAAACCTGACTCACTAAAAAAAACATCTTAGACAGTTTATTTTGAACGATAAGGCAAATAAAAAACCTGAACAAAAATAGTAAAATATTACCTAAAATTATCCTTGATTCTACATTGAAATTAACATTTTTTCGACACGCAAAAGCAATTAAATGTTTTGAAAAAAAATTAATAGAGTTGTGAAAACGTTACTTGAATATATTTTGCATTGTCATATATCTTGTATAAAACTTAAAAATAGAATTTTATATTTATTTATAGTTATTAACTTTAATTTAATGTTTCATCACATTTCTTATTTTTACTTAACTTAATGTACTAACAACACAATTTTTATTTTACATGTGATCCTTTTATTTATCTTAATTTAACAACTTGCATGCTTTATAATATATTATTAACAATAATAATTACTAGAATATTTTAGTTAAATATGTATACCCACATAGCACTGGAGTTTTCTTCCTATTATGTGGGTTAACCTTTCTATATTTTTTGATTTTGTGATATTTATTTATTTAAATAAAGGAATTTAAAAAAAAAGAGTTGTTATATAAATTTGTATTATATTTGTAAAATATAACATCATTTTAAAAAAAAAACGTATTTTATTTATCATGTTGATACTTGGTGCATAAGAACCGTTGAAAGTTTTCACTGTTGTATTGTACGGTTGGAGTCATGGTACTGCCCACAATTGCTCGTTGTTACCAGCCACGGATTCGTAAGGATACAGGATTGAGTATTTATGCCGATATCGATTTCTGTTTCTATTTGCCATATTGCATTGGCATTGACAAACTCGGGAGCAGTATCGTTCGGTGTGTTACTCTGAACGGCCAATATGCCGAAATGAACACTGGGTTGAGACAAGACTCTATTGGTATCGAAAGAGTCGTGTAATGAGTGCCTTTTTCTATCAACTGGCAGTAGGAAGATTCGTAGTTTTTTTTCTAGACTTGTATTCGATTCGCCGTCATATCTGACTCACTGATACTAATAGAAGCATTGGTCATGTAAGCATTGCCTGTATTGAAGTTTACCGTACTTTTATCTGGATCGATCGGGTCCAATAACGGCACTATAGTTTTGCCCTTTAGAAATAACCGACTCTAGGTTTGTAAGTATAATTTATACATGGCATGTTGACATGTTCCATAAAATTAAAAGTAGGCACATACTGATCCAATTGAGGCCAGCCGGACAGACTACTGGAAAATTTATTGTACTCGCTGCAAGACGGAATCATGAGTCCCAAGTGAAACGGAATAGACCGTATAGCGCCCAGACTGCAAGGGATATCTTTACCGATCGTGTCGTTATCGACATTGCCTTTGGACTGTATATGGCCGTATAATCTAGCCGGCCAGTTTACTTTTAAATCTATGTCCTTGATTTCATTGGTCTGATTTATGACCATTTTGTTGGTCGTATCAAGTACGATTTTTCTGTTCGTATTAATAACTTATGATTCAAGCCACTGCCGATTGACCGGAAAACTATTTGGGCATTATTGGCCGAACCGTTAAAGATGTTCCGGTATCGAAAAAAAACACCGTATTCCTTCGGTGGGTTATTTAATACGGACTGTTGGACGTAGAACGGGTGGGTTTATAGTTTTAGGTACTCACACTGGTGAATGGTTTAAGCACGATACAATCTTGCGACCGGGGTGGACTAGTAAAAAAAAACTAGTTTTATATTACGATCTCGCTCTGAAACAGATAACAATCTAAGTGGGACAACTATTTTTTTCTTTATTTTGCCCGCTCACTTGACATAAAATTATCGCATATTCAAAATGGTCTAAATCAGTATTAATCTAATTAATTCAAGGGATACTTATATTGTTTATTTATTATTAATTATTAATTTTTATAAATAGTGTACTGGTTATCCGGATTATTGTAAGTATATTTCTTCTTACTTTGGGAAAACTCAAGGTCAAAGGGGTATATTATCATATTCCAATCTTATTCAAGGCATTTATTTAGATATTTGAATATTCTTAACTGTAGGATCGACAACGTTAATCTACCTGATTGTATAAAAGGAGGTGATCCCTTGCGTCGAATTTTCGTTTAGTTCGTACCCTGATTTTGTTGATTCATAGTTTTGCATATTCTGGTATTTTCAATTGATAAGATGAGCATCAAATGTATTCGTGCTTTGCAATGTCATGTGCAGTGCATAACAACAAAACTACAATCATATAATTTCCAGGAGTTATTGTGTCGGTTAGTTCCCTGAGGGTACATTACCGTGTACCGTAAATTGTGGACGGATTAAGCTGAATTGTGCCTACTCTGTTTAATTCTATTAACATTAATTACATACTTACNTTTAAAATATAAACCCTTCCAATCCAAAAAACCCTTTAACCCCAAAAAACCAAAAAATAATTTTTCAAATTAAGGCCCTTTAACCTATCAACCGAAAGCTTCTGAAGGGGACAAATGCAAAAAGAAATCATGGTCAAACGTTTTTTTGGAGGTAGAAGGATAATCCAAGGGCATCAAGTTTTCCATGTTCCTTTTTCTCCCTGAATGATCAAGTCCATGCCGACAAGAATCAAACCTTCAGAATATCAACTTCATGAAACGCCAATCAAGCTTGGACAATATTGTTTCTTTCGTTTACCAATTTAAATCTTGGTTTCTCCTATCCTACCCCATCAATTTTGGAAGGCTTAAAACAAAAAGAACAAGCTCTTAAGAGATTTTACAATCTTGAAGAAAAATTACGCCGTAACCCTGATCTACGAGAAGACTATAACACCTTCATGAGAGAATATATTGATCTTGGTCATATGGAACTCACTTCAGAAGAAGGAATATATTATATACCTCATCATCCTATTTATAAAATAGATTTCAGTAAACGCAAATTGCGTGTAGTTTTTGACGCGTCTGCTCGCACATCTAAGGGTTCACTTAACGACCATATTTTAGTTGGCCCCAAGTTACAGAATGATATCAGCGATATTATCTTGCGCTACCGTGTACATCGTTATGTTTTCACCTGTGATATCGTTAAAATGTATCGAATGATCTTAATCAGTGAAGAGGATCAGTTATACCAGGTAATTCTGTGGCGGTTTAGTCCAGATGAACCACTACAAACTTATAAATTAAAAACTGTGACTTATGGCGTCCGAAGCTCACCTTACCAAGCAATACGAACTCTGCGTCAATTATCCAATGATGATGGGCATTATTATCCTGAAGCTGCTACCGTACTAGTCAATGACACTTTCGTCGATGATGTGGCAACAGGAGCTTCATCTATAACTCAAGCTAAAGAGCTTAAGCATCAACTCACCGAGTTACTCAAACGTGGAGGTTTTCAACTAAGCAAATGGACTAGTAATTGTAGTTCTATTATTGAAGACGAATGCTCTAACCCATCTGTAGAAGCTGTATCTATCTCTGATGAACAGGAAACATGCATCAAAATCCTTGGTCTCCAATGGAATCCTGGCTCTGATGAGTTTACTTTTGCTATCACTCAACCTCAAATAGTTTTTACCAAACGGGCAATCTTATCAGCCATAGGAAGATTGTATGATCCTCTAGGGTACGTTTGTCCAGTAATCTTCTTAGCTAAAACCATACTGCAAGAAACGTGGAAGTCAACTGTTGGTTGGGATGATGAAATCCCTGATGTCCTGCAAAAACTGTGGACAAATTTTATCGAACATCTACCTTTACTATCTGAAATTAAAATACCTCGATACCTTGAACATGATAACTCCTCTGAATTTCACTTAATCGGATTTTGCGATGCTTCATCTAAAGGATACTGTGCTTCTATATATTTCCGTATCCAGACCTCTAATAACACAGTATCTGTCTACCTATTAAAGGCAAAAACGCGGCTTGCCCCCATTAAGGTTTTAACAATACCTAGGCTGGAGCTTTGTGCGGCTTTGCTCCTTGCTCAACTTTATGATTCAATCAAAAGGTTTCGAAGCTGTTTTGAAATTAAATCTGTAACACTGTTTTCTGACGCTTCAACTGTTCTTAGTTGGATTCATACTCCCGCCTATAGGTTAAAAACATTTGTGGCTCATCGAGTGACACGCATTTTGGAGTTGACTGATATGACTTGGTGGTGTCACATAGCTACCTCTGAAAATCCTGCAGATTGCGGTTCCCGTGGATTATTACCATCAGATCTTAAGAATCACCATCTTTGGTGGTCAGGACCATCATGGGCTCTTCAACCTATCGAGCAATGGCCCATTATACCTATTGATGATGCTCCAGAAGATCTTCCTGAAGTCAAATCAACTATCATCGCATCTACAACTACTACTTCTCTTGACACTTCTCATTTTCTTGCTGTTATCGAACAATTTAATTCTTATGAACTTCTTGTAAAGGCGTTTGCTCTTGCACTTCGTTATTTATCACACTTAAAACTTAAACTTTCTGATCGTTATACAGGACCTGTAACAAGTGAAGAATTCTCTGATGGTAATCTTAAAATTATTTACCTTCTTCAACATCATTATTATCCTGAGGCCTTTGGCGAACACCCTCGTTGGTCAACCATGTTATCATCATTAGGAGTCTTTATTGACCCCCGTGGTTTGCTGAGGGTAGGCGGTCGCCTCTCTAAGTCTAACTTATCTTACAATCATAAACATCCGCTGCTATTACCACGCAGATCCCACTTCACCAATCTTCTTATTGATTTTTATCACTGGAAATGTCACCACATCGGACCATCAGCTCTCCAAGCTATCATCAACCAAGAATATTGGATACCTGCAGCCAAATCTGTAATTAAACAACGGAAATTAAAATGTCTTATTTGCGTTAGATTTTCGAAACGTATACCAGCTCCTAGAATGGCAGACCTTCCAACGAGCAGATTTACTGAAGTAAAGCCTTTTCACCATTGCGCTGTTGATTTCGCTGGCCCATTCCAGTGTAAGGACTCACGCCGAAGAAACGCATCTGTCAACAAAGCATATCTCTGCTTATTTGTATGTTTCTCGACAAAAGCCTTGCATCTGGAAGTAGTTCCTTCTTTGTCAACAGAAGCGTTTCTTGACGCCATGGATCGTTTGTATCTCGTCGAGGCTTACCATCTAAAATTTACTCAGACTGTGGAACCAATTTTATTGGTGCGTGTAGATATCTAAGAGAACTCGAAGAGTGGATGGCCAAAAAAGAAAATCGTGATGCATTTATTAACCATTCGTCATCAAGAGGCATTAGATGGATATTTCAAGCTCCTGCTAGTCCTCATATGGGAGGACTGCATGAAGCTGGTGTCAAAAGCGTCAAAACCTTACTACGAAAGATGATTGGTAATCAACCTTATACCGAAAGCGATCTCAATACCATGTTTGTAAAAATCGAAGGTGTCTTAAATTCGAGACCACTATTTCCAGCATCTACAGACCCCAACGATCTTGAACCTATCACACCTGGTCATTTCCTAGTCGGCGCACCATTGACAGCCCTCCCAGAGGAGGATTTATCTGAATTACCTGATAATAGGTTAAACCTGTGGCAGCGTTTGCGACAACGTGTTCAACTGTTCTGGTCAAGATGGCGCAATGAATACTTATCAACTTTGCACCACCGTAGAAAATGGTACAAATCTACTCCTAACTTAAAACCAGGAGACTTGGTACTTGTCAATGATCCTAACCTACTTCCTCAACAGTGGCCTTTAGCACGGATTGTGGAAATACATCCTGGAAATGATGGTGTGGTAAGAGTTGTCACCGTCAAGACAGCCGCTGGAACTTACAAGAGACCAGCTATTAAAATTATATCATTGATGTCTGCCATAGAACCATCTACAAATGGCAGCCAGCCATCTGCTGACAATACTTTATCACCTGACATCTCTACATCTACATCTAACTCTCTTTCACCTATATCTCCTATCAACGAACCACAGTTAAAATTAGTAGGCGGTAATGTTTAGGCTTTTATAATTTCACCTCTGTTTCATTTGAAATATTTAATAATTAGTATTATGGTTAAATATTATCTTTGATTTCTTTATATTTCTTTATTATCTCTTTGTAGGGCAAGGTACAATTTTATCTATCTTTATACTGTTTTGTTTCCACTCACACAGACACACATTCACACACCTACACATACAACCTCACTATAATACCCTTTACAGCATAAACATTTGTTTATTTTATAATTTATTTAAAATATTGCATCTTTTCCTTTCCCTACTCTAGTCAGTCGTCTACAGACAATGCATCAAACTACATCAAAGACTTTTTATCAATTTTTACCAGTTTTTACGTAACCATCTTTACCAAACTTTTCATCAAACTTTCTCATTAACTTTATTGCATTGTTTCTAGTGAATCTAGGTTGTTATTAATGAAAGTTATTAATAATTTTATTTACTTTAGTGATTTATATCTAACCTAAAGTGCTTGTGTTGGTATACCAATTTGTAACATTTTCATCTACTTTTGGATTCCTGCCAAGTATGGATCCAAGATTTCTTCATCTAATCACCATCCAATTTACCTCATCATTGTAAGCTGGATATTTTATCAACATTATTGGTGTTAGAGACTTCCATAGTATCTGAATCATCATCTATCACCATTTGGACTTTGCTTTGGTCAGCTTTAAGACGGCTCCTGATCAGGTTATACTATCCATATCTTTCAGCATATCAAGGTACCTTAAATTTAATCTATTTAATCAACATCACACTTTACCATTTACGCCAACATATTCACCAGGATTCATCATCATCGACCTTTACCTATCCTTACCTAAATTTATATATTATTATACCTATCTAAATAACCACTCAAATCATATACTCTATTCACACACTGATAAATTTGATTCACATACTCTACAACATATGTTCAAATATTATTTACACCTATTTTTTCTTATTATATACTCAAATTATTTAATTTAATTTTCTTATTTTTCAACTTCATGATTTTGCATTAATACTTAAGTTTGAATTATAAATTTTAGTTCAGTTTAATTTTCATACTTAAATTAGCTTTGAATTATTCTTGATAGGGTTCATTAAAATTATTATTATTTCATTATTAATTCTCATTAATGTTTTTTTCAAGCTCAAAATTCTCAAATTCTTCATTCTTATTATTTACAAATTCTTAATCTTATTCTTTGATCTTATTATTAAGTATTTTATAAGTTTAATCAAATTTAATGATTAATTTAATTTCATTTATTTTCGAAGTATTATGCTGAAGAATTTATTTTTAATTTAATATTTTTTCTTGGATTAATTGATTTAATTTGTTTATCGAGCTTTTGCTGAACTTTATGTTGAAGTTTGAGAATTTTGGACTTAGTTTAATTAAGTAATGTTTCACTATTATTTTATGATATTTGGAATTATTTTTGATTTATTAATTATTATTTTTAATGAGAATTCTAATTGTTTATAAATTTATTATTAATTATACAGTCCTCTATTATTTAATTTTGTGGTTCTTCATTATCACCAGCGCACTTACCATATTTTATTTTTTCTTACCATCTGACAGTTGTTTAAGTTAGGCTGGAACTTAAATATTTACCTAAGTTCCCCCGGTTCTTAAACACTTTATATATATCTTATATTTATTCTTGATGCAACAAATTACTTGTTAAAGTTATTCAATATAATTATGAAATACTTTTTTATTTTTTAATTTAATTTAAAGACCATGTTTTCCTGTACTGGGGAAAGGGCTTAACAACACGATTATTATAATTACCTGGCTTTTCTTCCTCATCCTAGCACTACACTTACTATTTTGGACGTAATAAAATATTTAGGCCTCTAACAGTAAGGATCTGTTTTTAGTAGAAACAAAGACTTTAAATTGCTTAGAAGCAGTTCTTTAAAGATCCCAATCCAACATGTGTTGTTCAATTTCTCCGTTTAGAACACGAGTATAAAAAAACTGGAATTTTATCCTTAATAATGATATCAAATGTTAATGATTATTAACAAAGACAGAAAAACAAATATAAAATTCCAAATCATTAAAATAACTTGAGAAGAACAGGATTCGAAAATGAAGTGATTTTAAATGAGAAATTGGAATACGAAAAAAAATGATTGGAAATAAATGTTGCGGACGGAAACATCGCGCTTGCAACACCACGAGCTTCAGACACTTAACTTATCCTTAATTGCTTCTTCCTAAACTAAATAAAATTTAAATTAACTCTTAATTGTGAATATATTTTTAAGTTGTCTTCTTTTAAAAGAAGGAATAAAACAAATGTAAAATCAATGGAACACAGCTTCTGACATTACTATTAACACAAGAAAAGTATAGACAAATCTTCAAAAGCCTGTAAAAATGTAATTCTAAAATGTTATATCAGGTGACATCTTGATAGTCTGTTAACTTGAATAATCTATTTAAAGAGCGTAAAAGCGAGTTTCAGGTGCCTGAAAAAAGTACTTATTTAATTTTTATGTGTTGATAGCCTGACAGGCTTTCTAGGCTCTAAAGAAACATAAACTAGTTTGCAGGAGGCTATAAATAAAGTAATTATGTACATTTTGATCAGTTGACTGTCCGTTAACTTCATTGGTTATCAAAAATCAGTACGGTTATAAATTATATTATTGTATGATCATCCCTCCAAGTTGAGTAAATCTGGTTCTACGTCGACTTTAAAATGTTCGAGTGAAAAGATCTTGCTGTAAGCCAAAACTATGGCTCACAGAGATTTTTTGAAACATTTTTTTAAACGGAGGTTAAAGGTTAGATTAATGTCATTAATAAAGTTTGATGAAAGTACCTCGGAAGTGTATAAAATATTATTAAAAGTGCATATTAGAAATTAAAATATCATTGAACTAAAATAAAATAAAATATTGGTAAAAGATGACGTATGGAGGTATGCAGCGAATGAAGCATATCGATCATATGCTCGGTTTCGTTTCTCACTTTTCTTGATCGTTAGGATTCCTACCACTAATTTAGGATTCCGGCGGCCATTTTGTTCCTAAGTAGCTTCATTTTGGAATACTTTGTTAGTCTTCCTTAATTCTTTATAAGGAAGTTAACATAAAGAACAATTTAATATTTTACCACCTTCATCAGTTAACACCTTTAGCCTTTACCATCTAGCTTAAAACTTACAAAAATCTTAGAGCTTTTATAATTAAGTTATAAACTTTAAATGACATCTACATACTTTACCACCAAGTTATTGTCACCTTCAATCTTTACCAGCAAGTTCAAAATTCTCATGAACACCTATACACCCTTTACTAGCCCTAATCTAATCCTTTAAAACTAGATCATCAACAACTAGATCAAAAACGACTAGATCCATCACTAGCAAGCACAAAGAAAAGCAAGATTCTTCCTCTCCAAAACATCATGGCGCAGAATCGAAAATTCATATAAAAAGTTTAAACTATATGTATATAAGAAACTTATAAGAATGAAAATCAATAAAGATAAATTGCCTTGAAATGATTCCATTTTAAAGTTTTGTTGATACAGAAAGCACTTAAAGACCACTGATTTAAAAGCATTTCTTACTTTGAAATCAAATTAAGAAATTTAACTTTTTTTATATTTTCGAAAGTTACTAACACCCTAATTTTAAGATACCTAATGTTTGATTAACACCATTTATAATTGGAGTAGGTATGTTTTCAACGAATTTTATAATAATTACATCTTATAAGATTAAGCTTGAATGAAATTAATTAATAGTAATGAAAAGAAAAGTCTCTCCACAAAATAAAGCCATTATTCCAAGCGCTTTCAACCTAGCTAGAAGCCATCATCAGTGCAAAACCTAAACAAGTAACTATAGAATTAAATGTCATGGGTTTTTGCACTCGTGATGATCTCTAGCTAGGTTGAAAGCGTTTTGCTAATAAAGATTTATTTTATGGAGGGACCTTTCTTTTCATTATATAAAATAATGTTTCTAATATTTGAAGGATAGCATAAGTGGGACATTATTTCTTAAGTAATAATTATATAGTGTCTCTAAAGTTTACCACCACGATATAATCATGTCAACAATTAATTTTTAGCAAAATTTGCTACTATTTGCTAGTGTCAAATTATATAAAAGTCTCAAATTGTCAGACAATTCATTTATTTATTGAAACAACAAGCAGAGCTCAATAACAATTTTTAAATACAGTTAAATAAAAAAAGAAGAAGAAATAATTAAAAAATTGCAATATGTAGTATAAGGAACAAAAAGAATAAACAATATCTATATTAAATTATTAATAAAAGTATTCATTAAAAATCCATATCAATTATTGTACAATACGATTATTGTAAAATACTTAAGGACTTAAGAACGAAGTTGTCACCAACAGTTTTAGGTATAAAACGTTGAGATACAGCGAGACCAGTGACAATTTGATAAATGAAGTATTGGCTTTAAAAATAGTTAAAATGATTATTACACTACAAATTTCATAGTCACAATGAGACAAGTTGAATTTATTTAGAAATAGAAGGGGGTTTGATAAGTTATTAATAAGGGTTAATGACGTTGTATAAAAATTATTTTCTGGATAGAACAATTGGACCTAAATTCTTTTTTACCGAATTTCAGTGCTGGAAATAAAACTAATGTAATTATTATTTGATGACGAGCGAAGCCAGTCTGAAGACGTGTTGCAGTATAAATTTGGCGTTTTTATATTCTAAGGACGAGCGAAGCAAGTCCGAAGTAGTAATGAAAAGTTACGAGGAACCCCGTACCCAATTTTTTATCAAATACTTTTGGATTTTGTTCTAAATTGTCCTTTGTTTTGGTTGTTTGTTTCAATCCTAAAGGATATTAACGACCTGAACTTAAAGATAAGACAAACTAACATTCTCTTTCACATCTATCAGTTATAAATTATCTGGCTAATAAAAACTTAGTTATGTCAAAAGATAATCTAGTGTTATTGTAATGTTTTTAATTAATAATCTTATCTTTTATAAAACAATAAATAACAAACTTATCAAAATTTACTTTTTTATGAAAACTAAACAACCTATTTATTATAATTTTATAAATTAAAGAAAAATTAAACTCAAACACAATATGTGAACTAATCACATTATAAAACAGTTTAAAATAATTTAAAAACTTTTTTTATCCCCGACTCGATAGAGGTTTTAAAAACTTGTAGACCTGATAATGTGATTTTTAAGTTAAACATAATAAAAAACTAATACATAAATAAATTTCTATAAAATGAGATACCTTAAGGACAGATATGTCTCAATTATCTCGAGATTTTTCATTATGTTCGAAATGGTATATATGCGAGTTTTAACCCTTGAAAAGTCCATTTATAAAATTGTCGTCTTAAGTATTTTTAAGCTACATTAAATATATTGGCGTCTTACAACTTTGTATGTTTCTGATTAGAACTTACTGTGCCATATTTTTTCCTACACTTACTATCAAAAACTTTTTAATTGAATCAATGTGACATAAATTATTTTTAAAATTAATTTTTTCTTAGCATTTATTTCTTAAATATTTTCATGATTTTAATGCTTATAAATATAAAGTTAATCTTTAAATTATACTTTATTTTTTTGGATCCCACGTTTTTAACTTTGGAAAACATTTAAAGATAAAATTTTATTGGCACGTGTTTTAATCTTGGTTGTTCTTTTTTTAATTTAAAAATTAATTCAATAAAGTTTTAACTTTCATGGGTAGTTATAATTTAATAATACGTTCTGTTTAAAGAAGTTGTCAATCATGGTACGAAGGTTCCTACTAATAGGCTTACTTTAAGTAAAAAAAGTTCAACATGCGGACCAACGCGCCAGACTTAATTCTTAGTTATAAATAATGTAATGAATACGATAAAAATTATCGTTCTTGCCAGGATTTGATCCCAAGTACACTGGCTTTGAGAACTTAGGACATAGGAGAACTTTAAGACATAGGACCCTTTCATTCAACTCACAGGGTCAAAAATATCGAAAAAGACTTAATATATGTTATTTACTGGCGTATTTTAGATATTCCTATTAAGTGGTCACATCGACTCCGGACTGGTTTATTCGATTCAGCGTCCAAATATTCATTGCAAAACGATACCCTAATCGATTTTAGCGAATTTGCATATTGAAAATGACTCTTTCATAATGAAAATTTGCTCCCTCTGACAAGGTAGATTTCTGTGGAATTCCCTTATAGATGTGTAAATTTCGCCCCCCCCCCCCTGGGGTGGTTTGATAGTTTTGACCCCCCCCCCCCCTACAAGTTTTGGCTAGCTACGGACCTGTTGCAGCGCAATCGGACCATTCTAAGTGGCACAATTGGTAAATAGCTGAATAATAGCGTCATAACGTTTGAATAAAAAGGTTTCTTTTATTATACATTATATTGCTATCAATTCAGGCGCCTGGAGTTTTATAGCTGAGAAAAAAAAATATTTTAAATGAGTTAGAAGTTAGATTAGATTTGTTGCATTTTGTAATAAAGTTTATAATATTTTATGACGTTTCTAACCTACTAATCCTTAAACACATTGAAGACCCTATTGATTTTTTAAAACTTAAGTTTAAGTTGATCCTCTGTACAAGATGAAGTTATCTAAATGTTGTGCTAAATGCTACTTAAAGAACTTTATATGGCCTCCATTAGGCCGTAGCGAGGCGATGAAAATTCGCTAAATACATTGCAAAATGCCATGTATTAAGAAATAATAAAGCGACGACAGTGTGGCCGCGAACCGGCCCGAGGGGCCGAATTCAAAGCAAGGTGCCGAGGTGCGAAGCAATGAAGGCATATGTTTTTTTCATCGACAGTAATTTTTGTTTCCGGTATTTTCACATAAGTCGATACGACTTAAAGTAGTCATATCGACTATGGAACGGCGTCATTAAAAATTCAGAGCCCAAAAAAATTGACTATATAGACTAAATATGACCATTTAGACGTTTCATAACCATGACGTATTTTCATGATTATGACGTGGTCATAATCATTCATAGTTAAAAAAGAAGAAAATAAAAGTAAGTAGGATTTATTATCACCCCTAAGGGGAAAAGTCAAAAAAATTAAAAGGTATCACTTAATCATCCAAGACATGCGCAAAGTGACTGATAAAATATATACAGGAAAAAGCAAGTAGTAAAACCAGAAAAAGTGAACTTATAAATAAGTACACAGGCAATAAAGAGCAAGAACTAAGCGAAAGTCAGTTCAGTTCACTAAGATCAGACCTTCGCTAATTTTCTTGACTTTTCCCCTTAGGGGTGATAATGAATCCTTCCTACTTTTATTTATTTTTTTTTTTAACTATGAATGATTTTTTTTCAATTATCTTTATTAAATAAATTAATTAAAATTACAAAGTAAATTATTTAAAGATTGAATATATTAAGATAAGTAGAAATTGATATTATTAAATTGGATTGCTATGTAACTAATTCATGTATTTGCATTTTTACAGAGAAAGAGAAATTGTAAAGAGTGAGAGAACATGAGTAAGTTTTATTTTTTTCTTTTACTATTTATTTTCAATTGTTGCCAAAACCACTATAGGTTTTGGCGTAGTCCCTTTTAGCTGTTAAATATTTTTAAAACCAAGGCTATTCTGGTGGGGGGGGGGGTGGCTCAAGCCCCCATCGTGTAAAATTAAAATTTCAAATCCAACACATTTGATTTACATTTCATGTTAAGTGAATAAATGTAAAAATAATGGATGATCGTAAATAAGCATGCATGTAATTTTGCATAGACATAGATTAAAAGATTTTGTTTAGTTTATTTATTTATTTTTGTTTAAGTTAAATTTAGTTGGTAATAAAACAATGATAAATCTTTACAGAAAATCTACAAGTAAATTCCAATAATTTATTGTTGGTATATCATTTATTTTTTAGTTTATTATTTATTCAACTTATAAGTTGGATAATAATATGAAACAATAATTCCTATACGGATTAATGCAAGGAACAATAAATGATTGGTATTTACTTGTTGTTTTTCTGTAAAGATTTAGCATTATTTTATAGCTAACTAAATTAACTTTTTAAAAAAGATTTTTAAGGAGAATTAAACAACTTATTAAAACATTGTAGGATTGAAGTCGTTCTTTTCCTAACAAGTATCTAACTAAATTAAAAATTCTAAAAGAATATTCAATAATATTGTAATCGGTAAAGACTGCTGATGCAGTTGGCTTTTTTTCACATATTAAGTACAGAATGAAGATATTTGAAAAAATACTTAATGGAGCAGACGAAGAATTATCAAGCTAGTACTTTTTTATATTAGTCGTGATTTACTTGAATGTAAAAGGAGTCACCTAATTGGTTGAATTATATTATCCATTAAGGAGACTGTTATCCTTTGAGAAAATTATCTTGTAGCCGCGCCTCTTGTTGATCCTTAAGAACTTGATGGCTCACTCGGACCAACTCCCGTATAAATCTTCCGCACCAGACAGCCTTTGAAACACCTTTACCACTAAACCTTTAGAGGATATTGTTTAACGTATTCGGTGAATAGTTTAATTTATTGCCTTTCCAAAGAAGTCTTCACTTTAAGAAGATAAAAACCTTTTAAATTACTAACTATGGGGCAAACTATATATTTAACTAATAGTAATAAAAATAAATTGATTATTTAAATACGAAATAAATTATATGAAAAGTAAATGATAAGAAGTGTAATTGTTTAAGTATTAAATTTTACTTATAATTGCTTCTTAAAATCAAAATAAATTTAGGTATTAATTTTACTTATGCCCGTATTCAAAGACGTTTTCCTAACATTTTCCTAACATTCTCCTTAAGGAGACCTAACATTTTCCTAACATTCTCCTTAAGGAGACCTAACATTTTCCTAACATTCTCCTAGCATTTTCCTAACATTTTTCTTAAGTTGGCCTAAAACTAGTCCAAATGTACAGCATTTCCTATACTCACCCCTAAAAGAAGCGTTTAGGCCTCCTTAAGGAGTCCTTTAGGTGTGAATTATATTTCAGTTCTAGTTTAGGAAAGTTTAAGGTCTCCTTAAGGAACCCTTAAGGAGAAAGTTAGGAAAATGTTAGGAAAATGTCTTTGAATACGGGCCTTAGTTTTTAGGATCAAATATTAATAATAACACAGCTTTCTTATGAACGAAATCATAAGCACGACTTTTTCTTTGAACAATTGAAGATCGAGAGTAAAGAGACGCATTAGAGATTTTATCTGCTTAAGTAGCAAAACTAGGCATCACTGAGCTGCTTTGAAGCAGCAAAATGTCGGTTTTCTGCTGTCGCCAAAATATTTAATAAGACTACAGATTTTTAATTTTTCTTATTTATACCGTAGGCATGTATATAGGAAAATTATTGTGTTTACAAAAAAATCCGAAACCGGGATGTCACCTGAATTATTTGCTTCATGTGTTTTTAAGACCTCCTGAGTAGTATTCACAAAGTTGTCTGTCTGTATCTATTATTGTCTATTATCATTGTAGCTCCCACTGTATTTATGGTTTAAAGTTGAAACTTCGTTCAAAAATCAGGTGCAGTTGTGCTATCCGTAAAATATTTTTTTATAACAATTTTTTTTGTAAATTTTTGCAAAATACAAAGACTAAGAATGTTTTTGCTTGTAAGCAGCAAAAACATTTTGCTGCTTATACTAGCAAATAGATAATATAGTACGTTTAACGTTTATTTTACACTATTTAAATGTATAAATAAATAATATAAACCATTTATTTGCATTAAATTTTCTACAAGATGCATTTTTTTAATACTAAGCAAAATCTTGCAAAATCGGCAATAGCCGTGGTGCTATTTAAATGTATAACTCAATTAAATAATTCTGGCTAGGATAACTTTTTTGGATGTTTCAAAGGATTGGGGAAAATATCAAATAATTAACATAAATTGAGCTTTAAATGAGTACAAAAGTGCTGGAATCTTGGAAAGACGAAAATAATTGTATAACCTATGGAATTGACATGACCTTATTCCTTTGAAAATCTATAGAAAAAGTGTTTCAGATGAGACTATAACACCAAAACCGAACATCAAAAAAGTAATAAACTGTTTAGCGAAAAAAACATTCCGGAGGAAATTTGTCCGACTTACAGACCCAGAATTACTATCGCAGTGATTATACAAATAAGTGATTGATTCCATTTATCACTAATTTGTGATAGTTATGAGATGATTTTTTTTTTGTATTATGAACTCTAATTCAGAATAGATTATTTCTTAATACAACCTATTACTAAAGTAATCATTAACTAATTATAATCGAATTATTATTATAAAAGATAAGGAAGGAGCATTTATTATTTAGTGCACATAGTAAAAATAACTTTGAAATTCATTTTGAAGTCAAAACACACTAAAAGACTTAGAAATAAATGCAAATTATAAAAGTATTAAGACTATCAGGGTTTGGGGAGAAAAAAAACAGGAATAAGATTTATTAAAACAACAAAAAACGGGAACATGAAATAAAAATAAAAGACTGAGAAGACTAATTGAAAGACTCGGTAAGTTGGTGTAAGGGATCTAGGTGTTGAAGATTTACTAGTGACTTACAAGAAACAAGGTAAAGAAACTTGAAGATTAAAATGGTTTTAAGGAATCTGGTTAAAACAACTTGAATAATAATAAGGTGACATGAAAGCAACCAGAAAAAACATAAACTTAATGGACACATAAGTTTGGTTTAAAAAGACATAATGCACAAGCAACGGACACCAGCCATAGTGTCGACTCCAACCAATATAAAAACATGATCATAAAACTTTTTATAATAAAAGTCCTGTACTTAACAACTTCATTCTAAAACTATATAATACAACTTTTTTATTTTTCTTTAAGACTCAGACGCCACTTTAAGTATAAACAGCGACCATTACTAAATCTCTTAACGCTTTATTTAAGGTAACATTTAAAAACATTTATTTATATTTATTGACCTTTTTTTGCATAATTATTTTATATCCATTTGTAGTTGCGATAGAAATGTTTATATGTACTTTAATTTTATTTTAATAAAGTTATGCATATTGCATAATCATAACTGCAGATAGTTTTAACAATTTTTTAGTTCTTCAAAGAAAATCTGCTAACCTCTTTGACATTTTTAACTATATTTGTCTAATTTTATCCCGACTGATCTGTTATTTAGATGTTAACTTCCTATATTTGTTTGAGAAAAGATTTATTTTTTCCATACTGATCTGCTATGTAGATGTTAACTTCCTATATTTGTTTGAGAAAAGATGTATTTTATCCATATTGATCTGCTGTGTAGATGTTAACTTCCTATATTTATTTGAGAAAATAATTTTTATATCCATACTGATCTGCTATGTAGGTGTTAACTTCCTATATTTGTTTGAGAAAAGAATTTTTTTATCCATAATGAACTGCTATGTAAATGTTAACTTCCTATATTTGTATGAGAAAAGATTTTTTTATCCATACTGATCTGTATGGAGATGTTAACTCCTATAATTTGTTTGAGAAGATTTTTTATCCATACTGATCTGCTATGGAGATGTTAACTTCCTATATTTGTTTGAGAAAAGATTTTTTTTATCCATGTACTGATCTGCTATGTAGATGTTAACTTTCTGTACTTGTTTGAGAAAAGATTTTTTTTATCCATACTGAACTGTAGTTCATCGTAATAAAACGAAAGAATAAAAGTCTCTCCACAGTCAAAGATTTTATTAAATGTAAAGCAGAGCGCTTTCGACCTAACAAGAGGTCATCATCAGTGCTTATTAAACAAATAAAGAAAAAATGTCAATACTAAAAGTATACATAAAATTACAAATTATACCAAAGCAAGCAGATAATGGATTGATAAACAAATAAAATATAAATGAATGAATAATATATAATAATATATAATATATAGTATATATTATATTTTATTTATTTATCAATCAATTTCTGTAATTTATCTGCTTGCTTTGGTATAATTTGTAATTTTATGTATACTTTTTGTTTTGACATTTTTTGTCTTATTTGTTTAAAAGGCACTGATGATGACCTCTTGTTAGGTCGAAACCCCTTTGCTTTACTTTTAATAAAATCTTTAACTGTGGAGAGACTTTTTATTCTTTCGTTCTATTAACTTCCTTTATGTGTTTGAGTAAGGATTTGTGTTATCCCAACTGATCTTGTATTTAGATGTTAACTTCCTATATTTCTTAGAATTTTTTCCCAACTGATCTGCTTATTAGATTTTATTTTTTCAAAGATTATGCGCATAATTATCCTGTTGGTAATACAAAACTATGCCTCTATAATTGGCATTGCACAATATTATTTGCACTATTTTAGTGCTCAATTGGTTTCTGTAAAGGTTTGAAAACAAAGCAGAAAAAATTAGTTACGAGTAGTGCTTGATAATTGAGTAACTGCTTAAGTTGTGAAACATAAACGGAACCTAAGCAAGAATGGTTATAAGCACGGAACACGCATTCCAGAGGAAATTCACTCGACATGCGGACTACTGTGCCAGAATTATTTTGTAGTTATATCTATATCTAATGTAATAAAGACGATAAAAAATTATCGTCTTTACCAGGATTCGAACCCAGGTACCCTGACTTTGAGTACTCTCGTCGACTCCTGATCACTCTTATTTAACTCATAGGCCCAAAAAACACCGGAAACGACTCCTCAATTTAAATATGTTGTTTAGCGGTCGTATTTTATGTTTTCTGGTTATTGAACACCGTTTGTCTGACTTTTTAGTCTCTTAGAGTGATCGTATCGACTTTGGATCATTTTTTTTTCGATTTAGCGCCCAAAAATACCTAGAAAACGACACCCTACTCAACATTTAATTTTAATCAAGTTATTTTGGTTTTCGGTAATTTTCTATGGTTTTTTGGACATTTTGGTAATTTAAAATAGTCCTACGTTTAGAAAACGTATTTTTTTCGTAATTAGGGCCCTTTGAAACGGATTTGTGTCATTATTCGAGGTTCTACTATGCCATGACGCATATGCCATTAGCGATTGTTTCTAATGAAATTCGCTAAAAGCCGCTACTTTCTTAGAAGGAGTAATAAACATCTCAAGATGTGCCGGCGATCAATGCGATAATAACTTCCGAAGATTTACGCATACAGTAGCAGATTTAGAAGTCCCGGTGTAGTTTATTTAAATCAAATAAAGGAAAACGTTTCTTTATGATTCATTTACCCTTTATTTACTGCATAGTTCTCAAGAGGACTCTGTATTTTATGATATAAGCATCGGTAATTTCTTATTTGTTAATGTTATTTTTAAAGTTTTCTCTTACCAAACTTTCTGCTTTTTTGAGCTTCCTCTAGAAAATTAATTTTGTTGAATTTATATCATATACGTTTCGCCTTAGTTTACTTATTACAAAATACACTAATAATTGTGTAGTCAATGCTGATCTTGTGAAATCTAATAGCTTATCAAGCCATAATCACTGATTAACCACCAAGTTCTAAAAATGCGACTTTCTATAAAAAAATGCGAATTCTAATAAAAAAAATGAATAATGCAATTATACTACTGCATTGACATACCTAATAAACCATATCCTGTTTCAGCGCTAATGTCATAAAAGCTACGAAGCAGTTAATAGCTACCCTAGATGGCTTCCAGCGTTCTTGTGTTCTACATACATTTGATCTTAAAGGATAATATGAACTTGGACTTACTTTTCATAAAAAGTTGAACTGGATTCAAATACTATCCTATTACCCTAAAGCTAAGGATGGTGGTTTGTTTCTAACCAGGTTATAACCTGACACGTTATATCTAACCCTTTCTAAAAATTCTTGAAGAATTTGTTGTTGCAGCTACTGTGTTCCGAAGACGAGGGGGTTTTGAATTCACGCCGAACCCCTCTAGGCATCCCTCACAGTTTGATAAACATCTTACCCGCCACTCAAATCTTATTTATTTCAACCCTTGTTCTACACGCTCGACTTTAAAACCTTCAAACAAGTAGAAAAGAATCTTCCGAAACGGCTACTGTAATCTTTCGAGACACATTTTTAATATGATTTTTATTATAAAAGCGGCAGGACTTTGAAAAGAAACTTATTAAATTGTAAACAAACAGGATTAAAAGATTTTTCATCTGAGTGTTTTATAAAGTTCTTAGTATTACAAAGAATAATTAATTCTTTGATAGTTAAAGGATGACTGTAAGGGTACTAAACACTTTAAGCTTCTGCGTATTTCATCGTACAGGTGGACAGCTTGGTAATATAGGAATAAAAATTAATGAAGTTCCGAATAGCATTCAGATCGTTTTAACCCGGTGATTATCAACACGGAGTCCTCATAAGAAACTCTCAGCACCCAAAATGAAGTTTCGGGGGCTCCGGGATACTTTTTGTAGAGGCACAACATATTATAATCTATTTTGGATTTTCACAATATGTGCCTTTATTGTTGCAGCCTCCGTTTTGTGCCCAAATTTTATTTGCATGAATTCAATGAGCTCGCAATGAATTATTTCTTGGGATTAATGTTAGGAAGAAAGAGGGACTTAGCGGTCAAGTTTTGAAACATTGAAAAAATAACCTAAATTTTTATAATAATATTAACAGCATAAAATTACAATTACTTATAAACAGAAACAATGTACGAACACCAAATAACAATTGATTTATAATTTATAATCCTATAACCACTCTTGAAGATGGTTACAATGAGGTTAAAAGAACTTCTAAGAGAACCAAAAAGATGTTCAAAGCTTATCAAGTCATTGAGATAGAGTATTAGGCTTCACAAGTTCAATGTTTTTCTGGTAAAGTGTAATTTACAAATCATGTGCCTTGTTTTTAATACAACATACGCAACACAATATAAATATGGTTCATTAATTGTATTCTCTTGTATAAAAGGTAAAGAAACCAGGTTGAGATATAATATTTGTTTTGAGGGTCTAATCTACATATATCATAACTGACAATTATATTTAATATTTCTATTGTATATAAATTTAAGAGGCTGCTAAAAAATTACTTGACGAAAACTGGTTCTTTCCTTTAATTTAAATTACGTTAAAACGTACTTTATTGGAAAATGGAAACATTGTTTCAATATTGTTATATCGCTTAGTATACAATATTTATAAATCTAGTTATTGATTTTTCTGGGTAGATTGGAATCATCATTTGATGTTACCAAAGACACTGACCCTGGTCGCATCTCATGAAATAATCACTTTAAGTTAACGATATCCTTATGTAAATCTTTCTCAATAAAAACAATTAAAAATTTCAAAAAAATCTAAAAGTAGAATCTATGATCAACAGTTCATTTTGATCAGTTTAAGTTGGCCGGCTCGTCGGTATATTTCAAACCGTAGGCATATTAATTTTTATTATCTAAGAAACCCCATAGCTATTGGGGTTTCTCAAATTGACATGTTATTATAATTTGATAAATAATATCACGTTTTTCATGATAATTGTTTTAGCTAATAATCATACTTAATTTAATCACAAATAAACAATAAGATGAAAATAGATTCACAACTTTTACGTGATCAATTGAGCAGTTACTTAATTCTTGCACTACTCGTAACTTTTTTTTGTATTTTTCAAAGGAAATGCGCATAAAATCTGTAAAGTAACCAACCATGAAACTAGTGCATTTGATAGTGTGCACTGCCAATTTTAGAGGGATAGTTTTGTATAACCAACGTCATAATTATGCCCATTTCCTTTGAAAGATACAGAAAAAATGAGTTACGAGTAGAGCTTGATAATTGAGTAACTGCTCAAGTTATAAAGCATAAACCAGATCCTTAAGCAAGAATGGATTGTTAAGCACGGGAACACGCATTCCAAAGAAATTTGTCCGACATGCGGACCAATACGCCAGAATTTTTTTGTTGTATACCAAACGATAACACTCGAAGGCTTTCTCAAAAATTATGTATAAAATTTATATATAAATTGATATAAATATATATGTATTTTAGACATTTTTCTTGTAAACAATTATCTTTCGAACGAATAATCACTACTTAGTTTTAATCAAACTTAGTACAAAAATCAACCTGGGGGGAGGCTACGAACCCTTTTGAAAGCCATGTTGTTGTGCCAACATTAACACAGTTTTCAAAAATTCACTGAAATTTTGTAAAGAAACAGTTAAATTCAAGGTTACAATTTTGCCTCGAAAAAGGTTCTTATTTATGTTTTTGGGGTGCTGAATCGACTAAAACCGCTCCGATATCGATACGACCGGAAAAACCTAAAATACGGGTAAACATATTTTAAGCGGGGAGTCGTTTTCGGTGTTTTTTGGGCCTGTGAGTTGAATGAAAATTGATACTTGGGTTCGAATCCTAGTGAGGAGATAATTTTTTATCGTTTTTTTACATTATAAAAAATGATGTCTAAAAAATAATTTTGGCGTGGTGCTTGGCACGCCGAGCGAATTTTCTTTGGAATGGTGCTTCCGTACTTAACCATCCATTTCTTGCTTAAGGTTCCGTTTTATGCTTTATAACTTTAGCACTACTTGTTACTCGTTTTTTCTAAAGAAATGTGCAAAAACCTTTAAAATAAGCAGAAAAAATGAGTTGCAAGTAGTGCTTCATAATTGAGTAATTGCTCGAGTTAAACAGAATATAACGGAACCTTAAGCAAAAAATGGATTGTTAAGCACGGAAACACGCGTTCCAATAGAAATTCGCCCGCTATGCGAACCACCGCGCAGAATTTTTTGATACGGCAATGGATTGTAGGTTATCCTTGGGCCTACCACTGCGTGGATCTTATATTTTCGAGGAGGCATAGCTATCTCAGGCCTGAAACATGTTTTTGGGGCTCTTAGAGGCTCTGCGTAACCCCATTAAAACCTCCTCTGCCAGTAAGTTAAGGTTATAATAAATGAATTGTCGTATCATTTTCACACATGTTTGTGTTTTGTCTATCTCTATCTCTATGGCGTGAATTGCCTATTTCAACTTTGTATCTACTAATCATGGCGGGAGGTAACTGTACCTCCTACTTATATCCTGAAGTGCTCTTCATATTTGATATATTTAAAGGGACAACTCTTGGTTTATACAGTGTTTCTATTGAATAAATCGTAGAACTATCCTAGAAAAATTTAAACAACAGGGTAAAAAGATGTGTCGGGTATATATTTCGAGTAACTATTGGGACCTAACTGAGTTGTCTTATGGTCTGGTTAATACCCGATCTTACTAAACCTACTGATTCTTCAAGGAGTCTTTGTAGGTAGTATCGCTTGTGTTGAGATTTTTTTCTTGTAGCAATGTTAGCAAATATTGACCTAACATTTCTGTTGTTATTTTAGGGGGCTATCAAGCAAAAATTTAGGTTGAAAGATCGACGGCTTCGAGCGGGAGACTATTAGATAAGAAAACAAATTATGATCGTTCTGTTTTTACCAAAACCAATCGCTCATTATAAGGTTAGAGTGAACATAAATAATTTGCTTTTGGTTAATGCGCCATTTCTAATGTGATTCATCGATAAAAAAATAAATAAAAGGTTAACACGGACTACATCTTTTATCTTCCGAGTAGGACAAACGACATTAAGTCTAATTTATGTGCCAAGTTTTAAACTCTTAAGCAGGAATTCGGCGTGAGTTCTCTGTGACAAAGACTCAAACATGTCCGCATCAGAACCGCATGATGAAAACCCCTCGTAACAGACACACACATAGACATACATCAGACCACAATGACAACCCCTCGGAACAGACGCACACATAGACATACATCAGAGCATGATGGAAATCCTTGGAAAAACAGACACATCCATTATATAATGATGATAATCCCTCGGAACAAACTCACACATAGGAATCCATCAGAGCATGATAATAACCTCTCGGAACAAACGCACACATAGGCATCCATCAGAGCATGATGAAACCCTCTCGGAACAAACTCACACATAGGCATCCATCAGAGCATGATAATAACCTCTCGGAACAAACGCACACATAGGCATCCATCAGAGCATGATGAAACCCTCTCGAACAAACTCAACATAGGCATCCATCAGAGCATGATAATAACCTCTCGGAACAAACGCACACATAGGCATCCATCAGAGCATGATGAAACCCTCTCGGAACAAACTCACACATAGGATTCCATTAGAGCATGATGAAACTCACACATAGGCATTCCTCATCATGATGAAAATCCCTAGGAATGCCATAAACTGCTTGAAACGGATGATCATGATAAAACCTCGGTTTTAGATGTTTAGGTTGAACACAACAATTTTTCTATATGCCTATGTTTGTAGGCGAGGAAAACTAGAATTGGACTATAAATTTAAATTACATCCATGTTAATTAATTAAAATCCATTAATTAAAACGTGAAGGACGAGCAACAAAAGCTCAGGAGAAGGATCAATCAGCCGAGCCGGAATATTGATAAAAGAATATATTCTGTCTCCATCACTTAGCTTGGGGATCAAAAACCCTTTAATTCTTCCTTTAGCCAGATGGCATATAAGAGGTGGATAACAATCGGAATAAGATTTTTTGTCTGTTAGCGATTTTCCTTGGGAAAAATCGCTAATGAAGTGGGAGGTATGGCGGGAGTTTCGGGTGTTTTTCCGATGTTTGATACTTCGGAAAATAATTTGAAGCAATAATCCTCTTATACAGTGTTTAGGTAAAAAACATTACCTCGGCCCTTAAAAATAAGATATTAGATTTTATTAAAAATTACTGTAGCGTATCTTTATGATCCATCCTTGAAGTTGATTCAACAATTGAACTAATTCAAGGAGTGTCTGTTTTTATTCAAGTAATCAGATAGTTTATTTAATTAATTTTTTATGTTATCCTAAAGCCTGGGAGGTCTATGTAATCTATTAGTCGTAATTAGATAATGATCAAGTTTTTATTGCATGGTAAATAAAACTAGGTTCCGACATACTTTCACTTGGTGCATTCCACAATCTTGTAAAACCACCCGGTACACAATTTTTTTTTTGCTTCTCTCTCATGGTCGTTAAGTCACTCCCGCTGTTTAAAGTAAAAAATATAAAAACTATGAGGTAATAGCTTCATTATAATAAACCTTAATTTAACCGAACTACTGCTAGTATACCATCATAGGTGCGTGTCAGAAAATTATAATTTTTTTTTGGTGAAACTTTGAAGCAGATGATGAGTAACTTATGATTTTTTGACCTTGTTAATGCATATCTGTAACATTTACATAGTTTTTTTTTGTCGTATGTTAATTTATTAAGGGTTAAGAAAATATATTAAAGGTGATCTTACGTTTTTCAGTTCTTAAAATTTTGTTGTTAAAAATGAAGAAGGCATTGTGTGACTGCACGCAGGTGAAGTTTAAACTTTGCGTGGTGTTGAGTTTGCTGTGCGGGCTGTCATAGTTGGATCATAATCAACAACTTTATATAAGATACGAAAGTGTATTTAGATGAATTTTTTAATGATAAGCTTCGACAGTATATAATTAAAATATATAGTTATAAAAACTGCGTTGGCTTCTATGCGGTTATTGCCATGATGGTTCGACCATGAGAATAAACAGTAGTGACCACGTCAATGGGATGATAACCAGATGTTTCGCTTTCCTTCTGAGAGGCGGCATTAGACGAAGGACATCATGGATCACCCAATGCCCTACAAAACTTAAACTGATTCAATTTTAGTAGACATTATATTTTCATCACGATGTCCAGCATTCTTGAAGATGTCTCAAAATTCGTCGTAGATGTTTTTATTGACGCAATCACCACCGTTAGGCTTCATCTTTTAAAATACATCGCTTTTGAGTTATTTTTTTAAGCATTTTAAATATTTATTTTAATTTAAGTCCAGTTACAAGATTTGAGACTAGATGCAGACATTTGTCTGCTGTCAATTTGCTTACACAGAACGTTAAGCAGTAACATTCTGCATATGCCAAATACGAACACAAACAAAATCTGTGTACAAAAGGCATTTTTATACAATGAAGCATCGCGAAATCATAGATCGTGACAGCACTTAAAAAATCTTATCAGAGAAAACATGGTCTACTTAAATTTATTTTTGCCTACAGGAAGTCTTGAAATGTTTAGTTTAACTTAAAGCTTACAGGAATGTTTAAGAGAGGTAGTAATTAAAAAAGGTACGCAAAAAGTATAAGAGACATAATTAATTGGATTACAATCGAATAAATAACATAATTACAACTTTAAATACATGATATGGAATACAACTAATCACATGTTTAATTCCACTGTGTTCAAGAATGCTAATTACTATTCCACACGTGGGAGTGACAGAGCGTTATAATTTAATAACTCATTTCGACATTCGATTTTTCTCGGTATCAAAACCAAAAAACAGAAACAAAAGATATCTAATGAAATTCGAAACTTATTTAAACACGTTCGAAAGAATTTTTTTCCTCTAAAGGCCAAACACTAATTCAAAAAACATTTGCATTCGGGGTAAGGTTTAATAATACTTGGTTACGGAGTTATGTGGCTTGGAAGCCACTAAAGCTCTGGCTTGAGGGGCAGCTACTGGTGTTGAATAAACGTAACATAATACAATATAACAAAATAAAAAACAACAGCACGTTAGTCTCCCTCATGTTTATATAATTTCTCGAAAGGGTGTTAGATATCAAATGATCGCTCAATTATTGTATTGTATCAAAGAACAAAATTATCTATATAACAATTGGAATTCCTTTTCTGTTTCTTCTTGTCTTTGCATTCCTTTTTTATTTTAAAAATAAAAAAATTCCTTACTACATACGACTTATGTAACTTAAAGGATTTTGGAGATCTTTAGAAATAGATGGTGTCAATTATTACAAGAAAATAATTTTTTAATAAATCTCTGCATAACACAAGTAAAAACGAGCTTATGATTTTTAATTTCTTTAGTAGGTCTTAAAAACACCTGAAACGGATAATTCCGGTGACATTCCAGTTTCGGTTTTTTTTGCAAAAACAATACTTTTCCTATATAGCTACGGTATAATTGATGAAAATTAAAAAGAAAATATAATAATGTTTACTGTTTGTTAATAACCTCAATAAGCAAAGGAATTAGTAAGTTTGCTTCTAAATGTAGGACCTGCGCAGTTAGTTTATTGATTGTAAGCATGCGTAGTTCTTACCAAGCATGTGAAGTTTGTATTTGTGGTGGATTCTTCTCTATTTTTTTATCCTCGATGAGGGACAAACTTTGTTATATGTTAACTTGTTATATGTTAACTCAATTTTTTATATAACTAATCGACTTAGTTCGTCATCCCCTTTTATCAAGATCCTTGGGTTTGGCAAAAGTTTTTATTTTACCTTCCCACGTTTTACATTGGAAGGTATAATAATGATACACTCCTTCCCTTTTATAAAATTTCCTTGGCCAAGAAGGAAAAGGAAAACTGCTTTTTTGCGTTTTTTATATCAATCTACTAAGATAAATGATACACTTGTTTAAAATGAAATCAGTGGAAATAGTATGCGTAAGCCTTGTTCGGAGCCTCGTGCATTTGGATCAAATAAAGCCTTATATTGTCCCAAATCATAAGAGCGTGAAAGTGTTAGTAATATTTTCTGAATGAAAACAAAGGAACCATGTAAAACTATTGAAATCTAACACTAATTTTGAAGTGTTATAAACTCAAGTCTTGTTAACGTGTAAAACAGTCTAGGAAAGCTTCCGTATGTGTCCTTGCAAGTTAAAACTTAACTTTATATAGAAGTCAACACGTCGCACTAGTCATATTCTTAACATATGGACTTACTTGACTTCATGAGTTAGCATGAAATAATGCATTGCAAATCCAAAATAACACTTTATAAATGTTAAATGGCTTATTTTAGCCGTGTGACCATTTTGAATTGAAGAACCTAATTAATTAATGGCAGTTAATAATTAATAATTGGCAGTTAAAGAGTCTAATCAATTAGAAATCATAAATTAGGGGCGCACAAACTCTAAAATACATCAGAGTGAGTTATTTATCACTTTAGAGTCATACTTTAAGGTTTTACGGCTCTAAGAGAAAAAAAAAACGCCTCGACACAAAAATGTTGAATTGTTATTTTCCATTATAATTGGTGTCTTGAAATTGACCTAGGATCATCAAGTATGTTATCTTATCAAAACAATAAAGTAAGTATCTTACCAAAAAACCACTTGCGTGTAAAAACTCCCTGCCAAGTCCTGTCCGTTTTGGTTGGAAACGGTCATTGGTGTTTCAAAATTAAGTTGCAAGGATGCCAATACTAAAGGTCTTATTTAAATTGAGAGACAATCATCAGCAACTTCTTCTAAGTGGGTGCCAGCAGTATGAACGAGTTTTATAGCTTCTTTTGCTATATTTTGAGTAGCAAAATATAGAAAAGAAGAATCTTGCACCTAACAATTCAGGTGTTCGTGCAGATTATCATAACAGATTTTAGTATTTTGTCATAATTGCAGCAGTTATCTTTTCCTCCAAAGATCCAGGAGTATAAAAAAGAATTAAATGAATGAAACGATAAGGGTACGTTATAGTCAGAAACTACACCCTTGCCAACACTTAACCTTTTAAGTTGATTCAATTTTCTGGCACGCCGCCAGAAGAAGAAGCTGATGATTGCCTCTCAATTTAAATAAGCTTTATTAGAATTGCCAACCTACCAGCTTCACTTTGAACGCCAATGACCGTCTCCAACCAAAGCGGACCGGACTTGGCGGGACAGAAAAGTTGATTTCCCAACTTTTTAGACCTAAGACTTTCTGAAGCGTTTTTTTACACGTTAGTGGTTGTTGATAAGATTTTATGACTTGTTGTACGGCTTCTGTTTAGTGGGTACAGTTCACACCATTATTTACACTAGGTTAAAGCTTAGTTTGTACTTATATTTAAAGTTTTTAGCGCATTTCCTTTGAAAAAATACAGAAAAAATGAGTTTACGAGTAGTGCTTGATAATTGAGTAACTGCTCAAAGTTATAAAACCATAAACCGGAACCTTTACGTAATGCATTGTTAAGCACGGAAACGCGCATTCAAAAGAAAATGCTTTCGGCATGCGGACCACCGCGCCAGAATTATTTTTCCCCGCAGCAATTGCGAGTTTATAGTCATCGAACTTCAAGGTGCACTATACAGAAGTAACTTTTCTCAATTCAACTTAACTTCTTATATTGCAAAAGTTAAAAATAGAAGGAAATTGTATATAAAAACAGTAATGTATATTGGAATACAACCTCAAGACTCATCTTTCACATCCTCGAAATAAGAATAAAAAGCTTGGGATTGTAAGAATCGATTAGATTCGGACATGGTACAATCGAATTCATCTTCAATAGGGGATTTACTAACTTGGTCACTTCCAGAATCAAAGAAAGAAGAAATCGAATTGTAATATGATCTCGACCTTTTTATTAGAATTTCTTGTTCTGGACGCGGTGAAGATATGAGGGTACAATCCTTTAACTTTTTCGAACAAGTATTCCATGAGACTTTTTTTTGTGTCTTTATGTGGATGACCTTTGTTGCTTATGTCTTGAAATGCTCGTTGATTCGCTTCATGTTCACGCTTTTTCAGATATGTCCTCTTTTGGTCTTTCACACGGAGTTTTCAGACAAAAGAAAACCTTATTGTCAAAGCTCACTGTAACCGATTTCTACGATCTTGTTCTTTTCTTTCTTTTAGTCTAAACTTTTCTTAAAAAGCGTTTAATTCTTTTCAGATAGATTAGATCAAAAAGTGATTCATTTTATGACGACCAATATGAAACAATATCATTGTTAGTGGCTTGCTTAAGTAAGACCTTTCTGTTTGAGTAGAATATAGTTTTTTATTTTGTTCTATATTCAGATTAACTGATGTGTCAAACTAAATTACAGTACTTCCGTTTATTTCCAGCTTCTCATGTCTCATTGAAGAGTTTTATGAAAGTTATTAGAAAAATATCGATTAAGAGGTTGCAGACAAAAAAACAATAGTAAAGTGAGTGGGATTTGTATCTTTAATCCTAACAATATGATCCATAAATAAAAAATATATAAACATAGATGGTTCACTCCCAAGTGTTTTAGGAAACATAAGTTTGTGTTATGATTTAAGTTTGTGTTTATGATTTAAGTTAGTGGGCCTCATTGCATATAGTGTCTTGAAGAGCACTAGTAGTAAGAACAGATTCACACTATTCTCTACTATATTGAGCTGTAGTATTTTAACTTTTCCTATTTACATCGGAAAGTTTTAATTAGGAAAAGCGTTGTGTTTGCGAAAAAATCCGAAACCGGGATGTCAACGAATTATCAATTTCAGGTGTTTTTTAAGACCTTCTGTGTGGTTTTCACAAAAGTTGTCTGTCTGTATGTGTGTTTGTGTGTGTCTTGTGTGTTTATGCTAGAAAGTTGACACTTTGTACAAAAAAAAAACAGTTTACCGCTATAGTGTGCTATTCGGGAAATATTTTTTTTTACAACATTAACACGCAATGAATACGCAAAAAATTTTGGAAAAATTATGAAATGATGCGATAAGATTAAAATTTGGAACGAATGTAGCCATGTATAAGATATGTATGTATGTATAATGTATGTATTAACATATGTGCTAAGTTTAATCTCATTATCAGCATTAGTTCAATTTTTTATTAAATGACGTCACGACTCTTTTTAAAAAATTGTAAAAGATCGGGTACGGGGTTCCTTGGAACTTTTACTCATAACATCGGATTCGCTACGAGCATCCTTACAACTCGGGCTCGCTTTGCTCGTCCTCAGAAATACAAGTCGTAAAATCCATCCTGCAACCACGTCTTTTGGACTCACTTCATTTGTCCTCAGATAGTAAATACATCCGTTTCATTCCCAGAAGTCATTAATCCAGGCACTGAACACGCTTGATGCTGCTTAACTTTTATGATCCACCAAAATGCATGATTAGACTTGTTGTATTATAATGAAACTTAGTACACTTAGTTATTACGCCAAGGGATACACTTGTACTAAATTTCAACTCAATTAGCAATTCAACAAAATTAGAAAATATTTTCTAACTTTTACAATTTTACAATTCGATAAAAATTAAGCTAATGCTGATAATGAAATGAAACTTATCACATTTGTTAGTCTTATAACATGAAACATGCGTGCCAAATGTTAATTGGATCGCATCATTTTTCTATGTTTTATGATTTTTTGAAATTTTTGGCTGAGTCATTATTGCGGGTTAATAACGTCATAAACAAATTTCCGAATGGCACAACTACAGTGGTAAACTAATTTTGTACAAAAATTTTAAACGGTCTAGCATAAATACACTGGGCGCTACGGATGATAACAGACACACACACATACAGACTGACAACTTTGCGATAACCTATCAAAAAACGCCTGAAAATGATACTTCCGGTGACACCCGGCTTCTGATTTATGTGCAAATACAATACTTCGTATATACCTACGGCATAAATGAGGAAAAGTAAAAATTGGAATGGCGCAATCGGATAAGTAAGCGAAACTCAAAAATGAAACATGACATCAGTGTATCGAAGTCAAGGAGGACGGAATGGGAATAAACCCCTGAAAAAATAGTGGAATAAAATAAGTGAACTCCTCTGGCTTATGCAGGGAAAATGCAAAAGAAAAAGTAATGAAAAATAGTTAATGTTCAATATAAATGGATGCCGTAATTTTTTATTTTTTCAAATTTTAAAGTTGTGCATTTTTCCTTTTCTCTCTTTCAGCAACTTTAATTAGAAAAAATGACGTTTATGAGGTTATTTTTTACAAGCTGATAGGGTTTATAAGGGGTTTTATGAATAAAATCAAATTTATTTTCATGTTGGGTTTTAGTCCATTTATGTCATTGCAGGAATAAATAGAAAATTTTCAATGTTAATCGCCTATATATATATATATATATATATATATATATATATATATATATATATATATATATATATATATATATATATATATATATATATTATATATATATATATTTATATATATATATATTATATATATATATATATATATATATATATATAATATACATACATAACATACATACATAAAGATTACGAAACCATTTTTTTGTTATTAGGGACTAAACGGTCCCTAACGTTTCGAGATAAATAAATTTTTATACATCTCGATTTTTTATGTAATTACAACAATGTCAAAAGGTAGAAATATTATTAATAGAAACCCCATTTTGGTTAAATTTGAACCATTAAAAAAATGACCGAATACCCTTGATTATTTTACATAATTAAATAAACTGTTGAAAATTGCAGTAACTTTAATAATAGAGAGTTTATGATACAAAACAATGCGCGAAAAGCCGAGAACAATAGATTTATTATAAACCTTACTATACGGGTATGGTTACAGTGCCCTAAAAGATGTTCAAGCCTCTCGGCATAATCCTTCTATTAATATATCTCCATGGTTGTTACAAACTTCAAACCGTCTTTCTGCTTTTAAAATCTCGTTGAAAGTATTTAAAATAATCTTTTTGTGACTTGCTTTTTATCGTTAAAATAATTATAACGATTATAATATCCTTATAGCTGCCTCCGTGGCCGAGGTCGTTAGTCTTTACACTGACCTTTGACACCCACGGAGGTCTGGGGAATATTTATTTCCTTTGGCAAAATAAATATTCGCCTATCCTATCGTCACGGCGGGAGTTGAACCTCGGACCACGACACCAACCCGTTTCAGAGGTCCTAATAACGAAAAAAATAGGTTTCGTAAATCTTTATATATAATATATATATATATATATATATATATATATATATATATATTATATATATATAATATATATATATATATATTTAATATATATATATAATTATATATTTAATATATAATATATATATATATATATATATATATTTATATAGAGCTATTTTTTAATAGGGTTCGGGTAAGCTTAATTTTTTCAAAACGTTATATATATATTATATATATATATATATATATATATATATATATATATATATTTATATATATAACGTTTTTGAAAAAATTAAGCTTACCGAACCCTATTAAAAAAATAGCTCTACTCGGCAGGTTCCATAGCTAGTCATCGCCTTCTGTTCAAAGGCAATTTCTAAACCTTTCCTGCAAACCTCCATTTTGCTTGGGTAGTACAATAGACTATTCTAAAATAACGCTCTAAATGAAAAACGCTCCTATGTAAGAAGTAGTTTAATCTTCATATTTAAATAGTTAAATATCCATTATATCATTTTATACAAGGCAATGAAAATCACTCATAACTCATACATATTTTGTATAATAATTTTATTAACAACAAATAATATAAAATAAATTACAAATTCCAGTTAAGCTAATTTGTTTTTTTTTATTCAAATACATTACGTTACAATATATCACTTAAATAAAACTTTTTATTCTTACTAACAATAAATATATATTTACATGATATTTAATTAAATACCTATTTATTTAATATACAATTTTCAGTTTTATTTAATATAGTACAAAAATAGACAAATAGAAAATTACATTTGGCAGGGCTGTACCTTTATATATTGCAATGTTTCGGGAATTTTTACTTAACTTTTTGTTTTATTTACGGCAGCTCAATTGGGAAGTAGAAGTGAAAAACGATTTACTTGCACGTTTTTAGAATAAAAGAGTTGCATGTAATAGTTAATTTATGCACCAAGAGAATAAAGAATGCTATTACTTCTCTGAAAATTAATTTATCCTAAGGAGAAAACCGAGGGAAACCAATAGATTTTAACTCTCGAGGCGAAGCCGAGTTGTAATTATTACGAGCTAAAATACATTTTTACTCTCGAGGTGGTATTCAGATTTTATCTCCGACTTGACGTGATTTAATTCTAGTTGTTTACTTACTTTCATTCTTTTTATTGAATTGTATTGTTTTTAATTTTTTGGTTAGGCTGTCTCTCTTATTATTTTAGGAGTTCCCCAATAAAAAAAAAATGAATAAAATTATTGCTGCAAACAACTTTTTATAACGGATTAAAAAATGTTTAATGGCCCCAAAAAAAAATTTAGGAATGCCTCTCCAACCAAAAAAAAAAAAATACTTCCTCTAATAAGATTTGAGGGTTCTGACCCCAATTACAGAAAACAATTTTTTACTCTCTGAAAAACTAGTATTTAACAACACATTATATAAGTCTTGAGATAAAGAGGAATAAGAACTCTTAAAACCACTCATAGATCTTTCTATGAATTTTATATTAAATTTAGAAAACTTGAAGGTAGACAAAAGAATTGAGTCTATATTGCTGCAAGAATTTGCAAAAAATCCATGTCTTAAACAGTATGACTTAAAACTCATATGCTTATGACCATAACTGTTTTAAGGTTATATTTTTCTTATATAACTGCTATGAATAAAATGTATTTTAATCACTAGGTTTAAGTACGTCGAAAACATTAGTATACGCATAAGTAAAAGATGAAAAATAAATGAATAGATCGTGATTGGCTGAATTTAAAGTCAGCATAACCTAAGTTAGTTGGGTTAGGTTACTGAAAACCCGTGTCTGAAGGTAGTTATATCGAACCTGAAAGTCAAAAGTTTAAAACTGTAAAAATTGTTTTTACTCGTCGCGTCTACTACGTAGGCAAAATAAGAAAAGTTTTTATGTTAACTCTGAAAATTGAAACCAAAGTTTCGTTATAACCACCCGTCTTAGGCTCTTTTATATTCGTTCTGGGTGAATATAACGATATGGGCAATCGTTTCATCATGCCATCTATCAGTCTGTGTGAGCCGCGATTGTGTCACGCACAACTCAGCCGATCACATGTTAGAAAGTTGAACTTGACAATAAAAATCAGACCTAAAGTCTTGTTGTGCCGCCCGGAAGATACCTTTTTAAACCGTGCTAACCTATTTTGGCGAAAAATCGATATTAAATTTACGACTAAATCATTTTCAGACCCCTTTGAAGAAATACCAAGAAAATCCATAAACTAATAATTGTTTATCTTATTAATCATAACCCTCAGACATGGTTTTAGAATGTAACCTCCTTATGACATCAGACCTAATCTGGTCACTTTAAAAGTACTGCAAGTAATTGAATATAAAATGATCAATTTTAATTTTTTGTTAAAACTATTTTTTAATAGTACTGCCTTTGGACACTATATACAAATGAAACGATATAATGTAAAAACTTATCTACACCAGATAACATCCTTAGTATCATACCTAATAATTAATACTCGTAATAAAATTTAATTTTCTACAATTTTATATTCACTTAACCAGTAGTATTACCATTAATATTTACAGTGCAATTTTTTAATGAAATTACTATGTACAATTTTATTTTTACAATGCATAGAGAAAACCATTACTTTTTTATTATGAGAAAAAGGCCCATACTTCAAAAGGCGGGATTTTAAGTCTTAATTACTTCAGGTGTATACGCTTTTAGTTTAGTCATTCAGGTCGAGCTTATTTGATAAGTCTAATTTAATAAGCCGTACAATAGCCAGTTTTGAAATTGGTTGACCTTAAAACTATAGATCGGTTGCATGGTTGAGAACAAGTAGTTCTTTCACTCTCGTCAACATCTACTGCTCAAACTAGTCAACACCTACTGCTCAAACTAGTCAACACCTACTGCTCCAACTAGTCAACCTACTGCTTCAACTAGTCAACACCTACTGCTTCAACTAGTCAACATCTACTGCTCCAACTAGTATACACCTACTACTCCAACTAGTAAACACCTACTGCTTCAACTAGTTCTTCTTAAATCGTATTATTACTTGGATTTTCACCTAATTTTCAATGGACGAATTCACATTAAAGTCAGTTAGTTCTTTGCTGGTTTTCAGCAAATGCATCCCTCTAATCATTGTTATTTATATATTAACGTGTTTCATGTCGCAGATAGATTCATTGATATAATACTTATGTATTTTCACATTAAGAATGATCCCTATAAATTCTGAGATTTTAAGTTTCCTCCTCTTAGAACAAGATTCATATATTAGCCCGATCTCTATACTTAGTTAGTTGGAGTGGTGTCCATGGTGAATGAACGTCATGAGGTTCGTGCTCAGTTTCCTCGTTTGTTACGTTGATTTCTCATCGCGGAATTCATCGCTTGTTGTCCTTCAGAGAAGATGTCCTGAGGGTGTCCTAAATGCAGAGGCTTCTCCCCCTCCTAAGGAACCCCTCCAGGACTCTCCGTTATCTCCTCCCCGTGATTTTAATGCGTTCATTCTTTGGTGTCTTCTCCACTTTGCTCTTCTATTTGAAAACCAAACCTGTTAACAGATAAGAAACAAAATTCGTTCAGATATTTACAAATACGTTTTTATTCCGCCATTTCGTGTCTTAAGTGACTTAAATTAATCGAAGCGTTATTGCTAGTGCACTGAAGAAACTAGAGCATCTAACAGTCAGGGATAACGTTAAAGAGATACATAAGATATTCTAAATTAATAAAAATCGTATTCAACATTTAGAAAGAATGTTGTTTTAACACCCTATGTGTCTATTTTATTTTAGTCAGAAAAGGGAAGTTAGTTATCTTCAAATACGAGATATGGACTTCTTAGAATTTGTCACGGTTAAAATTAATTGATTGCGTGGGAATATAATGCGAGGGAGCCAATGAGGTCGGTCCTGGATATTAAACTACGCCCACAATTTCATATCAGGCTAACCTCATTGGTTCCTCAACATTATTTTTCCATGCTGTCAACTGATTTTAACAGGTGTCAAACTATAGTACCTTGAAACTCTTATAAAACATAAATAATCTTATTTATAAGCAATTAGTCTAAAATAAAATAACTCGAGGTATAAGACACACGTTTATACCCCTCAAAGAGGTGCTCCTTACATTTTGGACATTTCAAGCTAGTTTTGATAAAAAACCTTAAATAATAGCACTATATGTGCCTGAAATGTAGACTATAAAAGTTAAATCAGGGCATAAAATGTAGACTGTTAAAATAAGAAGAAGAACACTTAAAGATTTATGATACATATTTGCTCAGAATTAATATATATATTACAGTAAACTTTTCATTTTAGCTAAATAGCCATAAAAAGTGTCTTTACTATGCACCGACTTATTTTAGCTGTAGAAGATAAAGTAAAAGCTGACACAACATGACTTTTATTCTCAATTTACTTTGATCTAAATTTACGTTTTACGTTACACATAAATATAATGACATATTTAATGCATATGATATACATATATGCATATATGACACACATATGACACACACAATATATGTTTCATATAATATGTTACGTACCATTTCATATTTATGCAATGTGTATACGGTTTTTTTTATAATAAGGGATAAAATAAAGTAAGGTTTAAAATAATGCATTAGTTTATACAAGCCTAGATAATAAGTAGAAACTCAAGCATAATATATTGCTACTACTAAATAATTAATTTATCGTTTATATATATTTAAAAGAAAATCATTTTTCTTAGGAAATTCGCCAAAACTTCGATAAAAAATCAAGTTAGTTTATTTTAGATTTGTAAATATAATGTTAAAATTTATTATTATTATATTTTAAATAAAATGCAAAACAAGTTTGCCAAAAAAATATCTCGAACTCATCTTATGACACACAGTAGCTCTAATAAATTTCTTTACATAATAATTTTATTTATATTACTAATTTTAATATTCTAACATAAGAAGTTGTTATCGTACATAATAAAGGTAAAAAAAATTAAATTTATAAAAATTGAGAAAAAAAAACAGCAACAACTATACAAATGTATGTATCATAAATCTAATTTTAACATTTAAAAAAACATGGGTGGAATAAAAATGCAAAACTGATTATAAAATTGTGAAAAATATTTAGGTATAAGTTTAAATATAGCAGATTTTAACAGATTAAAATCAAGATTACTGAACATATAAGCTATTTTAAATATAATTAAAAACAATATTTGTGTAAAATAAACAAGATAGTTTAAGATAGTAAGATTGAACAAATATAATAAAATGAATAAAGAGAAAAAGTAAAAACATAATATAAGAAAAATAAAAACAAGAAAAATAAAAAATATAATACAAAACAGTAGCTTATTTTAAACATTTTGGCGAATTTTGAAAGAAGATGAAATGAGCTTATAAGATGTTTATTTAAAACTAAAAAGCGTTTAAACGTCATTTCATTATGTAGTAAATTATTACATAATGTATTTATAAATTAATTATGAAAGTTATTAATATAATAAATTAGATTAAAAAATGACACTAATATTGTTAAAAATAACTACTAAAAATTAATTTGAAAAAATTAATGCTAAATAAATACTGCTGAATTTAAGTGGAAGTTGTAACAATATAAATCAGTAGAAGCACGAGTTAAAAAAATATTTATTGGAATAAAATTCAGTGTAGACAGATATTAATTTTTTGTAAAAGTTTTCTGAATTTTAAGTCGTTTGAATATTTAATTAGTTGTGTTATTCTTTAACTGACTTGTTACAAATTTATGATATTATGCATTTATTTTATAAATTCATACGTTTTTGTAATTTAGTGAATAAAATTGTGAATAATTTATTATTATTTAAAGTTATTAATATGGTAGGACACCTCTCTGTAGATTTTATTTTATTAGAGGCTAGTAAAAGTTTGTATAATAGCCTTTTTATTAGTTCTATGAAATTAGTAATCGCTAGCAGTTGGCTCATTTATATGAATTGTTAATTATTAAATTGAATTTGTCAGATGCAAGTAACAATTAGCAATAAACTGTTTGTTACAACATAATAAATATAATTTTCCATGCTAAAAACATAGAGATATATTAATAGAGGGGCCTATAATTGGTTGCATTTGAAAACATTAAAAAAAGTAACCTGAACACCTTCCATTATTATTATAAATTAATGAACAAAACTTATGTCATAGAACGTTTATAATATAAAACAAAATACCAACAAAGAGCGAAAAGACGACAGAGATTGATTTATTATAACCTTATTTTACTCTTGGATGAGGTTTGAATTAAGGTTACACAGAGCCCCTGAAAGCCCCAAAAGATGTTTCAAGCCTCTAAATGTATGCCCCCCCCCTAGTATTATATCTCTATGACTATAAACGATTTAGACTACGCTTTTGTTTTGAAGGTCATTCATTACTAACAACCTAATAACTATCGCTTTGATTTGTACATTTTGTTACTACTACATGTTTATTAATTATTCTAACGCAACATAAAAATCATCAATACCTGTACTCTAGCTTCAGATAAGCAGGTTTTCTGAGCAAGGCGTTCCCTTGTCGAAACACAAGGGTAATGACTCTTATCAAATTCTTTTTCTAATTCATCCAGCTGCTCGGGACTAAACGTTGTTCTATTTCTTCTAAATTTTGGCTGTTCCGAATTATCGTCGTCTTTAGATCTTCCTTCGCCATCTGAAACAGAATAGAAAGAAATTATTTTAGAAATGATTTCTATTTAACTTTGAGAGAACATCGTGTAATGCGTTCTTTCTAAAAACATAAAACTGAAACGTTTATGAATTTATACAGAAATGTTAGGTTTTAGAAATTTAAAGAATAAACCCGCTTATTAATTACCTACAAATTGCTTTTACTTAATGGGTGTTTGTATGCATGTGTGTCTTACGCTCTACTCTCCTATTGTTAATAATAGTTTTTCCATAACATATCTTACTATCAAATATTCCAAACAAAATTTTGACAAGAAAGCATTAGGCATGAGGAGAAGTCAAACCAACTTTGGTTAGATACACCAAGCTTGGTTTTGAAGCTTAAAACAACTTAAGTTTTAAGTTTTTTTTTTAGATTTTTGTTCTAATTTTTTAACTAAATTAATCAACCAAATTATAGAAAGTTTTATAGAGGGGTGTCCTACCATATTAATAATTTAAAATCAATAGAACTAGAAGATAATCTACAGGTTAACTATTCGGTATTTACGATGTTCTGTGTAACTTCTGGTTTATCCCAGAAGTTCATTTTTATTTACGTTTATACGCGTATTAATAATCTTTATATTTTTGAATCTTGGTTCTAAATTTTTGTTGTTTATGCTCTACCTGTTGACTTTTTTGTCATGCGAGTTTTTAATAAAAATACAAGCAATAAATAAGAATCAAATTAATTATCGTATAGAATTATGTATAGAGGCACTGCTTCATCCTATAGTAAAATTAAATTGAATTAAGGGCATATCTACACAGTGTCCTGCTTCTCTAACAGAATTTAATACTTTCTGTGTTTCGAAAGATTCAAAAAGTATCAAGGCTTCCAAAAACGAACAACCGATTGCCCTAGGTGGCAATTAATATCCCTGTGATATTAAATCTACTTGATGCTATAAAATTATACGAAAAAGTTAACTTTTTTGCTGACTTCTTCACTAGGTGTATCTTTCTGACTGGTTTTCAATGACTTAAAGATTCCTAACCGGTATTTAAGTAGCGTCTGTCACAGCTTATTATCTACACCGCCTGAGCTAGTGGTCTGCAAAATTTGTGTTATATGATATTTCTTTATTATCAATTCATCTAACATCAAAGTTAAAATGAAAAATATAAATTTAAGAAAGAAGTTGGTGTAGATTATCTTCCAAATCACAACAGCTGCTAGATGTTAAAGTTACTTAATTCTTTAAATATGTTTTGTGATTTCTTTGGAATGATTTTAACAGTTTTACCATATTTTTAGCGTAACATGTTCGTACTTAATTTAGCATCTTTACTCACCTAGTCTCTTGATTCGCCGCAGAACCAAAATTTACGGTGGCAAAAATTTAAGAAGTTAGCAAAGAAGTAACTTGAGGCTTTATACTTTTTTACTGAATAAGTTGCTTTTATTCTTCCCCGTCGTCAATTGTTAATTATATGTTAATTTTTGATATTTTATTACTTAAGGATTAGTCTTACCAGACGTTGAATGGTGATGATTTGGATCAGAAGATACTGAATGTGGCCAAACATGTGGCCAGCAATATGCAGCCGCTGGATAGAGTCCAGCATAACCAGCAGCTCTTGCAAATTCAGCAGCCGCTCTTTCAGCTGCTCGATTTCTAAGAATTCTATTTATACTGCTCACTGATGGTGCTGTTCCATTCGTACATACTCCTGAAACAAACGGAATTACAAAATGGTTAAGGAGTGCACGAATATGGCATAAAAAATAATCTTGAAAGTAGAGACACTCTCCATCAAAATTTCCTCTGGCTTACGCATTCCTACTGGAATATCTCACTCTATCCAATTATTATTCCTAAATCCGTACGTGCGGATAGATATTAAAGTCGATCTAGTCTCTATTCTAGTAAATGATATTGGATAATCCCATTCTTCTGTCAACATGAATCCGGCATTCATGGAGTGAACGTATCTATGTACCTGATAAAACGCATCCCGGATACTATAGTCTTTACTGTCTATTTGACTCGTGGATGGAATACAATACATGGTTCGAATACGATGAGAAATAGTAGTAAATCACAAAGAATAATATAGTTCGAGAATTTACTGATTTGTCTCCTTAGACTAAACCTCAGACCCTGAAAGGTACTTTTCAGCGTCATTATCCGCTTTTATTAAAAACAGGATCCCTTACGAAAAAAGTTTCTTTGCGCCTGAGGCAAATAGCTATACTCTATAGTGACATAGCTTGTGATCAGTTAAAACCACTAATAATGCTCGGTCTATTTAATAATACACGATGGAGCAATAACTAACAAGACAATAATGAGACACTGCATATAGTGTATGTCATTAACTCCTATTGTTACCTAGTCTTATGAATCAGTGAAATTCAATGTTAATATATTTTCTATAACATGACACCGTTGTTATAAAAATATATAGGTTAATATTACCCATAAATTAGCCATACCTGTGGTTGTCCAGTTATCACTTAGGCGCTAGTGTTCATTTGTTGCCTGATCGACGCAGTGATAGGTACTTATATAGCTACGGTTATACAACTGATAGCCGTCCCATGAATCACGCAAGTTCCCCATACAGTACCAAGGTTCTATATGAAATGTACAGAATATAGAGACTAAAGTATTAACGTTCCCAATCGTTGTCCATTATTTATAACTAATTTTGGTCCATTTATAAGTAATTATAGTCCATTATTTATAATTAATAAGCCACGGCATATTACGTCCGAAGTAAGCTTCGTTTCAATTAAGCTATCAATCATAAATGCATTTAATAAACTCAAAAATATTAAAATTCCATTGGATAATGAGTAATACTAGATTATTCTTATTACTAGACACTAAAGTAGCATTTTACTGCTGTGTATTGTTTTATTTTTTTTACTGTCGGGTAGTAGCAAATCAATGATTAATTTCGAAAGCAATAAAACACTTAACTTTAACTGACATGTAGTCATAGAGATCTTATTACTAGAGAAGCCCTATCGGTTGAATTTTTGTAATATCGAAAACTGAATATATTTTCGAAAGTAATAATCCATTACTACGATCATTACTTTCATTAAATCAGCAATACAACATTACTGTAATTTATGTGATAAAAAGTTTAAAAGACTTAAAAATACAAAAAAATGTGCAAAAAGCCGACAGCGGTTTATTTATCATAACCTCTTTGAGAAAGCTTTAATAAGGTTACAAAGTGCCTCTGAAAGCACCAAGATGATGTTTCAATATTCCCCCTCTAAGTAATATATATCGCATTAACTATTTTTTTACAGCAATGTTTTTTATCTTCTTGCACTTAAAGTTTCGAAAATATAATGACGAATACCATTTGTCTAGTAGTTTTTTTTTCTGCTTAGCCTAAAAGTACCTATTTTTTATTTTATGCTTATAAAATACATTTATAATTTATAATGGTAGTTTTTGAGGCACTAAAAGAAGTGCTCTACAGCTGCTCTCAAAAAAGTTATTATCTTTAGCTTAAGATTTTAGAATGTAAAATGGACACGAATCTGAATGTATATTATTGAAAACTTTGACAAATGAAACAAAATCAAAGTGTATGGATAAATAATATATAAAATATTTTATAAAATAATATATTAAAATCCTTTATAAATAAAATAATTCTTTATTGAAGAATACGTGCTACCAATTTATGTTCAAATAACTACCACATGATTAGAGGACACTTTTTAACTGGTCATAGTTTCCTAGATATCGTTACAGTGAGAAGATAATGAATTCATCAGCTCTCAAAATATCATATTTCATGATTCGTTTTAGAGCTACGATTTCCCTCTCAACCCTATATTTATTAGGTATAATTTTAAAAAGATTTTAACAGTGTCTATGTGAGACGTGTAACAGTCGTATGTGAGAGTATGCGTAGAGTTCTTCGTTCGAAAGAGGTTCGTAGAAAGCGTTTAAGTGTGTGTGTTTTAAACAGTTTTTGTACCGCTTTATTCTTAAAAAGATCCAAGAATACTAATTAATAATTAAAATATTATAAAATCTGAGATGAAGTCAGGGATAGGTGTGTAGCTACTAGTTCGGACCGTTTCCCAAAGAACTTTGCCTACCGAAGAGATGCCGCTAAGATTTATCTTGGTATATGAAAGGTTGATGATATTTAAGAAGACTAAGACCTGGCTACTGGGGAGAATTCTTCACGGGCCAAGGAACATTTCTTTCAAGCTAACTTGAGCATTAATATCTCGGCTATTCCTTATACTTTATTCATTCTTTTTTTTAAACAACTTCCGTAAAATTTAAATCGGATAAGTAACAAGAGTAAGAAACTTGCATACAAACAAACGAAAATCTTATGCAATGCTAAACTGATGATCCAAGACGATGTTTTGTAGCTTTAGGGTCAATATTGTACAGAAATTGTGTTCCGACAGCAGTAGGACGTTGGTATTACAATGATTATGTTGAATGTTACTTTAGACGTTTACATTGATCATAATAGAGTATTTGCATTTTTCCAAAACAATTTTTTTGCTCTAAAATGATTAAATGTGTTTAAATCAAATATATTTAGCAGTAAAAAATATTTAATTTAATTTTAAATAGTCGAAGTAAGCATTTAAAGAAGAGGAGACGGGGAATGGGTGAGAGAGTGGGGTGAAAACGGAACGTTCTAAAGGTTGGGTCGTTTAAGCTACATATGGGAGTTTTAGTAAGAACTATCGGTAGGTCAACAGTTGCTTTCAGTTCAATAGAATGTAAAGAATAATGAAACAAAACAATTCCGTGATCCAGGTAATACAATGTATAAGGAACGTGATGACAACAGCTGTCAGTATCATCTTGTTGACAGTATAGAACAGTGGTTCCCAACCTTTTAGCGAATTTCCTTTGAAAATTCGCCTAATGGGATTTTTTACTTGGGACCCCTAAAATATTTGAACTACTTCCCGGACCCCTTGCTATATATAATATATATATATATATATATATATATATATATATATATATATATATATTATATATATATATATATATATATATATTATATTTATTAAATTTGTTATTATTATCATATATAAGGCAAGGAAATACAAAAGAACGATATAAAGAATACTTACGTTTATTAAACAAACATTTACTATTTCTTCAATTTTTAATATAATTTATAACTTATACTTATAGGAACGGATCGTATTAAATAAAAATTTTAACTCTAATCAGTATATAAATAATTCATATATAATTAATAATTATATATGAAATTATATTATATTATTATTATAAATTATTTATTGAAGTTACACACACATAAAAAGAAAAATCTATTTTTTTTTACTTTTGCAATATAGTTTGTAAAATTGCTCCCGGAACTCATTTGGACCCCAAGGGGTCCAGGACCCCTGGTTGGGAATCACTGGTATAGAATAAACTCTTATGAGTGTTGCCCTAGTGAATATTGTACACGGCGGTATTCTTACGTCAAGCAGTCGAGGCCGTTTTCCACCAAAAGAACATGTCGAATTTATATTTTTGTTTTTTTGCTGCATCATCAAAAGTATAAGTTTATTTATTCTAATATTTTACAGGGTGTTCTTTTATATGACGTACTTAAAGATACTGCAATAAAAAAAATAGTGTAAATACTCTATTATGAATTGCTCAAAAGTAAGGTAGAATAGGCATAAACCTATATCAAATCTCTTCCCTAAAAGATTCGACTTTCGACCATTTCTAGCCATCCTCTGTGTACAACAAACAATAAAAACAACAAAACAAATGTCTTCTTACTTTTCTTATTTTTATATTTGCACTAGATTAGTCAATAGTGTGAAATATCAAATATATTAGAAGCAACTTGTTAATATTTTTGCAAATTTTCCAAGAGACAATCACGATCCATTGTTTAAAATAAGAGCATTTCCGATTAAAAATTAACACAAAAATAATTTCATCGGAAAACTCCATTGATATATTTACAGACGAAATCCAAGTAAGCAAAAAAGACATCATGGATGCAGTGTCAGACCTCAGGGGTGGATCTGGACCTGGTCATGATCTTATTACAGTTGATGTAATAAAGAAAAATATAAATTACCTAGTCAAACCTATTCTATATATTACGAAGTCATTCTGAACCAAGGTATATTTCCTAACATACTAAAAAAAGCCATTATAAAACCAATCTATAAAAAAGGAGATAAAAAAAGAACCTGAAAACTACAGACCTATATCCATGCTTTCAAACATTTCTAAAATCATTGAAAAAGTGGTAAAAAAAGTACCTTGTAGAATTATTAGAAAACAATAGAAAATTGCCCCTTTTAAAATTTGGTTTTCGTAAAGGTCTGAGTACAGAAGATGCCATTTCAGAGGTGACTTCGTACATCACGAACCAGCTTGATTCAGGTCTTAAACCGGTGGCTGTCTTGCTAGATCTTTCCAAGGCTTTCGATTCTGTCTCCTTAAATATATTAATTAAAAAATTAAAGAAAGTGGGGGTAACAGGTACCTTGTTAAAGTGGTGCGAGAGCTACCTTTTAAACCGTACCCAAGTGGTTGAAATAAATAACCAACAAAGTGAAGAAAGGACAGCTAAGTATTCTATACCTCAAGGAACCGTGTTAGCACCTATTTACTTTTTTAATTTATATCATAGATCTGTTTAAAATTAATTTTAAGGGACAGATAGTTGGATTTTGTGATGATCTTGTTTTATTAGGCACTGGTTTAGACTGGAATCAAGTTCTACAACAAATAGAATCGGACTTAATTATTATAAAACTGGTTTAAATAATTTTTGACATTAATGCAAAAAAACCCAACTAATGACTTTCACGCACGATAAAAGAACACAACCGGACGTACGATCTATAAGTATCCACGATAGAACAAATTGTTTAAATATGTTTCCAGCCAAATGTTTCTGTCCTAAGGTTGAAAAAGTAGAAAAAGCAAAATATCTAGGACTGACCCTAGATGAAACTTAAAATGGAACCACCATATTCAAAATTTGCAACCGTTTGAGACAAACCCTTTATATAATGCTAAGAGCTCGGGGGTTCCTGACAGTGGACCAGAGGCGCATCCTGTATTTCGCTATATCTGATTCTATTATAAGATATGGTTTAATAGGATGGGGTGCTGCTCCTTCCACTCTCAGGAGACCCATTGAAATATTACAAAAATCTATAATCAGAGTATAATGCTATATAAGGACAGAGAACAGAGGTCTGGACCTTTATATAGACAATTAATATATAAACATTGAATTTATGTGGGAAATGACTTCTCTTTCTCTTCTTTATAAACACTAAAGATTAATAGAAAGAGTGACAGGCATTACTAGAGCAGCAAAAAAAGAAACTCTCGTAGAACCTTCTATGAAAACAACATTAGGACAGAAACACTGGAAATATACCTCAATAAAAATATTCAATAAATTACCTAATTACATAAATTTCACTCAATCAAAAATAACTTATAAAAACACAATCAAATACTTGAATAATAACAGTACGAAATTTATTTAAAATCACTAAGCAAGAAACAGTAATAAAAAAAATTAATAAATAAATAACCATAACATAAACCACATAACATTAAAAATACACAATAATAATAATAAAAATAATAAATAACTAATAACAAATAAAATAACCATAAAAGCAATAATTATAAATAAAACAATAAATACAATAGGTATAATAAAATACTGGTAAAATAAATAAATAAAATAGAACAATAAATGAATAATTAGAATAATTAAATAATACATTCTACAAATGAGTAACATAACAACGCCTCTTTGTGGCTCAAGACTAATGTCTTATAGCAAGAGTACGTTTTTAACATTTATAATAAACTTCATAATAAATAATTATTAATAACTTCAAATACAGAAATAAAACAAAATAAATAAACAAAACATACATCTATCTTAAACTATCTAGCTATAAGTATTATCTACATGAAATATTATGCGATATATCTTTATATACAGAAATCATTCATTCATTTTTGTTTTCTTTTATTTGAAATTATTGCTAATAAGTACAATTTTATTTTCTATGTATTATATTAAGAAGTTTTGATATTATATATAATTTATATTATTCAGTAAAGAAAATATAAAAAAAAAATTATCCATAAAATAAAATAAGTGAAATAAAATTATTGAATCAATGAGTTAAATTACAAAATACTGCACACAAGTTTAAGTTCAACATATTATAAGAGAATAGTTTCCATAAAATCTAGTTCTAGACTCATGTGAGTTAGACCTGACAGGTCTAGAATTACATGTAATGTTAATATGATCCAGGGAGCTTCTATTCTCACGTATTTAACTTGCGTGTCTTAGACGAACCTTTAAGGCATCTAATAAGCTAATACCTTCTGGACTTTAATACGCAGCTACTGTTTTCCTTAATTAAAATAATCAGCTCCTGTGCCACGCTATCAAATTATAAGTTGCGTTCTTAAAGAGGGATTGGAATATAAAAATATTCTAGCGTAGAGGTCCGCAAGCCGGGCGAATTTTCTTTGAAATGCGAGCTTTCTTGCTCAATCTATTTTTTACTTTTATCTATTTTTTTAAGCTTTCGTGCTTAACAACCGTTCCTTTCTCAAGTATCTGCGGCATATTTATAATCTGAGCAGTAGCATCGCCACTTCTCAGATTACATATTTATTATTTTCGGATTTTTCTATGAAAATGTGCATATTTTTCCCATCATATGCGATCAATTACGATTTTGAATCGTAATTCAAATCGGCACGCACATATTCACCGTATTTTTGTACTAAGTTTTAACTCTTTAGCATAAATAGACTATAGCAGCTACAAAGCTTACACACACTTACACACACACATACAAACGAATAACTTAATTCAGGTGATATCCTGAATTCGGATTTTCTTGGTTAACACAATACTTTTCCAATATACCTAAGGTAAAAAAGTAAAAATCCTAGCGATGTTTAGACAAATTTATAACTTTTATCTCCAGACGGTGTATAATGTGAAGTTTATTGACTAGTTTTTTAGAGTAAATTTGTAATCTTCACTCCCAAGGGAGAAACAGTTATTTTTCACTCTCTTTGGAGTAAAAAGTAACTGTTTTTAAAAGTAAAGGGGGACCGACCAAAAATATTTTTTATTGGCTCAAAATCCGTTTTAGGTTAAAAGAAGTTATTTGGAGTAATAAAAAAAATTTTTTTAAGCAGCAACCCCAAAATTTATTAGGGGGTCCGTCCAAAAAATCGAATAAAACAACAAACAGTATAAAAATAAGAGTACAACAAATGACGTCAACGTCTGACGATAAAATCTTGTATGCACCTTGGAATGAAAATGCTATTTTTCCCCACAATTACCTGCCTCAGCTTTGCCTCGGGAGTTAATCACATAAATACCTCAGCTTGGCCTCGGGAGTTAAATGCTATGGTTCCCTTGGGTTACGCCTTTGGAATCATCTAACTGCTCATCATAGAATAATAGAATTCTTTCCCTAGGTGTATAAATAACTATTTGTGTTATATTCTTATGATTTTTATATTGTTTAGTTTGTGAGCATACCAAATTCTTTAAGACTATTCAATATCTTATTTTTGACCATTCTTAATGTTCATAACTTCATGATGTGTATGGAGATACTACCATACTGAGAGTATAGGAGTATTGTTTGAAGCCAAGCTTGATGCAACGAGAGGCTTCGTGTTGTGCGAGGATATTTACACTCTTTCTCATAAGCATGAAATGTGCGTTTCAGTTTTAACCGCTTTATCATTCAATGTTAAAGCGGCTTTTCATCTCCTTGTTAAATGATTAATATGAATATAATTTTCTACTTATCACCCGGCAGATGTGCTCATTCAATTCTATAACACATTCAATAAGTGTCATTTTAATAATTGCATACAATTTTATTTTTTTATTATCTGCTATTGTAGTCAAGAATAACTGTAAAATAAGCTCATAATACCTTTAGTCTATAATTTTATTGTAAATAGTATATTATCTCGCTTACAACGACCTCACAGACTTTAGAAAAGCATGTAAAAATGAGTTGACTTAATCACATACGCGATGGGCCAGATGACGCTCGCCGGATTCGAAACCATTCAACTCTAGCCGTCTTTTACAGTAAACATTTAAACCATTACAATAAAGAATTACAGAAAAACTTCGAAACTTCGCTTCTGTTGACACAAAATATTGATGGGTGAATTCAAAGTTGCTAAGTATCTTATTTTTACGGTTATGCGTGTTAATAATTAGGTTTTATAACAAAGGAGGGAGCACAAAGCAAAAATAAAGTCGCCACGATTTTACGAAAAAATATAGAGGACTTTTGTAGGACAACTTTGTCCTACACTGACTTTAAAGTATTGGAAAAGCCTAGAAAGTTAGTGTTTTTCAATCTTAGTGCATAACTCGCTTAATGCCAAAACATAAAAGTAATTTCATATTAATATTTTTCTTTTCCATGCGGTAAAGGATTATAAATGATTATACCGTTGGTATATAGGAAAGTATTGCGTTTGCAAAAAAAATCCGAAACCAGTATGTCACTGGAATTATCTGTTTCAGTTCTTTTTAAGAC
>JACMZG010001870.1:17467508-17480008 GCA_018340805.1 Microvelia longipes | reverse complement strand
ACATAAATCAAATCAAAATTTCATTCAAACATCAGTCATAATCTTCTATTTTGCTTATAATGAGAACGTAGATATAATGAGCCAAGAGTAATACAATGGAAATAAAAAAATCGGGTACGGGGTACCTCGGAACTTTCCTTCGGTCTATCGGACTTGTATTGATCGTCCTCAGAATTTAAAAATCACCAAATTTATATTGCAATATGTTTTCAGACACTTCGCTCCTTCTTTGACAGTAAATACAGTAGATTTATACCGAGCGGTCACCCTAGAGGTTAATGCTTGGATGTTGCTTAACTTTTATGATCCAAAAATTTTAGATATACTTCCTACAATTAATTACTACATTAAGAATTATTAGAATAAATGGCAGATAATATTCAGTAAAATACAGGTTAGGGAGGCTGGGACAAACTAGCAACTGAAGAGTGATTTGTATTAGCAAACGGAGGTACTGTATTTTTAGGGGGTCTTTTTTAAATTTAGAATATTTGAGTAAATACTATTTATATTGTTTGTATCCTGTTTTTTATTCATGGTATTAGGGTCAGTGTTGATGTAATGACTTTCCAAAATGTCCAAAAACTTTTCTAAATTAAAAAAAACCCTAAAAATACAATACATCCGTTTGAAGTAAAAATCACCCTTCAGTTGCTAGTTTGTCTCAGCTTCCCTAACCTGTTTTTTGTTTACTGACAGTTTTCTGTCATTTATTCTAAATTATTTTCAATTTTATTACTATTTTCAACTGTGTTACTATTTTGAATTCGATTTAGTTTTATTTTGTGCGATTGATTCAGTCACCTGAGGAAGCTGAGCTTCGCTCAGTGAAACGTTGTGTTAATTATTAAATAAAATCATATTATTACAGGACTGCAGTCTTAATGAATTTTAATTGTATATGTTATACAAAATACCAGTCAAAGAAATTTACTCTTTTATAATAATTTGATTATTAATAATTTGATAATTAAAAAATAATTAATGATATTAAATAAATTTAATTTAAACACTTAAAAAATAAAACAATTATATCTGTCATTTGTTGAAAATTGAACTAATGCTGATTATAAGATGAAGTTTGGCACATATTTTGGTCTTATATATGTCTAAAAGTGTGCCAAATCTCGATAGATCGAAACATTTTACGGTTTTATGAACTTTCGATATTTATTTTATTCAATATTTAAACACCATCCTATTTTATAGTCATGTAGGGGCTTCATTCACTTTAAACTTAGTAAAACTTTGTACTGAATTGCATATTTAGGATCATAACCTCTCTCTTGTCATATTCTCAAATATCGTTCCTATCCGTTACAAATGGGGGTTAAAATAAAATTAGTTTAGGGTCTCTTAAGGAAAGAGAAACTTTCTTGATTTATAACAGAGTATAAAAAATAAAAAGTGCGAAGTAGTAATATTAAAGATAAGATTTAAATGATTTCGAATAAAATAATATTAATAATTTGAAAAAAAAGGAGACCAGAAGGTGTTCCTTAACACCTATAAAGTTATCTGATGACAATAAATAATAATAATACTTAAAGACCATTAATATAAGAACTTAAAAAAACATCAATAAGAAACGCATATTGTAAAGTTACATGAGTAACTCATTTTCAGGCAAAAATTAGAATCTTTAAGGGGGAAAAATCACAACCTTCAAAAAAAATTCCGGCGCCTTAAGGTTAGTTTTTGAAAAACAAAGCGGCAGCTGTAAAACTTTTCGATGTTCGGTGAACAAATAAAAAATATTAAAATTAGAGATCTGATTAGTATTAGATTTATACATTTGATAAAAGAAGAGAAAATCAAATGCCTTTGAACATGAATTATTGGGTTATAATCAGCATCGATTTAACATTTTATTCGTAACCATATCAATATATTTAGGATCTTATTAAAGCGCTGATCTAATTAGCCTAAGGCTTTGTTAATAAAAAAATACAGAATCATAAAAAAATGTTCTTCAATACGATGGTAGTGACCACTTTGAATTTTTACCTACTGAAATAGGCACAAGCCAAAAAAGAATTTTTTGTACCTTAACAGGTGAAAATTTAATCTAATAATCTTAATAGTTCTTTTATAAAATAAAAAGTAATCAAAGATCAAATATTATTCTATCTTACTATTATAATTATATACCTTGTTAATACCTGACAAATCAGGGTTATTTTTTTGTGATACGAGACCTTTAAAAACAGTCTATATTTCACATGGTTGATTTCTTTTTTTGTAGCTTTAAATTAGTGTCTGGGTTTCATTGACAGGTCACAATAGAGTCAAGATAAAACAAATGTTTTTAACTGGGGATTATTTAAATGTGAACCCTTCTATTATAGGAAAATTAATATTTGTATTAAAGATTGTTATCATTTTTAATCCAAATAACAATTTAAGAATATGTTGTACTGAATTATTCTGGAATTTGATTTATCTCCTTAAAGTAAAGTATTTAAATGATAATAATAATAACTGTCATTATATCTAATGTTTGTCAGTTTCTTTTTAACTGAGAAAGAGAAAATCTACAAAATAAATAGTGTTGATAAAAGTAATTGTAATAATAGCAGTGGATTTCTATTTTTAAATTTACATCTAAAATAAAATAAAATCGTTAATTGAACTCTATATCTAAATAAATGTTGAGGCAGAGGGTATTCTTTCAAAAATGTGAGCCCCCAAAAGCTGGAGTAAGGGCGATCATTCAGGACTCTAGTGTAATTTAAAAAGACAAGACACCTTCGGCCTCTGATTCATTCTTGATCAGTGAGTCCCCCCCTACCTTCCAAAAAATTCACTCCACCTCTATCGCCCTCCATGACCCTAACCTCGTAAGCTAATTTTTTTTTTGAAAATTCGCACATATGCATACACATTGAAAACAATACATAATGAATTATGATGCTTTGTTAAATTTTCTTTATATATACCGTATAACAAAAAGCATTGTGTATTCGAAAAATAAGAAACCGGGATATGACCTGAATTATCCGTTTCAGGTGTTTTTAAGACCTCCTAAGTTGTAACTTACAACAAAGTCATAACTTTGCATGTAGTTATGATAGTTATCCGGTTTTGATTAATAAGACTCGATTTATAGAAAATTTTATCAGATTTAAAAAATGTCCTCTTCAAGTTTTTCACACGTCTAAAAAGAAAACACTTATTTCAAAACGTTTATAACATTTAGAGCAATCATACGAAGACCGGCACACTATATTTTTTTCCTTATCATTTAAGATATTTTTTTTTAAATCTTGGTTTCAAGCAGAACAAATTGAGTCACGATTTTTCAAGCTGGCTCCTGGACCTACGAGATAAGTCAATTATTTGATTTGGAAGCTATTAGGTATCTCTAGAAATTAAAAGGTACATTGTAAATTGATAGCGTGCGCAGTACACCCTGCTTAACGGGTGAAGAAAGTGCCTAAGGCTAAATATGTAGTATTAAAAATTTATACTGAACTACATTTTGCCTTCATCTTCATTGGACGGCCAATAAGTTTGACAACCTTTCTTAAGATATATGTGGTAGCATAAAACTATAAGCATTGCGGGAAATTTTGAATACCCTTGGTATTAAAAAAACAAATAGTCTTTGAAAATTATGAACGCCTCACTGCGTCTAAATCTTGCTGATTTGATTTTCATAATTTGAATTTATATATATTTTTTAATTCTACTTTTTGTTTCAGGAACATCATATTCAAGGATTGCAACATTTTAAGGTAAACATTTTATTATTTATGTGTTTGAAGATTAAACTTTAAGATAACATTACACTTACATGTGTAGCCAACTTATTAACTACAACTTGTATTAATAATACATAACTATACAAAAAAGAGCCTGTAAGTTGTAGTTTAGTTAAATTGTAATTATTTTAAGTTTAAGAATTAAGTTTTTTCGCATTAAATAAATAAGTGAAGAAAAGCCCCAGATCAAGAAGATTTAGGTCTTTTAGATGAATAATCCGACGTTACGCTTCCACTGTGTTTTATCTATGTAGATAAAACACAGTGCTCATAGATAAAAACACAACGCTCTACATGCTCTGGAATTCAGTTTTGTAGAACATTATGTTTTTACCTATGATGTCCTACATCCCTGAAGATGCCTCCCCCAGTGAAAGCGAAACGTCGGATTCTTCATCTACATTGAAGCGGTCGCCACCCGAAAACTTATATCTTCATGACAATAACCGCGGAAGCCTACGCAGTTTATTAGCCACAGATCATGTTTTTTTCGCAAACAGTAAACATTCCCAAATTTTGTTAAACTACCTTGCCATTGGTCGACCATGCCACTGATTCAGAACTAAGGTCATTTATATTAAGTTGTCGACGATTTCAAACGTTGTGACACTAAGAGTCAACCTTTCTTGTCCTAATTTTTAATCCCACATATACTGGAAACTTTTCACTGGAAAAGTTTATTAAAAGTTTACATATATACTGATATGTGGACAACTTATTTCCTGAAATCACAGATATAAATCGGTCTCTATGTCTCATTCATGTCTTAATAGCATCAAATAACATAGTTAATTAGACAATCAATCTTAAAAGTTCAAACCCTCTTTTGATATTTTATTTCTCTAATTTGAATTTCTCAGCCTAACTAACACTCGATTTTAACAATTTTATAATTTGTGTATACTTTTTCCTTTCTAATACTACACGTATGCTCAAAATACAAAAAACTAACAAAATTATTTACTTCGAAATAATTTTAACATTATTAACATTTCTAGGAATGTAATCAACAGGTCAGGAAATCTAAATCTAAATTAAAGGTATAATTGTAAGTGTAACCTTCTGCTTAAGAAAACAATTAAAACAAGGGTTGCTCTCATTCCAATACCCCATCTACCTGTTGCATAGAAATAATTTGACTTTTGTTAGTCTCGAGGCATGTGTTTACTTGATTTACTCTTTCCCGCTCACCTTATGCGACTTAATCAATTAGTAGAATTTATTTCAGAATAAACAATTAACTGTTAATAAGTACTGATGAGCATCTGCACATGAAATATATGATTATGTTTGATTATATTAATTTAGAGTTTTCATTATTTGTGAGTTTCGTTCGTGAGTTTTTTTTGTTAGAGTAATTTTGGACGATTGTTAGATAAACTCTTTAACAATTGTTTGTTTTTAAACCATCATTGATTTCATTGAAACGATTAGTTGTTACAAATCGCCATGTGATCAGTTTTATTTATTTACATTTTTGATTTTTAATAGAGGTTGCTGTGCAATGTCAGTTTTGTTTTTAATATATATTTATATATATATATTTATATATATATATATATATATATATATATATATATATATATATATATTATATATATATATATATATATATATATATATACGCGTCTCCACCAAATCTCGGGATAAGGTTATGAATAAAAACACAGCTTTACATGAAAGCTATATATATATTATATATATATTATATATATATTATATATATAATATATATATATATATATTATTTATTTATTAATTAATGTATAGGATTCTAAAATTTTTCGATTCCGGAAAACCGCGTTGTCATGGAAAAATAAGTGTCAACGTTTTAACACTATTAAAAACATTTTTATAGACGAAAAACATAGTGATTTTGACTCAGTTACTAGAATTTTTGTTGTCTCATGATACCTTTTAAACGTTTTCTGGAAAAAGCGTTAGAACTAAAATTAATCGTATAATAGTTTAGAACCATATTGTTTATGTATGACGTCATTGACCCACAATGATGATTCAGCTAAAAGTTTACAAAAAAATTGTGTCGACTACCTTAAGGCAAACAAAAAGAAAAAAATCATATGACAATTCAAGGTTCACTAATATAATTTTATGTAAACTCGGGTTATATTACAGTAGAATATTCACTAATATTGTGCCAATACATACAGCAACCGGTACAGAGAACTGCACAAATGTGTTGCAAAGCGGTCCCTAGCGCCACACAACAAATAAACCAAAAGAAGTAAACTAAAATAGAACTATGGTCTCTTGTTTATTTGTTATTATGACCATTCAGGTGTTTTTACTAAAACGCTAAAAACAGTTTAACATTATAATGATAATGGAATATGTTACATTGTGAGCTTAACCATAAATTTATTTTAACTCAAAAACTAATAATTTCTAATAACTCAAGTGCAAAGAACTTGTCACGTTAACAGGTTTACGTCCAAACATAAAATTAAACATAAACGAACAAAAGAAACTCGAAAGAAATTTCTTTACAAGTTTTACAGTATTATAAGGTGAAATATACAAAAATAAAACACGCTATAGATCACAATGAATAGTAGTTATAAATTTTTAAAAGAGTTATTTGTTTTGCACAGATGAGTTCAAAAAAACAATAAATATAAAGCGCTTGCGCACGAACTGAGTAACGACTAGGTTTAGTTTTATGGTCATCTTGACGTGTTAATTTCGGCTTTATTTATATACTTATAGCTATGTTTGCATATCTTAAGCTTTGAGAAAATAAATTACAAACGATTTTAGATCATGCATAGATCATATATTGTAATTTAGACAAATTTCAAATCCGATTCTCTATTTAGAAAAAAATATACAATCAAAGTTAAAACTTATAAGCGTATTCCAGTATAAAAGTAATGCGCATATACTAAGTATGAAAATGATGTATTGCGAGTAAGGATGAGATGACAAGTAGTAATTAAGTAATAAGTAATATTGGTAATATTGATCGATACATTGAAAGACCACAAAAATCATTTAAGGCTTTCAGGGGCTCTGTGTAACCTTGTTTAAACCTCCTCCAAGAGTGTGTTTAAATTGTAATAAATCAATTGTTTTTAGCTTCCCGCGCATTGATTATGTTTTGATTTGTTTTTTAAACGTTTCATACATAAGTTAATCTATATTTGCTCTGTTCATTTTATTATGGATAATCGAAGGTGGTCAGGTTACTTTTTAGATGTTTCAAAATTCAACCAATAGGGCCTCTCTAGTAATAATAGCTGTATGGTATTAACTATAAACTATATAAAACCTAAGTAATTGCTAAGAAAACAATACAGCAAGCAAAAGCTACGAGCAAAGATCAAGCTGAGCAAAGGAAATTTGTCCAGCTTGCAAACCTCCGTGTAGTAGTGAAAAATTTGAACTTACGCTTATTTTAATTTTTTAACTTTTATTCCTTTGTTTAGGATTTTTGTGTGATTTTAAATGTTTTAAAAATGATCACAATATTAATACGTAGTGAAATTATTCTTTCTTGAATAACTATTAAAATTAAAATTGCATTTATTAATTTAGATTAATTAAGTACTTTAAATTAAAATTTGAATTACTATTGTTAGTAAAATTATAATGAAATTAAAGATTAAAATTATAATAGTAAAATAATTGCTCTGTTTTTAATAGTAAAAATCAAAGCTTATTTTAGAAGAATAGAAGAGGTATTTTTTCATGAAATTAAAACCTGTATCACTAACAAACAACAATTATAAAATAGCTCGGAAACAGTAATTTTTTAATAAAAACTTCACAACCTAACAAAAACTTAACAAAATCACATTGAATACTAATTTTAAATGGCTTTTGATGCGAATAACGAATGTTTAATTATACTTTAAATTCCCTAATAATACAAAATAATTAAGTTGTACTTATTTATTATTTAACTATATATTTAACAATATTGTGTCAAATTATAAAATTATTTTATCCATTGACATAAATGCAATTAGTTTTAACATCGATCATTAATATGACGTGTCAATCATTATACTCATGTTTGCTCAACAGTTCTGACACGTTATAATTAATAATATATCGTGCTATTATTTTAATTCTATATAACCTTTGATTTTTTTTTATATGATGAGCTTAATATGCGTCAATTATTTGAGATATGCCACAAAATATAACATTTTTCTTTTAGAAAAATCTTTTCTTTAGAGATCTGTGAATTTAGAATGATTCTCTATTGTGTTTTAGGAAAGTATAGTTATTTATTTTATTAAATGACATTTATAATTTTCAGGTTAAGTAAATTAATTCACAATGATTTTCACATATCTCCTAATTGGAAGAGCATATTATGCGAAAATAAACTATGCACCTCACACGATGATTCGTTTTATTTATAAATAATAATTATTGTTTTTAATATTATAATAATTTATAATTTTTTCCTAATGTTAATTCAGTGGATATGATTATAGGTTTGTTATGTTGATAATTAATTAAATTAAAAAATAGAAGATTGATTTTTTTCCCGGATACAGTTATAAAATAGTAAATTGGTTTGTGAATTTTTCTTAAAAATGAGTTTATAGAATCAGTTTGGAAGGGAGAGAAGTGTTTTTAAAGTTAAATATGTTTATGAAATATTATTTTGTGAAAAATATTTATCATTATACTTTGAAATTTAATATAAGTAATAAAAACTAAGAAAATAAATAGAGAAAAATTAGATAGAAATCAAGATTAGATATAAGCCTTAACTCAAGAAGGGTGTTATTTAGTTTATTTTACATCTTAGGTTGCCGAGTTGTTGATGAAATATTTGAGTTATTTACGGAATACTGTGGGGATTAATTTCTTTATTTATAAGAATATTTTTGTATTATGTGATCCAGCCGAGTTTTACTAAAATGATTAGTTGACATAATATAATTAGGCGAGGGTAAAGTTAACTGCTAATTAAAACACTGTTAACTTCAGTTAAAGTTAACTGTCTTTTTAATAACTGTATTTTTTAAACTTCGGTTTAATCTTTACATGATTTTATGAACTGACGAAGCTCGGGATCCCTGTGCGAAAGCTTTTTGACTATTTATTTTCAATAAATTTAATAGACTGTAGTCTCCATTAATTATTTAATTATTTTAACAGTCTTTGTAGTAAACTTTAAGCGTGGGACAACGAGGAAAATAGCAAGCAAACTGCTATGTTATACATGGAATACTTCTTAAAATGTAACATAGATTCTTGTAACATACCCTTGGTGTCTCTCGCACAATTATATTGTGTCAGTATTTATATAGTAAGTAATAAATATTAATATGTCACGTCAGGAGTGAAATTGGACGAGAGGGGTCAGTCAGTGAAAAGGTCGAGGTGAAAATTTTCACGTATAAAAAGTTTAGTTAAAACAGTCTGTCTTGCGGTTTTGTATAGAAGTTCGATTTTTGAACGGAAATCGTTTTCCTTTTACTGAATTTCCAAAGGAAAACTTAGCTTAAGAGATCGTTTGTAATTACTTGAATGTAATTACAGATTACAAGATTCATTACAGATTTTTCTTGTCTATGAATCAAGAAATTATCAAACAAATTTTAATTGGTAAACATAAACATCAAATTTCCAATGGTCGGTAAGATTGCCAAAAAATGGGGGCCTAAATATTATGAAGTCTGATTTTTGCGTAAGTGTTCGCGAAGTATACGACTTTACTGTAAATTATTCCAGTTTATTATAGCGATTAATTTATAAACTGTTGAATCTGATTAAGGTTGATGAAATCAATCTAACTAACTCATTAAATATATATTTTTCAAGCTTTCTGTGCAAATTATAGAGCTGCTTTGCGAGTCTAAGGCCCGTATTCAAAGACATCTTCCTAACATTTTCCTAACATTCTCCTAACATTTTCCTAACATTCTCCTTGTTCCTTAAGGAGAATGTTAGGAAAATGTTAGGAAGATGTCTTTGAATACGGGCCTAAATTTATAACATTATAAATAGAAAAATTATCTATAAGTTATTGAATTTATTGGTTGGAGGGAGAGGGAGTAGTAACGAAAAAGGATAGGGATACGCGCCAACTATCAAATATCTAATATGGGGTTCCGCGGGGCTCTAAAGTTTGCGTATCCCTGACTTAGAGGTAAACAATAGGGCATAAAATTTGTATTATATCAAAGTATAATAAAAATAAAATAAAAGTAATACCAAGAAAATAATAGTTGTAAGCAATAAAAAAACGAAAAGAAAATCGGAAAGATTTTTTAAGTGGAAAAAGTCGTAATTGTAAGGGTTAAGCGATTTTCAAAGCTTCATCCTGAAACAACTTATACTTCCGTTTATCCGTCTGTCTACACAAGTATCGGATAAAAGCTATTACAGAAAAAAAGGTTAAAGAAAGATTTAACCGCGCTTCTGTTCCTCTTCAAGGAATGATTCGCCATGGGAAGGCGAACCAGAAATCGCAGAAGCTATCACACTGGCCTTTTAGGATGTCCTTTAATCCTTAGCTATGGTTGTTCTTCTGATACAAAAAAACGATTTTCAACAAAAAGTCTTCTCATAAAAAATATCACTAGTTTATAAAAATTGACATTCTTAAAAGATTAAAAAAATGATTGCCGATAAAATATCGAAATCTAACGAGCTTAAAGATTAACACTTTTTTAAAGAAAATTTATATTATTATAACTAAAATTTATACGATTAAAATATATCAAACTTTATTCAGACTCGGAACGGTGACTCAAAGAATAAAAGACCTGGATTAGACCCGCACCTATGGAATGAAGAAATCTGTCTCTAATTCTTTATGATGCGATTAAAAATTTGGAGGTGCTAATATTAGATTATTATGCGTAGATTTATATTTTTGAAATACTTTCGATTAAATAACTCTTATTCACTTATCATTTTCTAATCCAATTAAGAAAAAAATACAATATATTAGTAACATAGAAATATTTTAAAGTAACCTTGAATCAATAAAATTTATATATATGTTCTAAAAAAAGTTAAATTTTGAAGCGAAAAAGAAGTTTAGGGATAAATTAAGAAGCCAAAATAAGGAGGTTACCCTATATAGGAGAGCAAAAAGAAAGCATTAAAAATAAGCTGCTATTTTATGTTGTGCAAGAAGAGGACAAAATTAAGTTGCCTTTTTAAGTAGTACAAACAGGGTTAAATAGAATAAGTTATCTTTTTGAGTAGTATAAATAGAGTAGAATAAAAATAAGTTGCCCTTTTAAGTAGTACAAATAGAGTAGAATAAAAATAAGTTGCCCTTTTGAGTAGTACAAATAAGGTAGAAAAAAATATGTTGCCTGTTTGAGTAGTACAAATAAGGTATAAAAAATACGTTGCCTGTTTGTGTAGTTCAAATAAGGTAGAAAAAATACGTTGCCTGTTTCAGTAGTACAAATAAGGTAGAAAAAATACGTTGCGCCTCTTTGAGTAGTACAAATAAGGTAGAAAAAATACATTGCCTTTTTGAGTTTAGGACTGCATACTATGATAAAGATGCATAGCATTGGTTATAAAAAATATGTTAGACGTATGAATTGAACTGGCAAATTTACATAATTTTAACGTAATATCATATTCGAGAGAATACTGCTTACAATACTTTACGTTATGATTTTATTATATTAATATTATTTGCAAAATTATATTAAAAATATTTTATACCACCGAGTTTGCAAAAAATTAATAGTGGTCACAATTATATTCATTGTGTTAATATTTTTTTAACATACATTTACACTCTAGTTAGTTCAGAAACGGAAGTCGGATGGCAAGCTGTTTGTGGGTCGTAGGTCTTACTGTAATGTGAATTTGTCCTATTTAGAAAGATTTGCTAGCGCCCTCTGATAAAGCTATAATATTACAAAATCAAATTTGTTAATTACCTTCAGATATGAGCCTCTCTCTGATTTCCCAAGCGAATATCGTAGGATTTTCTCTCTTATATTGTTCTATTTTGGATACAACTGCCGGCGTGGCCACTTTTGGTTTAGAACCTCCTATCAACCCAGGCGGCCTTAATGTTCCTGTAACAAACGTTTTTTATATGTCTTGGTTAATTTGGAGCAATATTGGTGAGGAAACATAAATTCAACAACCTTATCAATTCATCTAAAAATTATTATTATGAACAAAGATTACTTAAAATAATTGGTTCTGAACAAGTATTAATTAACTTCTGTTACTAAGTCGTAATTACAAAGGAAGGAGAAGGAGTTAAAGTTTAATGTGATTCAGAGTGAAAAATGGTTACATTCCGTAATTTTTAAGTTGTTGCAAAAGAGATAGATACACCTATATGGGGTTCAATAAGTAATTAGGTTTATTTCAGTGACTTAGAAGTAGTTACAAAAAATAACCTTTAAAGGGTTCAAAAAATAAATAAGTTTACTTCCGTAACTTAGAAGTAGTTACAAAACAGAAGATAACCTTTAAAACGGTTTAAAATGTAATATGGTTAACTACCGTAACTTAGAAGTAGTTACAAAACAGAAAGATAACCTTTAAAAGGATTAAAAAGTAATTAGGTTTACTTCAGTGACTTAGAAGTAGTTACAAAAAAATAACCTTTAAAAAGGTTCAAAAAGTAAATAAGTTTACTTCCGTAACTTAGAAGTAGTTACAAAACAGAAGATAACCTTTAAAACGGTTTAAAATGTAATATGGTTAACTACCGTAACTTAGAAGTAGTTACAAAACAGAAAGATAACCTTTAAAAGGATT
>JACMZG010001870.1:17442508-17462508 GCA_018340805.1 Microvelia longipes | reverse complement strand
AATATAGGTCGGACTAAAGTACAATAAAGATGAGTTGTAGTTTCAATTTTTTAAAATCTTTACTCGACCTTATTAAAAACAAGACATCTCAACGCTTTGGATGTTATTTGATTAATATGTTCAATGAAAGGTTAATTTACAATCAAAGACAATACCTAAATCTCTAATAGAATAACAGAGTTTAAACAGTTATTATTAATATGATAAGTAGATTCAATAGGATTATTAATACGTGAAAAAGTTATGGTTTATAAATTTATAAATTTAAATTTATAATTATAAAATAATACGCATATAATCCTTAAATCTAAGTCAATATAAAACATGAACATATTATTAAAATTAAAATAGAAATAATTGTAAAAGATGTAACAAGGAAATTATTATATATAATTAAATAGGTTTTTTTATTGAAATAAAGGAACGATTGGAAGAGATAAGATAAAGAAGGAACGTAGGAGAGACACCGCGTAAAGTAGAATTTTTTGATGACTTGTATAAAAAAAACCTGCATACAAGAAGCTAGGATCTCGTATTTGTAAAACACATAGAGAGATGACTATAGTGGGGTATACTGACTATACTCCCGTGCCTGTTGGAACAGTCTTGACTATACCGTACTACCACACACAAACTATCTTCACCACAACCACTGATTATTCACTTAAAACTTATTTGTCTATATCCGTATTTTTGTCTGATTCACACAAATAATTAACGTTCGTTTAATTTTAGTACTAAACTACAGATGTAACTGAACTGATTAGAATAATATTTTAAACATGTAAATTAAGAATGTTTTAAACTTATGATAAAATGTTTCGTATTCGTTTTGATTTATTATTTATTACTCGGACTGTAAAAAGTAATCTGATAAACTATCTCGGCTCGATTGGACCATAATTATGTTTGATAGGGCTTAATAAATAATTTTGAAAGCGAATTTAATAGATTTTAACTGTATATAATCGTTAAAGTACATTAACATAAAATAAAACGTATAGGTATGCCTTAGCATGGCTGATAGCTTCCGACTATATCCGATTTAAATAATTTCCTGTTATGGCGAACGCAAGTACTAGAAGCTATAGCGACTAGCAGAGATGCTAATCCTAATAACCTCAAAATAAGGTTTTAGATAATTCAAAATCAAAATCATCTAACTTTAATTATACTAACAATTATCAAGATTATACAACAAAGGCTCTTATACTAATTCTAGTAATTCTAAAACAGTCTTACACATGACTAAACCTAGCTGTTATATGTGTCAAAGTTTTCATCCGCTGTATCATTGTGAAATTTAAAGCTTTGGCATTACAAGAAAAATACAAGAAACTACGAGAATGGAAGTTATGTTATAATTGCCTTTTAAGGAGTAATCATTCTCTCAAGGATTGTGGAGCTTCAGGATGTAAAGTGTGTCACCTTAAGTCCCATAATACCATCCTTCACGACTACAACCGACAAAGTTCTTCGAATAATTCTTCATTTTCAAAACACGAATCTAATAATAACGTAAATTCATCTAGTCATCATTCAAATGTATCGAATAACAATCAGACAGCTACAAAAACGTTTACTTCATCTCATGTTTTATACGATAGAACTCATACGTCAACAGTTCTTTTATCAACGGTAAGGATAAAGGTCCAAACCATAAGAGGCGATTTCGTTCTAGGCAGAGCGCTTCTAGACTGTGGCAGTCAATCTAATCTCATTACAGAGTCGTTTGCACAGTTGATAGGCTGTAAACGAAAATCAATTCAGTCTTACATAAGCGGTGTTGACGAAGTCGAAACGAAAATATCTTCATGTCTATCAACCAATATAAAATCATGTTATAGCGAATATTCAGCATTTTTAGATTTTTGGTGGTACCAAAAATAACACAAACAATTCCTCAAGATAGTTTAAATATTGAAAATTTAGATATACCCGAAAACTTAAGCCTCGCAGATCCTAATTTCAATAAAGCACAAAAAATAGACATGCTTATAGGAGCAGAACTATTTTATGAAGTATTAAAACAAAATAAGTTACCATTAGAAAATCAACCCGTTGTTCTACACGACACGAGTTTCGGATGGATTGTAACCGGATCTATTCAAACAACTCAAAGAAATCGAAACACCCTGTGCCATCTCTCCGTTTCACTACCAAGTTTGCGGAGCAAATAGAAAGGTTTTGGAAAATAGAAAATGATCTTAACGAAAACGAGCCATCACTAACTCAATGAACACTACTGTGAGACACACTTTCAAAATACTATAATACGAGATGAAACAGGACGTTTTGTTGCCACTTTACCCTTAAAACAACCTCCCAGTATGCTTGGAGAGTCAAGGGATATAGCGCTTAGACGTTTCAAATCTTTAGCAAATCGACTCCATCGGGATCCAGAACTTGAAAGTGGTTATCGTCAATTCATGGAGGAATATATTCAGCTTGGGCACATGACAAAAAACCTGAACTAAAAAACGATAGTAACTCTATTAATTATTACATACCTCATCACGCCGTATTACGACCCGAAAGTTCTTCAACTAAACTGCGAGTAGTTTACGACGCATCTTCTAAAACAACCTCGGGCGTATCATTAAATGAAATACTACACGTCGGTCCAGTAGTTCAGGACGACTTGTACTCTAACACGTTACGATTTAGAACACATAAATACGTAGTTACGGCCGACATAACGAAAATGTACCGGCAGATACGTCTTAATACTGATCAACAAAACCTTCATAGAATATTTTGGTTTAGGGATAATAACAGCAACGAAATAGCGGAATATCAGCTTACTACTTTAACATACGGAACAGCACCAGCTTCTTTTATAGCGACTAGATGTTTAAAAGAATTGTCAATCCAAAATCAAGAACTGTATCCTCTTCCTTCTCAAATTACCAAAACAGATTTTTAATGGATGATTTGGCGAGTGGTTTTGAAGATACTAGCTTAGCTATTCAAACAATAAACGAAATAATTTTAATTTTGCGCAGTGCAGGAATGGAATTACGAAAATTTTCATCGAACGAACCAAAAATATTAGTCGACGTACCGAATAGTAATAAAGAAACGTTAAAGTTTATATCATCTGACGAAGGGTTTATAAAGCTGTTGGGACTTGGATGGAACCCATCTCGAGATTGCTTTCTGTACACGGTGTCTACCGATTTTGACATAAACGAATGTGTCACGAAACGAACCGTGCTGCGAGACATTGCTAGAATTTTTGACCCTCTTGGTCTTATAGCACCGGTCATAGCACAAGCTAAAATTATTATGCAAAGAACTTGGGTGTTAAAAATCAGCTGGGACGAGCCTCTCCCTAGTGACTTTGTTTCTCAGTGGAATAGTTTTAGAATGCAGCTACAACATCTTAATCGAATACAAATTAATCGTCATATATGCCCATTCGGTAAAAACAGTTATATCGAGATTCATGGATTCAGCGACGCATCTGAATCAGCGTATGGTGCATGCCTTTATTTAAGAAATATTAGTTCAAATGGAACTATATCATCAATTCTTATAACTTCTAAATCTAAGGTCGCACCTATTAAACACACGTCATTACCGCGCCTTGAGCTCTGTGGAGCGCTGCTCCTCGTTCAACTGTTTAAAAAGGCAGTCGAGTTTCTCAAATTAGATATTAATCAATACTTTCTATGGACAGACTCAACCATTGTGTTAGGATGGCTTAAAACCGTGTCTCGACTTAAAACATTTGTGAGTAATCGAGTTTCACAAATCCGAACTATAACTGAGCCGTCCCAATGGAATCATGTTCGCAGTGAGGACAATCCTGCGGACCTGGTGTCTAGAGGCACTTCAGTTTCTGATTTATCTCACCAGGAATTGTGGTGGTACGGTCCACCGTGGCTAAAAACTCCTAAAGAAGATTGGCCAGTCACTATTACATATATTTCAGACGAAGAGCTTCCCGAAATTAAGACAACAAGTAAAACAGTTCTCGCTTCAGTTGTCAGTGATTCATATTTTAATAAGTACTCATCTTTTTCAAGGTTTATTCGAATTTTCAGTTACGTTTTTCGTTTTATTGATAGAGTAAGGAAAATTAAAACACCTAATAATTCTTGTTATTTATTAACATCAGAACTTAAAAGAACAACTACATACTTTATTAAAAGAGTTCAAAACGATATTTTTAAATCTGAAATAAAATCGTTAACTAAGAATAAACAAGTGAAACCTAAAAGTAAACTTAAACAGCTTTGCCCATTCTTAGACGAGGAAGGATTAATAAGAGTGGGTGGTAGACTATCCAAATCTACTAACTTAGATTTCTCTAGAAAACATCCTTTAATTCTTCCAGCTAACCATCAATTTACCAAGCTCTTAATTGGGAGTGAACATAAACGATTACTTCACGCTGGACCCACAGCTTTACTAGCTTCAATACGACTACGATATTGGCCACTTCGTGGTAGAGATTTAGTTAGAAAAATTTGCCACGAATGTGTCACCTGTTTTAAAGTGAAGCCAAAGGAAATTACACAATTAATGGCTAGCTTACCAGCTCATCGAATAGAGCCAGCGAGGCCGTTTATTCATAGTGGAGTTGATTATTGTGGTCCATTTCACATGAAAACTGGTATAAGAAAAAATGCTAATATATGTAAAGTATACGTTGCAATCTTTGTGTGCCTGACCACAAAGGCAGTACACATTGAATTAGTCTCAGACCTAACATCGGAATCATTTTTGGCAGCTTTTTCGAGGTTCACTAGTCGCCGAGGAAAGTGCGCTCATCTTTATTCAGACAATGCTACTACTTTTGTTGGAGCCCACAACGAACTAAGGGATTTAAAGGAGCTAATATTATCTAAATCTCATCAAGATAAATTTTTACGTTACTTAGCTGAGGAGGGCGTACAATGGCATCCGTCTCCGCCCAAGTCACCGCATCATAACGGCTTGTCGGAAGCCGCGGTTAAATCTTTTAAGTATCATTTAAAACGCGTTGCGGGAAATGAAAGACTAACTTACGAACAATTAAATACGTTGTTAATCCAAATCGAGTCGTGTTTAAATTCGCGACCTATTACTCCTTCGTCATCTGATCCCTCAGATTCTTACCCTTTAACGCCCAGTCATTTCCTTATTGGGAGGCACTCCCCTCCACTACCAACTCGATATATATCGAGTTATAAATCGATCCTCTTGCCACAACATAGCCGCCCACCTTGAAAGGATCCTCTTTCAAGATGCACAAGAAAAGATCATTAAAATTAATTAAGAAACAAACTAAAAGCTCATGCTATCAGCAACTTAAAAATAATTTAAAATCGGTGAAAAGTCCACATAAAAAAAATTAAAGTAAAAAGTAGGTAATTGACTTATCAACTATGCATATTGATGAATTGTATAGTTAAACTTCGAACATGCAACATTATTCTAACTATGAATAATAAAAAAAAAAAAAAAATTAATGAAGAACACTATCTCAAAGGTAAATATTTGAACTTCTTCAAAAAAGGTAAGTAATAAACTATTAACTTAAATAAAATGATATAAAACTCAAAATATGAAAATTTAAAATTAAAACTGAACAAAATAATCACTGTAATTAATAACTTATAAATTTTTATTTGTTTCAGCAATCAATCCTGCAGCTCCGAAGAATTATCTTCACTTAGTGAAGCTGTACTGTCGTCGATAGGTAATGGACAAACGCGTGTAATAGCTCGTTTCTTTATGCCAGTAGGTGTTTGCACTAACTTCTCCACTGGAACCAGATTTACGCATCTACGAGAAAATACGCTATCACGGTGGCACGTTCAATCTAGCCACAACCCTGCTGATATCCTAAGTAGAGGCTGCATGCCTAGCCAGTTATCTAAGTCTGAGCTATGGTGGTCAGGGCCTAGTTGGTTGCAAACTGATGAAATCCCTTATAACTCTATCCCTGATGATAATCACCAAACCGTTGCTTCTGAAAGAAAATGCAGCAAATGGGTTAACTTTTAAAGTGTCAGTTACTTTTGTAAATGATCACATGGAACTTTTCTCTTGTTTTGATAAACTTATACGAGTAACTGCTTACATTTTTAGATTTATAACAATTGTCGAAAACGTAACGTGCCTAAATGGTGCAAGTCTAAAAATCTAACGAACGATGAATACCTTGAAACTAAATTCAAGTTAATAAAATTAGTTCAAGTAGCTTACTATGGTGAGGAGATTAAAATATTGAAACAAATTCGTGATAACCCTGAATCGAATGCTAAAATATTGAAATCGAGTAAAATTATCTCTCTTAATCCCTTTTTTGGATGAAAAGGGAGTTATGCGGGTTGGCGGTAGATTATCTTACGCGAATATTCCCTATCAAACTAAACATCCGATAATATTACCTAATAATTCTAATTTTACCGTTCTTGTGACTCGTTACTGGCATCGTATGACTCTACATTCGGGTCCTCAGTTACTCTTAGCGTCAATTCGACAATTATATTGGCCCATTAAAGGCAAAATCCTAGTCAAACAATGCGTGAAAAACTGTGTACAGTGAAGTTAATCTTTGAATACTAGCTATCCTGTTGGACACGAAAGTCTTCCAAGACGCAGATTCTGACTTTATCCAAGATAATACTATCGTGGAGTCTGTCCATAGGTGAATACCGTGGAACATTATATTTGATTCTTGAGTAATTTTCTGACTTAATTGTGCCAGCAACAGAGCGCCACACAGTTCTAAACGTGGCAACGTCTGTTTTCTTTAACGGTGCTACCCTAGATTTAGCACACAGTAGTTGAGTGGAGATATCACCATCAGCAGATTTTATTCGTATATACAAACAGGCTCCGTACGCCAACTCAGAGGCATCGGAGAAACCAAATAGTTCTATTGTGAACACATGCGTTAGATTAGTTATTCTTCTAGGAATCACAATATTGTCGAGTTGAGACAAGTCTTACTCTATGAGCCTCACGTTATATATCATTCTAAACCATTTTTTTTATAAAATAACAGCTACTCTAATCATTCAATATTGCATTTACCGGTGTTAATTTATCATAAGTCTTGTTATGTATATTAATATAGTGTAATTCGTTTGAGTGTAATATAAGTTCAAACATTATAAGTGATTTTCTAAAATCTATTGTCACATGTTTTTTTGTTATTTATTATGCATGTGTGGTGACCCCAAAAATATCACGAACATTTTGGTGACCCCGACGTGATTGAAGTTAATCTTTGAATACTAGCTATCCTGTTGGACACGAAAGTCTTCCAAGACGCAGATTCTGACTTTATCCAAGATAAACTATCGTGGAGTCTGTCCATAGGTGAATACCGTGGAACATTATATTTGATTCTTGAGTAATTTTCTGACTTAATTGTGCCAGCAACAGAGCGCCACACAGTTCTAAACGTGGCAACGTCTGTTTCTTTAACGGTGCTACCCTAGATTTAGCACACAGTAGTTGAGTGGAGATATCACCATCAGCAGATTTTATTCGTATATACAAACAGGCTCCGTACGCCAACTCAGAGGCATCGGAGAAACCAAATAGTTCTATTGTGAACACATGCGTTAGATTAGTTATTCTTCTAGGAATCACAATATTGTCGAGTTGAGACAAGTTTTCTTGATATTTTGCCCAGTTAGATGTAAATTCTTGATCCAAAGGGCTGTCCCAACCAGTCTCTTTGTTTTGAAATAACGCTTGCATAATAATTTTTGCCTTAACAATCACTGGGGCAATCAACCCCAGCGGATCAAAAAGTTTGCCAATATCTGACATGATAGTTCGTTTTGTTTCAGTTACTCTAGGTTTAAAATCAGGCAAAGTAAATCTAAACGAGTCATTAATTGGGTCCCATATGAGGCCCAAGGTCTTTACTATAGAATCACTAGAATCGGCCTTTAGAAGAAAGTTATGTTCCTTCTCTTCATCCGGAATAGAGTCCAGTAGAGTTGGGTCGTTAGCGACCCATTTATGAACGTGGAAACCACCAGAAGCTAACAGCTCGATCAACTGACGCTGTGCTTCCAACGCTGTTTCAAGGTCGTCAAATCCGCTTAGAAAATCGTCTACGTACGAGTCATAGGTGATAATTTTGAAAGCTAGCGGGTACAACTCCTTCTGTTGTTCTGCTAGAGTGATTAGAGTTTTGGTTGCCAAATAGGGCGCCGGCGCTGTACCAAATGTCACAGTTAACAATCGATACACCTTGATTTCTTCTGTTTTAGATTCTCTCCATACAATTTTTTGGAGGTTACAATCCTCAGAACAAACACGTATTTGTCTGTACATCTGTTTGATGTCGGTAACGAAGACATAACGCGGTATTCGAAAGCTTATGAGGATTGAGAACAACTCTCTTTGAACCGTCGGTCCTACTAAGAGAATGTCGTTGAGCGAAATGTTTGTAGAAGATTTAGCGCTCGCGTCGAATACTACACGCACCTTGGTAGTCGAGCTAGACTCTTTAATTACAGGATGATGTGGCATGTAGAATCCGGATGGTTCAGTTTCAATAACCTGCTCCATATGATTTTGATAAATATAATTGTTTAAGCATTCCGAATATGCTTTCTTTAACTTAGGGTCATTATCTAACCTTCTTTCTAACTTTAGAAATCTTTTGATAGCGTTCTCCTTTGAATCTCCTAGGACACGTCTATTATCATTTAATGGAAGAGAAACTACAAATCTACCATCATCTTGACGGCTTGTAGATTTAGAATAGATTTCTTCACACAGTTGATCCTTTATTGACAGTTCTTTAGTGTTGTCGAGATCTTCAATCTGCCAAAATTTGGTTAAAATAGAGTCTAAAGATGGGTTGACTGAGAGATGACACTGTGTAGAGTTATTTGACTTGGATGATAGGTCAAAATTTTTGCCAGATATGATCCATCCGAAGACGGTTTCTTGAAGTAGCGGACAATTTTCGCCAAGGCTTAGTTTACGAGATAATAGAGTGTCAAAAAATATTTCTGCACCAATAAGGGCATCGATTTTATCATGGTTGAAAAATTAGATAGCCCCACTAAACGTTCTTGGGAAACCGAGGTAGCAAAAAATGACAAATCTACATTCAAAGATTTTATCGAATGCTTGAACACAAGATGCAAAATTTTGGAAGCGTGTTCGACTAAAGGCGATTCTAAGTCAACTGAATCTCATAATTCTAAACCTAATAATTTTAACGAACATTATGACTAATATATGTGCCTAGTTTAATCTCATTATCAGCATTAGTTCAATTGTTATCAAATGACTTAGGTTCTTTTTTTTAAAAAAAAATGTAAAAAAATCAGAAAATTATACAATTGAATTAAAATTCAGTACAAATTAAAAACTTTACATAATAAATCAGTAATAAGTTTCGCTTCAATACGGCAAGTATATCTACGATTTTTGAAGGCTCATAAAAAGTTAAGCAGCATCAAGAGTGGTCAGTGCCTGGATAGGTGAACACTGGGAATTTAATAGATTTATATCTGAGAAAAAGTGAAGTGAGTCCAAAGAGGTATTGCATTTAACGACTTAAACATTTTAAGGACGAGCGAAGGAAGTCCGAAGTTTGGAGAAAGAGCGTATTGAATCGAATGCGATGATGAAAAGTTCCGAGGTACCCCGTACCCAATATTTTAAGGTAGGTTAAAGCGAACGGGAAGGAAGTATTCTTCTCCTAAATTATTTTAGAAAAAAACAGCACAAAATTTAAAACAACACTAAGTAGCAGAGTCCTAAACAAAATCCTATATAACATTTGATTATAACGATTTTTTTAAAATTTTAAATGTAAAAATATTTGGCACAGGCATGATTGTGCAATATCCAAAATTTCTCATTTATGCGCAAGTTTATGTTATGTATTAACCCTTTCGCTGCTCAATACAATTATACCACAATAATATACAATACAATACAATACAACTATAGTGTAATTCACAAAAAAATATAAATATGACTTGATGTATTAAATAAGTTTTTTTAACATTTTTTTCAATCAAAATTATGGTTTAAATTGTTCACAAGTATTACTTTTTCAAGAACTTGACTGGTTCACAAATATAATAATTAACAGCACGCTACACTACTTTATTATAATGTATAAAAAATACAATCGGTAATCGAAAGTTACAAACGCTTAAAACAGTCTCAAAATCACTTTCATTTTTTAAAGTTGCAAAATTTCAAATTATTTAAGAAAAATAAGATTAAATAATTATCAAAATATTGTATGATCATTTTTTTACTTATATTGTATAAATTTTACTTCTGGTATTGTTTTATCTTAGTTTCCAAACACTTATATTTTGTTAGTGTTATCAAAGCTCAATGCTGTTTAATAATTCAGCGGCAAAGTATTATCGAAGTAAATACCTATGGGAATAAAAAATGAATAAAAATAAACATTAAAAAAATTCAACAATTATAAACATGGATAATTAAACAATTATGTTCAACTTTCTGACAATAATGGAACAAGTCTGTCAGAACTTTCAGTTCGACTTATGATTGGTGATAACAAAACTAATTAATTATTAAAAAGGGAAATTGTATAAAACAATTTCCTCTTGTTTAATATCAACAGTTTAATATTTTCTATAATTTATGTTTATTCCCCTTGTTTATTCAAAATATAGAAGTTTTATTTTACTAAAATAATGTCTTATATTTTGAACTTTGTATTATTTACTTTTATTATGATATTAAATTGCTGTTCAATTTTCATAAACTATTCATTTGATAGAAGAAAATAAATAATCGAATACATCAGAAATATTTATTTTAAAAATTAGAGATGAATAACCTTTAACAACAAGACAATGTAGGATTAATCTTGAAGGAATATATAGAGATATCAACACAACAAATGCTAATTTAATGTTTATTTTGACACTCATACGGGGTAAAATGGTTCATCGTATGAGATGGATGAGAGAATTATGCGAATTTTGGGGTCGGGGGGGGGGTGTTGTTTTACATAATTAATCTACTACTGGGACAATTTACTGTTTAGACTTAAATGTACATTGCATTATAAAATACAATAAAATCACAGATTTTTGATTAAATATCTAACAAAACTCTACACAAACAACAAACAGAACCAGAAAAACACTCGGCTTAGGATTTCGATGATTTGGATTGGTGAGTATGATATCTTTACATAGTGATATATACTTATTATTTAAGCAATTTTAAATTGAGTTTAGGTTATAATAAATCAATATGTCTTAGGAGCTCTGCGTGTAACCTCATTGTATAGTACTCTAATAGTGAGTTTAGGTTTTATAACCCTAACTCACTCTTAAGTTTAGGTTATAATAAATCTAAATACGCCGGCTTTCCCCACATTGTTTGAGTTTTGTATTATAAACGTGTTATCTTATAAGTTGCTGTAATTTTATGTTGTTTATTTGATTATATTAATAGTCCAACGTAATCAGGTTACTATTAAGATGTTTCAGAATTCAACAATGATTAATATTTTCTTCTCTATTTTCATTTATTGTCTTGAACTACATACATCAGATAACTACTAACTTTGTTTCGTTTTATTATTTTTGCTGTAATAGCTCTCCGATTAAAGTGACAATGAACATTTATGTTTCTTTTAAAACCCTAGCAAAAACTTGACAATTCCCATTATCATTAACTAGTGTGATTATCGTTTTAATATTTTATCATTTAACTAATGACTAATCGATTCGACTTGTTCGATGGTTGTTTTTTTTCTTTGACTCAATTACACTGTCTTTTACCCGAGCTATTATATAAGTTGAAAATTATTACTTAAATGTTACTAAAGTTTAATTTTTTTAAACTTTTATTAAAATTTTCTTTTCATTATATATTTATACTTAAATTATTACAGAAATTGTAGTTTAGTCCCTAGTTGAAACTGTTAGGTAATAAAATAGGTAATTTGCTGGAATAAATGTACTACTCGCCTCGCATTAATTGTATAAAATTGGGTTTTATAAGTAAAACTAGAGTTAAAGTTTGATTAATTTCGATAAATTATGCAAAGGATATTGATTTTTTATTGTTGAATCTATAATAATATCAATGGCGATTATTGTTTAAAGTTGGTTATATTAACTTAAGAAAAATATATTATTTAGAAAAAAATTAGAAAGTAATGTTTCTAAAAACTAACAACTGCGGATTTTAAATACACTTATAAATAAATGTCTGAATATTATTGTAAAGTGTGTTCTCCATTATTATAAGTCATTTTGATAAAGACACTTGATGGGACATTTATAAAAAATTTATTGGAACATTATATTTGTATTGAAATATTTTCTGTATTTTTTTTAAATTTCTTTCACTGTTGTAGTTACGGCTCATTTTCTAATCTATTTTTTCCTTTTTAGGTTTTACAGACATGAATATGCTATGTGAATATTAGCGAAATATTGTTATATATATTAAAATAGTTAAAATTTAAAATAAATGTATTTATAAACATCCTATCAAGTGTCTCTATCAAAATTACTCATTTAAATGTTCAATTTAAACGTCTTCTGAATAATCGCCAATTTTATATAATTTTTACTTTTTCACATTTATACCGTAGGTATATAGGAGAAAGTATTGTGTTTGCAAAATAATCCGAAACCGAGTTGAAACCGGAATTATCCCTTTCAGGTGTTTAAAGGCCTCCTGAGTGGCTTTCACAAAGTTGTCTGTCTGTATGTGTTTGTGTGTGTGTGTCTGTTATCACCCCCCCCTGTTATTATAGCGCCCAGTTTATTAATGCTAGAGAGTTGAAACTTCGTACAAAATCAATCTACCGCTGTAGTTGTACTATTAGGAAAATATTTTTTATGACGTCAATATTCCGTAACAATGACTCAGCAAAAATTTAGAAAAATCATAAAACGTAGAAAAATAATGTGATCAAATTGAGATTTGGCACACATGTAGCCATGTATAAGAATAACATATGTGACACAACTTTCATATCATTATTAGCATTAGTTACATTTTTATTAAATGACTGTACGTTAATAAAAAAAAGAATCAGAAAATGATTCAATTGAGTTGAAATTTAGTACAGGTGTATGTATACCTTTACTTAATAAATAAGTATATATATATATATATATATATATATATATATATATAATATATTATATATATATATATATATATATATGTATATATATATATATATATATATATATATATATATATATGTATTATATATATATATATATATATATATATATATATATATATAATATATATATATATATGTATATATGTATATATTATATATTATATATATATATATATATATTATATATTATATATATATATATATAATATATATATATAATATATATATATATATATATATATAATATATATATATATATATATATATATATATATATATATATATATATATATATATATATATATATATATATATATATATATATATATACAATATATATATATGCTAGTTTAGAGATATAAAATTATCACTCCTCCCCATGGCACAGAGTTTTCACTCTCTTGTGGGGAGTAGCCTAAGTTAATGATTTGCTTAGTTTTAAGTTAACATTTGTAATAATTTTGTAATTTTTTTAATATGTATTTATTTAATAAAAGGTATTTAAAAAAAAAAATAAAAAATAAAAAGTACACAAAGTTTCGTTTCAATGCGAAAAATAAATCAATAATTTTTGTTGGATCATAAAACTTAAGCAGAATTGAGCGTGGTCAGTGCTGTTTGTACCGCTGAGAATGAAACGGATGTATTTACTATCTGAGGACGAGTGAAGCGACTCCGAAGTAGGAGGATAAGCGTAGCCCTATAATATATTTATAGGAATATATTTTTAAGCTTTAATTTGTTTTTGTATTTACTTTTTTAGAAAACAACAAGGTCTAAAACATACTTTTGATCAATTTAGTAGAATCAATACTCAGTATTAATAGAGTTTGAGAAGGAAAGAACTCTATATGTTCTCAACCAGACAAGTAAACCAATTTAAGGCTCTTTATTGAGCTATTTTAGTAAATTTCCAAAGGAAATTCTCCAATGGAGAGCCCTCATATTTTGTTTAGAAACAATCAGCTATTTTTGGGATTCGAAGTTTTTATTTTTTCCCAAAAAATAACTATTGTAACTACAACTCTTATTGTATACCTCTGCTTTTTATGTTAAATTAGTTTAGTTGTAAATAGTTTGAGAAGTAATTATATTTATAGTAAAAACTAAGTTATAATTACTTAATTTACTAATAGTTTCTAAATTATAGCCAAATGAGTTTTAATCCCGTTAAGCTTTTTAACTAACTAAAGCTTAGAAAAAAATATGTTTCAAAATAAAAGCATTTGTTATTTTTCCCATAAAATTATTTATTAAGCAATTTTTAAGCTTTAAATATATAATGAGTAGTAATTAAGGTATTTTGACAGGATATTTAAATATTCATAATAATTTAAAAAATAAAATTATTTATAAATTTGGTCATTTATTCGGAATATTCATATTTAAATTTGGATGCTTGCTATTAGATAACAAGATAGTAGATAACTTTTTACGCTCACTAATTTAGATACCATATTAGATTAAGTTTTATATATCGTGTGAATAATATTTAAATGCAGGCTCTAACATTTATTCTAACAAAGTAACATCTGAATCGAACATGATGGAAGAAAGTGAACGGATACAGTTTAGTAAAATAAAGGTGTTTCATATTCTAAACAAATAAACAGAAAAATATAATCGGAAGTATGAAATTAATGAACAGGCAATAATAAAAGGTTAAAGATTTAATACAATTTTAAGGTCAAAAATAATGAATGCTGCAGTTTCTTATCATTAATTTATTTAACAGTTATACACATTATATATTACATTATAACGTTTCGCTAAGCAAAGCTCAGTAGCATGTATCAGGTAATGCATATTTATTATTAGAAATTATTTATTTTGGACTATTTTAGGTTTAATTATAAATTATGCTAATAGTTTATTTTTAATAAGAGCTGAAAAGTAAATACAAATTAAACATTATTTATCCTACATAATGTATATATTATAAATTAAGATAAAAGTAATAATAATAATGGAAAAAAATAAAATTAAAAACAAAAATTTTACCATCATGCTATTTAGTTTAAGTTTTTTTTAATTCAATTGTTCTTGACAGGATTTTTATATTCTTCACTTATAATAGGAAATTTATAGAGAATCTTCGAAACTTACCTAATAATTTAGATACAGCCCCTTGCTGATGAGATAATAGGTCATATTGTCTAAATCTAGATAATTCAAGGAGTCTATGTTGATGTGATACTAGTGACGCTAAGGGTTGTTGGCTGGCTGCTAGGGCGTACAGCTCCCGCAAGGTTCCGCCACTGCTTCCTCCTGCAAACAGACAAGTTACAAATTATTAATATAGAAGCAAATTTCATTTACTCTAAAGTGGATGATACTTTCAAATACGTTTTGAGTTTTGAGCAAGTTACACGTGCTTATTCTCTTGTGATGAGATTAAGCGAGATTAGAAAGAGAATAAGATTAATTACGTATTAATAAGTTCAGCTTAATTCCATACATGAGATTGACTAAGAATTATTACATACGAATAAGTTTAACTCAATCTTATTACATAATAATAGAATTTCAACTCATCTCATTACGTGATGAGATGACGTAAGGTTAATTACATATAGATAAGTTCAGCACAATTTCATTACAAGGCGTTGTAGTAAGATTAATTATATAAGAATAAGATCAACTTAATCCCTTTACATGAGATCAAGAAAGATTAATTATACATGTATAAGAGCAACTTAATCGTATTACACGAGATGATGTAAGATTAATAACATTTGAATAAGTTAAACTTAATCTCAAGTAACGCTCATGCGGATATTGTCCATATGCCCATAATATTATATTAAGTATTTTGTCTTATAAAAGGCCAGACTTAACTTAGAACTGCGACACTATAGATAAGAAAAAGTAAAAATAATTACATTCGACATGGTTAGTTAAAAGCCAATTACATTATGAGCATCTATCTACTCACCATATCTTATCATGTTATAGACTTTTTAATGGTAACCCATGAAAAGCATGAAAACGATGCCAGTGGTGAAGAAAAGTTAAAAAATCAAGTTAATGTGACTCGCAGGACTAGGTTTGACTTGCATCCTGTCATCCTGGAAGTATACAATTAAGGACTAAAAACTTTCTATTGGTTGATAATATTAAGGATGAGACATATTAGACATGGATGACAATTTTAAATTAGACATATAATTTTTAACGTCCCATTACAATTTCTCTAAAAATAACCATCGTTTAGCTTCAGTGTTAATATATAAAGTAAATTTAAGTATCTATTTGAGATTAGCGAACTATGATGTTTGACATTTGATGTTAACACTTAATGAAGACTATTTCAACTAATTATATTTTGCATTGATATAATTACTTAAAGTTCCGCTAATCTTAAACATTGCGGAACTATGGTGATTGACATTTGAAGTTACACATAATGAAGATTAATTTAACTAATTATATTCAGCAGTGCCGCTAATCTTACACATTGCGGAACTGTGATGTTTGACATTTGGATTTAACACATAATGAAGATTAATTCTACTAATTATATTCTTCTATTTGATGTTTATCGACAAAACGAATAGATAAAAGAAAAGAAAGTCGAGAAAGGTGGACATAATTCAAACTCTCTTAATCATAAAATGTATCATAACTGTTACAGATCATAGATAGCGTGAAAATATAACAGTTAACTTTATTTTTCATAGAATAGCCAAGTAAAAATAATATTTTACACCACAGGTCTTTCCAAACAATTGTACTTAATTAGATCACTTTACAAGATAATGTGAATTATGAGAAAAATTAATAATTCCAAAACAAAGACTCAAACTTATATTACACCTAACGGCTTTAAACCTAATAGAAGCCATATTTTATATTTAAATTTAAAAAATGGACGCGGTTTCTATTCCTTTATCTAAGATTCAAAATGGTTTTTCGAGATGTGAACAAAATATAAATGAAACAAACCTTTCTTCAGTTTTAAATGAGTTCTTCAACACCTGAATATTTTAGAACTGATTAGCATACAATTCAAACTTGGTTCATTCATGTTTCAAACTGACAGTATTTTCAAATCTAAGAGAGTTATCTTCTTAATCTCTGAATACTATTTTACATAGATTCTATGTAAATATAGATATAATATAGATCTATATTATATATAGATACACACACTCACTCACACACACACACACACACACACACACACACACACACACACACACACACACACACACACACACACACACACACACACACACACACACACACACACACACACACACACACACACACACACACACACACACACACACACACACACACACATATATATATATATAAATTTATTAAATTTTATATTTTGTATAAGTGTCTGGATTTTATTTGTAACCATCCAGTAATGGTATATTTTCAAGAACTTTTGTTAAATGTAAATTCTTACAAAATATGTCAACAATTTCGTATTTAATCATCTATTTATTGTTACATAAATATTATTTATCTTCGGATGTTGGCGGAATGAGTCCAAACCGTGGATTACTTAAGTGGTTATCAACATTCGCCTCGATTAACCTTTTAGGATATAGATACATCCAATTAATATAATACGTATAGAATGTCAGAAGGTATAGGAGAACGTCTGACAGAAAGTAGGGGTGAACTCGATACTGGCATCTAGCGGTAGCTCTGAAACTAACCCTCCGTACCTTATTCTTCTTACTTTTCAACGTTTTATTATGAAATCATATCGTTCTTTATTACGATTATAACTCAACGAGTATCAACTTAAAATTGGTCATAATATAATGATAAAGAAAATATTTGAATACATTAGTAAAAAGTCAGAAATTATTTGCTAAATAAAAGACAACAAAATTGTTATTAAAAAATTCCAATTTCGATTCCATTTTAGAGAATCGAATAAGGGAAGCTAAGGAGTTTTTAGGCTCCTGCCTAAAAACTAACTACCACTTACCCAATTTTTATTAAATATTTTAACAGCTTTTTACTGAGCATGTTAGATAATAATTATTTAAACAAGACTACAACACAATAAGTTTAAGTGTAGACTATAATTACTGTTTAGGGTACCCATGAGATCATAGATTCATACTTAGGCATGTATTTACATTATTAACTTACATATTTCATAAATTTGAAAAGAATAAAAATAAAAAAAAATCGGGTACGGGGTACCTCGAAACTTTTCCTCACCCTTCGGACTCGCTTCGCTCGTCCTCAGAATAGTATGGTTAGCAAATGGCCTAGGGTTTTTAAACTTCCGAGGTACCCAGTACCCGTATAAAAAACATACAAGAACGTTAAACTTCACATAATCTTAAATGAGAAAAAGTTCCTATATTATTCGGTATTTTTAATTATTTGAATTTTGGCGGGAATTTGTAATATTGACAAATGTAAACAAACTTTTACGTTTAACAAAAGTGTCGCACTAATTAATCATTAAGTTCGCTTATAACTTTTTAACTAATTAATAGATTTTGATCGGAGTTTTTTACATATGTTCCTATTTTATTTGCGGTTCCAACGACGTGTTATATGTCAAAACACGTTTATACTTTTGGTATTATTAAGCGTCAAAATTTTAAATTTCAAAGTAAATAATTTCAAAATGGCGGACAATTTTTTGTTATATTAAAAGGTATATTCCTGCCAAAATTCAAGTTCATCGGGTCATTTTTCGATTTTTTACGATTTTTTAAAATTTTTGCTGACTAAGCAAATAGGGTTAATGGTGACATAAAATTTTGATATTCCGGGCAGCACAACTAGACCCAAAGACTGATTTTTGTACCAAGTTTCAACTATCTAGCATAAACACAGTGGGAGTTATGCGTGACACACACACACACACACAGACAGACATCAAGCTGAAATCGGTTCAGATGGTCCTAAAAACACCTAAAATAGATAATTCAAATGAAATCTCGGGTTACAATTGTTTGGTGAAACTAATACTTTTCCTCTATACCTTCGGTATGAAGGTGAGGAAAAGTAATAAGAGTATATTCAATTTAAACTAAGAAAAAAAATATTATTTAAAAAGGAACTTTATCAATTATCTTCTTTTTCATTAAACTTAAAAAAAGGATAAAAAAATACAAAAATTAAACATGTTAAATTAAAGGTAATTAGGAGACTAAAAAAAGGACAACTACTTATATGAATACCTAAAAGATTTTAGATCCTTAAATTGACTATGAAGAAATTAAGCAAAAAAATAAACCAAATAAAAAAAGAAATAAAATAAGATACAAAAAATAAAAATTAAAAAATGCTACTGTTGATGTAGATATGAACAAATCTTTCCGGACAGCACAAATAAATAGATTTAATTGCGCATCTTAATAGCGCTGAAAGTCTCGCTTACCTCATTGTGGAATGTAGGTTGTTGTTATTTGAGGTTATAAAACTATTTTGATCAAAATCTCTTGGTTTGTTTAGGTTAAATTATCCTTGCTCGTGAGGATGTATAAAAAATACACCCTAAAAAAGTCAACAGCGAAATGGACAAAGCATATTGACCATATATGCTCAATTTCGTTGCTTGTTTTGCTTGAGCGTTAGTATTCCTGCCTCAAAGCTAGGATTTTGACGGTCATTTTGCCATAAACTTTCTTCGCTGCTTCATGGCAAGCTGCTTAATACTTTAAATGACATTTAACTCCTTTTAATTTTTACTAATAAGACCTCGAGGAATTCAAATGAAGAAATATAACGGCCCTACAAACTAAAGCATAAGAAGGATAAATAATCTATTTATTTAACATTAACAATAATTGTTAATACAACATTAATTAACTATTATTATTAAAATTTAACGTAATTTATGGTTTGATTTGGCAATGAATATACTAATTAATAAATATTTAAA
>JACMZG010001870.1:17287508-17440008 GCA_018340805.1 Microvelia longipes | reverse complement strand
TAATCATAAAGAGGTCAGTGAAACCGAGGTAATAACGCCTTCAGCCTTGGATAATAATAAAGAGCATAGCGAGTCCGAAGTATAACGCCTTGAGCCTTGGATAATCATAAAGACCATAGCGAGTCGAAGTTGGACTCACTACTTCAGGTTTTTTAATGAAATATCTAATTTAGTAAATACCGTATTGAGAAGGTAGTTGAAGTTTTCGATTTTCGTTTCATAAAAAACTTCATAAGCGTCACTTTAATGTTGAAAATTCGCTAAAAGTTCACTACGTCAATGTTTTTCGAAAAATCAGATGAAGTTTCTGACGTATCGTTTCGTTTAATAAGTAATATGAAGTTCCCGCTAAAATGAGATAGTTAATTTGTACTGTTGAAAACGACTTGAGAGACTTGCATGTATTGTAGTGTCGACAGAGCTTACACAAACTGAAACTTGACTAAGCATCTCCCAACTGTGGCAAACGATACGTAAGTAACTACTACTTCCTCGTCAACCAAGGTTTTATATACATATATTAACTGCGAAAGACAAAATTTGTATATTTTAAAATACTACAGATAATTATCGAACGCATCACATGATTAAAAGACAAGAGTCGAAAGTGATTTAAGGTAATAGCTGGTCTTAAAACACCCAGTGCTACACCGTTTACATGAAAAGTGCACTTATATCCACACATTATTTCAAAATTCTCCTCTAACGAGTAAGTTTATACAAATAATCTATTATCATTTGCTTTTCACACTTTGTATGCGTTTTGTTTTGAAATATAAATGTTCTACTATAAACGTTGCAGTAAAGTAATTTATAAAGTGAAATATGAATATTAATAATATATATATATATATATATATATATATTAATATATATTATATATATATATATATATATATATATAAAAAATATAAAAAGTCATATAAAGTGTTTATTAATAGTCGAGTGTGTTCAGGTTACTTTCGATGTTTAAAATTCAATCAAACGGCCCTCTAGTAAAATAATATTCTTTGTTTACAACATAATGACACCACTGATTCAAGACTCTTGATGATACTATAATTGTGCTCTATCTAGTAAGAGTTAACATGCACATCTTGCTACACACTAGTAGTAAGAGCAAACATTAATTATTATTTACCTAGATTGTTATTTACTCCCTGGCATGATAATATCAACAATTAAATTTACAAATTTGAATATACGCACATTTTACTCTTTGAGTCATACAATTTACACAAGCCGAGGTCTTCCCAGAACTCATTTGTTTAATTAACTTGTCCTCAGTCTAGCGAACTTTTTTCCAATTATGTAGAAAAAAATCGGGTACCAGGTTCCTTGAAACTTTTCCTCATCACATCGGATTTGCAACGCTCATCCTCCCTACTTCAGGCTCGCTTCGCTCGTTCTCAAAATACAAAATTCGCCAAATTTATACTGCAGGACGTCTTGAGACTAGCTTCGCTTGTCCTCAGATAGTAAAACATCTGATGAGGTCACCCATCCAGACTCTGACCAGGCTCAATGGTGTTTAACTTTTATGATTCACCAAAATCATGGATATACCTGTCTTATTGGAACGAAACTTGGCATACGTATTTACTCTACGTAAAGGTACACTTGTACTGAATTCCAACTCGATTTTTACATTTTTAAAAAAGAAAACGTACATAAGTCATTTGATAAAAATTGAACTAATGATGATGATGAGATGAAACTTAGCATACGTTAACATATGTTAATCTTATACATGCGGCTACATGCGTGCCAAGCCTCAATCCGATCGCGATATTTTTCCGCGTTTTATAATTTTTCGAAATTTTTGCTGAGTCATTATTGCGGGTTAAATTAAATTAGGAAAAGTTTGAAATAAATGAGGAAAAGTAAAAATTATCTTTTTGTTAAAATATGGTCTAATATACAGATTTGCATCTCTGTCTCCTAAAAGAAAGGGCATTAGCAAATTCTATCACCCACTTTTTTTCATGTCGACGTTTCAGACGCTATAGATCTTAAAAACATTTTTTCTGTATATATGCATGCATAGGGCTGTCTATTACTATAAAGGGGGGCATATTCTATTTCAATATATTAATAGACTTGAAACAAAATCTTGGGGCTTACATAATAATTTTGGGGTGTAGGTTATAATAAATCAATCGTTGTAAGCTTTTCGCGCATTATTTATCTTTTGTTTTGTATTAATAGATTTTACTTTGTATTAATGTTGTCACGTTCTGTTATCATGTTAGATTACAGGTCATCCAGCACGGCACATATCAACATTATAATTATAATAGCTAATAATATAATTATAAAGCTTTCGAATTTATATTTCTTATTTAATATCTAAATTTAATACGTCGGGTATATTTGTATTTCTCAAGCGTGATATTCCTTCCTTATGAAAATATAACGATAACGGTGGAACCGTCACAAATGTACTGTACATATTCAATTTCCGCATTAATTACATTTACAGCGGCTCACATTAAAATACGGCTAAAATATCAAGACCAAATTGTTTTTTTTTAAATTGGCTGCAAAACCGATGTGATTTTTAAAACTGCATTGAGTCGGGCACTACTAGGCGATCGGTACATGTATGCAATGCCTGGTTATGTATAAGTAATATGTACAATTTTAATTGCCTATTTTATATACATATAATAAAATAAAAACAATAAACTCACTCACTATACAAATAATTTATCGTAACTAATAACTTGTTTAGTAATAATAATAACATGTTTTATCTGTCCATTAATTCAAATTTAACATTAGTTGATTGTGTACAACATATTATTTTTAATAGATATTTATTGTCTTAAGACATTATATGACACCTGTTAATGTTTTACACCTTCTTGTATCCGGCATTATTATTCCTTATGTCTTCTTATGTAAATTATTCTTATACTTCATTATGTAAGACAAATTGTTCTTTACTTTACCCGTAAGTATAAAAAACGCATGGACTTTTCTTCTTCTGAGGAAACTGATTTTAAAACTTCAGAAATCCAACATAAAAATCATTAATTAAAGAATAAATTTATAATATTTATGATGTTTGATTCTATTATTAATTAGTTCTTCAGGAGTTTTCTATAATTTAAGTGGCATTAATTATAGACCAAGAGCCCATAGGGGTGTTTTGTTAATAAAAAGTGTAATGGCTGGAACGGTTTAATTTTTTGTAAATACCTTCCTGGACAAGGATCTGCAATTCTGCCGACTCGTATCGGATGGGTGTCCAGGCAGAACGCACTTTACAGGTCAAATTTACCACCCAAGTTAATAAAAAGTGTAATGGCTGGAAACGGGTTTAATTTTTTGTAAATACTCCCTGAACAATGATCTACAATTCTGCCGACTCGTATCGGAAAGGCGTCCAGGCAGAACGCACTTTACAGGTCAAATTTACCACCAAGTTAACAACAGTGTAATGGCTGGAACCGGTCTCAATTTTTCGTAATACTTTCCTGAACAGGATCTGCAATTCTGCCGACTCGTATCGGATGGGTGCCCCAGGCAGAACTTTGACCCCTAAAGTGCGTTCTGCCTGGGACACCATCGATACGAGTCAGCAGAATTGCAGATAAAAAGTGTAAGACCGGTTCCAGCCATTACAATTTTTATTAACAAAACACCCCTGGGCTCTTGGTCTATTATGTTCTTACACCTATATGTGTTTTTAACACATAGGTAAACAAATAATTGTGATTCTCTAAAGAAAATTCGCTCAATAAACTTGACTGCAGCATTTAGTATCAACTTAAAGTTTAAGAGTATTCAGAGTTACAATCTAAGTTAAATAATTATTTTTAACCTAAGTATCAGAGTCTTTACTGAAATCTCTTATAAAAACTCAGTTACTTCTTTCAACAAGTTTTCTATTTGAGTTCTTTCATAACTTAGAACTCGACACTTTTTAATTAATATACACGAAGAATGCTTTCTATCTGAAAGTGTTCTTTTAAACAGATAGTAAATTGAATTAAATTAGAACCAGCGGTCACCTACCTAGGCACTGACCTCGCTCGATGGGGCTTAACTTTTTGTTTGATACAGAAGAAATAGGAGCAAATAGATTGAGAAAATAAATTATGTTAAAAAGAACAGATAATTAATTATAGTTATCTTTTTCTAATAATTTAACACTATATTAATTTGTAAGTCTATTCATTGCTAAGACACTTAGACAAGTAGGGTGTTAGTGAGTAGGGGAGACATGCAGGCGTGGCTAGCCTGCTCTGTACCCTCCCACACGACCCCAGTCTAATAAAACTAACCCTTCACGTACTCCAGTATTTACATACAAACAACTTTTCACCACATTGTCCACCATATTGGATTTTTTCTATACATCAGATTTTTTTGCTAAATCCTCACAAATATTTAAGTTGAAATCCTCGCATGAACTTGAAAGTGGGTTTGGCTATATTCATATACTTAATACAGAATACGCTAGTATTCGACCACTTCTGGTTTAATAATGAATTACATAACTTATTTTTCTCCCGAAAAAATCTCTTTAACACGTGAAAGATTACGGAGTTCAAAGTTAAGACAATGACAGTGTTTTTCTTTGAAGCCTTGATAATGTTAGTGTTGACACTTTCTTTTCATCTCTCTAACTTCGATTCCAAATAAGTATTTCCAACAACATTTAAGACAGCATAGTAGGTATTTTAAGACCCTAATAAACATAAAAGTAAACAATAACGCTGCAAACATAGGAAGATTTTTACTAAATAACACAAAGATGAGCATCATTCATAAATTTTAGGAGCCAATGACTTTACCATCACTTATTTTCTATATATTCTTACTTTTCCTTACACGAAAAAAGAATGAAGATTACCCTAATAGTAGTAATAACCCTATTCCGAGATGGTTCTGTTTTAGTCGTTTTTAAAACGACCTATCTAGATTAGCGAGTTTTAATCAGAAAAATACGCTAACGAGGTTGTTTGAATAACAACGAAAAGATTGGGTTTCGAGTCAAAAATTGTAAAAATTCATAAGACACGTAAGAATGTGCCAGTTTTGAAATGATTATTATAGTTTTGCATAATCTACGGGATAAATATGCGCATTTTCTTTGAATAATCCGGGGAAAATAAAGTTGTGATTCTACTGCTCAAGTTATAAAGCACACCATAGCATACACCATAGAAATATAAGGTAGAAATGAATTGTTATATGCATGAAAGCACGCATTTCGAAAGAATTCGCAATACGAATTTTTAAAGAAAATTTATCCGGCTTGCGGACGGACCTGTATTTTTTTATATAGATCAAAACCAAAAAATGCAGTTAAAATTTAGTTAAGTGTATCCCTTTACGTATTGAATAAGTACACTAAGTTTCGTTTCAATACGGCATCAAGTATACATCTACGGTTTTTGTTGGGTCATAAATGTTTAGCAATATCGAGCGAGGACAGTATCTGGATGAGTGACCGCTGGAAATAAAACGAATGGACTAACTGTATAAGGATGAGCGAAGCAAGCTTGAAGACTAGTTACTGTAAAAATATTATGCTTTTACATTCTAAGGACGAGCTAAGCGAGTCCAGAAGTAGTGAGAGTAACCGTAGCTATTTTTTCCACTTTAAGAACACACAGGGTAACAGGAAGGGGTATATTTCGTCCGACCTGGTCTAACATAACACATTTCTGTAACTATAAAATCATATTTTACTTTCAAATAGCACAATCTACAACTATTTATTAGATAACTTTTAAAAATAGTTTATATATTTATTGTAACGTAGCTTTTTACAATCATAATTTGAAAATTATTATAGAACAATATAATTTTCAATAAAAATTATCCATTCATAAAACATCTTGTTATTGCAAAAATGTTACGCGAAAATAATTACATTTCATTGCAATATTCATTGCTCAGGGATTTTATAGTGAATAACAATAGCCACTCAAATTATCCTTATATCATATAGATTCACGCGTTCAGAAAGTATAAATAATGGACGACAGACAAACGAAAACAATAGTAAATTATAATATTTATATCTAGCGATAATAAGGTTAAAATGTATTATTATATAAATTTTAAACATTTAAGTCAAATTATTGTTTGTGTTAGTGTTTTTTTAGCTAAGTATTTCGTATTTTTTGAAAAAATCATAATATTTTTGAAGTCTTGCTATAAGTAGAGCTATAAATTAAGCTCGAAAACATGGCTAAGGAAACAGAGACATTAGATAAGATTATTTATAAAAGATAGTCATAAAGATGACGGGATGGCCTGTCATTAGAGTGAACACCCAACCAAAACAACACGCGGCTTTTTAACTGACAGTTATCATACAACGAAATGCATCAACAAACGAATTAAGAAATTGTTATTTGCGAAATTAGATTTGATTGAATTAGAGTAATGATGTCGCCTTGCAAATTATGTGCCTTTTTGTTTTGGATCGAAGCATTGCAGGCGAGACAGAATCTTTTAGAGATACTAGAGCGTAACAGCAGCAATACTTTAGAGATACTAAATTATTAAATTCTTTATTAGCCCAAGAGCCAGGCCTAAATATGTCACTCATTTTGTACTACTTCAAACCAAATTTTTGAAAATAAACCTTAAATTATAAAAGAAAAGCATAGTCTGCTTATCCAGAGTGAAGCCCTTCATATGAATGCGCTCGCTCAAAATATTGAAAAATCGCACAAATTACATATTTCTTGCAATAAGTAACTACAACTAAAGTTATGACGTTTGTTAAATGACCAAAAAAATGCGTAAAAAGCAAATATTTTTTCAAATTAATTTGCTGATTTTGCATAAATTAACCATTTTTTTGGTGTTAAAGTTATGACTAACTTTGGTTGTAGTCATCCGATTTTGATGATTTAACACTCATTTTATAGACAATTTTCTGTCAGTTTTCTGACAGTTTTCTGTTTTAAAGACAATCACCTTCAAAAAATGTTCTCTTTATGTTTTGCACACGACCCCCAGAAAACCACTTATATTAAGAAAACTGAAAATAGTGCAATTTTATAAAATTTTGAGTATGCACAATCAAATGAAAGGCTCCACTCTGGATAGGCTGACTAAGTTTTTTCTTCACAATTTAAGTTATATATTCAGAAATATTTGGTTTTAAGTAGTACAAAATGAGTCACATTTTTTCAGGTCTGGCTCTTGGACTATATTTTTAGTGAAATAGAATTAAGACACGAGATGGCAACAAGCTAAACAGAGTATTTTACTTTTCACTATTTGTTTACACATTGTATAAATATAATTACACGTTCATTGTATAATTACACATTCGCTACAATAGGACACATTGTATCGAAAGGTAAATTTGCTTCAAAATTTAAGACCTGCGCACTTGATGCAATAATTGCAACCATGCGCAGTTTATACCAAGGCATGTCAGTTTGTTTTTGACACATATTTTGTATAATGGATTCTTCTCTATTTTTATCCTCAACGGGGTCATTTTCTTACAAGGCACATTAACTTATCGCGTCATCCCCTTCATTGAAGGGGATGACGATGATTAAATCCTTGAATTTTAAGAAGCATTAAAATTATTTTCTTGTTTCACTTAATTTCAATATTCTAATTATTTTTGAAGGTATGAAATTAATACTTATGACACATAAAAACTCATACCAAACCACGCCACATGCCTTCAAAAAAAAAACAATCCACAAGATTGGTGCAAAAAATTGGCATTATGTCAAATATTATACACATACATAATAATTGAATTTATTTATTTTCTTGTTTTATCTAGTTTATTGTTTTATCATAATGTAATAATATGAGGAATTTTATGACAAAATAACCTTGCATTGTTATGAGGATAATTTCCATTAAATAAAATAATATTATAAAGGTTACACAAAGCAATTGATAATGCTACCCTAATGCGTTATTAACTATGTATTATGTGGTTTGCATTATATAGATAATAGTTATTTAATAATATTTACAAACCATTAAAGTTATTTATTAATAGAGTAACGACTAAGATGAAATATGATCACATATGACTAACTCGTAATGACTAAATAAATATATGTTATTGAAGCTTATATACTCAGTTCATTATATTTAGATATTGCAATGTACATACTGGTATTTAGAGTTATTAACGAAAATTGAACGGAGGACATTAAGCTGAAAAGCTACTACTTATGATATTATCTTTTTTAATTAGTTTAAAACGTCGAATTAGTTTAATAAGCATCACAAATTAATGTGAAATAAAAATTTGTTTTTAAAAGAATACGAAATGGCCTCCTAAAGCGGGGTTTAGATTCGAATTATGACAAATTTTAAAATTGACCAGTCGCATAATTTTAAAAAAGCGATTGTTATTATGCGACTTTGATGTCACAAAGTAATTTATAGTAATAAATTTTAAGAATATACACTGAAAAAACTAGTTTTTCAATATATATAATAATTTATAATATATATATATATATATATATATATATTATATATATATATATATATATATATATATATATATATATATATATATATATATATATATATATATATATATATATATATATATAATATAATATATTATCTATATATTAATGTTATATATATGAATTTTCATAGCTACTATTTTTTTTAATCTTGTATGAAATTATTTGAATTATTATTTATAGCAATCATAATATAGTTTATTCCTTTTAGCCTCCAATCGGATTTTTCTTACAGCTACACCAAGAACTTTTCCGAAACTAATCCTTAAAAGAGCAGTAAAAATTAGGTCCTTAATTAAGAGTTATGAGGTTTTTATACGTATGGGTTATAATTGCTATTTGTAATTCACAACACACACTATATATATATATATATATAATATATATATTATATATATATATATATATATATATATATATATATATATATATATATATATATATATATATATATATATATATATATATATATATTATATATATATAATATATTATATATAATATATATATATATATATATATATATAATATACTGTATATATATATACATATATATATATATATATTACAGGCTGAAATTTGATACACATTTACTACAATTAATATTTAACACACATACGAAGTTAAATGTTACTATCAGCATTAGTTCTGATTTTATTCTTTGACACATACAACTTTATGTCAACAAATCACGTGTTTTCTTTTATATTGTAATATATGGGAAAGATATTGTGTTAGGATGACACCGTCATTCTCAGTTTCAGGTGTTTTTAAGACCTCCCAAGTGGTTTTTTACAAAGTCGTTTATATGTAAGTGTGTGTGTCTGTTATCATCGTAGCTCCTATTTTATTAATGCTATTGAGTTGAACTTCGTAAAAAATCAATCTTATATAAGGTATATTTATGCTATCCGAAAAATATTTTTTATGACGTCATTAACACGCAATAATGACAACAAAAATTACGGAAATTCATAAAGCCCGGAAAATAGTGTCATACGGTTTGATATACAAGACCCAAATATGTGTTAAGTTTCATCTTACCCTCAGCATTAATAGATTTTTATTGAATGATTTGAGTTCAGGAGATGGTTGACTGCTCACTTCAAGTCAGTCCTAAGACTTGTGGCAGTATAAATTTCACAAATAGAATATTTTGAGGACGAGCTAAGCGAATGCTAAGTAGAGAGGTCGACTGTAGCAAAGCCGATGTGATGAGGAACAATTTCATGGTACCCCGTACCCGATTTTTTATCGCGGCAGAATGCCGCTAATAAGTCAAACAGGTACAGGGCAACCATCGCATGTAGCAGTAAGGCGGCCTCAAGTGGCCAAAAACTCGTGTATATTTCTTCAAACAAAAGATGCCATATGAGCTATTAACAGACACTATAAAAACACACTAAACTGAAAAAAGTTTATAGACTATAGCAATTTTAACAAAAATCAAAAATTCATTTTTTATTACAATTATTCAGAATTGTAGCCCTATCTAAAATACAGGTATTATTATTTTTGTAAAATACAAATTATTTTAAACACAAATATACAGTCAACCAGTACGAAATAGTTTTGCATTACTATATATATTTATACTTGCCAAAAAACCAGACTTCTATACCAATTAAAAAAAACAAAAACTTCCACTCTTATACAATAATTAACCCTTACTTTCTTAATTAATGCTTATAAATTAAAAAAATAATAAGCGTGGCAGCCTTGCGTGCCCAGTGTTGCCATTAAATAATCATAAATACTCAATGAACTTCTGCCAAAAATAGACTGCGGTTACCAAAAAATTAACTAAACAAAAGAGCTAAGAATTAAGACCTATCATTAACTCAAGCCAGAAGTTTAGAGTTAATATAAAATAGGGTTGTTAGCATTGGGACTTAATTCATTAACTTAGCCCTAACGTACGTTTTAGACCACTAATAAGATAATTAGTAGTTTTAAACAATAAGAAGTTCTAAGTCAAACTTATTTTTTCGTTAAAAGTTTTTTCTGTAATGTTCGTGCTATTAAATAATTTTGTTAAAAAATAATTTCATACAAAAAAACAGTTAAAAGTACAAACAGTTTTAACTTCAGAAGGCAAATTAATGTTAAAAAATAAAATTATAATTGTTTTATCGGTATTGAATAATTTATGGAAGCGATTCATTCCACAAATACGAAGAAAGTCAAAAATGTTAACCAATAAATTAGTTGCATTCGTATTAAATTAATTCCATTGGTCAATTTTGGCTCTTAATGTTGTGCTGTCTGGATTAATTTTTTGAGTTCCCTAAAATTATTTTGTTTCTTTAATGTCGCGGAGAAATGAACATTATGGATGAAACACGCATTATGCAGTCTATTTCCTTCCAGGTTTTAATAATATGTTTTGGATCTCATATTTCACTTTTCGAAATAAAAAAAATATCCACGACGCAACAGGTCTTATTAGTCACCCTTAAGATAGATCGTGAAACTTCGATAAATATTGTGGCCATATTTGTGGCAACACATTACAAAGTTTTACCACTAAGTCTGAGTCACATTTGAGCCTATCTCCTGATGCGGCTTTGTATTATTTTCTGCACAATATAGCACTGACTCTAAACCAGGGGTCTTCCAAAGTGGGGTACGCGAGAACCTATGAGGGGGTACGCTAAAAATATGTTAAAATATATTAACAAATATTAATATAATATTAAAAAACTTCGAAAAAAAATGTTTAAAGGGATCAAAGAACCCCTAAATCAAAGCTGCATTATTACAAGATGTAATATAACTAAGATATGAACATTCCTTTTGTTACTTCTTTAATTCTTATCAGCAAACAACTCAATTGTGATAATTAATACTTTACTTTGATATCGGTTTAGTCTACATACTGTCGTGCTCTTTAAATGCGATTTGTTATTTAATGTGAAAATGCTCTCAAAACATACTAAAAATAAGAGTACTCAATAACTAGAAATAATTAAAATAGGGCAAAGAAAGGGGGGAGGGTCCGCAAATGTTTTGGTCTACTTTAAGAAGTACTCAAACAAAAAAGTTTGGAGAACCCTGGTAAACAATTAGTGTGTAATACAACGCTAATACACACAAAGGTATACATGTCAAACGATAAAATCGTAACCAATACCGAATAAAATTACTTTATCTAAATAAATACCTAAAATAATATATTAGTAATAGTTTTTGATAATAACTTATAATAACTTTTTTAAGTAAAAAAGTTTATGATAATAAAATAAATGTTTAATATTATTTATTTTTATATATTCATATTTTACAATTTACATTTATATATTTATTATGTTTACATTTGTATACATTTATATATTTATATCATTACTTTTAATATATAATAATATTTTTTAAGTATTACGAGCTAACTATATAGGTAAACGGTAAACATAAGTTAAAATTAACATAAATTACAAACTTAATGATTCTTAGTCGATGTACCAATGAAAACTTAATGTTACCAAATTTTGAATACTTAGCGAATTCGGAACTTTAGATTGACGAATAAACTTATAGGGTTTTTAGGGAATTGAAAAGAAAATGTGAGCTTATATAATTTTAGTTTCCGTATCTAGTAGCAGTATACACTCAAAACAAATAGATGATAATGGTTATGTATCATTAATGGTTTATATGAGCTACTAAATATTCTTCTCAAAATATAGATTTATCTGTTTTATTAATAGAGATATTATCTGAATAGAGAATTAACCACACTACCTTGGACTAATAATATAATCAAATCAACACGATTACAGTAAAGAATGTTTAAAATACAAAACAAAACAAAAAATCAGAGACGAGCCAACAACGTTTGATTTATTATAACCTTGACGCACTATAAGAGAATGTTTCAATGGGGTTACTCAAAACTTCTAAAAGCCCCAAAAAGATGTTTCAAGCCACCTTTTAATGTATTGAGGTAAGATGGACTCTCTAAAAATATATAATATATACAGGGTGTTTCATATAAAGTGTCCACCAGAAAAGGAGGTGATAGTACTCCTCAAAAGGAACAAAAAATGTCCTATAATATAAACCCCGATCTCCAACCGTTTTCCCACAAGGTCAAATTTAATATTTCAAAAAAATATTTGACCTCACATCATAAAATTGTTAATAGGGATTTAACTATTCAAGCTAGAAAGGCAAAATTGGTATCATTAGAAAGCTGAGTAAATTTCCTAAAGGACAAACTACTAACTATGTCAAATATTTTGGAACTACTGCCCAAAACATGATTTTTGCATGAAACATGATTTTTTTAAAAAAATGAATTTTAGGATTTTTGTAGTAGGGCATTAGAGGAAGTAAGAGATGAGCAAAAGTTCAGCCAAGAACGGAAAAACTTCTTTTATGATTGCCCTTTAAGAAAAATTAAATAATTTTATACATTCAATAGTCAAAATTTTAAGCCATTCTTCCTAGAAGTTGCAAAAACTGATATTTTTTGGCATTTTTGCATATGTCTACAATGTTAATTACATGGTACATAAAATAATTAAAATCTCAAAAGCAAGGGAAAAGAGTGGTTTTAGAGAAAAATGTGTAAGATAAAATAGGTTTATTTTACCTTCTAGAGTCTAAAAATCGTATTATTAAATTATTTTCGAAAATAAAATATTTTATTAAAATAACACATTATTTTCACTTTTATACGACAAAAATGATCAGTTTTTGCAACTTCTAGCAACAATAGCTTACATTTTTGACTATTGAATGTATGAAAATATTTACATTTTCTTAAAGGTCAGTCATAAGAGAAGTTTTTTCCGTTCTTGGCTGAACTTTTGCTCATCTCTTACTTCCTCTAATGCCCTACTACAAAAATTCCATAAAATTCATTTTTTTTTAAAAAAATCATGTTTCATGCAAAATTTTGGGCAGTAGTTCCAAAATATTTGACATAGTTAGTAGTTTGTCCTTTAGGAAATTTACTCAGCTTTCTAATGATACCAATTTCGCCTTTCTAGCTTGAATAGTTAAATCCCTATTAACAATTTTATGTGAGGTCAAATATTTTTTTGAAATATTAAATTTAACCTTGTGGGAAAACGGTTGGAGATCGGGGTTTATATTATAGGACATTTTTTGTTCCTTTTGAGGAGTACTATCACCTCCTTTTCTGGTGGACACTTTATATGAAACACCCTGTATATCTCTTTGATTTGATCTCTTCTTCAATTGTAATGTATAAGGTTAATTCTATCTTTTAATCTATTGCATATACCTACTATGTTACAACAGCTTGTTATATACCATATACAAATTTATTTTGTCACTATTGTATACAAAATGGTATCTTTAAATTATTTTAATTTACCGATGAAAACACATGGTTTGGACAAAGCTTTTATTATTTAAATATTCAATAGATATGCAAACTTTTTTATTCCATAAACACCTGACAATATCACAATAGAAACAATTTAACGGAAAACAGCCATATTTTGAAAAATGTACGAAAATTACCCAATAGTCTAGGAAAGCATTACAATTGTGGTTTTTTCAAAAAAGTAAACAATGGATTTCGAGTAATAATGGCGCAGTCGAAGGCGAGCTTTTTTGTACACGCCATTGACTTTTAAATATTCTGTTAATATTTTGTTCTTTGTTTACCAAGTAGTTAGTCGTACAAAAATGTAAAAGAGGCGACATTTATGTAAATTAGATTATTGTTTAATTTCTTAAGTTTTCATTTCACAAATGTAAAAATAAGTTTATCTTGTTTTTTTTAAACAAATTTATCTACAAGTATAAAATAAACATCAGTTGCAACTTGTTGCTTCAAAATAAAATACGATTTTAAAACATTTTTGCCTTTACATATTTATTCTGTTTTTAAATTTTTTTTAAATTAATCTTGGCTTAAAAATGTTACTTATTTTGTACTACTTCAAACCAAATTTTTCTGAAAATATACCTTAAATTATTAAGGAAAAATCATAGTCTGTCTATCCTTAGTGGAGCCCTTTATTTGAATTAGCTCGCTCAACACATTAGAAAATCGCAAAAATTCCAGTTTTCTTGCTATATAAGTGGTTGGTATAGTTTGAAGTATAGTACAAAATGAGTCACATTTTTTCAGGTTTGGTTCCCTGTGGGTCGTGTACAAAAAATGAAAATTAAATTTTTTAAAGCTGATAAAATGTCTAATAAATTGAGCGTTTTTTCATCAAAATCGGATTACTACTACTAAAGTTATGCTATTTGTTAAATGACAAAAAGAAGCCAATAGTTTTTCAAGAAAATTCGCTGACTCCATAAATTAACCTTTTTTTTTTAATGATCCTTAACTTTGGTTGTAGTCATCCAATTTTGATGATTAAAAACTCGTTTTATAGGCAATTAAATCAGCTTTATAAATATTTACATGTTTTGCACACGACCAACAGGGAACCACTTACTCCAAGAAAACTAAATTTTGTGCCATTTTCTAAACTGTTAAGCATACGCAATCATATGAATGGATCTGCTCTGGATAGACAGACTATGTTTTCACTTTATAATTTAAGACATATTTTCAACTATTTTCAACATACTTCAAATTTGGTTTGAAGTAGTACAAAATGAGTCACATTTTTTCAGGTCCGGCTCCAGGACCTGAAAATCCTTTTTACAATAATTATTTATGGTAAAAAAGAATACACTTTTGCCGAAATTATAAGTCTCTAATAGCATAAACACGCTAAAAGCAACGATGATAACACACACACATACAAACAGACAACTTATCGTTTCAGGCATACTAAACACGTAAAGCGAATAGTTTAGTTGAAATTCCGTTCTCAGACTTTTAGTAAAAACTATGTAATATTGCTATAAAAGTAAAAGGATTTTTTTATTTTTTTTTTATTTAGTGATATTTTAGGCTGTGTTAAACATCAATATCTTTATTATAGATAAACTATTATGCCGGAGATACTGGGTACTGACGTGTATTGAAGAATAAAAAAACAACTCATCGATCATCAATCAATACTTCATCATTATAGTTTTTATCATAGCTACTATTTTTTTAAATCTTGTATGAAATGAAATAAATAAGTATGAAATTTTTTTAATTATTATTTATAGCAATCAATAATATAGTTTATTCCTTTTAGCCTCCAATCGGATTTTCCTTACAGCTACACCAAGAACTTTTCCGAAAAACTAATCCTTAAAAGAGCAGTAAAATTTAGGTCCTTAATTAAGAGTTATGAGGTTTTTATACGTATAATATATATATATATATATATATATATATATATATATATATATATATATTATATATATATACGCGTCCACCAATCTAAAACCAAAGCTAAAACCCCAAGATGGTACTGAACCGAAGATATTCAGAGTATTAAAACTTTAGCCTAGACAGCCTTTTGAGATATACAATTAAAATCCGGGAATATCAGATTTGAATCTCATAAACTGGATTTTTAGAAACTTCTTTATTCTTTTACATGTTTTTGACATTTTAAGACTAGAAATGCGTTGCATCAGGAACTTACTTCAGAATCAACTGGCTGACCAGTATCGTTCTCTCCACTTTCGTTATCTGAACTACCTCATATACGAGGTGTGTTCAAAAGTATCGCGAATTTTGAATTTTCGCGGGTTACGTATATTCGAATTTCAATTTTTTTGAGGCGTTATGTTGGTACTCATGTCTCTCACTTATGCCGACAACCTCGGCCATTTTGAATGTTCACTTAATTGTTGACAGCTGCACGTGTTTTGGATCGTCTTCGATTTTTACCTATTCAAAAAAATGGATCAAAGAACGTGTAATTTTGTGTAAAAAATGAAATTAGGTGCGCGGATGCATTCCGAATGTTGACTGTGGCACGGAGAAGCTACCTTGGACCGAAGCAACGTTTATCGGTGGAACAAAATGTTCTCAGAAGGCCAAGAAGCTTCATCTCAATGGAGCTGCAGCACGAACCAAGACCAAAAAAAGCGCGCCAAGTTCGGTCGAATGTAAAAGTTTTGCTGACAGTTTTCTTCGATTGCAGGGGCGTGGTGCATCATGAGTTCTAGCCACAGGGTAGAACGGTCAATAAGGAATATCACCTGCAAGTTATGCGCAATTTGCGCGTAGCAATCCGCCAGAAACGACCGGATTTGTGGAAGAACAAAAATTGGCTTTTGCACCACGATAACGCCCCTGCTCACACATCGTTGCTGCGCGACTTTTTGGCCAAAAACAACACACTAATGATGCCGCAGCCACCGTATTCCCTAGATCTGGGGCCCCCTGTGACTTTTTCTTGTTCCCTAAACTGAAGAGGCCCATGAAAGGACGACATTATGCTACGCTTGACGAGATAAAGACTGCATCGAAGGAGGAGCTGAACAAGATAAAAAAAAAAAGATTTTTTTAAGTGCTTCGAAGATTGGAAAAACCGTTGGCACAAGTGTATAATATCTCATGGGGATTACTTTGAAGGGGACAAAATAGATATTCATGAATAAATAAATAATTTTTGAAAAAACACAAAATTCGCGATACTTTTTGAACACACCTCGTAAGTCCTTTTCTCATGAAAATTCGCTAAAACGCTAATGTTATCAAATTATTGACAATTTTTTTTATAAATGAAACGAACAGTGACATCATTCTAAATCTTTTGTTTTGTAACGTAAAACAAAAGACAGAACTAACCATGCTGACACAAAAGAATAAAATAAAAAGAACAGGGTAAAAATAAACAAAGAATAAAAAGTCAGAATATGTTTTTTACAGATCTGTTTCCTGTGTATTATTATTTTTATATTGCTTTTAAATATTCTTTACTAATAAATGTCATTTTCTGTTAGTTATGAACGTTCCCTAAAGAAAGTCTTGATCTAATTTATTTTAAATTTTTTTTATAAATTATTATTTTATAATAACAAAAATATATATAAATTTTAAAATAAATAGATCATGGTTTAGGTATTAATAAAATATTATAAAGAAAAATACAGAGTAATTATTAAATGATTTACACAAAAAGTTTGGATAAAATAATCTAAAAATCATTTTTTTTGAAAAGTTGGTTATCAAGTTCTTTTATCTGCTATATTTCTATGATTATATAAAGCACATTTATAGAGATGACAATTCAAAAGATATTTAGGTAACCACCAAAAAACTACAATCGGAAGTTTATTATATAGGTTATATAGGTGTAGGAAAAGGTTAGGTTTAGGCAAGAAAAATTCCTTTCCTTAAAAAGGGCTTAAGCTTTCCTTAAAGAATAGTTTAGGTTTGAGTAAGGAGAATATCCTTCCTTAAGGAGGGGCCTTAAGGTTTCCTTAAGGAATAGATTAGGTTTAGGCAAGGAGAATCTCCTTTCTTAAGGAGGGGCCTTAAGGTTTCCTTAAGGAATAGGCTAGGTTTAGGCAAGGAAAATATACTGGCTGGTACATTTCAAAAACATCATCCTCATTACTCAGCTCCGTACGGAGCTATAGCAATAAAATTGGTATCTATCCCCTCTCATGGACCACTGGGAGTATAAATACCTAATTATTTTGTTTGGTAATCGTCTGTTGTGTATGGTAAAATTATTACCAAAGCGTATTTTTCTACGGTAACTGTAAGAAGTTATATTGGAGCGTACCATTGTAAGGATCATTTCTGAAAGTGAGTCATATCCTGAACAATTTGATACCTATATAGCTCAATTCTGGTAATTTTCGCCAGACCTTTATTTTTTCCATATAATGTAGTAAGAAGTGATGAACTCTGGTGTACCAGTAAGCTTATTTTTAATTATCAATAGGTAATAGTCCTCATGTATGCCAAACAATAGATCAGGTAAAAATTACCGGAGTTCAGTATATGACACAGTTTCGGAAATAATCCATATAATGGTATGCTCCTATATAACTTTTTAAAGTTACCGTAAAAAATACATTTTGGCAATCAGATTACCATATATGCCAGACGGTTGTCAAACAAATTGAGTATTTGGACTTACAGTGGTTAACTTAGTGGGAAAAGATACCCATTTTATCGCGATAGCTCCACACGAAGTTGCGGTAATCACGGTGATGTATTTGAAATTTAACATCCTGTATATTTATATCTTATACCACAGTAATAATTTACTAAAGAATATGACATCCATCATCCATAATATTCCTTAATTGTATGGAATATAAATTCAAACGAATAATACCAAATAATTAAATTAACTTTATTAATTTAATTAACATTATTTTCTGTATTTAAAGAAAAACAACTAAGATACAAAAAATTTGAGTTTTCACTCCATCTAATCAAGCATAAGAAAAGCAGGTCTTCATTGTCATTTCCTGCTCATTAATTTTCTTCTAATGTTATCTTTTAGCGAATCTTCCGAGAGATATATACAAGTTACAGTTAATTTCGATAAATACTTAATTTAAACTAATTAATCTAAATTTATTAGATTATTTATAGAACTTTAATTCCAATTACTAATAAATCAATCCAAATTTATAGGATTAAGTTTACTACTCTAATTAAAATTACTATATTAGTTAATCTAAATTTATTGGATTAGGTTTAGTACTCTAATTAAAATTACTATATTAGTTAATCTAAATTTATTAGATTATTTATAGAACTTTAATTCTAATTACTAATAAATCATTCCAAATTTATTGGATTAGGTTTAGTACTCTAATTAAAATTACTATATTAGTTAATCTAAATTTATTGGATTAGGTTTAGTACTCTAATTAAAATTACTATATTAGTTAATCTAAATTTATTGGTTAAGGTTTAGTACTCTAATGATTAATTCAATTAATCATTAAAGTAATCTAAATTTATTGCATTAAGCTTAGCACTCCAATTTATACTACAGTCTATCGTTTAGTCTAAAAATCTTGACAGGTCAGTTTTAGACACCACTGATTCTTAAGAAAAAATCCTGCAAGAAGGATCGGGAAAAAACTATGTAAACAAATCAGGTTATTTTACCCGTATTTCTTGGCGATGTTTTTTTACATTTCTTTTGTGTAGTTTTATTTTAAAATAACATTTTAAGATTAATTTGAAAGTAGTTTTCAAAACGATGTAATCAAAAGAAGAACCACAAACAAAGGAACGATTGCCGGAAGAAGGTTTTTTACAGCGGTTATTGTGGTAGGGATTTTTTTCTCTTTTTAAGTGAGAGGTTGGCAGCGGCTTCTCTGATTGGTCAATCCCCAAAATACTTATGACCTTGGGGATTTTTAAACTAAACGATAGACTGCCTTAATCATAAGTCTTATAACTTAAAATATTTACAAAATAAGTAAACCATAATAAGCGGTCGAAACTTGCTGATATATATAGTAAGATAATAAGAAGAATAAGGTCGCGGGGTAGTAAACCATCAATTTATTGGATCGCGGATCAAAAGTGAGAAACGCAGCTCTGTAGCATTACCAAGGAGTATCATATATGCTTCTTGACTCTAGCAAGGAGTAGCTACACTTTCTCTAAGCCATTCTCATGGAATATACTGCAAAAATGTAGTCTATACTCCTAAAAAGTTCTCACCTGTCAGGACATTCTGCAGGCCAGGGTAGGATTCGAAATCTTTGAAATTGTCCAGTACTATAGTAAGACTCAAAGCTAATATCAGTTGTCAGCGTGATAAAATAATGCGAGGGAGCCAATAGCTTGTCTGATTTGAATTCAGAGCGTGTTTTAACATCCAGGAATAACCTCATTGGCTCCTCTCATTATGATTAAGGCTGTCAACTGATTTTAGCTGTGTGTCGTACTATACCCTTGATAAAATTCAAATATCTTTACTTTTAGAATTTGTGTTTGTCTCCATGATTGCAATATAACTGATGATGGGTTATTGTTCATTAAAAAATAAGCTGGAGTGATTTCTTAATGTCTCACTAGTGCTCCATCATCAATTATATTCAAATATTTTTTATTTAAAGCAATAGACAAGTAATTAAAGGAACGAAGAAAAGAGTCTCTCCACAAAAAATAATTTATTCAAAGCGCTTTCAACCAAACATGAGGCCATCATCAGTGCCAGATATAACAGAAAAAAATTATAGTTTTGTGGAGAGACTCTTTTCTTCTTTCCTTTAATTATGAACAACTCCACTGGTGCTCATTCAAAATCACACAATAGACAAGGTTTTAAACGTCTATTTGATGAGACGTTATTGGTATTATTATTATATCTAGTAACGTTTTTTACATTTCTTAATTATTTGTAATAATCATTTGTTGGTATTAAACATTTTATGGTGCTGTCTCAGAAGCATGTTACCGCAGACCTCAAACTCCCACCTGGCTCGTCTTTTTTTACTTATCTAATTACTAACTTGATATTATTATTTTATAAAAAAAAAATATGTTTTTGTCCCTTATATATATAAAAACGAAGTTAATAATTAGTAAAACGCGTGCGTAGGAAACAGTTTTTGGGTTCAACGAGTCAGAAGGCAGACAAAAAGAAATTAGAGAAATAAATAGACAAAAAACTCTTTTTTTAAAAGGACTTTATATCAGAGAAAATCAGACAGTTGTCTTAACACAGTGTCCAACTGTCTTTTTTGTGTATTCTCAAATTTCTCTGACACTATTTTGCCTTATAGTGCCGTAAGGGAATTAAAGTTTCGAGTTTTTTATGCAAAAAATAACTATTCCTATATACGTCAGGTACATAGGAACAGATAAATAATAGATATCCATTTATAATTGATATAAATGAAGAAAAGTAAAAGTATTAATATTAATACTTATTTGATAAGAACATCTTCATACTAAAAAGTCGAATAGTATACTAAATGTCCAATAAACGTTTAGCAAAGTAATACCTATTATATCAAGGAAAGGTATAGTACAAATTTAACTTTGCATGGCAACTATAACAATTGTTATGATGAGATTATTTATCTATGTCCAATTGTACTACAATTGTTACAGAAATGAACAGTCTCATGCAGGCAATCATAACGGGTTTACCGGAATATGTACTGGATACTGTGACATAAGGTCAAGAAAGGAATTTTAAAAAAACCGCTTTATATAATAGATATTATTGTTTTAGCCGAATACGCCTAAAATATTGTAGTTGTTATGTGTTTAAAACGTGTAGTGGAAAATTATTGTCAATAAAGTATATATTTTCACTCGATAAATTGTCACTCGAATTAATTCTAAGAAAAGACATCAGTTAGGTATCTTTATCGGGAAATAACTCAGTATTTATACAGAGAATATCGTGGATGGCGAATGAAAGGAAAACAAGTGTGATGCTCTGGAAAGAGCGGGTTTAAAGGAAAACCTTGGAGTAAGAAAATAATTCAAACCCGATATAGACACCGATCCAGGACAATTGAGGAATAAAAGAATCGTATCAATTGTATTAGGATTAGAGATTCGACAGAAAATCTCGACAGAGCAATTCCGGGCCAATTGGACCTCGACGTTAAAAAATTGTCCTGTAAGGATATCAAGAAAGAAAAGGTATTCCGTACATCCCGAAGATGATAGTAATAGCGTGTCGAAACGTCGAACGCATTTACCCATTACCCGATACAGTCCAATGGCGATTGGGATGCCACTCCGTTAGGATTCTAGTTATTCGCCATTGTTCGAGTTATGGACTAGCCAAACACATTCACGAGGGAATAGATGATTACTCCTGATTTTTTATGATTGAAGTTTTTTTCATCCTTTTGGTGAAAAAAAGATAAAGGGTGTAAAAATCTAGTGGAAAAGAATAAAGGAAATATAGACCAGTGCAAGACTGTTTATTATTCGATGCGTGAAACTTGCTTTTGCTTACCTTTTTATTCTTTATCTTTAGTATAATATTTTAAAGTCATCTAGTTGTAAAACTATTTATATTATTATAGATTATAATAATAATGAAATATTAGAATGAAGTTTATTTATGGTTTAGGAGTCAAGTTACTTTTTACCCATCTTTTCATTTCTGGTAGTTAATTTATAAATTGATTATAGATAAACTATTATAAAGTAACCTAAATAAATCATGGTTAATCAAAATGAACAATGAGTCAACCTCATCAATAAACTCCCAAATAAACCATAAGTAAACCCCATGTATTAAATCCTAATGAAACATGATTAAAACCTATGAATAAACCTCAATGAAAATGAGCCATGAGTAAATCCCGTGAGCTGACTCTTAAGGCATAGATTTCTATAACCACATTAGACTTGATAAACTGCGTATGTGTTAGCTTCCGCGGTATTGTCATAACGATTGAGTCATCCGGTGGTGACCGCGCCAATTTAGACATCCGAAACCGAGATGTCAACGGATTATCCGTTTCAAGGGTTTTTAAGACCTCATAAGTAGTTTTTTCAATCTGTATGTGTGTGTGTCCGTTATCATCGTAGCTCCCAGTGTATTAATGCTGGAGAGTTGAAAATTTGTAGAAAAAATGTATATAACTGTAGTTGTGCTATCCGGAAAATATTTTTATGACGTCATTAACCCTCAATAATGACTCAGCAAAAATTTCGAAAAATCATAAAGCGCGAAAAATCGATTTAATCGAATTGAGATTTAGCACGCATGTAGCCATGTATAAGACTTAAAATATGTGCCAAGTTTCATCTCATTATCAGCATTAGTTCAATATTTATTAAATGACTAGTGAAAGTTTTTTAAAAAATTTAAAAAAGTCAGAAAATAATTCAATAGAGTTTAAACTTGGTACAAGTATATCTTTATGAAATAAATAAGTACACAAAGTTTTGTTTCAATACAACAAGTACGTCTATAATTTGTGTTGGATCACAAAAGTTATGCATCATCGAGTGTGGTCAGTGCCTGGATTGGTGACCGCTGGAAATAAAACTGACATATTTACAAACTGAGGAGGAGCGAAGCGAGTCCGAAGACGTGTTGTAGTATAAATTTAATGACTTGGTTGGATAAGCGTATCAAATCCGATGTACGAGGTACATCGGAACAGGTACAAACTAAATCGATTGTTTTAGTTTATATTATTATTTTTAAACCATTTTTACATAAATAAGTTGGTCTAATTTAAATATAGTGATCTTTAAATTCATTAGTATTACAGTATTGATAATAAAATACAGATACTTATATAGTATTAAAGAAAGAGTTATGGTTCAAACATAACGTTTTCCAGTATCCTTAATTTACGACTTCCTACTTTGCACAATAGTTTATATTATGACTATGATTATATGATGAAGCCATGAAAATTTGAAAATTCACACCACAAAAAATTCTCTGTCCTGAAATTTCTTTATTTATAATTAGCTATGAAAAATATAGTTGAGAGTAACTGTCTTAAGAAGTACCTACCATTTTCTCTCTTCCTAAAAACTCACTAAAAGCCTAACTGGACACATTTAATTCTTTGGGTTTAAGTAGTTAAGTAGGTTAAACTTTGTTCTCATACCAGTGTCAAAGAGCCATCCATAGTTTAGAGCTATAGCCATCCTAGTTATACGAACAGGTTGCTCAGCAACAGAATTGTTTGAGAGCTTGATTTGTCATTAAAACTATATTAGTGGATCTTTTCTAGGAGATCCACTAATAAAATCTAAGTGGATCTATAAGAAGATATAAGTTATCCTCTATAAGACGATATAAGTTACATACTGATGAATTTCTTTAGTTTTTTTTGTTTCATTTTAATTTTTATTCACTCTTTAATTTTATTTATTTTAAAAGAAGAAAAAATATGATTAAGCTAACGGACTTTGATAAAATATAAAAAGTATAAAAAAATATAGGATAAAAAGTTTCCGAAAAGTTGATAGGAAATAAAATAACCGCATTTACATCCGTCACATAGGCATTTGGTACCTGTACGATTTCTTTTGTAATTTCATTTTTTTAAGAACGTGAACTTTGTCTGACTAAAGTGTCCTTTTGGTCCCACGGTTATATTACTGATTTGTCTTGGTCCTACTCCAGGAGTCAGATCCCGTAATAACTTAAACAACTGCCTATACCAATTTCTTTTGACATCTGTCTTCTTGATTTGTCCACTTGTAATCCAAACATCGAAATGGTACACTTTTAATATTCCATGCAGATTATATTCATATCCACATTATACCTTGTCTTGGTATTTTTACGACTAACGGAGTCCACTAATCCACCGAATATAATTCGTTTCTCGTTTTTTGTCCGCAATTTTCTCGTATTCAAAAACGTATAAAATCAAACCCGATGCATTACTTTTGTTCCATATGGAATGTATACCTAATGTGTACCATTTTGAAAATCTATTTGTATTCAGGGGGTTTTTCTTTTCAACGTCACAGTTTCCAGAATTGAAACAAGCACGTTTTAGAACAATATCCGCATACTTTATTCTATCAGCAGAACTTTCGAGTAGGTTAAACTATTCATAACCTCCATAAATACATCCCATGTGGTATTTGCAGTATAAATGCATTCACGATTTCTACACACTTGTTTCATACATGCATGCACCAACCACAGTTGCTTTTTTTTTATAATAACTTTGCCCTCATTTAGTTATGTTACCTTTCCACCCGGAAAGCACCGGCGTTACCAGCGGGAAAAGCACGGCGGGAAATAGCACATAAGTTATTATTATAATAATTATAATTATTAATTATTATTTTTATCAAATTGATAAAATTCTGATTAGTCATAATGTATTTTACTCATTTATCTTATTTAACGATAGTTTTGACTTAAGTGGTTTTTACGTTTTATTAAGCAATGTCTGAGAAATACTTTGATGGTATAAAAAAAATTGAAAAATATGACTTAAGTGCTTTTTCCTCGCTGACCCTAAATATGATAGACTAGGTATATTAAACATGACTTAAGTTTTTAGTATTTAAAAAAAGATCATTCGGTCATAGAGAGTGACAGAATTCAAAATAAAATATTTGGTTCACATACACGATAAATTAATAACTGAAATAAAGTAACCCCATTGAGGAGAAAAAAGTAGAGAGGAATCCATCGCAAAATATGTTTAAAAAACAAATTGTGCTTGCTTGGTACGAACTGCGCATGTTTTGCAATTGCAATAATATCATTAACTGCGCAACTCTTAAATTTTTTAGGCAAACTTACCTTCCGTAATAAATGGTGTTCTATTATGGGCTATAAGAGAAGTAATTTGACTTGTTAAACCACTTTGTGTCTCTATAGATTTATTAAAATTAGTAAATGTTGGCTATTTATGAGTTTTTACTTGCCCTTAAGAATTAATAAATGTTAAACTGTTTATTGCATAATAGCAGTTATAATTAGTTTTTATTATAATTGCAGTTGTAATAAAAATTATAACTGTTGTTTCATAACCTGCATTTTGCTATAACCTTATAACATTTTGATAGGAATGGTAAGTTCAAGGATGTTGAATAAAGGGGATGACGCATTAAGGAACATTTCTGACCCCATGGAAGTTGTATGAGATAGAGAAATAGGAGCAAACTTACCTTCCTTAGGTTATAAGTAAAAAGGCGCCAAACGCAGGTTATGTAGCTAAGTTGTTATACAATTCTGGCTGTCGAGTTTGCTTCTCAACTTTCTTCAGTGCTTTCGTTATTGTTACATTTGGTGCTTGTCAAGTCATTTGTGCTTATATTTTACATTTTGGACTCTAGGTAGCCACTTTAGTGAGAGTAATTGAAGCTTTACCGTTTACTTTTCGTAGAGAGTAAGTTATATGTGTTAATATTTTGTCTTTTTATAGGCTAGTGAAATGTTTTGCTAGTTTTCAAGATTCAATTTTGGTTGTAATGTTCTTAATTTTCTTTAATGTTGTTAATTTTAAGCAATATTGACAAAAACAGTTAAAAAGTATGAACTTTTTTCAATTTGTTTATAACCTTCGCAAGCAAAACAATGGAAACCCATTGAGAGATAAGTTTACCTCTAAATTCTAAGACCTGCGCTGTTATAAGGATCATAAGCATGCGCAGTTTCGTACCAAGCATGTGCAGTTGGTTTTTGACGAGTGTTTCGTGTTGCATTCTTCTCTGTTTTGATTTTCGATGGGGTCACTTTGTTGAATGGCAATTCGACTTAGTGCGTCATCCCCTTTATTCAACATCCTTGGGTAAGTTTTGTTCCCATTTTTCTGCCTTAAAAATAACTCGTTTGCTCTTATATCTCTATCTTGTAAAATGTTCATGAAGTCAGAAAAGTTCCTTCATCGCGGCATCTCCTTTATTTAAGATCCTTGATTCTCAATGACTAACAAGTCATTAAACTGAATGAAATGTGGTTCGCGGACCTCCGGTTTGGAAACAATGTCCAACAAGCATTGCCTATTCTCCATATAGAAATAAAAGTACTTTATCCCTTAAATGCTTCATCTTATACTCTTTCTTAATACGGGCATGGATGAGAATAACACTGTAGTTGGTACTTTAAAGTTTAAGTTTCATTGTTTAACTACACTTAAAAACTTGTTTTTATATTTAAAAAATCACCCTATTTTTCTTTAAAATCCTAAATATAATACAATTAAACTCAATTCCCAACCTCATTTTAAATTTAAATTTTGTTCTAATTTAAAATTATATCTTTTATACTTTATTCTGTTACTCATTTATTGTTCTTATTCGGCAAACAAGTGTTTTGTTTTAATAAAATATTTCTACACGATACAGCATTTAAAATAAAAGCTTTCACAATTATTCAGAATTGAGTAAATAATAAAGATTATTAAAAATAATAAAATGTATAAAAATAAAAAATTATATTGAATAAAATTTATTTAAATTAAACATCCGTTGTAAATTTGAATAATACAATAAAAATTAGATCAAAAGAACGACAGAAACATTAAAAGCTTTTAAATATTAGTGAGTTAAACTTTTAAAACGCAAATCATGAATTAATCATAATTATGTTTTTAGATTATATTCAATATTGTAAAACATAAAAGGAGATATTGTTTAAATAATGAAATACATTTTAACACATTTATAATACACAACAAATGAATAATAATATGTTAATTGTATGCTTACATTATATCTCCATTATATAAAAGGTTTTTTTTATGTTATTTTAATATTTTATGAAATCAACCTGTGTCAAGTATTGAATATTTAATGCTAAGATAATATTGCCCACATGTTTTTTATTTAAAATATTTCAATAAATTTCCTTTTTAAAGCAGAGCGAGGAAAAAATATTTTGTTAAATTTGATTTGTTTGGATTTGGAGCAGAAATGTGAAAATTATGGAGATCGGTTTTTATAATTTGATATTCGGATTTAAGAATGTTAAGGCCGGACGGAATTCCTCATATTTGCGTACTTCCTGTATAAATATCCCATTTTTAAGATTTTACAAAGTCACGTTCTTCTAGAACTTAATACATTGGGCATTATGTGATCAATTTTATTTTCAAATCTCTATTATTTTATATACATATATATAATAATATATATATATATATATATATATATATATATATATATATATATATTACATTACAAAAAAAATGTATTAATACAAAGTAAAACAAGTATTACAAACAATATATTGACAGAGAACATAGTGAAATCCCACAAGGTATATGTATTTCAAACATATGGTACTTTTCGAAATATTGATTCATAAGCTCTATTATTATTATTATGTTTAGGGTTTTTTTTCTCACTTAGAAAGTGGTTAATTGTAGAGCGGACACTGTGCCAGTTTCTACAATTTTACTTTTTTTTTTTATTTATTATTATTATTTATTATTATTATTATTATTATATTATTATTATTATTATTATTATTATTATTATTATTAATTGTGAGGGTAGGTGTAAAACCTTTTGCACTGCGACTTTGAGTCTTTTGTACAAGTACTCTCGTGTTCTTAAGCTTATAGGAGATCCTTTCCTTTTATTATTTTCTAAAAGTTTGTGTACTAAATTGGCATCTGGGTTTTCCAATTCTGCTTAGTGTGGCTTCTCCAAACAACAGAAATCTCTTGTATGCTAGAGCTTCGCCTTCAAAGATGATGTGTGATGATGTTTCAGGGCATTGGTCACAGAGTCAACAGACAGGCTCTTCTTGAAATATGCCGATTGTATGCATATGTTTGCGTAAGTGACTATACTCACCGTCACTATACTCAAGTTTTTTATATTTAGCTTTAGAAGAGTATCTGTCAAATAAGCTCATAAGCTCTAAATGAGCCCTTATGAATCAAAGGCTCATTCTGGGTTAAACTTAAATATACGAAGCTCATTAAAATTTGAAGGATAACTTTTGAGCTGTTTATGTAAGCTAACATTGCCATTGGGAAACCCTCATAAAGAAATTGCTACAATACACAAGAGAGAAGAGATTTCTTAACATTTATATATTGGATTATCATTATTAAGAAGTAGAAAAAAACCCACTTAATTGATATACGCAATAAATTATTAAATTTTCACCCTAGTGGAATAATGTTAAAATATTCGTGGAAAGACTCTTTTCTTTGTTCCTTATCATGCAAATTGTTCATTGTCTAAATAGTTAAGCTGCAAATATATGATAATATAGTAGATATACTTAAGGATTGATAATAACCGAAAGTAAATGAAGACATAAGTGTTACTATAGTTGACTAGAAGAATTTGTACTTAACTACAAGAAGAATAATTCATTCTAGAAAATTTGTAGTATAAGTGTATTAATACTCTATTATCTAGAATGATTATTAAATTATTTACTGTAATCACTGTTTGAACTACTTGCCGATTACAGTTTCTCTATTCTGATATGAAAATAATTATTATTGATATTTTACTTATGGTAAATTTTATGTCGCGTCGAGGTTAAGCATTGATAAATGCAGCCTGGTTGTTATTGCATACCGTAAAATATCACCTAATTACCATTGCAAATTAAGTTTGTTAAAAGTAATTAACAATTACTCAATTTTCATAAGTATTCTTATTTTATGCTTTAAATTAAAATATAAACATTAGTTTCGTTCAAAATTAAGTAATAATTATTAACTAATTTCAGTATATACTTATCCTAACTAGAACAATTGTGTGTAAACAACAGAGCTTAGTCTAGACAAAAATGTGAGGACTGCGGTAAGACAAGATAAGCTTATTAATAAGAAAACTTAATCTCTTCACAATAACATTTAATTATAACAGAGCAGCTTTCAACCTTAACAGATCACCCTCAGTGACTGCAAACAAGTAAAATACACATTAAATTACTAAGTCCTTTAACTGCCCTTTAATTAATTTTAAAGGACAGATAATTCTTTTTTTGTGATGATCTGGTGTTATTAGGCACGGGCATGGACTGGAATTAGGTACTACAATATATAGAATCTGACACAATAATAGTTAAAGAATGGCCAAAAAACATCTACTAACTTTAAACGCAAACAAAACACAACTGATGACTTTCTTACATGACATACGAACACAACTTGATATAAAGCATATATGTATAGACAATAGAAATAAATCTTTAAATATGTTCCCTTCACAGTGCTTTTGCCCCAAAGTTGAAAGAGTCCCAAAGGCCAAATACTTGGGTCTCACATTAGATGAAAATCTAAAGTGGAACCAACATGTACAAGAGATGCATAAAAAGCTGAGGCGAAGCCTCTACATAATGTTGAGAACTAGGGCTTTCTGACAGTGGACCAGAGGTGTATGCTTTACTATGCAATATCCAACTCCGTTATAAGATACGGATTAATAGGGTGGGGAGCTGCTTCGTCAACTGTCAGGAAGCCCGTAGAAATCATCCAAAAATCACTGATAAAAGTTATATACTTTATAAGGACAGAGGTCAGGTCCCTTATTAAAACAACTCAATACCTATAGAACTTATACCACAAATGAACTCTCTTTTCTTTCTAGTTAAACACTACCAGTCATTAGAAAAAGTAACAGGAATTACAATATCAGCAAAAAAAGAAACTCTTTCAGAACTTTCCATGGAAACTACTCTGAATCAAAAACATTGGAAGTATGTAGCCATAAAATTATACATTCAGCTACCAAATGATATCAACTTGACTCTGACTAAACAAACATATGTATCTAAAATCTATTCAAAACAACCAAAAATAAATCAAAAATAAAATAATATAAATAATAAAAAGATAAAAAATAAAACAATTAAATAATAAGATACAAAAAAATAAATAAAAACACTCACTATTAAAATAATATAATACAAACATAACAAATTTTCTAAAACAATTTCCCACTATAAAGAGTGCGACGCAAGGCTAATGCCTTGAAGTAAAGAGTACTTTTTCAATACAAGCACACACACTTCTTAAAGACATACATTTAAAATAAAACTATTATATTATTATATACTTATATTTCTTTATTATTTAATTACTTATATTTTATCTATTAAACCTATATATTTCTATCCTCCCTTACTCATTTTCTTTTATTTATTACTTATTTTTTATCTTTATTAAAAATAAAGGTTATAATTTTAGTATTAGTAGTTATAAGTTTTTGTATTATTATAATATTAATAAGAAGTTTTCTGCTATTATGATTTTTATATAGATAAAGGAAATATTGTTTAAAAAAATCAAGCAAACTAAAACTTACAAACTGGTAATTCTATATAATTATGGGAGAGAATTGTGTTAACTATTTTTGTTTTGCGAAACTCGGTAGTATCAAATGATATAGTTATTCTATGCTTTAAATTGAAATATAAACTTGAGTTTCGTTGAAAATTATGTAATAATTATCAGATAATTTCAATATATATACTTATCCTAACTAGAACAATAGTGTGTAAACGACTGTTGCTTGACTTAGTAATTTAATGTTCATTTTACATGTTTGTAGTCACTGAGGATGACCTCTTAAGGTTGAAAGCTGCTTAGTTATAAATAAATGTTATTGTGGAGAGATTGAGTTTTCTCATTAGTGATAATAACCAATAATGCAGTGCTCCACCAACTGCACTCATAATGATGTTATAAGATAAGCTTACTAATATATTTAATACATATACAACTATGAAATAGTTTTTTTAGGGTTTTCATAAAAGTCGCAGGTAACTACTATAAACCTTCGAAATAGCACAAGGTCTTATAAGATCCTGAAGTATGTAGCACGTTCTTAATAGTACCAAGGAGTATGTATATTTACTCCTTGATACTACATTGTTTAGTCTAGTATGAGGCCTTGATGGTTGCTCTTGGTTTCTCGCCTGCAGCTTTAGCTAAACGGTGCTTGTTATTCCTGCTTTTAGAATTTAGTATAGTTTATAAGACTACCGCATTATTTACAGCTAGCGCTTCATAATGACCAAGTCCCATTCATCAATGAAATTATTATAATCTTATATAAACAAATTATTACCGGATAGGTAATGCTTTGACTATTGGTTCAAGATCTCACAATTAGCTTTCTAGATACCCCTCTGGACTTCCAGGTGTTAAGTTTTACTGTTTATTTTAGGATTACTAAACTAAACAGTAAAACTTAACGTATATTACAGTACGTATATTAACAGCAATTTAACAGTAGAACGTAACTTAAAATTAACATACATATACTAAAACAAAATTATAATTGTTAATTATTCTTATACGCAAGTCTCTCTTATTTGATTTGCTATTTAGTGTCCTAAACAAGTAAATAGTTCAAGTTGTTACCGAATACTGAATAGTTGTTTTTAAAACCTTTTATTTACTTGATAAGCTATTTTTAAATTTATTTAGCCTTTATATATTACACACACAATATATATAATATATATATATATATATATATTATATATATATATATATATTATATATATATATATATATATATGTATGTATGTGTGAGTGTGTTTACAAACAAGTTAAAATTTAGGTATTTTATAATGAGTTAATACTTAATAATCACTGAGAACAAAATATGATAAATAATTTGCCGACGGCATTTTTTGTAATGTATGATTCGCACTTCTTATGCATACTTAAGTTATTATATTATCGTTTAATAAAATGAATAAATAATTCTTGATATTTTCAAGTAATTATTACGTACATGAAGTGAAGAGATAAAAGAATTATTAATATTAAGTAAGTATGATTAAGTTAAGTAAGTATGAAAAAGTTAACAGTGAGTGTAGGTTTGAAATTGGCAGTTTAATTAAGAGTAAGTAATTGGTAGATACATTAGTAAAATTATATGGAATACCATGTTGAAAGTAAGATGCGCTGATCTTAAATTATTAATATAATTCTATGCTAATCTAATACAAAGATAGACATAATCCTAATTATCTATGTCGTAAGACTTAAAATAAAATGTTATTGCTTTTGATATTTCGTTGGGTATTTTTGATAGTTTTATACTTAGCACACAAGGCTTATTGAAATATTTACAATTTTTTAAAAACTTTCTTCAAAAATATCGAACCAAAATAATGTTTCAAACCAAAGCGTAACAAAATGGTAAAACATGACATTTGTTGACTTACCAGGCGGAGCAGGAGGAAGGATAGGAGCCGGCGCTGGCAAACCAGCTGCAGGCCAGTGCGTGGCTGTGACGACTGCGTCTGCTCCCGGCGAATCCGTAACAGTTCTATCGGGAGATTTACGGCACAGACTCGATACGCTGAAATCGGATCTCTTGGTCTGAGCGGCCTGGTTACTCGTGGCCGTCATAATTATCGATATGCTTTACCTTTAATATTTATAATAATATACGCTATAGAGCGGCGCGAAGCACCACGCACTATCACAACGTACGGACTACTGAAGTGTAGATCAGATGAGTCAAGGTGGGGAGTAATACGATACCGCCTTCTTCAGGTACATTAGACACGCGAGTAACTCCGCCTAACTCCCAATTTTACTTGACTTAACTCCGCCTTTCTCGGAAACGCCCAACAAGTCATGCCCCCCACTCAATTTCCAATGTTCCCACTTCATCATTAATTAAACGTTACCATTTGTCTTATTTCTCATTAATGGCCGCACTGCTACTTTTTTAACTAATTTTATTTTTTCACCTCTTATTTTCATGAATCTTTTAAATACTTTTTCTGTTAATCCTATTAATCTGTTGAAGCAAGTTGTTAGGTCGTTCATCGTTCTGCTTTACTTAACCAATGAGAAGTGTCTAGAACTATATACTCGTACATCATCTACATAGACCCTTCTCATATTTTTCTATATAATCTATTCAAGGTTCATTAACTAAACATATCACGAATCAAACCCTTGTCTAATACTTACATCAGAGCACTACTGTAAATTCTACTAATCATTAAGCAAACGACCTTCCTCGAGAGACGTCAAATGATAACTATTTTCTTTTCCAAAAAACAATGTATAATCACTGCAATTGATTTTCAAATTGTTTTTTTTTTTCATTAATGACAACGCACAATTTAAAATGAGATGATAAGATTCTTGGATCAGTTTTGAATGTTTAAGTATTTTCAGACTTTTTATTGGTACATCGTGTTTTCTTGTGGTTAGTTATTCGTTGTGCCTAAAACTTGAAAGGAAAGAATTGACGCAAAATGATATTGTGGTAATGTGAATTTGGATTTATAAGAGCACGAAGTCATTTCAAAATCAAAGTCAGGTGCATGTCTCTTGAAAAAAAACTAGATATGTACATTCATTCAGTCAAGATGCACGCCAGAAACCAGATTATAAGAGCAAAGTGCAAGAATAGTGTCGAAAAATCATCATGATCAAATCAAGTATAGGGTATCTCAGAACCTTTCCTAATTACATCGGATTTAAACATATTCTAAATAATAAATAAAAATGTAATGTTATAGAAGTGGAATCAGTCCAACTGACAATAATAATCTGAATGAAAATTTTGCAAATTTTCATTTTAATGTCTTATTTCTATACGAATTGTATTAAAAAAAATTATTATAATTATAATTTTAAAAATATAATGATACTAAATTAACTATAATTAAAAGAAATTAGCTATTAAATAACTAAGTTAAGGATTTTTATAGAGTAAGATTTCATAGTTAAAACTATAAATTTATTGTATAAAAAAGATAATTTTGCATATTGTTGTAATATTTTATTGTATGTATTTTATGTAATTTTAATAAATAAATCGGCTGAAAATTTATCCACGTTGAATGGAAGAGAGGACCTTATGGTCCTAATTCTGCGAGGTTAAATAAATCAGTAATCAATCAATCGCTACGCTCATCTTCCCTACTTCGGACTCGCTATATTCGTCCCCAGAATATAAAATTCGCCAAATTTATACTACGTCCACAATTTACTACTTATAGTAAATTTGTACTACGTACCAAATTTAACACGTCTTCAGAATCGATCCGCACGTCCTCAGATGGTATAAATATATCCGTTTTATTCCAAGTGGTCATCCTTCCAGGCACTGAATACGCTCAATGCTGCTTAACTTTTATGATTCAACAAAATCATGGATATATACTTGTTATATTGAAGCAAAGCTTGGTGTACTTATAAATTAAGTAAAGGTTTATTCTTGTACCGCCTTTCAAATCAATTGGATTATTTTCCGATATTTTAAATATTTTTATAAACGTACTCAAGACATTCGATAAAAAAAAATATTTTCCAGATATCTCAACTATACTTATAGACTGATTTAGTACAAAGTTTCAACTCTCTAGCATAAATACACTAGGAGCTATACGATGATACAAACAATACAAACAATTTTGTGAAAACCACTCAGGAGGCCTAAAAAACACCTAATACGGATAATTCCGGTGACATTCCGGTTTCGGTTTTTTTTGCAATAACACAGTCTAAATGAGGAAAAGAAAAAAAATAATTTATATAATTTACACATTCTATAACACAGAAATCGGAAAAAGACTTTGCCTGACTTGGATTTTCGAGTTTAACGTTAATTTTCTTGCTAATGCTAATCCAGTACTTGCTCTGGTTTTCAGTTTGTCTTCACAGTCGGAAGTAACTCTTGTCGGAGTAGTACCTTGCTTGTCAATTTTCCGGTTTTTTCAATAAACATGTTTATACTTGAGGTGTTTTAAAACTATACTCGCCTTCGCTTATATTAAGTTCTGCACTACATTATAGGAAAGGTAAATCAATAATTACAAATTATTGATGTGTGTGTATTGTGCATACAAATACACACACCCACACACACGCACAAACACACACACACAGACATATATATATATATATATATATATATATATATATATATATATATATATAATATATATATATATATATATATGACACAATATAATTGTGCGAGAGAACACCAAGGAAATGTAACAAGCAAAATGCAATGCTACATCTGGGAACTGTTCCATCATTCGACATTCGTCATACTTTGGCTCGACATAATTCATGTCCCACTCTGTTTCGTTACGTCTAATCAGGGCGCCGACAGAGCCTAAACTTACTCTGACCTTCAATTAATTCCGAAGCCGAGCGGTGCTCTCTTACCCCCATCATGTATGGCAAGTAAAACATTATATTCTTCGGAATTAATTGAAGGTAAGAGTGAGTTCAGGCTCTGTCGGCGCCCTGATGAGTTAGACGTATAACGAAACAGAGTGGACATGACATTATGTCGAGCCATCAAGTATGACGAATGTCGAATGATGGAACAGTTCCCAGATGTAGCATTGCATTTTGCTTGTTACATTTCCTTGGTGTCTCTCGCACAATTATATTGTGTCAACTATTCATGTTTTGCAAAACTCGGTAGTATCAAAATGATAATATATATATATATATATATATATATATATATAATATAATATATATAATATATATATATATATATATATAATATATATATGTAATATTATATATATAATATATATAATATATAATATATATATTCGAGTAAACGTTACTTTTTATAATGTATATGTTTTTAAAGTGTCTCTATTGTTTTCTATACTTTATATATATATATATATATATACATATATATATATATATATATATATATATATATATATTAATATATATATATATTATATATATATATCCAACAAATACACCCAACAACACGCAAGCTTATAAGAACGTATTTAGTTCTTTTTTTTTGTTTTGGACCTTTAAATGACGTAGATTCCCTAAAAAAATAATGGCCCCCGGAAGTTAGTACTTTTATCTGCTCAGGTGGTGACTGTCCCAAAACTGGTATTTTATGCATGTGATGTACAAATTTACAGTATTTTAATACCATATACACTGGTATTAATTTATATGCATGTAAATATATGTGTGTATATAAATTATTATATGTATGTATATCAGAAATTTAATGCCTGTCTTTTATTACATCCAAAATTATTAAAAAGATTTTAATTACTCTGAGGGACTAGTTATACTTTCTTTAAATCTATTTGGTTGTACAAAGTTATGACGACTTTAGGTCTTTGCGTTAATTTTATGACAAAGCCGACGTTTCACTACTTTCTCTTTGGGACGCGTATATCTTTAGGGATGTAGTACATTATGGATAAGTTCTACAACACGTGAAAATGAACAGTTTCAAAGGAATGTTATTAATTAAATAGGACAGTTATGCCTCCCGCCTCCCACAGTGGAAGCGAAACGACAAATTCATTATGTACGTTGACGCGGTACAACCGGAAGACCTTAATCGTCAATTATAGTCTCCCAAAATTTTGAATTATCTGAAAAATTATCAAAACTTCCTCAGAGAAAATTAATGCAAATCTGTTTATTTTTGTTCCAGGCTGGGGTTTGCAAGCAAATCATAGTAAGTTTAATTTATATAGTTGTAACTAACTAGCAGCTAATTTTAACAGTGTTTTTATATAATTGTCAAAAAATTGTTTAAGTTGTATATTGTCAACAATCAGGGTATTTTGTTAGTATTATTAATTAATAAATACCTTTTTTATATCCATTCCAAACCGTTTCGCTATTATTATAATACGCATTTTGTTAATTTTTCAGGTTTTTGTACCTTACTTGAATAAATCGGTTTTATTAACTACAAATGTTATATTTAGAGTCACAAATTTTGTTTCTTTAAAGAAAGCTTATAAAGTGTCCTAAATAGTTATGCTATTTAGGAAACTATTTTTAACACTTTTTTTAATTTTTACCCACGCCTCCTATATTTTTAATAGGCCTCCCTTACTTAAGCACTAGCAAATACTTTTAGTTATGACTTCAGTTAGGTTTAATCTACAAGAAGTTCCCGACTCTATTGAAATAATTGACAACCCTGAAACCTTACTTATAGCTCATTCTGGTTCTTAAAAAGCTTTTTATTATTTTGAGTTTTGATAAACTTCTTTCACAACTTGCTACCGAGACTGTAATTGTTAGTAGTATTCGGTAAGGTGTAGTAACGTTAGGAATTACATCCGCTAATTACATTCGCAATAAAATAAATAGTGTAGAATGTAGACAAACACCACAATTTAGGAGAACAAGTAAGTTTTATTTTGGTATTGTGATCTAATTGATCTAAAGTGAACGTATAGATTAAATAGTGGTATATATGGTGATGAAATATAAAGTGAACGTAGATCAATTAGTGGTACATATGATGATGAAATCTAAAGTGAACGTATAGATTAATTAGTGGTATATATGGTGATGAAATATAAAGTGAACGTAGATCAATTAGTGGTATATATGGTGATGAAATATAAAGTGAACGTAGATCAATTAGTGGTATATATGGTGATGAAATCTAAAGTGAACGTAATAGATTAATTAGTGGTATATATGGTGATGAAAATATAAAGTGAACGTAGATCAATTAGTGGTATATATGTGATGAAAATCTAAAGTGAACGTATAGATTAATTAGGTATATATGGTGATGAAATATAAAGTGAACGTAGATCAATTAGTGGTATATATGGTGATGAAATCTAAAGTGAACGTATAGATTAATTAGTGGTATATATGGTGATGAAATATAAAGTTAACGTAGATCAATTAGTGGTATATATGGTGAAAATAATAAAGTGAACGTAGATCAATTAGGTGGTATATATGGTGATGAAATCTAAAGTGAATGTTTAAGTTTATAATTCATATATAAACATGAAATATAACCCTCAGAAGATACAATTGAATACACACAGCATGTTTTAAGATACATAAAAACTACACGACTTCCATTAATGTAATTACGTCTATTTTATAGAATCACGAATTTTAAAATAAAAATTATAACAATGATAATTTCAAAGGACAAACTAGTTATCTAACCTTGTACGTACTCAATACTTCATTCGGTTTACTCCCCAATTATTTTGTACTACATGTTATTTTGTGACAAAAAATTAACTACAATTAAATACGTTTGAATTCCCATACATTTATTTTTTGTCGTTATTTCAAGGTTTTGGGACTGAACATGCGCAGTAATTTAATACTGAATTATACTATAACGTTTAGTAGTGAAGTTGTTAAAAAAATATATTAAATTAAGTTCTTGGGTGAGCATAAATGGAGTCCATCTTCGAAAAAAGAAAAATAAAGAGTTTTTTCACAGAAAACTTTGTTTATTTACGAATTACGCACAGCGCTTTCTATCTGACAAACAAATAAATTAAAAAAATCAAAGATAACTAAATAATGATAAAAAATTATTTAAATATTATATAATATTAAATATTATTTGCTTATTTATTATTATTATTTTGCTATCTTTATTTTTTTTATTTTTGTTTTCTCTTATTTGTTTTCAGGCACTAATGATGACCCTCTTGTTTGGTCGAAAGCGCTTTGCGTAATTTGTAAATAAACAAAGTTTTCTGTAGTAAGACTCTTAATTTTTTTTCTTTGGATTAAATTATTTACAAATTTTTTCAAAGTCAATTTGCTTACCGAAATGGGTGGGGCAATTTAAAACTGAAGAGGTGCCATGAGGAATAGGGTAGTACATGTCATTTACTTAAGCCAGTATAAATAAGTTAATAAAAACTGGGGTGCAGGTTACCTTACGACATTTTCTCTCAAATTTGGATTCGCTTTTCATGTCCTTAGAGTGTCATTGAGGGAAAAACCTAAAGGTCGTGTTACTACGTTCTCGTTCAAGCTCAGAATAAAAAGTTAGGTAACTTTTAAGGTGTAATAACTTCGGCCTAGATAAGCTCGACATCAAAATAAAAAGTTAGCCCAACGTCAAGGGCGAAAATTCCTCCTCCATCACAATATAGCAGGAGTTTTCCGTAACACAGACAAGCGCACACCCACACACAGACGACATGATACAAATTACTCATAACGTCCTAAAAATGCTTAAAACGAATAACTAATGAGGAACTAAAACAATTTTCAACTCCATTGATCAATTTTTCGATTATTAACAATTTATTGATTGAAAGGTGAATTAAATTTTGTTTGAGAAAGGTTAACAAGGTTTGAAAATTTTCAATTAGCACAATTTATTTGCACAAAAATAGAAGGAGTAATGTGCGACGCAGACAGGTATCATGATGAAAACAACTCAGACCAGATGGGGGTCAGAAAACCCCTTAGGGGTTTAGAAAAACCCCTAAATTTGATAAATAAAAGAGATAATTTGTAGGACTGTATTTATATCAATTTTTTCTTACTGGTACTGAAATAATAATGAAGAAATATTGCAAACTAAAAAAATCATGGAATATCATTTTGTCACCCTCATTACATAAAAATAACAAGGGAATCTTATAACTCTCAATTATTTAACCTGAATTAGACTGAATTCTCCTCAATAAGAATGTCAAATGACCAAACAAAATCACCAGGTCTACATCGGAATGGAAACGGGTAGTATCTCAGATCTGATGTTAATACAGCTCTTTATCATGTTCAGTGACTGTAACAACTGAAAATATTCCAATAGAAAATGTACTGAGAAGAAGGAAACAAACCATGGAATGAATAACCACTGTTTATAATGGCTGCTTTTTTGAATATTCATCTATTAACTTCATTTTTTACTTTTATCAATGCATAAAATAGGAAAGTTTTGGATTTGCTGATGATACTGTAATAGAACTCTCTCTTTAAACTAGAAAAATATGATGGCTTTATGTAAAAAATAGAAAGATAATTTTAATGGCTAAAGAATATGAAAAGAAAAGCAAGCCTATTTATTCGTTCAACTATGGATACAAGAATAAGAAATATTTACGCTTGAATGTATTTTAACTATGAGACATAACATTATATTCGCCTCCTTGTTTTTTTAGTATGGTATGATTATCATCCAATTGTTTGTGCTTATCTTCTGATTGGTCTATTATTGTAGTATTGAATTAATTCCCTACATTTCTTTTGTAGTAATGCGTGAAAAATTTATGATATCAATTGAAATGTAATTTAGAAGGAATTTGCCGATGTCTATTTTATACTGTTGCGCTAATTATGTATTAAGTGATTCCTCCGGATAGGAGTTTTTACTATTTTTGACAAAAATAATATAGAGATGAAATTAAATTGTTTTATCGTGATTATTTAACGAAAAATATAATATATGATATGACACAGAAAAGGATACGATATATAGTTCAGTACGATTTGAGTTCTTGAATTATAAGAAGTTAATGTTAATTTAATAAATTTTAGTTTTACCATTTTGTGTGAATCAATTCATTACATTGATCAGGTCACCTTCTACATATTCCGACACTGCTTGTAGTACCCTATCTTGTTTTTAATATACCAGTCACAGTCAAAACGAATTTCTTCGATTATCAATATAATCTGATAATAAGTATAAAATTACAGTAACCTATATAGTGCAATATCCAGTAATAATATCCACTGGGAGCTGCAATAATAATAGACACACACACATTCATATTCAGACAACTTTGTAAAAACCTCTCAGGAGGTCTTAAAAACACCTGAAGTAGATAATTCCAATTGAAAGGACATATTATTGAAGGCAATTTCAGGTAAAATCCAAGTTTCTAACTTTTTGCGAACACAATACTTTTTTACCTACGATACAAAAGATAAAAATTAATAATTTGCCACATTGTTTAAATAAATGTCATAACTAATTTAATTTTTTTATTCGTCTGAAACCTGTAACAAATACACGAATAAAAAATAACTAAATGAAAGTGATATAGGTTCATTTTGGAAGTAAACATCCTGCTATTTGTCACCATATGGGTTTATTTCTATTGTAACTACCTTAATAGAAATTATATTGACAGGAAAACATCATTTAACTTATATATTTACATGTCTGCGGGTCTCAAGTATTACTAACAAATAATATAGGAATGAGGGGTGTACCTTGACGGATCCCCGTATTATGGACGACCCTCTACCACTTCCGCAGTTGGTTAAACTGTATTCTTAATTTATTTATAATACAAACTATATAATTAGTAAATTATAAAACACTCTTTTAAGAGTGTTGTTTTCTTAATTGACATTTTTAATTGTGTCTCGTATGGTGATAAACGATTAACCGATTTTCCGAATGTGGAATCGAAATGGAGACCACTTAGAGGATATCTTATGATACAATGATTAAATGATGATGTAATTAACAAAAAGAAGGGTCTAACTCACATTTGTTCAAGCAGCTTCATCAAATGGAATAGAGACTTTGCTATTAGTCTTGCCTATTCAAACCAAGCCAAGCCAAACATGCATGACATCTGACTTGTTCGTGTGATTGTAAAAACCAAATTCTGAGTAGGGTACCGTTTTCGAATAAAACCGGTCCGGAGTCGATACAACCATTCTAACTAACCATAAAGGTGATAAAACATAATAAATAACCAGATAAACTAAAGTGTGGTTGAAAAACAACGAATTTCGAGTAGTTTTCCGTTTTCTATGTTATTGGGTCTTTGGATTGAATGAAGCCGATCTGAAAGTTGAGAACTAATTTCAAAGTAGTCTTAGCCAGGGTTCCAAGGTTTGAATGTCCGTAACGGTGATATTTTTATCGTTATATTTACACTATACTAAAGTTTATAACTATAAATGATTCGGGCTCTGAGGTCTGAAAGCCGGGAAATTCCTTTGAAATGCGCGCTTTTTAACAATCCGGTTTAAACCAAATAATTTCATGTTTAACTTTCCGGTCAGGGTCAATACTTCAAAACCTGCACTATGCAGTAGCATTACTACTCATTACTCAATTTTTTCGGGGGATGAGGGAATGTGCCAAATTATTTTAAAAGTTAGCATAAACAGAGCTTTAAATTAGGACGAATAATGACTTGGAGTTCGGTACACATTACAAATACATCACCCTGATTACTCAACTCCATACGAAGCTCTAGCGATCAAATTGGTATCTACTCCCCCCCCCCCAAAGTCGACCACTGGGATACCCAATTATTTTTTTGGTCGTCGTCTGGCATGTATGGTGATCTGATTACCAAAATACGTTTTTACGGTAAATTTAAAGAGTTAAATGTGGATCATTTCTGAAATTGTGTCATGTCCTGAACAACTTAATACCAGTATCATTGAATTCCGGCAATTTTCCCCAGACCTTTATTTTTCCCATACAATGTATTTAAAAGTGAATTATGGTGTACCAGGAAGCTTATTACTTTTCCTCACCTTCTTATACAGAAGGTATAAGAAGGTATATAGAGGAAAAGTATTGGTTTCACCCAAAAAATGTTACCCGAGATTTCACTTGAATTATCCATTTTAGGTGTTTTAGGACCATCTGAGCCGATTTCAGCTTGATGTCTGTCTGTGTGTGTGTGTGTGTGTGTGTCACGCATAACTCCCACTGTGTTTATGCTAGATAGTTGAAATTCTGTACAAAAATCAGTCTTTGGGTACAATTGTGCTGCCCGGAATATCAAAATTTTATGTCACCATTAACCCATTTCCTTAGTCAACAAAAATTTTAAAAAATCGTAAAAAAACCTAAAAATGACCCGATGAACTTGAAATTTAGCAGGAATATACCTCTCAATATCTTCCGAATTTCGTTTTGATATTGGCTACCATTTTGAAATTATTTACTTTTGAAATTTAAAATTTTGACGCTTAATAATACCAAAAGTATACACGTGTTTTTGACATATAACGTCGTTGTAACCGCAAAGAAAATAGGAACAAATATAAAAAACTCCGATCAAAATCTACTTATTAGTAAAAAAGTTATAAGCGAACTTAATTATTTATTAGTGCGACACTTTTGTTAAACGTAAAAGGTTGTTTACATTTGTCAAGGTTACAAATTTCCACCAAAAATTCAAATAATTTAATAAAACCGAGTAAAAATCAGAACTTTTTCTCATTTAAGATTATGCGAAGTTTAACGTTCTTGTATACTTTTTTATACGGGTACGGGATATCTCTGAAGTTTAAAAACACTAGGCCATTTAACCATCCTATTCTGAGGACGAGCGAAGCGAGTCCGAAGTTGAGAAAAAGTTCCGAGGTACCCCGCACCCGATTTTTTTTAATTATAAATGGGTAATAGTCCTTATGTATGCTAAACGATAGCTCGAGAAAAAATTACCGAAATTTAATTATATCGGTATTAAATTGTCTGGAATATGTTATAATCTCTGTAATAATTAATACAAACGTTTGCTCTAATTTAACTTTTTAAAGTTAGCGTAGAAAAAGACTTTATGGGAATCAGATCACCATACATGCGAGACGATTACCAAGAAAATAATTGGGTATTTGAACTTCCAGTGGTCAACTTAGTCTACCTCCACTAATACAAATTTTATTGTGATGGCTCCACACGAAGCTTGCTTGATGCGCATGCTAGTATATCCGTATCGTCTTTAGGTTAAAATGACTATCCTTTAAGGGGTCCTTAAACACGTCTTTGATAACAGCTTAAGTTTAAGGGTCAACACGAATATTTTTTTATATCCGACTTTCAAATAAATTAAATGTGTCCTAATAATATATATAAAGCAGGTGGGTTAATTATTTATTATAGTTCTTTTTTCAGATATTACAAAAACGCAAATAAATTTAAAAAATTCCTATAAATTATGCCAAAAAAGGGACGGATTTATAATGCAATTAAAATTGATTTTATTTTACGATAAAAAGGACTAAGTGGAAATGCATTTATATTTCAAGCGACTTGTTGCATTACGCATAGAATGAGAACAACTCATTAACAAATATAAATTATATATATATAATAAGAAATGCAGTTATGAACTTGGTTTGCTACGGTGCGAGTTAAATTTATATGGAAGATAGAATTGTCCACAATAAGATAAATTGTCAATTAAAATAATTGGGACTGTATGCACCTGCACTTCGCCTCCATTCTTTTTTTTAAGGAACTTTGCCTTTTAACATTGTTTTTACTTTCTACGCTTATTATACGGTGTATAGGAAAAGTTTTTTTTTTGTATTCTCTGTTAAAATCACAAACAGGGATTAAACCAAAATTATAATTTCATCAATCGCTTAGAATTTTCGTTGGTAACAAAAAGTAGTAAAAATCGCACAAATTTAATTTATTTTTATGTAAATAATGTAGAATATCCGTGATATTATAACCGTAATAGCTTACAAGTAGAATGATGTTCGATTTTTTTGAAAATTTTCGACATATGTCTTTGTCTTTATCAGAATAGGCAGGGATTTCCGATTGACTCTCACTGTGAAGTCCCTTTTGCAGTATCTACATGTGTTTATACATATAATATTAATAATATATATAATAATATATATATAATATATATATATATATACAATATATCAAAATTACACAAAAAACAATCACAAAACAAGGGACGTGTTTTTAGGATGACATTTGCTATTATTCTAATATAAATTAAATAAATGCCCGTTTTAGGGCCTTCGGCCCAATCAGGGTATTCACCCTGCGGGAACCACCCTCAGGTGGGTTGCATCTAACTACACTCTCTAAGATTAATTAAAGTTGCGAAATCATTTTAATACAAATACTATTCATAAGATCTTAGAGCATAGCCGGGCTGCGACCCGGACCTCCGTGCGAAATCGAACGCCTTTACGATCACGGCCACGGAGGCAGATATATTCTAATATAATTCTAAATATAATAATGGAAGGTGTAAGCAATAATAAGGCACTATAAAATAAAGTAATAAAGGCTGTTTCTCTAAATTCTACTAGATATAGAATAAATCTGGAAAAAAATGAAAATGAATGCATTAATATGATGGATACCGTGGAATAGAAGTACAAATTAATATTTTCGTCATATAAATAAAATATTTATTCTATAAATAAATATTCTATAAAAATTGTTTTTTCCTTCGGTTTACAGTTAGCCTTTTAGACACTATACATTCCAACAAAATGCATGTCATTGAACGAGGCTTTCCTACCAATAGGTTTACAAAAACTATATAGGAGCATGTAATACAAGAAGTTTACTATAAAAGTTTACATAAAATGTGCTCATCCATTTATATATATATATATATATATCTCGAAAACCATAGAGATACATTACAAGAGGTGCCCTATTGGTTGAGTTTTGAAACATTGAAAAAGTAACCTGAACACCTTCGACTACTAATCAAATAAACAGAACAAAAATACAGACTCTTTCATAGTAGAACGTTTAAAATACAAATCAAACACAAAAAATGTGAGGGAAGACGAAAACAATTATATATTATAACCTTAACTCACTCTTTCACACCTGTAGAGGAGGTTTTAATGAGGTTACACAGAGCCCTAAGACCTCAAAAAGACGTTCAGGACTCTCAATGTAATGAATAGCCCATGCAAGAAGTATATTCTCTATGTCGAAAACCATATACAGTTTCCTCTTCATATTTTAATGAAATACATGATAAAAGTTAAGATAAACAATCCACAATGCGAGCGAAGCGAACCCGTAAAAAAATGCATGTTTTTAAAGGAGGATTCTGGGAGTCCCTCTTTTCCTACGCCCCGGGAACAAAGTTCTAAGTTACCTCACGTTGAAACTTTTCCTTATTACAATATAACCTGCTTCACTCGTTCTCAGAATGTACAAGTCCTTAAATTTATACTGCAACACTTTTTCGGACTCGCTTAGCTCGTCCTCAGATAGTAATTTTTTTTTTTAAAAACCTTTATTTGAAAATATACAATTATTATTCAACATATTTATACTAGCCAGTTTTATCCCTCCACAAAAATAAAAAATATCTTGTGCGTGGAAGGAAGGTACTTGTCTCGCTATTACATGCTTTATAAACTAAGTTATCACTAATTCAGAATCTTTTAACTATATCCTAGATCTAATTATTACACTTTATTATATTTATTACATTTAAATGTAGGGACATACTCACCTTAAATACACTTACTAACACACTGTAGTACATATGCATACATCACATATTACACATACATATGCACATACCACATAAATACTTACTATCACACTTGTAATATACTATAACACACACAACATGTAACAAATGTACATACATACAAAGACACCACACCACATACATAAATATACACACATATAGATATATACATGCAGACATACATACACATACATATACACACATATAAGATTCATACATACACACAACATACATACATATCTACGCTTGGTCATTGTTGCTGTCCTTGAGTTGTACTTCTAGTAAAAATAATTTTTAGTCTTTTTTGAAAGTATCTCTTTGTCGGGTGTCTTATGTGATTGGGTAAGTTGTTCCATAGAGTCGCTGCTCTGTACTGCCATTGTCTTTGTGCTGTCGTTGTGTCTGTAAATTGGTTGTTTGTATAGTTGGTGGTCTGTGCCTCTGGTGCTTACATTGTTGTACTCAGTCAGATGAAAGTGTGTTTGCCGTCGTATATTCTAATTAAGCATTGCTGTTTCGTACATGTAGTCAGTCCTTCAGTATTGTCAGTTTGATTAAATAGGGAAGCTGTAGTTCATATTTTTTTCTAAAGAAATAAATGGCTTATGGCTTTTTGCTGCATGAGTAAGCCTTTTTAGATGTTTCAGTAGCTGAGCCCCATGCCAATAGTACTCATAGCTTATATATGAGTCTACTAAACCCAATTACTAAAGTACTAAAATACATCAATTTCATTCCCAGCGTCACTCATCCAGCACTGCCGCACTCGAGGCTGCTTAACTTTTATGATCCAACAAAATGTACATATTTATTACGCAAAGGTATATACGCGTACCAAAATAATCAAATTTTCCGACTTTCACAAGTCATCTGATGAAATTTAAGTAATACTGATAATGAGATGAAACGTGGCACATATGATAGTCTTATACTTGGCTACATGCGTGTCAAATGGCAACATCTCTAGCTAATTGCAACATTTTTCCGCGTTTTATGGATTTTTCGAAATTTTCGTGTCATTATTGCAGGTGAAGTTATATAAAAAAATATTTTTATGATTGCTCAACTACACCAATGGACTGATTTGTGTACAACGTTTCAACTTTCTCGTATATAAATGATACTACAGCTATGATAATAACAAATACAGTCATACAAACATATATACAAACACACGCATACACATGTACACACACACATACAGACAGAAAACTTTGTCAAAACCATTTAGGAGGCCTTGAAAACACAAAAAACGGATTATTTAGGTACATCCCAGTTTTGGATTTTTTTTTTGAAAACTCTCTTTTCCTATAAACCTACGGTATAAATGAAAAATGTAAAAATAACATTTAAAAGCAAACTTGTTTTTAGCACAACTTAAATCAATTTAAATAATTAAGGATATTTAAATATTATCACAAAGGTCCAACTCCACGTGCTAACTAAAATGATAGCTGTAAGCTAGCATAGCTTTATAGGTGTTTGCATAGAAAAAATACATAAACATGAATTCAATGCATTTATGACGTGCTAAAGTGGTATTTATCTATTTTCTGAAGGTGTGAATACTTAGTCAATATTACACTGAAACTGCGTGCAATGGGTTTAAATAAATTATATTATCTAAATCTTTACCTGGTGCATTAAAAAAACTGCAGGAGTGTTTTAACTTTTATGAAATATTTGAGAAATAACAGCCCTTCACTGGATATTAACAGTTAATAGTCATGATATTTTATCATAAAAGTTAAATAGTTAGTAACCTTTTTCTCTTTTGTAAAACGTTTACCACTTGTAATTATTCACAAAAATATTGTTTTGCAGTAAACCGTTTAAAACGCATTTCGTGAGGTCTGACTGCATGAATTTTCTCGGTAGATATTAACTGGTTATCGTTTTTAATCTCTTTGGAAGATAATTTATGCTTTATTCGTTTTCTCTAGTGATTGTGTGCATGTGCAAAATGCTCTGATTGGGACCTGAATTATCATCATGTAATGAAAGGCAACATAAATGATTTATGTTAAGGTTAATCAAGGAACAAGAACAAACTAGGGGCATTAAGGAGTCTGGCGCTCATATCCCTAAGCTGATGTTCGTTCAAATTGAAATTCATGAGTTGTTTTCTATACATACGCGTATTTTAGCCAGACCTGATAAGAAGATGGGTGTATTTAGTGACGTGTTAGTAGAGTTTTTTTATTACAAAAACTGATGAAAGTGTTATCATTGGTATACATTTCACATACATTAATCACTGAATCGAAAAGGCGTTCATAGGAACGCTTTTTCGATTCAGCTAATTCAGTTTAACCTTATTACTTTTCCTCATTTATACCGTAGGTATTACTTTTCCTCATTTATACCGTAGGTATTACTTTCCTCATTTATACCTAGCATTATCTATTTATACGTAGGTATTACTTTTCCTCATTTATACCGTAGGTATTACTTTTTTCCTCATTTATACCGTAGGTAATTACTTTCTCATTTATACCGTAGGTATACTTTTCCTCAATACCGAGTTTAATTTACCGTAGGTATCACTTTTCCTCACTTATACCGTAAGTATATAGGAAAAGTTGACACAATGTAATTGTGCGAGAGACACCTAGGAAATGTAACAAGCAAAATGCAATGCTACGTCTGAACTGTTCCATCATTCGACATTCGTCATAATTAAAGGCTCGACATAATGTCATGTCCCTCTCTGTTTCGTTACGTCTAACTCATCGGGGCGCCGACAGAGCCTAAACTCACTCTGACCTTCAATTAATTCCGAAGAATATAATGTGAAGTATTTACCAAAGTGAGTTTAGGCTTAGTCGGCGCCCTGATTAGTTGCCGCCCTGGCTAGTCCGTTTGGCTGTCGGACTAGCCAAGCGAGTCCGAAGCAGGGAGGGTGAGCCTTGTGAATCCGATGTGATGAGGCAAAGTTATACCCCGTATCCGATTTTTGTGTTTGATTTAGTTTAACCTTTTTTCCTGAAAATCTGTGCATGAGGTTTTATTGATCTTCATTTATTTCGCTTCTCAACATCCCGAAAGAAGGGACAAATATTGCATTAACGAAAAACGTAGCATCCACTATTTTCATCTAATCGACGTGTCAGCTCCTGTAGGTCTCAAAAATCTTTAAAAATTGGAGTCTGTTTGTATTTATGTATGTATACATATATGTATGTATAAGCGAATGGATGTGTTTATCTCGGTTTATCTCAATCTAGTGATTTAATGTCGATAAAACTTGGCACCAAAATCAAGTCATAATATTCCAACTCGGCATATATCTTAAGAACTGATAATAATGATGTATTCTGAGTACAATGCTCTCTGTTTATATATTTTTTCTCAACCACAGCTGGCAAGACAGAATTATTGAGATATACATGAGTGGACATTAATTGAAAAACGCTACAGCTCAAATTGCTGATCTAATTTCAATAGAAAATGGTTCAAAATTAAGTCTAAATAAGTGGAAGATGATCTCAAAAAATAAAAGGAAGAACTGATAATAAGATTTTAATTTTATTAATAAGATTAATAATATAAGATTTTAGGATTAATTTAATTCGGTATATCAAAGTGCTGTCATTTTATTTTTTTTTAAATTACAAGAAATGTTTGTTTAATTAAAAAGGATTTTTTTTATTTCAATGAGGACTCGACCACATCTTTGGCTTGCGTATTTAACGCAATATTTTCACATTTATGGGAACTTTTCATTTCTTTTGTTAACAAACTAACTTAAACTTATTATGATGCTCCAATGTTATTTTTTTACCCTGGGGAGGGAAGGCTTGTTTTATTTTATAAATACCTCTATAAATAATTACATTAATTATAAATACAACAATATGAGGTTACATGTGCTAAACGGATTACGCCTTACTACCACATAATATGAAATTCTAGGTTACAATTATAAATTTAAATAAAATTTTAAGTTTTTTTAGAGTGATTAAAACTAATTTTCTTTCATATATTTAAATTTTTTAAATTTAGATATATTTTTTTAAATATTATTTGTCATGGTAATATAAATTAGTAAATATTTTAGACAATAGATATAATTTATAATGTAGAAAAAAGTTCGCATATTATAAAAGATCGTCTAAAAACATAACCTTGTTGGTTCAAAAAAGTAGTTTGGACCCATCAATTAACATAGTTACGATATGCAATTTTCGTGCAAATAGGAACCAAATAAAAGGAAACAAATCCTGACCGAATTTGATTCCTTTTTTTGCTACCTCTATGTACTTATGTATCTTCTATAGTTACTCATGTATGTTATGTACTATCAAGGTAACTAATCATTGAATATGTGTATTTTAGTAAATTACACCCTGGCTGTATAAGATGGCCACCCTATTGTTATGTTTGCGTTGAGAATATTTGATTAATTAAATTATATGTGCTGCGGTGATGAGAGGTTATTATGACCACATCCTGAGTTTGCTGAAGGACACGGTTAAACTAATATTTGTGAAACATACTCTCAATAATTATGTTTTAAATAAAATGAATTGTTTGCTGTAGTGTGAGCTAATAAGTTTTGAATTTTAGTAAAACTAAATAAGAATTTTTTTTTTTGCCCGGATTATCCGCTTTGACATCTAGGTCCTTAGCGGTAAGAAATTTGTTATATTTATTATAAAACTAGGTGTAATTTTGATAATTTTACAAAATGTAATTCTTTACAAAAACATTCCCTTTTTAAGAGAGGTTGAAATTTGTGATAAAAAGTACAATTTTCTTCATACGGTACCATTTTGAGTACGCGTTACAAAATATTAAATTTTATCTAAGAAAAATTTAGCTTCCATATCAAGCAAAAGCTTTTAATTAATTAACTAAAAGTTAGTTAATTAACCTACTTCTTGGAAGTTTTTTTGTGGTTTCCACGGATGGTGTTGCGCATATGTATATTATATATATATATATAATATATATATATATATATATATATATATATATTATATATATATACATATATATATATATATATATATAATATATATACATATATATATAATATATATATATATACATATATATATAATATATATATATTATATATATATATATATATATATATATATATATATATATATATAATATATTATATATATATATACATATATATATATATACATATATAATATATATAATATATATATATATTATATATATATTATATTTATATAATATAAAGTAAAGAGGCTGAAAATTTTAACTTAAACTAGGCAATTTATCATGCGCCTTTCTTTCCCTGAAATATCATATTACTGTTATATAGACAGGGGCAGGCGACAATGTTTACTACCATACATTCTTTAGTAATAATTTATAATAATCTGTCGTTATAATTAATAAAAAGTATCTTATTAATTAATTATAATCTATTTAGCTACATTATACATTTACTATTAAATATTAAAGTGACAAAAATGTAATTAATTATTCATTTTACAATTTATAGAAGTGCTACACGATTAATAAAAGACACGTTTAGCAATGAATAAAATTAACATAATTAAGGTATTAATAGATTGTTTTATTAAATGAACTAGATATCTTTAAAACTAGTTTTATAAAGGAAGTACGACTTGATTATAAATTTTTCTTTTTCTTACGTTTTAAAGTAAGCGCGAAGAAAAGGATTGATTATAATAAGCTCAATTTTGCTTTCCGAATTCGTGCCTCCCTGTTGCCGCTTTTTCTGGCCACATAATTATTTTCCTGTAGTATAATATATATATATATATATATATATATATATATATAATATATAATATATATATATATATATATATATATATATATATATATATATAACTTTTCAAGGATTAATGCATTTTTAAAATTTTTGCTGAGTCATTATTTTGGTTTAATGATGTCATACGCATTTCATAAAACAACGAGGTTATTAAATTTTATATTTTAAAGTTTCAGATCATAAAAAGTTCCTGTGCGCTGTAGAATATTAATATTAATTATATTAATGAAGCCTATATTTAATAATAGTGGTATAGAATTATTTAGTTTAACATACATTTTATATGTATATATATATATATATTAATATATTATTATATATATTATATATATATTATATATTATAATATATTATATATATATATATATAAACATTCTCCCCTACCCCTCCATGATCCTAACCTCATTAGCTTATTTTTTCTTTAGAAATTCGCTCTAATTTCCTAATAAATGGTGCCCGCAGTCCAGGCAACTTTCCTTTGGCAAATTTCCTTCCTGCTTGATATTTTGTTGTATGCTGTAGATATATGTAAATCTTCAGCTTGTAAATAAATTGTGTCCACTCAAAGTACTCAAACCCAGGGTTTCCAAGTTCAAATATTATGCCGGGGATACATTTTTATCGTTTTATTTTCACAATAAAAGTTTACAGCTACAAAATAGTTTAGCAAGCCGGGCGATTTTTTTTTGCAATACTTTCTTGCTTATGAATCCATTTCTTGCTTATCCATTATTACTACTTAGTTTATACAATTTTGCATAGGAAATGCGCTAAATAATTTATAAATAATATAAACTGAGCATTATATGAGAGCAAATAATCCAGTGCATTGCAGAATTTCGAATGAATATGTATTTGTATATCTGGTGGAAAGCATACGCGCATTCGAAAAAACGTTTAATAAATTGTAATGCTACTGGTCAACTTATAAGGCAAGCATTACCGTAAACTTAATCAAGAAATGGATTAATGAGCAAGAAAATACGTATTGCTAAGTAATTTTCTTTGTAAATTCACTTAAATTAAATAAACAGTTAACCTCTACAAAAATATATTTCTTTATAGCAAAGCGCTTTCAACCTAACAAGAGGTCATCCTCATTGCTAGCCGTTGATTAAAGAAGAGGGTGATGGATGAGTCTTATAGATCAGATATCAAAGATAGACATCAGAGATAGATATAATATAAGATATCAGAGATAGAGGGTCTATCTTTGATATCTGATCTATAAGACTCATCCATCACCCTCTTCTTTATTCAACGGCTAGCAATGAGGATGACCTCTTGTCAGGTTGAAAGCGCTTTGCTATAGAAAATATGTTTTTGTGGAGAGACTTCTTTCTCTTTTATTAAGATGAACTCCATTAACGCTCACCTTAGTTCTTCAGTTAACCTCTAGTTGTAATTTGTAAATAAGAATATTTCATGTATAATTTTTCTTGTATAATAAAGGCACTTTCTCAAGCACTAAATGTATTCCATACTCTTCTATAGCCTCTCTAATATAACACCACTATTCTAACAAAAACATGCTAAGAATTAACTCATTTGTGTAATTTTCTTTGAAAATTCGCTGAAATTAAATAAACAGTTAACCTCTAGTTATAATTTGTAAATAAGAGTATTTCATGTATAATAATAAGAATCAAAGAAACATAAAAGGGGTTGAAAGACAGGAAAGCCTTAATGAACCTTATAAAAAATTGTACCTTCAATAATATACGATTTTACCCTTAACACACTTCGTAAGATAGTGATCTTCAAAACACTAAGTTTCTTCCCGTGAAAATAAGCAACCCATTGTCCAGTTAATCCTTTTAAGATCTTATTATCAGTATTATAATCGAGAAAAAATATGAAGAACAATAACGAATACATGTATGGAAAATAGTAAATTATCGATACAAAAAATTTAAAAAATAACAATTGTGTTTTCAAGACTCGCCCTAATTACGATTTAACTGCCTCTCACGTCCTCATTTGAAATAATTTTATCTTTTAATGCTATCTGTAGTAAGAAAATAGTGAAGCATACATGCCTCCATGGAAAAATGTACATTTATGAATAAATGATAAATTAGTATGCAAATGAATTTTGGAAAAAAAATAATAAAAAAGATCATAACAGGTTAGATTGTAAAATATTAATAACTTAAAAATATATTGTTCCTAAAATATGATATATTATGGTTTAAAATATTAATAAAATATAATACTCACAAATATATAAAATATATATATTTACTTAAATTATCTTAATATTATGTTAATGTTTGGTACGTGTTTTTTTATTATTTAATTATTTTTCGAAGATAATAATCTGATGAAAACATTATAAATGATAACTATCTAGATTCGGTTGTTTCAACTTTTTTTTAATAAAATTTTTAGTTGTTTTTTATCCATGAATATTCAATATTTTGACTTACATTTATTATTATTAATTATATTTCATTAAGTGTTATATACGTTGTTCATACGTTTAGTTAACAAAAAAACTTTGACAATAAGATTAATTAGTCTATAATGTCATCCTGATACAAACAATTCTATTATTTAATAGCCATCATATCATTAGCTATCATATCATCAGCCATCATATTTATTTATTTATTTATTTATTTATAAAATTTTTAAAATGAGCCCTCAACATATCATTAGCTATCATATCATCAGCCATCATATCATTAGCTATCATCATCAGCCATCATATCAGCCATCATCAGCCATCATATCATTAACTATCATATCATTAGCTATCATATCATCAGCCATCATATCATTAGCTATCATATAATTAACTATCATATCATCAGCCATCATAAGACTTTATAGCATTCAGCTTTGATAATTTAAAAACAACAAAATATCATAATATAATACTATTTTAGCATTTTTGAAGAAAGTTCATAAGTACAATACAACATCACAAGTTGTGTGCCATCCTGCTTTGTACCTACCTGTGAGATTTTATAAATACTTCAATTGTACGTCACGGACGTTTACCTAAACTAATTTCTTTGTTTACATTATAAAGCAATTCTAGTGGTCACTTATAGCTCATAAGAAACCAAAAATAGAATATAATGGAGTACTTTTGCTTTTTATGAGCCAATATTACTTTTGTAAAGTCCACTTCAGCAACATAGAGGCTTGGGATTGAAGATGTGGTGTCTGGGCCCTGAAAGGTTCAATATATTATCCAAACCTATTAAATCAAAGAGGTTGTATTTATCGCAAGGTGAAAAAGCAATCGAAGAATCAGCTGGACGGATTCGTTGAGCGCGACTGGTCGACAACGCGACCGTACATTTTACCTAAAAAAAATGGTTTTAACGCGACTGGACGTTTGTGCTACATTAGCTAAGATGTACAGTCGCGTAGACGTCCATTTCTGTAAAAAGCCTATAATCATGTCGAATCAAATATGGTCGACTCCGCTAAATTGAAGTAACATTTAAGAATGTGTGTTTACGCGAATGGTCGTTTAAGCGATTTTTTAATTTTATAAATATTGTAGCTAAAACGCCCAGTTAAGTTATTACAGTGTAGCGCTCTCGTCCAAACTTGAAAGAAGAAATAAATTAAGTACTATATAATAATAACCCAGGTTTAATCACACAAATATCAATCACAAAAATCACGTTTATTATTCGGAATTCTTAAATCTTTTAAACGGATTGTTTTATTAATTCCCGTAAGTAAATACTGTAACAGCAGCTCACATTATGCATTAAATGTCTACGTTTCAGAACCCATGGATCCTGAAATTCGAAAAAAAATCGTTTCTGTATATTTGTAGAAATGTATAGTTTTTAGTTTAAAGTAAAAGATATACATTTTGTAAAGATATATCTTTACACAATACTTGTCTTAATAGGTATTAGGACAAGTATCATGTCCGAAAGGTAATTTGTCCTAGAAGGTATTTAGGACAAGTATCATGTTTCCTACTAAAAATTCGAAGCTAAGATGTCAACTGAATTATCCATTTTATATCTCCTGAGTGGTATAAGAGTATTAAGTATTTCCACGATCATTTTTTGAGTCGTAATTGTAAACTATTGAAATATGTAACACTCCATCTGCCTCATTCTGCCTTTATGTAATGACCATTTGCAATAATTTTGACCTATACAATGCTGCGTAGCATATTGTAACACAGCTCTTTGTGGTCCTACTTTGTGAGTCCCGGAGCACAGGTGTTAAAAAGTATCCACATCACACAATATTACTAAAGTGCTGTTTGCTACAGCATCTATAGAGAAATTAAGCAACGCTTTCACGATAAAGACCGCCAAGCATTCAAATGTTTTCCTACTTTTCAAGTAGAATAACTGAAAAAACTGGTACATTCATTATAGCTTTATTAATATGACAGGAATTTCACGTGATATATAACCTCTGATTAACAATGAGCGGCACTACGCCTCTCCTCCTAGAACCTTAGGAAATAATATGTGAATTGCAATTTAATGAAAAAAAAAACTTGCTTATTTAAATAAATAAACTAGTTTAAAGACGAACGTACACTTGAAGTTCTCTTTTTTGCGATCACATACTAATGAGCAGTACATACAAATATTATAATGTTTCCCTATTCCTTTCATAATAATAAATTCATAATTTTTAATTCATTAATATGTTAAAGTAACCTTCATTAAACATATGTTATTAAAATAATCATGAAATATTAAATGTAAATATTCTATTACCCTCAGAACAAAACATAAATATACTAAACCCGCATTTAAGTTTTGTGGAGGAACCTGGGTTTATAGTAGACGTGTAGCGCAAATGCACATATATGTCCATTGTGAGTAGCGTAAACGTCCATTCTTGATTTTAGCGTAAATGAACTTTACTCTCATTACAGAGTTGGACGTCTACGCTACGGGATGTTAACGCGATAGAGCGTTCTAGCGACAAATATCAAAAAGTCTTAAAAGGTCGTCTTCGCGACTGGGCATCTTAGCTACATATTTTTGTAGCTTTGGTGTACAGTCGCAGAGACGACCATTAGCGTAAATGTCCAATCGCGTTAATACTCTTTCTTGTTGTAGCTAGAATGTACAGTGGCGTTGCTGTACAGTAGCGATAAACGCCTACACTCGAATCAGCTACCGTCGATACTTGCTGTTGGAAATAAATCTCCCTGGGCCGGTTTCGGCTTAACGCCGTCATCAGCAGGTGGCCCAAAAATCTTCTGAGAGCTTGTTATACTCATTGAGACGAGATGTTATTCACTGATTTAACTTTATTAGTTAAGAGCTAGAGTGTTACCACGTCTGCTGATGATGGCGTGAAGCCGAAATCGATCCAGGGATTTTCATATCCAACACCAAGTATCGACGGTAGCTGATTCTTCAATTTATTACCCATACTATAAAAGGAAATAAAACTCAGGACTACTCATATTTGGACAGAGCGGATTTTAAAATATTAAAATAAAATTAAAAACAGCGGATTTGCTTGCCTCATCCTTTCTACTGCGGACTCGCTTCGCTCGTTCTTAGAATATACCACCAAATTTTTTGTAACTTTTCTTTGGGCTCGCATCGCTCATCCAACAAAACTTGTAGGTGCACTTGCCATATTGAAACGAAACTTAGTATACTTATTTATAACGTAAAGATATACACTTGTAACAAATTTCAACTCAATAGGATTTTTTTTATGTTTTAACATTTTTTAAGAACGTATTCAAGTAATTTAATAAAGAATGAATTAATGGACTTACATGCGTGCCAAATCTCAAATCGGCCGTAACTTTCTTTGCGTTTTATGAAATTTTGCTCATTATTTACTGTTAATGACGTCACATAAAATTATTTTCTGAATAATTAATTATTTATTAACTGGATAAATCCACTTATGATGTCTTAAAAACACTTGATGATTTAGTCAAAATCCGCGTTTCGGATATTTCTGCAAAGACAATACTTTTCCTATATATTTACGGTATAAATGAGGAAAATTAATAAATAATGAAGAGAGAAAACTTGGTCGACCTATAAAAAATTCTGGCGCGGTGGTCCGCATGTCGGGCGAATTTCCTTTGGATGCGTGTTTCCATGCCTTTTACATTATATAAGTTTACAACTACTAAATAAATAATTCCGGCGCGGTGGTCCGCTGTCGGGCGAATTTCATTTAGAATGCGTGTTTCCGTGCTAAACAACCCATATCTTGCTTATGCAAGAACCATGCCCATTGCGTGGTTCCGGTTCATGCTGTCAAGCACTGCTCGTAACTCATTTTGTCTGTATTTTCCAAAGGAAATGCGCATAATTATCTAGTTGGTTGTACAAAACTATGCCTCTAAAATTAAAAGTACGCACTATTATTTGCACAAATTTAAAGCTTAGTTACTTATCTTTAAGCTTAGTCAGTTATCTTTATAGGTTTTAGCGCATTTCCTTTGAAATACAGACTAAATGAGTTACGAGCAGTGCTTGACAGCATGAACCGGAACCACGCAATGGGCATGGTTCTTGCATAAGCAAGATATGGGTTGTTTAGCACGGAAACACGCATTCTAAATGAAATTCGCCCGACAGCGGACCACCGCGCCGGAATTATTTATTTAGTAGTTGTAAACTTATATAATGTAAAAGGCATGGAAACACGCATCCAAAGGAAATTCGCCCGACATGCGGACCACCGCGCCCTTCCAGGAATGAACCCAGGTACCCTAAGTTTGAGTGGTCGTATTGACTCCGGACCACTGCCATTCAACTCAGAGGCCCAAGAAACATTGAAAACGACACCCTACTCGAAATTTAATTTTCAACGACCGTAATGTTGGTTTTCTATATTTTTTGTGGTTTTTCGACTTTTTTGTAACTTAAAGTGATTTTTGAAAGATTTTTGAAATTTCGCTGACTCAGCAAACCGGGTTGATGACGTCACAAAAACCTGGTTTTCAATAGGGTTTGTTACTCCCAAAGGTTGATTTTTTGTACCAAGTTTGGTTAAAAATATTAATCCGTTCGAAAGATAGAGTGTTTACAAGAAAGTGTCTAGAAACATACATATATATATATATATATATATATATATATATATATATATATATATATATATATATATATATATATATATATAATATATATATATATATATATATATATATATATATACATATTATAAAGTCTCGCGAAAATTTTTTTTTTCGTCATAAGGGACCTCTGAAACGGATTTGTGTCGTGGTCCGAGGTTCGAATTCCGCCATGACGCCTATCCCATTAGGCGAATTTCCAAAGGAAATTCGCTAAAAGGGATAGATAATGCAGAGATGGTTGTTCTTATACTCAACTATCTGTTGTACGTAATATGTCTTCATCCATAAGATGGGTTAAAAATAGTTTTAGTAAATTTTCATCAGAACATGGCGCTTTTAAGGTTTTAGGAAATTTTCATTAGATGATGACGCTTTTAATGTTTTAGCGGCTTTCATTCCGAAAAATAATGCTTTTGAGGTTTTAGGGAATTTTCTGTAGAAAATTATGCTTTCAAGGTTTTAGTGATTTTTCATCAGAAACATTACGCCCTTTAGGCTTTAAGGAATTTTTTATTCCGTTTTAAATGTATTAACGTTTTTAAGGTTTTAGCGATTTTTCATCCAAAGAAATATGCTTTTAAGGTTTAAGCTATTTTTTTTTAGAAAATGAAGCTTTTAAGTTTTCAGCCATTTTTATCAGAAAAATTACGCTTTTAAGGTTTAAGCGAATATCCATTAGAGTTTAGTTTTTGCAACGATAATGTATAGCATATACGATTCACATATAATACTTTGATTTAGCCTAAGTTATTTATTAGATCATAATTTTATTCGTTTTTATTTTAACATATATTATCTTGAGGATCAGTAAAGCACGGTGGAAGTTGATTTACACGCCTTGTTAATCCTTTTATAAATAGAATCTGAAGACTTCACCATAAAATCACTGATCTGATCCATCGCGAGTTCAAGATGTGAAAAAACCTTTCGTTTAACGCCTTATAAATTGTCTTTGCTTCTTTCTTTTCTCGCTCGTATTAATCCGTGTAATCGTCTAATAGAGTTTGTCAACATGGAATTCTGTAAGATGAATCTTGTTAACTTAGTTTTTAAAAGGAACTAGGTAAGAAAAGAGGATTTTAAAGGTGTCCTTTTTTTCTTAAGAATGGTCTTAGAATGACAAGCATGAAGTTCAGGATTAACTCCTGTTAAATAAGGTTCAGGTTCGATTCCATAATGCAACAGGTGAAAGATACAATAAAAAATCAACCTGTTACTTATGTTTACTAAAATTCATCAATGTTTTCTTGTAAAGGACCTCTTTAAAGATCTTAAAAAGTCCTGTGTTTAATAAGAAGTATTTTTCCTTTGTTAATCCTGTTGGGTGGTCATGCTTCATTTCTTTGAAGACTCAGTAGGCATAACAACTACTTGAAGAATTTCTTTCGGAAAAAAATCTGATTCCCATGAGGCACCTGGTATTAACACCTTTTGAAACATTAAAGATTTTGTAAATAGTTTTCTTTCTTTCTTTTAAAATCCCTTTGACTTTGTCGTAATGTACGTAAATAATAGAGTTAATGATGTCCGCTTATGATCTCAAAGCGCCGGCGACTTAACGTGCCGCTAAAGTAAGTTTTTAGAATATTTAGAATGTCTGAAAAAAATATTGCAGTAAACAAAAGAAAATGATGTATGTGAAACCATAAAAGAAAGTCTAGAAGAAATCATAAAATTAATATGTCATTAAGTACACTCTTACTTTCCTTTGCTTTATTAAGAGTATATTACTATTTCGTGTTTTTAAAATGCCAATAACAATCGATACACCTGCAAAATTTCGACAATTATCCGTTTTAGGCATTTTTAGCAATGTCATGCTCATCTTACTGGACGAATAGACATTTCACTATTATAGGCCAGTGCTGGAGTATCTATCTACTTGGCTTATTCAATGATCTCTCAACTTTTTACGCTAGCCTTGGCTATTTTTTTACTCGTATGTGTTTTTTGGGATTTAATTCCTTTTTCTAAGCTTGAACATTATTTATTACAAAATACGCCAAGAAATATTATTAAATTATTAATTAGTTACAGCATATTACACCACTTATTTATTACTAAACAGTCCCATACTCTTTAATGAAACAATAGATAAACTGCGTTAAAATATTTTGTTACGTTCTGTTAAAATAAAACTCTCGATATTCTTAGTTTTGGTGTGCTTTACTAGGTAGCGCTAGTTCTCAATTTTTTCTTTATACGTAAAATTGGAGTTAGGAGTACCTTTTAACTGAGGTAGAACATATTAGGTAGAAGGAACTGAAAATGTTAGATTTTGACAGTTTTTCATTGATTCTCACATCAACAAATCAACATTTATCTATATTCTAAAATTCAAGTGTCTAAGATTGTTGGAAGTGCCTTAGGGGTCAATCCATTTCAAGTGATCTAGAGATGTTGCTCGAAAAAAATAAAAATTGATAATTTTTTTCTGTGTTTGTCCTACCCATAGGTGTCCAAAACGCCTTGTTTTAATTTTTTCTACTGCCTCCTTCATTTTAAAACTCACTTTTTAATTCCCGAGAAACCCGAATTTTGCGTTTTTTGCTAATAAATTGTTTGTACAATAAATTCGACCACAAAGACTGAAAATGCACTTTTTCATTATTTTTTTAACAAGAAAGATAATATTGAAAAAAAATTAAACTAATTATTTGGTTACTAAGGTGACCATAAGGAACAAGAAAAAACTATTTAAATGTTCCAAATTTTACATTTTGGAGTCAATTAATTATTGAATGTTGAGGTTTTCATGATTTTGGCGTTTTTCAGGGCGATTTTTGTCCAATGGGACTGCGTTTTTTTTCAAATGGGGCTTAAAATTACCCCTATACATAGCAGTTATACGCCCATGTTACATGTTGTTTATTTTGGTTTTAAGGTACTTTACAGCGTTTTAAAAATTAAAAGTTTTTTTATTTGAACGATTTCACAAACATTTACTGATTTCTAATGAAATTAGGGTTTACCTTGTGGTTTCTTAGATTGAAAAACATAGTTAGTGGTATAAAATATTTTTTCATGTAAATAAATTCGACATCACCACCCTAAGTGACCAAAAGGTTGAACATACGGTGGTCAATTACCAGAAAACCTAAAATTCGGCTGGTAAACCACATACTTCAAATGAGGAGTCGTTTTCGATGTTTTTGAAAAAAAAAAACGCCCCAGTCCCATTGGAACATAAATCGCCCTGAAAACGCCAAAATCATGAAAATCTCAACTTCCAATAATTCATTGACTCCAAAAAGTAAAATTTGGAACATTTCATTTTTTTCTTGTTCCTTATGGTCACCTAAGTAACCAAAAAATTAGTTTAATTTTTTTCAATATTATCTTCCTTGTTAAAAAAATAATGAAAAAGTGCATTTTCAGTCTTTGTAGTCGAATTAATTATACAAACTCACGAGTAGATTAGCAGCAGTAGAAAATAAAATATTAGTTCTTATGTAAAGCCCAAAGAGAACACTTTCAAACAAGACCTGTTTCGTTAAGCTAGTTTGAGTCAAAACCGAAATATTAAGTCTCGAAAATGGGCAAAAAACGCAAAATTTGGATGTCTCGGGAACTAAAAAATAAGTTTTGAAAATAAAGGAGGCAGCAGAAAAAATTAATACTAGGCGTTTTGGACTACCTATGGGTAGGACAAACACAGAAAAAAAAAAAAAAATTATTTTTTTTGAGTAACTTCTCTGGATCACTTGAAATGGATTGACCCTTAGATTTAGCGGTCACTGTTGTCATAGCATTAGACACGCGGGAAAATCTAATGCTGATTTTCCCGCGTGTATTCCACTACAAATGCTGTACAGTTAGTTGGCACAGTATTTGTAATGCGTTTGTTTCAGAGGTTCTTATCCCATTTTATTAGGTCAGGGGGTCATTTCATAACATAAGAAATCGACATTACGCGACATTTCTACAAGATCCTCGAGGGTCATTTAGCTGCTAGCAGCTGCAATAAAGAAAGCGTTGGTAGATCGAAATGTTTGATAATACAACGGCGTAAATAGAGCTGTGATGATTTTGAATGAGAGCTGAGATATTATTACGTTTTTATGACTGTGTAAGGTGACTTAGCAATATTTTATTTCTAATTTTGTTATTAAAAAGGTTGAAATTTTGTCAAATGAGCGCCAATTATCCATCTGGTTTTCACAACTGAAAACATTTTTAAACCCGTTTTAATCATCGATTTAACTAAACTAAAACCGGAGTCAAAAAGCCGAGTTTCTCAATGTAATTCCTATTGGATTAATAGCTACAGAAATGGACGGTCAGACATGTTTAGACATTTAGTTGAATAACAGCACGAGGTATGTAGACTAATATGGCGACTTGCGTGTCACTTTGTAATTATTTTATAGAACGACAAAATGACATGGAAGCAATTACTGATATACAAGAGTTACAACTCTAACTATCGTTAAATAGTGACTACCTTGAAGTTAGATATTAAAAACGCAAGGAATTACTACATACCTCACTAAATATTGAGTATTTAACTTTTGCTTATAATTTCGTACCTGAGGTTTTTTTGAGGTTGACTTATTATTGTAAAAAAATATCTATTGCTGTTCCGCAATCAGGGGAAAGTAGAGCGACAGGAAATAAACATTATTTTGAAAGGTAGTGATTAGACGTTGAACAAGCCTGTCTTTGCATTCCCATCAGTGACAAATTAAACAGTTTACAAAATTTCCTGGTGGTTTGAAAACATGATGAATGTAAACTTTGGAACTGGATTTACTACAAAAAACGATGAACAACTTTTTTAGTTATAGATATTTGACATTTATGATAGTAGCAGAGTTGTAGGAATTTTTTATACATAACGTATTTTACACGATTTTTTACACGTAAAAAATTCACGTAAATAATTCACCTATTTTTTACATGATGTAAAAAATTCAACGTAAAAAAATATTATTTTAAAGCCCAGTATCCTAACTTCTCATTAACTTTAATTGAAAATTAAAGTTAATGGGCTTTGGGCGTTTTTGCATTAGGAATTAGTTCAAATCATTGAAACTTTAGATTAAAGCAATTAAATCATTGCTAAAATTAAAGCTAAAAACTTTATGGTAAATGGTAAGGGTAAGGCAACCAAATTACGAAATGTTGAAAAATTTAAAATGCCTTATTTGATATATGTTACAAAATAACTAAAGTTGTTAAGCAATTAGAGCAACAACAATAAGTTTCATACATCACATTTCAAGAGAAGATTAACAATCTAAATCTAGTTAGATCTTTAAATAGCCATTTTTTTAATTTGGGGGGTCTACCAGCATTAGATCGAGGCATAACAAAATAACAAATAATTAAACAATAAAATAAAAAGTAAAAAACAATTCCTTCAAAGGAAACACCAGAAACAAGAGTTAGAATCAAATGATAAACAAAACATGGAAAAGATATGAGATAAGATTATGCCTTCGTCTTCTTTTTCCTTTTTATTTTGTCAAAAACTAATATTACGGACTTTCTTATTACTTTAACTTAATTAAATTTTCCACAATTATTAAAAATATTGAAGTAATTAAGCAAAATTAAGTAAATTTAAACTACGTAAAATGAAAAATAATCTTATTGCGCATTTCCAATCGAATTTTTACATTATTTACATTTTTTACGCGTAAAAAATAATTTTTACGCCATGTATGTAAAATAATTTTTTACGTGTAAAATAACAACTCTGGATAGTAGTTATGTCACCTGAAATTATCATGAAAGGATTCAAAAAGTTTATTTTAAATTGTGGCTTTTGTGATAACGATGAGCCAGAGGAGTATATATGAAAGAACATTTCTTCATTTTGATCAACTGACAAGTGGTATATCGAAGTCCCATGAAACATTATCGTTAGTACATGGTATCATATCAAGGAAAATAAGACTTACTTTTACTGGTAAGCTGTACAAAAATTTTGTTTTTTTTCGATAAAATGTTTTCTCCTATATAACTTGGTAAGTTGGAAATTTGAAGAGTCAATACAGGATGATATTTTTTCATACTCATTTGCGAATAATTGGCCGCCGCATCTTGTTAGCTCGGACAATGGGCGATGTAGTACGACAATACATCTGACATAAGAAATGTTAATAGTTTACTCTCCTCTGTCAACCAAAATAAGATCCACCTATCTACGGACGAGCGAAGCGTAAGGAAGAGCGTAGCGAATCCGTTGTGGTGAGGAAGAATTCCGAGGTTCCCTGTACCCAAATTATTCGATACTTTAAATATTTTACGTTTTAATCAATTTCGTACTGGGCAATTCTCATTAAGAAATAAATTTTAATGCTTCGCAAGAGAGATTTGTGTAAAAGCATATTATATAAATCCAAAACTGATGTTTGTTTGAAGTAAAACCAGTAGCTACTCTAGTAAATATTTCCAGTTGACTTACAACAGAATTAGTTTAACTAATTACTTCGATTAAATACTGTAACTATTAGAATACCCGTAAAATTTATCGCTTCAGTTAACTAGTTGAACTTGTACCTTGGTATATCACTTGATGGGACGAAGGAACGAAAGAGGTCAAGGGTACGATGACCGCTCTGTACCCTGTCATACGTCAATAGACAGCATACGGTATATATGATAGATTAACTGGAACATAATCCTGTAAATCAGTTGAACTTGTGTAAGTCAAGGCACTGTATGGTTTGAATCAACATCTATTCTATCCACAGGTTTTAGATATTTAAGAAATTTGAGGTTCTTACAGTGAAAACGGATGCAATATCCACTACTAAAATGGAAATTGACTCTATATCTCCAAATATAAGAAGTTTATGACGGCATTTTATCGTCTAATTTTATTGCTTTGCATTTGAAGCCTTTTTCAAACTGTTTAAAGCCTGTAAGGGAATCACAATTTAAGAAGTAAGTTAAAGTTCGTACTTATTAAATAATAAATTATGCTTATATTTTAAGTTCAACGTGGATTAAAAATTTCAGGCTTAAAATTTGAAGAAATTTGGTGTGTTTCCTCTCAAGGTGGTATATTTCAAATACATCACCCTGATCAACTCGCAGCTTCGTGTGGAGCTATCGCGATACAATTGACTTTTGGAAGTTTAAATACTCAAACATTTGTTTGGTAATCGTCTGGCATGTATGGTAATTTAACTTCTAAAATAAGTTTTTCTAAGGTAACTTTAAAAAGTTAAATTGGAGCATACCATTATATTTCAGAAACTATGTCATCCCAAACAATTTGATTTTGAATTCCGGTAATTTTTCATCGAGCTTTCGTTTGGCAAAATAAGTACTATTACACATTTAGGATTAAAAATAAATGTAACTGGTACATCAGAATTCATCATTTCTATAAATTGTATGGAAAAAATACAAATGTGGGAAAAATTACCGGAATTAAGCGATATTGGGATCAAATTGTCTAGGATATGACATAGTTACGGAAATGGTCCATATAATGGTATGCTTCAAATAACTTTTTAATATTATAATAATAATGCCCGTTTAAAGCCTCGCGGCTCATCAGGGATAAACACTGCGAGAACCACCTCGGGTGGTAGTAGCAACCGTTACGCTCAAAGTGTATTCTAAAGTTAGCGATAAATTATCTAAATAATAATTTTATATAAACTGAGAGCGTAACCTGGGATGCGAATCCTAGTCCTCCGTGGTGTTAAAAGTCAGTGTAATGACTAACGCTCTAACGACCTCGGCCACGGAGGCGGTCACTTTTAAATATTACCTTAAAAAAACACGTATGGTAATCAGATAACCATTCATGCCAAAGAATTACAAGAAAAATAATTAGGTATTTAAACTTCTAGTGGTTGACTTAGTGAAGGTAGATACCAATTTTATCGCGATATCTCCGCAGGGAGCTGGGTAATCAGGGTGATCTATTTAAAATATACAAACCTGTACATAACATACTTAGAAAACAAAATTCCCTATCCTCCCTCTCATTGGAGGAATTTTTTAAGTTTTAACTCTTAAGCATAATACCCCAGAAAGATGTACGTTTCATCCGAATAAACCAGCCAAGCCCCACTGTCATGAAGAAATAACAAATAGTGAAATCGGCATATTTCATAGCTTGCACGAAGACAACAAATTATACATTCTTTGGTGATATATTAATAACATTGGTAATAAAAAATCAGCAGTAAAGATGAAATGCAGTGAACGCTGTGTTACCTTAATTAAATTTCCTATGTCATAAAAAGAAGCATGGAAAGAGGAAGTTAAATATCAAATATGAAAATAAACAATAAACGGTTTTTATCATACAAACAAAATTGATGGTTTTCTTACATTTGTTCTGAAGTCGATAATTGTAGCAATTATCTGATCCTCAGGGGGTGTGGTCGTCCACTTTTTGATTGAGAACATTTTTAACATCTTGAAAAGTAACCCAGGTCACGGTGAAATTGTAGTTACAAACGTAAGTTATTCATCTGATCAATAACTTTACGAACCTATTAATTTATTGTTAATAATAACTGGTCAATATGTTTTCATGCGGTCAAAATATTATTTACCAACTGTTATTGGGTTTGATAATGATATCCTGTATTCATGTTTTATACCATTTTTTTAGAAAAGAAGGTTGAAAAAGACAAATTAACCTTATTACTGATTAACTGTTCCTTTGTGAATATGTTAATTTGAAATGATGTGATAATAGTTAATAAAGTAATTAATTTAGTTGATTTAATTAAGTTCATTATAACCGTTGCAATTAATTTCACATATTAGATTAGTTTTACTAAACCGTAGAGGTAGATATTAGTAGAGTTTTAGTTTTAAATGGCCGAGGTGTCTTTTTAGGGGATTTGCTATAATATACCTTTTACTTGAATACCAATGCCAGTTCCGGTCAGTGTTCTGTCTGTATACCTGCTGGTCCAGACAGAATCCGTTTTATTTGCTTTGGTGACAAATGGTGTGCTAATAATGGTCTACAACTGTAAAAAATTGGGTACGGGTTACCTTGGGACTCTTCCTCATCACATCGGGTTCACTACGTTCATCCTCCCTGCTTCGGACTCGCTTCGCTCGTCCTCATAATATACAATTCGCCAAATTTATACTGCAACATGTCTTCGGACTCGCTTCACTCGTCCTCAGATAGTAAATGCATCCGTTTCATTCTCAGCGGTTACTTTTTATGATCCAACAAACATCATTGATTTACTTGTATTGAAACGAAACTTTGTTTACTTATTTATTAAGTATAGGTATGCATTTGTCCTATTAGCGAATTTTCATAATGAAAATGACGCTTATGAGGTTGTCGGATGGCGGAAGTTGAGGGTGGGAGTGGAATCGGTTCCTATTGGCTTCCTGATAACAAAAATATATGTCCCAAAAAGTTTATATATATGTATATATATATATATATATATATATATATATTATATATATATATATATATATATATATATATATATATATATATATATATATATATATATATATATATGTATGTAAGAGTTTCTACCCTTTCGTATGGCGAACGATAACTCTCGAAGGCGTTCTCAAATTGAAACGAAACTTTGCAAATCGCGAGATGTTGAGGAGGTTACGAGGCCTATTGTTTATAAAAACATTATGACGTCATCAACCAAAGTTATGACGTCATGAAAAAAATTTTTTTTTGAAACTTAAAATGGCTTTAAAACAAGGTATCTAGTATTTAGGTAGACGGCTAGCTGAATCGATTAAGACCAATTTCAGCTCAATCGAACCATCACAAATGGCGCAATCGGTATACATATATATATAATCTTGTATATATGTATACGTCTAGGTCAAAGACTCGTACGATATCTGTTGGGTTCAGTAGTGTTAGAGGGTGGGGTATAGTATAAAAGAGAGACCTCTACCTCTTGCTCCATCATGGTAAGCCTACTGTCCCAGAGAGACAGGGCAAAATGGCTTCCACTGAACCACGCTGAGCTAAGCAGACCCGTAAAGCGGAAGAACCTCGAAGTAGTCTTTATATGGTCGAAGTCATTCTAAAAACGATTGCGACCGGTTTCAGCTCAATCAGACAATCCTAAGATAGATGGTTCACTCCCGAGTGTATGTAGGAACACTCAATTGACAAGTTGTGTTTATGATTTAAGTTGGGGGCCTCATCACTAGAGTCTTGAATAGCGCTAGTAGTAAAAATATATTTGCTCTATTCTCTACTAGATTGTGCTGTAGTATTTTTTTAAAAACAAACAATTGCCAATCGTTTAGTAAAATAAATAAAAGTAAACAAAGATCTATGTAAAAAAATATGTGACAGTTTCACGCTGTCACCACTAGACTGTACTACTTGAGCCTCCTGCATCCCATCAACTATTTTTTTTTAAATCTTTGAGTGAGCCATCTATGTTAATATTGTTTATCTATGATCCTAAGTGACGGAAACGGTATTTTTATTTAAAAAACAAAAATCATGAATATATTTTTGTTTATAATGCTTGTTAGTTTTAATATTATAGCATACTATTAATAATAAAAGTATTAATAAAATCTTAATTAGTAAAATCAAATTTGTGAGAAAGCCTCTCAGGCCGCGAAGCGGGCCTGTGTGGAGAGGCTGTGAAAATTCGCTAGGTACATGGCAAAATGCCATGTAACAAGAACAATAATGAAACAACACATCATACAAAACAACAACAATGTGGCCGCGAAGCGGCCACAGGGAGGCCCCCGGGCCGCGAAGCGGCCCGGTGGGCCGACGCTGCGGAGCGGACGAGGCGCGAAGCGCCGAGGCGCGTAGCGGCTACGGGCCGAAGGCCCGTATTTTTCAACTCAAATCATTTTTAAATGAGTAACATTTTTTACATTTTTTTTAAAAAACGTTCACAAGTCACTTAATACAAATTGAACTAATGCTGATAATGAGATGAAACTTAGCACATATATTAGTCTTATACATGGCTACATGCGGGCCAAATTTCAATCAGATGACATATGTTTTATGATTTTTCGAAGTCATTATTGCGGGTTAATGACGTCATAAAAATATTTTCCGAATAACACAACTACATCCGTAGACTGATTTTTGTACAAAGTTTAAATTCTCTAGCATAAATACACTTTAGGAGTTACGATGATAACATACACACACCCACACACACACACACACAAACACACACATACAGATAGAAACTTTGAGAAACCCACTTAGGATGCCTTAAAACGCCTGAAACGGATAAACCCGGTTTCATGCGGGTTTTTGCATTTTTTTCCAAACACAATACTTCCTATACCTCATTTCCTCACTAATACCTACGGTATAAAAAAGGAAAAGTAAAAAATTAGTTAAGGGCTCCAATTTATAAGATCTTTCTCTCTACAATAAGAAGTCAAGTTAACAGGTAATAATAATTATAAGGGATTTAGTTAAAAAAACATTTTTATAAAAGCTTCGATTCCGGGGTCTAAGTTTAATTCTTTTTCAGAAGATATCCCGTTGTCAAAGTAAAAGGGGAACATATCATATGACTTTAATCGTATCTTCGGCAGATTAGGCCATATCGAACAATATCATTTACATGCAAACTTACAATATTAAAAACCAAATAAATGGTTTATTTATTTATAACTCTATAATAAGGAATGAGTAATAATATGTTAACTATCTTATCATAGGGGGTTGTAATGTTAGTACCCGTAACCTAAATATTACATCAGATTTTGATTGTATTTATCGATAATTAGTTCCAAGGTTTGTTGTTTCCACCGAGATTTTGTGATAATCGCACATTTTATAAAATAAATAAAACACTATAATTTTTAACAAAAATTGTTTTAGACCAATTGTTTTTAGACCAAGTATTATTGGTCTAATCTCATAATAAAATAAATCATCTGTATACGCGTTTCGAGAACTATCCCATCATCGCAATAATCAATTTTAGTTTATATGTACTCTTACGATGGGATACTTCCCAAAACGCATCTGATTTATTTTATTTTGATATTTAGACCAAGTATTATTATAACAATTTTCTAAAAAAAATTATAGTGTTTTATTTATTATATAAAGTGGTAATTAGTTATTTGAGTTTATTAATGGTTTAACTTATTCGTGACTCAAAATAAAGCTGTTATGTTAGTATCATAATAGCTTGGTATCATAACAAGTGATACATTGGTATCACTTGTAATGATCTTGAAACTTAAAATAATACTATATATAGAAAGAGGACTACTGATAACACGAAAGCCGGTTCAATGGTGGTCTTAAGTAATGCTGCCAACCTGACAAAATTACATGTTTTTAACTAAGTTGGCAATTGTCGGATTGTCCGCCATATTTAGATGATGTTGTTGTTGAGAAATAAATCATTCTGATTCTGGTTCTTGTTTGAAATGTTCTGAGTTCTGACTTTTATTTAATTACCCTGAAACTTTATATTGGCGACGAGTTAAAGTGGATTTTATTTTGACTTTTGTTGAATAGAAAGTGATAGTAGTGTTGTGTTTAGTATGACTTCCCACGGAACGATTTCCGAATTCGACCCTTGTAAAACAACTTGGAAAGCCTACGGTAAGCGTCTTCATTACTATTTCGAGGCGAACGAAGTTGTTAATTTGACCAGGCAGCGAGCTATTTTTTTGTCTAATGTAGGGGATGCAGTGTTAAATGTTTTAACTTCGTTATTGTCTCCTAGAGACCCAGAGGAGTTTACTCTTGAAGAGTTACTTAGTAAATTAGAGGATCACTATGAACCTCAACCTAATGAGACTGTTTCTTGCTTCAAATTTTATACTCGAAATCAGTTGCCTGGCGAATCTATCTCGGAATTCGTGGTGGAATTAAGGAAAATGGCCAAGCCTTGTAAATTCCAAGATTTAGATAAACAGCTTATGATACGTTTGGTTTGTGGGGTTTTGGAAGAACCATTACAGTTGAGATTATTATCACAAACAAATTTAACTCTTAAATTAGCGACTCAAATGGCCCTAGCGTATGAAGCTGCTAAACAGAACGTTAAAGATTTGAGGCAGCCATTAAACTCTAATCCAGTAAGTGAGCCCTCAGAACCTTTGCTATGCCCTGATGTTAACAAATTAAATCTGAACACTAAAACTAATTAATCTGTTTCAAAAAGTCCAGTTACAAAAAATGATTCACCAAGTAGCTCTAAGACTACTGAAGTTAAAAAATTTTGCTACCGATGCGGAGCAAATGATTCACATCACCCGAATGACTGCCCTTTTAAGTTAAAATCATGTTTTTATTGCAAAATTAGGGGCCATACAATTAATCGATGTATGAGGAGGCCGCCAAGTTTATCCTCGACAAATCAGGTTGAAGCAAGTGTAGATAATCATAATTCTCCAACTCCGGGTTTTCAAGAAGAAGATTTGTACTCAGTTGAAACATCTACCAGTATATCAAGTGCCACGCCCATTATGATTGAGGTTTTGCTGAATGGAGTTCAACATACCATGGAAGTAGACTGTGGCAGTGCCTTGACGGTTATGAACTATGATCAGTTTAAAAATCTGTGGCCCAGGAGTGCACCACATCTTAAACCAAGTAATTTAGTTCTGAAATCTTGGAACCAAGGCCTTTCAAAGGTGAAAGGTGAGACTCTAGTTCATGTTAATTTCAAAGACAAGTACTGCGGTAAGTTAAAATTAATTATTTCTGATGGGGGTGGTCGTAGCATTATAGGAAGAGACTGGTTTGCAGTCCTGGGTATCACCATTGCTGGCGTTTCTAATATTGACTCCGAGCCTGATTGTGAAGCAATTTTAAATAGATTTAAGTCTCTGTTTAGTGGGAAATTAGGAATGGCTAAGGGACCAAAAGCTCATGTAGAGCTAGTTGATAATGCTAAACCAGTATTTTGTAGGGCACGCCCAGTGCCTTTTCCTCTCAAGAAACGAGTGGATGAAGCCATTGATAAATTGATTTCCGAGGGAGTTCTAGAACCTGTCAATTACTCAGACTGGGCTTCTCCGGTAGTACCAGTAATCAAACGAGATGGCTCAGTAAGAATTTGTTATGATTATTCAGTTTCTGTTAATAAACAGATTAATAAGAACTCTTTTCCTTTGCCAACAGCGGCTGAAATGTTATCTACTCTCTGGTTGTCGCTACTTTAGTAGTATTGATTTAGCACAAGCATATCTTCAGGTTGAAGTCGATGAGGAATCGGCTAAAATTTTGACTGTTAATACATCTAGAGGATTATTGCGTGTGAAACGGCTTCCTTTTGGGTTAGCTTCTGCTCCGGGACAGTTTCAAAAAATATAGAATCTGTGCTGGCTGGTATTCCAGGTGTGAGTGTTTTCCTGGACGACGGGTTTATTGGTGGAAGAACCAAAAAAGAAATGGCTGAAAGACTAATATTGGTTCTTACCAGACTGGAGGAAGCAGGTCTTCAACTGCATATGAAAAAAAGCAAGTTTTTTCAAACTGATATAGAATTTCTAGGTTTTAGAATCAACTCAGATGGTGTTCAACCTACAGAAGAAAATTTTGGCAGTAAAAAATGCGAGATATCCAGAAAATAAGACTGAATTGCAAGCTTGGTTGGGTTTGCTTAATTTTTATCACTTTTTCTTAAAAGATAAAGCTACCTTGGCAGAGCCTTTGCATAGATTGCTGGATGCAAATGCAACTTGGTGTTTTGAAAAAGGCTTTTGACAACTTAAAACAATTAATAAGTGCAGACAGTGTGTTGACACACTATGATACTAATAGAGAATTAATTTTGTCGTGTGATGCTTCTCCATATGGTGTAGGTTGGGTTTTGGCTCACCCGGAAGAAGGTCAAGAAAGGCCAATTCTCTTTGGCTCACGTACGTTATCTGCTACAGAACGACGTTATTCGCAGCTGGACAAAGAGGCACTGGCCATAATAACAGCTGTTAAAAAACTACACCGATACTTAGCAGGTAAGGAGTTTGTAATCTACACAGATCACAAACCCCTGGTTGGTATTTTTAGACCGGAAAAACCAATTCCAAACTCATTGTCACCTCGTTTGTTGAGGTGGTGTCTAATTTTATCTGGGTATTCGTATAAACTAGAATATAGACCTTGAAAGTTACAGAGCTCGCCTGATGCTCTGAGTCGTATACCACTGCCTGATATTCCAGAAGATACTCCTGAACCCGCTGATGTTCTTATGCTAGAGTTTGAAGAGTATCCTGTCACTGCTGTAGAGATTGCTTCTGAAACGTCAAAAGATCCAGTTCTTTGTGTTGTAGTTAACTGGCTGTTAAAGGGGTTTCCTGAATCAACAAGTGATAAGGATTATCTGCCTTTTTTTAAACGTAAGTTAGAACTTACTCTAATTAAAGACTGTGTTTGTTGGGGCTCTCGGGTTATTTTACCCTCTACCCTACAACAAAAAATGCTTAGAGAGCTTCATGCCACTCACCCTGGCATAGAAGCTATGAAAGCCATTGCTAGAGGTTACTGTTGGTGGCCGAATATGGATAAGGATGTTGAGTACACTGTTAACTGTTGTAAAACTTGTCAAGAAACTAGACAATATCCCCCAAAAACTGAAACTAAGTGGTGTTATGACTGGAATACTAATGGAAATAAATGGTCCCGTATCCACATTGATTTAATGGGACCTTTCCAGAACCAAATGTTTCTTTTAGTAGTTGATTCCTATTCCCGTTGGCTGGAAGTGGAGCTGTTGTTGTCTACTACTTCAGCAGCGATTATTTCAAAACTAAGAAAGATTTTTGCTACACATGGCCTCTGTGATACATTGGTTTCTGATAATGCCGCTTATTTCACATCTAGCGTATTTGAAGAATTTTTACAGAGGAATGGAATTTCTCACATTTTAACAGCTCCTTATCATCCATCTAGTAACGGGCAAGTGGAGCGCTATGTGCAGTCAACAAAAAATGCACTTAAACGTTTAACACAAGGTGACTGGCAAACAAGAGTAACTAGATTTTTGTTTGCCCAGCATTTTACACCAAATGCTTCAACCGGAAAGTCACCAGCAGAACTTTTGTTTGGTCGTAAATTGAAAACAATTTTGGATGTTAGCCAAAAAGTTGTCACTCAAGGTGTGAGTGCACCAGTTAAAAGAAATTTTGAAGTAGGAGATCTTGTTTGGTTGAGGAGTTTTGGATTGACAGGTGGAAATTGGATGCCCGGAAAAATTTCAAGATGTATTGGACAAGTTAACTATGTGGTGGAAACAGAAGATGGCCAGAACTTTCACCGGCATGTAGATCAGCTTAGAAAACGTCATCTGTTGCTACCTAAAACATCTGTGCAGAAGTTTGTACCCAACAACCAACATCATTTTTGCCCATCAGTGGCAGTAACTAATAGGGGTTCTGGGGAAGTAAGGTCAGATTCCCAACAAGTTCCCCCACCACCTACTCCTTTAAAGGATTCAACTCCTTGTAGGAAAAGTATTATTTCCTCTAATAAGGTTGTTTCCACCATACCTCAAGAGTTGGGTAATGATAATATTTTAAACAAATCTGTTCTTGAAAAGACACCTGAGGATACCACGGATTTTACCATAAATGAAAATAACAGTGATTCTCCCCATAGAACAAATAATAGCGCTACTCCAAAGGGATCAAGATGTGTGGTAAATAATAATGCTCGCAGATCTTGTAGGGTAAAAGTTAAACCCAAAAAATTTGATGATTTTGAAACTGAATTTTAATTTTTTTTATACTTTTTTAATTGTAATTTGAGTTTTCTTTTTTTTAATATATTGTGTTGATTTGGAAGGGAGGAATGTCGGATTGTCCGCCATATTTAGATGATGTTGTTTTGAGAAATAAATCATTCTGATTCTGGTTCTTGTTTGAATGTTCTGAGTTCTGACTTTATTTAATTACCCTGAAACTTTATAGCAATATTAATGGTTGCTGAATTATTGCGTTCTATTATTAATTAATAAGTGATTATTCATAAAACAAATAATATAAATATCGGTACATTAAAATTATGTTAAAAGTAATCCTAGTCAACTAAATGTATATTCTAGTATTTCCCTACCCTTTTGCTAAGACCGATATTATTAAGTACTTAGCATGGTTTTCAAGTTATTTTATTTGTTACTTAAGATCTTTTTTCATTAGTGGATATTTATAACACATTTATAAAATGTTTTGTTGTTGTAGGGTGGTACCCCTACATAAGACCACCAGTAACCGGCTTTCGTGTATCAGTGGAAATGCATTGTCCTATGCTACTTCTGCATTAGTATTATTTTAAGTCTAGAAACGATAGGTTATCAGAATCGTTATTTGCATGGAGAAACTAAAACATTCTTACATTTTTATTGAAATGCATTCCGAATTATGCGTGTTCACATGACATTATGTCGAGCCATTAATGATGACGAAGGCCGAACAATAGAACAGTTCCCATATGCATAATTGCATTTTGATTATTACATTTCCTGTGACTCTCGCAAATTACATAGTAAAATATAATTTACAACAAAATTTATTGTTAAATTTGTTACTTCTTTATTTAAACAAATCAATCCAACATAAATCGAAATATTAAATGAATAAATAATTTTGCTTTCTCTTGTCGCAAGAAAGGGAAGGCATTTTAAATTTTTATTTGTTCAAAGAAATTTGTCAAACAAAAAAAATCATTATCTGACATTATGTTATTTAATAGCGAGCTGAATTGCGCTTAAGATGTTCATTGTTTTATACAATAAAATGACCGAGTCGATTTGAATATCGTGATCCCGAGCCATTATGTAGCAACAGACATCGTTAGGTATAAAGAGAATTGGAAAATATCCTCCAGTGACCATATCCTCTGGTTTTGACCAATTCCGTGCAGACATTGAATCCCCTATTATTTTGTGTAATTGGACATTGCTTTTGTTTGAATATTAACTTGAAATTTTACTTATTTTTAGAAGTTATTGATGTTGCTAATTTTATTCTTACCTATAAAATAACTCCTAAGTAAAATTTAAACTAAACTGATGTCAAATAAGAAATTTAAAATAGTATATTTTGGGTTTAATTTACATAATTGCTAATATGGAATATACTGACATAAACACAATTAAAAATATTATTATTAAGAAAAAATTCCGGGGTGGTGTCCGCATGTTGGGCGAATTTTTCATTGCGGGCGTTTTCGTGCTTAAAAACAATCCTGGTAGAGACGTAATTTTGTATCGTTTTTTTATATAGCATAAATTTATAACTACTAAATTATTCTGGCGCAGTGGTCCGCTGTCTTGTTTAAGGTTCCGGTTTGTGCTTTAGAATCTAAGCAGTTATTCAATTGTCAAGCACTGCTCGTAACTCATTTTGTTTGTATTTTGCAAAGGAAATGCCCTTAATTATCCATGGGTAATACAAAACTATGCCTCTAAAATTAGCAGTACGCACTATTATTTGCACTAGTTTAAACTTAGTTACTGTTTATCTTTAAAGGTTTAGCGCATTTCCTTTGAAAAGTACAGACAAAATGAGTTACGAGCAGTGCAATAAAAAATTATTGTTCCTAGCAGGATTGTTGTTAAGCACGGAAAAACGCATCCCAAAGGAAATTCGCCGACATGCGACCACCGCGCCAGAATTATTTTCTTTACATGATTCCCTAGGGTGTATTTTTTTTTTTTTTAGATAGTAACCTTATCTAAAAAGCATTTATTTTATCACTTGCCCCATTTAAAATACATGTGCGATTAGATCACTTCTAAAAGGACGTGAATTTTAAATATTGACTTTTAAATATATAGTCATGCAAAAAAAAAGGAATAATTCATATATAATATATATATATATATATAATATATATTATATATATATATATATATATATATATATATATATATTTATGGCATAAATAATTAAATATGTTGGATATATTAATTAGTATGACTTTTTATAAACATAATAATAAATAAGAATGTGTATTAAATATAAATGAAATAATTAATGAGTAATAAATAATAAAAAGTATTAATGAAATAGAATAAATTGAAAGGATATAAATATTGAATCGATAGATGGTGGTATTTAATGATAATAAAATATTTTATTTGAATAAATCAAAATCAATGGAATTTATAAATTTAGAAAATAATGGAAAATTTCTGTGAAAACGGATATATTTGTGGAGACCAAATCTTTCTTGAGTCATAACGTCTAGCATTAGTTTCTCCTTTCTTTCTCAAACAGAGAACATTGAAATATAAGATGGATCCAAGTTTGCGGAGACGTTTTGTCACAAGGACAGGATGGGTCTGGGATAATTTTAAATCTATGAAGATATGACTTATTAGATCCATGTCCTATTATATAATACTATATAATAATAGTATTATTATTGTATATAATAATAATGATAAATTATTAAATTAGGGTGAAATTAAAAATAATTCTAATAGCTTTTTTTCTGTTGGAAAGAGATTCTGAACTGAAGGAGCATTACCCCCAACAACGATACCATAAGAAACATGACTTTTGAAATATGCATAGTCAATTATCATTATATATTATATATTACTAGAGGGGTCATAGCCTATCCAATACTCTGCAAGAGCCAGAAACCTCTATTTGGGGCTCTGTATAACCTCATTGAAGCCTCTTTAAGAGTGAGCTATGACAATAATAAATCAATTGCTGTCTGCTCCTCACACATTGTGCTCTGTTTTGCATTTTTAACGTTGCGCTGTACAGGTTATACTGTAATTTTATAATTTGATTATATTGATAGTCAAAGAAATTCGGGTTACTTTTTCGATGATTTAAAATTTAATCAATGGGGACCCTCTAGTGTGAGTCTATGAAAAATTAGGACTTAGAACATAAAATCCATTCTGTTCTATGAACTTGTATGAACTTTTTGCAAAGTAAGTTAATTCTACCTTTATATAGAATTATACAGTAAGTTAATACTACATTTTCATGTTAAAGTAAAAGTTTTATGAAGGTGTTAATCTTCTATTATCCATTATTTAAATGCATTTAGAGTAAAGACGGCCATTATAACGTTTCTCTAATGTGAAAAGAACCACACATACTTCAATAACCCCAGGTTTTAAGTTAGACATGCATACTTAAACCAGAGTTAGTTTTCAATTTACTTATATATGTACTTAAATAATATCTTAACCCTTAAGAATAAATCAAATTTATAAAAATACCTTATTTGCGATGCACTTTTATAGCATCATAGTTTATTAATTTGTATAATTTATGATTGGTAAGTTTTTCATGGGGTTTAGTACATACTTATTATAAGTGCGTTTAAGTTCAAAGTGTGAGTGGCTACTTTATCCCCCTTCTACAATGACTTGACAGTTTGGCAAGGGTGAAGCACTTAGCTGGCTTCTATTATGCACTATTGTTAGAAAAGCACAGCCGCCATATTGGTTTTTATACGACTGCTACATAACCATACACACATACGCCATTATACCCTTTCACTTGAATGACCACGGGGAAATTATGCACGAGTCTACTTGCTTAGTAAACTAATTAGATAAAACTAACCTTGACGCTGTTTGTTTTAGACCAAGTACATTATAAACTTCCGATTTCAACCTTCCTCTAAGGCTATAAAAATATTTTATACTTGTAATATGTATTAGATGCGTATGTTTATAAATTAACGCAAAATTTATATTCTTGAGAATATAGCTTCTAATATTTGATATAATAACAACATTTTAAGTGCATAGAGATATATTAATTGAAGGACCATACGCTATTGTAAAACTTAAAACATCTTTTTGGTACTCTTAAGAGCTCTGTGTAACCGCATTGGAACATTCTTCGAAAGTATGATTAAGTCGTGGAGATATTGTAACTAGAGCAGGCCTGGGCGAACTTTTCTAGCAAAGGGCCGCTTAGTCTTTTTACAGCCTGTCGCGGGCCGCATTCCATAAATTTTAAAGTATGCTAAACCCGCAACAAATTGCAGTTACGCTGGTGTTTTACTAAAGTCAAATTTATTCTCAAAGAATAAGGATTAGGGAACTTTAGCACTAAAGGGAAAAAACAAAACGGAGTATCTTCGTCAGATCTTGAAATAAAACTGAAGACAAATTTTGCTAGAATACTAGGAGTAAAAATAATCTTAAAAAGTATTCCTATGAAATAAAAGATCAAAGGGATTGTATTTTATCTACTCCTTTTCGGCAATTCACAGAAGGCAAAATAGCTTTTTTTTATCTCATTATTGTGAAAATAAAAATTCACTAAAATAATTAGAATTCGCCAAATCCGACAATGAGAATTGATATGAAAGGCGGCTGCTCTTTATGTAATTGTTTCTTATCTTACTAGTTTTTGTTTCTCCTAATTTTAAAGTTAAAGTAACAATCCATTATTTCCTTACCTTGATATCTAACTTTTCATAATAATTTTGAATTAAACAATTTATTTGCTTATATACCTAATATTTTATTTATTTTATATTTTTTCCAAACATTTTAATTTTGCCCGCGGGCCACATAAAAAAGCTCCGCGGGCCGTAGTTTGCCCTGGCCTGAACTAGAGGGACCCTACTGGGTGAATTTTAAAGCATAGGAAATGTACCCTGACCACCTTCGACTATCAATATAATCAAATAAGCACAACAAAATTGTAGTATCTTATATATGAAATAGTTTAAAATACAAATCAAACCATAGAGATGTATACTAGAGGGGGCATAGCCTATCTTAATACATTGAGAGGCCTGAAACATTCTTAGTGGGGCTCTCAGGGGCTCTGTGTAACCTCATTGAAACCTCCTCCAAGAGGGAGTTAAGGTTTTCGGCTTCCCGCAGATTGTTTGTATTGCGATTTGTAATTTAAACATTCTACTATATAATTTACTGTTTTTTTGTTCTGTTTATTTGATGAAAATTATAATCGAATGTGGTCAGGTTACTTTTTCGATGTTTCAAAATTCAACCAAAAGGGCCCCTCTAGTAATATATCTCTATGAATCAAACCACAAACATTGAGCTAGAAACCGAAAACAGTTAATTTATTATAACCTTAACTCACTCTGGTAGGGGGTTTTAACGGAGGTTACACAGTGCCCCTGAGAGCCCCAAAATGTTTCAGGCCTTACAATATATTGAGATAGGCTATGCCCTTCTTAGTAATACATCTCTATGATTAAAGTTGTAATAAACCAATCGTTCTATGCATTCCGTATATTTACCTCGTCTACACGATGTGTTGAACACTGGGTTGAACACCTATAATTGCTTTCGGGGTTTAACCCCGCAAGCGTTTACACGGTACAGGTTCAACCCGGGATTCAACACCTATACTGTTATTAAAAGTTTATAACCATTGCTCAGTGGCTATCCTATTGTATTTCTAATTTTTTTTTCTGTTTTTATTTAAATGTAGCTTGTTCTTAAACTAAAAGTACAATTATATACTTTTATTACTTCATTAGTATTGGAAGACATTTGTAAATCACATTTTAGTAATGTAGAATGATAATGAATCTTTATTTATTATCAATTTTTGGTTTATTTACTTGGTTTTCTTTAAAACAACGAACAAAATTAAACAGTAAAACTTGTAAAGAATAAATAAAAATAGAACTAATAAAGATGTTTATAAATAAAATAATTCGAATTATTAACTTAAATCTAAATAAAGATCAATATTTTCTTTGGGGATATTTATTTTTGCAGGTTGGACATTCTTTAAAATCAACATGATTAGTTTTTTAGATGATTAATATTTTTAATAACATGAATTATTCTTTTCTTAATTTGTGTCTGCTATTTAAAATTATAACTGCTTTAACCTAAAAAAATAGTGTTTTTATTAAACGATGCATATGCGGGAAGGAACAACCTTGTCGGCATATTCGCCTGCGCTTTTATGAGAAGGCGAATAACCAATATCATAAGCAGTGTTAATTACAGCGAACCACAACTTAAATTTGAGCTAAAGAATGCATTTATTTTACCAATAAAGTTTTGACAGCAGACACCATAATGCTGCTAAATCAATGTATTGATTAAATATCATAAGGAAAAGGTAAATAAATTTTTTATTTATTTTGTTTACTAAATAACCAAAGAAATTGAAAGCAATAATAATTATTAAAATAAACTGACTTTGGACACCGGGTTCAACCACGATAAGTGTCTACACGACACATTATCGGGATTAAACCTACAAATTATTGGTGTCGATATCAGTGTTCAACACTGGGTTGAACCCTCGTCTACACGGAATAAAATCGGTGACAAGGATTGGTGTTCAATCCAATGTTCAACACATCGTGTGTACAAAGTAATTATTAGAAGGAGCATATCCTATTCAATACATTCAAACATCTTTTTGGGTCTCTCGAGAGTGTAACCTCATTGTAACCTTATTCTAGAGGTGCTAAGGTTATAATTAATCAATTGTTGACGACTTTTTGCACATTGTTTGAGTTTTATTTTGTATTATGTAAGTTGTGTTGATTTTGTATCATATAATAATTATATCAATAATGGAAGGTGTTTAGGTTATTTTTTTCATGTATCAAAATTCCTCTTTAGTAATATATCTCTATGAATACAGATAATGTCTGTAATGGTTGTATTTTTAATGAAGTTTCAGTTTTTAGCCTAAAGATGCCAACAGTTATGGGTTAGATGTCTTCGCTATACACTATTTAATAGCTAGTCATTAGATTAATTACGGAAATAAAATCATAATTTATTTCTTTATTTAAAATGAGTTCTAAGTTTAACTATAAACTTAAAAGTTATTAGGTGTTTAGGTTTACACAGACAGAATAATAATACACATAGAAGGAGAACTAATTCTTGTATCTTTCATGGATAGACTTTTAAAGACATCTTGTTTAAAATGGTCGATTGCACTGCTTTAATTGCCTCAAAAAATCGTCAAAAGTAGCCCGAAAAGAAATGCGATGATCTGTTTCCATCATTCCATAGGTAAGCTTCTATTGAAGAAACTATAAAATTTGAATGGCGAAAATAGGTGAGGTAAAATATTCAAGGGGTGTTTCGGGCTATTCACATCGATGTGAATAGCACTGTATATTGCAAGTGTTAAATCAATGAGTTAAATCAATTTTGTCGTAATGTAGTTGGTTTTAAACTAGTCACTTTAACTTCAGAGTTCTTTACTTACTCAATTGCCAAGCACTGCTCGTAACTCATTTTGTCTGTATTTTCCAATGGAAATGTGCTAAAACCTTTAAAGATAACTGACTAAGCTTAAAGATAAGTAACTAAGCTGTAAACCAGTGCAAATAATAGTGCGTACTTCTAATTTTAGAGGCATAGTTTTTTACAACCAACTGGATAGTTATGCGCATTTCCTTTGGAAAATACAGAGTTACGAGCAGTGCTTGACAATTGAGTAACTGCTTAGGTTCTAAACATGAACCGGAACCACGCTATGGGCATGGTTCTTGCATAAGCAAGAAATGGGTTGTTTAGCACGGAAACACGCATTCTAAATGAAATTCGCCCGACAGCGGACTACCGCGCTGAAATATTTTTTAGTAGTTGTAAACTTATATAATATAAAAAACTATAAAAATTATCATTCCAACCAGGATTGTTGTTAAGCTCGGAAACACGCATCCAAAGGAAATTCGCCCGACATGCGGACCACCGCGCCTGATTTTTTAAATATTGTGTATGTTTTCTTCTAACGAGAGCTCCTGATACAACGCTTTGTCCATATTCATGAGTAATATTTAACATTCGGAATTAAGATTATAATCAAAGGTAATATTTAAACATTTTTTTACTTTTTGATCTGGATTCATAAAGTAGTAACCTAAATATCGGGATTATTTATTTTCTGCCAAATAATGTAATAAGTTTTGTTTGTTTCAGGAATTTATTTGCGGAAGTATGGGTAACTAAATCTCACTAAAATTTATTTAAATTTGTATTCTAAAATTTTTTAAATTGTATTTTTAATGCATTTACCTTTTATTGCTGCCAAAAATGTAATTACCCTTCAAAAGGTTTGAAGGAATAAAACGTTCATTTAAAACTATTATCCATAATAATTTTTAAACTTCATACCATTGACCTCGAAAGCATTTTCAAAAATTAGTATTACAGCTGTTTTTAAAGTAAAATTGATTTAGTAACTGCAAACAGGTAATGAACTTGATTAAAATTTTTACTCCCACTTCAAGAATAAATAAATTAAAATAATTCGCAGATGACACTATTTTTTTAGATGTAAGATTTATAATTTACACTCCAAGACCCGTTAGCCTGATACTCCGTCTCGTTTTATTCCTTATAGTTAATTTATATAAAAATGATTGCCAAATTGTCAAAGGAATAAAGGTGTTGTAACAAATAAAAATAAATAATCCTATTGAGAACAGGATAAAATATGGACGGTGTTCATCTTTACAATAAAATATCCCATTGTGTTTTAAAAGTTCCTTTTGAATCGATACTCCAAAACTAGTTTTGAGAAATCCAGTAGAAGTGTATATTTGTAATCAAGGTGACATTAAAGATAGTTTGTTGAATCAATCATTTGGGATCGAGTCGGATTATTGAGAAATATGAACATTAATAAACCTTCCAGCTCGGTTATACGAGTTGCTCCCTGCTAATCGTACCTACCATTAGCGTAACCTTCACGACCTCTTGTTAGTAAGAAGTGTTTAAACGACAACTCTAGAAGACTTTCCTAAAGACCATTATTGATGGTTATTTCAGATGTTTACAAACCCGTTGCCTCGCGACACCTTACTGAATCCGTTTGTTGATCATTTGTTACCAATTTACCTTCTTGTTAGGTTGCTTATGGGTATCGTCATCCTAAGACATTCCAGTGGAATGATTGATATTTTCTAACTAAATATTTTTTTTATCTTAAATATATTTAAGGCTTAATGAACTAAGTTTAGTGATGGACACTTTATATCTTCAATTATATTAATGGCATGGTAAGATTAGAAAGTAATATAGGTTTAATAACGTTTGCATGCGTTTATACTCAGTATAGTACTTCATACTAGCTAGATGGTAAAATATAGCAGTGAGTCGACTTCATATTGAATCTGTTTCGGCTATATTAGGAGGTTTCACTATGACCAGATAGGGTACAGTCCTAATAGTTTCTTTATTTTATATTTTTAGCGAATTTCCAAAGAAAAATTGAGCTTATGAGGTTGAGGTCATAGTTGGGGGTGAACTTTTCTTGGATCTCATTAAGTTTCTTAAGAAATTTTTCATTTTTTTTCAACTTTTCCTTATGGGACTATTTTGGCCACAATTTTTGCAATGGTCAAGGCTTAATGTTTTTAATTTGATAAAATTTGATATTTTCACATTTTGAGACAACTCTGTTTAAACATACCGTAGATATATTAATAAGGAAAACCCTAGTTGCTTCTTGGGCTCTTAAAATTATAACAGTGGGGTCAAACATTAATCACAGTTGTACTATCAATTCAGGATATACATCTACTGTTCTGAAAGACATAATAATCAAGTAATATATATTTCTAGCCTCAATGTAGAATCAATAGTATATACAAGTAAGATGGAGATAGAATTCCAGGTTGAATTGCTCTAACTTCAAACCCTGAAATATCAGGGGTTAGATTCTCCTATACGCAGAACATTTTTCAGTGTTTAGGCGTTGATCCAAGGTTTAATATCTTGTACATACGTTGAAAATATATAGGTAAAGTACGAATCAAATATAACTGCCAAATTAATTACAAGATTAGCAACATTTTTAGTTTTTCACTTTAGTTATTATTTACTTAAATACATTGTATCATTATAAAATACCTTTCATTTTTCTCAAAATCCCATTAATATACAAATATATGAACAGTGGTACCAATTAAAGAAAGAAATTTAATTAATAAAATCAGAACTTTTCCTTATCACATCGGATTTGCTACGCTCATCCTACCAACTTCTAACTCGCTTCGCTCGTCCTCAGATAGTAAATGCATTCAATTCATTCTCAGCGGTCACCCATCCAGGCACTGACTATTCTTGATGCTGCTTATCATTTATGATCCAACAAAAATCATAGATATACGAGTACTTGTCGTCTTGAAGAGAAACTTTGTGTACTTATTTATTACGTAAAGGTATTTCTACTGAATTCTACTCAATTAGATTATTTCACGATTTTTTACAATTTTTTAAAAAACGTACACAAGTCATCTAATAAAAATTAAACTAATGGTGAATTGATATTGATAATGAGATGGAACTTGGCACATATATTAGCCTTATACATAGCCACATGCGTGCCAAATCTCAATCAGATCGCATAATAGTTTTGATTTTTCGAAATTTTTGCTGTCATTAATACGCGTTATGTCATAAAATTATTTTTATGATAGCACTACACTTTAGCGGTAGATTAATTTTTGTACAAAGTTTCAACTCTCTTGTATAAATACAGTGGGAGCTACTATGATAACAGACACACACACACACATATAGACATACCAATTTGTCAAAACCACTTAGGAGTCCTTAAAAACACCTGAAACAGTGAATTCCGGTTTTTTTGCAGACACAATACTTTTAGCGAATTTTCATAATGAAAATAACGCTTATGAGGTTGTTCGGATGAGGGAAGTTGAGGGTGGGATGTTGAGTGGAATCGGTTCCTTTGGCTTCCCGATAACAAAAATACGGGCTTCGGCCCGTGGCCGCTACGCGGACCCGGCGTTCGCGACTCGTCGCTCCCTCGGCCGCGGCGCTACGGCCCGGGCGGCCAGTGAACCGCTTCGCTTCCGCAGCCACATTGTTGTTGTTTTATTAATGTATGGTTCACTATCGTTTCTTGTTACATGGCATTTTGCCACGTATTTAGCGAAATTTTCACAGACTCGGTTTCACAGCGCCCGCTTCGCGGGGCGCTGAGCAGGCTTTCTCACAACATTTGATTTTGTGAGGAAAAAATCCACACGTTGCAACTGTTAAAGTAACCTTGTATATAGGGTAAGAAAAAGATTATAGTTTCATCTTTCATCAGCTTTAGTTATCGTCCACGATACAAAAGGGTAAAACTTTAACTTACGTTTATGATTGTTTATAGTTTAAGAAAAATGTCAATTTGTTTTGTTTGTACAAAATTGTTTTATTTGAGTAAAATCTTAAAGTTTTGAAAAAAAATATTCATGATTATTCAAAGATAAAAATACCGTTTGCGTCACTTAGATTGTCCGATTGAGCTGAACTGGTTGCATTCGTTTTTAGAATAACGCTCGACCATATAAAGACTACTTCGATGTTCTTCCTCTTTACGGGTCTGCTTAGCTCGGCGTGGTTCAGTGGAAGCCCATTTTTGCCCTGTCTCTCTGGGACAGTAGGCTTACCATGATGGAGCAAGAGGTAGTGGTCTCTCTTTTATACTATACCCCACCCTCTAACACTCTGAACCAACCAGATATTGTACGAGTCTTTGACCTAGACGTATAGACTTATATACAAGATTATATATATATGTAATATACCGATTGCGCGCATTTTGTGATGGTTGATTGAGCTGAAATTGCGTCTTAATCGATTCAGGTAGCCGTCTACCTAAATTACTAGTACCTGTTTTAAAGCCATTTTAGTTTCAAAAAATATTTTTTTCATGACGTCATATTTGGTTGATGACGTATAATGTTTGTAAACAATAGGCCTGTAAACTCCTCAAATCTCGCGATTTGCAAAGTTTCGTTTCAATTTGAGAACGCCTTTGAGGTTATCGTTCGCCATACGAAAGCGTAGAAATCTTACATACATATATATATATATATACTATTCATATATCTTATATATATATATATAGATATTATTATATATATATTTATATTATATAATATACATATATTTTATATATTATATATATATATATTATATATATATAATATTTATATATAATATAGTATATATATATATACGGGTGGAAACAATTCACTTAAACCACATTAAACCATTTAATCATGGGAACACATGTCCTAGACTAACAAATTCTCTACCTAGTAAGTGACCACCTGAGTTCAAATTCACCAAAAATTTTTTGGGTAATTACCAAATTGTTGGTAATTTTAGATTAGCATTTTCGTCTTTTTTTATTGGTACTTTTAAAAAGTTCAATTGGACCATACATGATATAGCTAAATTTAGAACTAAGTTATTATCTTGGAATTTGATAACAATATCCAAATTCCGGTAATTTTTTTACCGAGTATCATCGACATACAAGACTAAATAATTACCGGATTTTTGAACAACAATTTGCAGCAACCTGTAAAAATAGTTAAAGATTGGTCCTAGATTCGAAAATGGTCTCCACCCTAGTAAGTCGACCCACCTGAGTTCCAAATTCACAAAATTTTTTTGGTATTATCACCCAATTGTTGAGTATTTATTAGCATTTATTCAGTTTTTTATGGTAACTTTAAAAAGTCACAATTGGAGCTATACCTGATATAGGACTATTTTAGAAACTAATTTAATCCTGAGAATTTGATAAACAATATCACCAAATTCCGGATTTTTTACCGAGCATATAATCGAATTACAAGGAATAAATAAATTCCGGCATTTATTGGAACAACAATATGCGCCAACCTAAAATGTTAGAGCTGGTCTAACTTAGAAAGATGGTTCCACCCTAGTAAGTCGACCCCCTGAGTTAAATTCACAATTTTTTATTGGTAATTTCACTAATGTGGTAATTTAATTAGCACTTTTCGTTTTTTATTGGTAACTTTAAAGTCAATTGGATTACCATGACGATAGTAGACTAATTGAGAAACTCGTTATTCTAGAAATTTGATACCAATTCACAAATTTCCGGTAATTTTTTATCGGAGCTATCGATCGACATACAGCAATAACACCTATATTGTGATAGTCTATCACAAATGATTTACCGATGATAGCTCGGTAAAATTACCGGAATTTGTGATTGGTATCAACTTTCTTAGGATATAATGTATATTCTAAATTGTCATTATCATGGTATGGTCCATTTGACTTTTTAAGTTACCAATAAAAACGAAAGTGATAAATTAAAATTACCACATTTTGGGAATGAATTTACAAACAAATGTTGGTGAATTGAAATCATGGTGGTCGAACTTACTAGGGCTAGGAGACCTTTTCGTTTAAGTTCTAGGACCATGCTTTAACCATTTTTTTAGAAGTTGGCGCATTTTGTTGTTCCAATGGCCGGATATAATTTATGTCTTGTATGTCGATCGATAGTCGATGAAAATTAACGCGGATTTGTGATATTTGTATCACATTTCTTGGATTATAACAGTAGTTGTCTAAATTAAACTATATCATGGTGATTATTTGCTTTTTAAGTTCCAATAAAAACCGAAAATGCTAATTAAATTACACATGTTGCGGTAATAATTTACAAACTTTTTGGATGATTTGAACTCCAGTGGGGTCGAATTTACTGGGGTGACCATTTTTGTAGTCTGGACCATGCTTTAACCATTTTTTTTTAGGGTTGGGCTTTTGTTGGTTCCAAAATGCCGGTAATTTTTATGTTTGTATGTAGATCGATAGTCCGGTGAAAAAATTACCGGATTTTGTGTATTGGTTATCAATTTTACAGGATATATGTTGTTTCTAATTAGTCTATCTTTATGGTATAGGTCCAAATTTGACTTTTTAAGTTACAATAAAACGAAAGTGCTACTTAAATTACCAATTTGGGTGATATTTACCAAAACATTTTGAGTGAATTTGAAATCAGGGTGTCGATTACTAGGGGTTAGAGACCATTTTCGTTGTCTAGGCCATGTGTTTCACCTGATTTTAAATGGGTTTATGTTGGTTTAGTGAATTGTTCACCCTGTATATATAAACTTTTTTTGGACATTATATTTTGTTATCGGAAGCAATGGACCGGATTCCCTCACTCCCACCCTCCAAATTCCCGTATCCGAACAACTCCATAGCGTATTTTCATTATGAAAATCGCTATATATGTCGAAAAAAGTTTTTATATATGTTATTATATATATACTTATATTTTCTAATTATATTATATAACTTTATATATTTATATATATATGTATATATGTATGTAGAGTTTCTACCTTTCGTATGGGAACGATAACTCTCGAAGGCGTTCTAATTGAAACGAAACTTTGCAAATCGCGAGATGTTGAGGAGGTTACGAGGCTATTGTTTTATAAAAAATTTATAACGTCATCAATGTTATGACGTCTGAAAAATTTTTTTTTTTAAATTAAAATGGCTTTAAACAAGGTATCTAGTATTTAGGTAGAGGCTAGCTGAATCATTAGACCAATTTCCAGCTGAATCGAACCATCACAAATGGCGCCAATTGGTATACATATATTTATATAATCTTGTATATATGTATACGTCTAGGTCAAAGACTCGTACGATATCTGTTGGGTTCAGTAGTGTTAGAGGGTGGGGATATAGTATAAAGAGAGACTCTACTCTTGCTCATCATGGTAAGCTTATGTCCAGAGAAGACAGGGCAAAATGGTTCATGAACACGCCGAGCTAAGCGACGTAAAGAGAAGAACATCGAGTACTTTATATGGTCGAAGTTATTCTAAAACGAATGCGACGCAGTTTCAGCTCATTCGGACAATCCTAAGTGACGCAAACGGTATTTTTATTTTAAATAATCATGAATATATTTTTTTCAACCTTAAGATTTTATCAATAAACAAATTTGTTTACAAAAAATTTGAATTTTTCTTTAAATTTTTAATAACAATCTAAATGTAAGTAAGTTGTCTTTATATGGTCGAAGTATTCTAAACATTGGGACCGGTTTAGTCAATCAGACAATCTTAGTGCGGAAGGTATTTTTATTTAAAAAAAAAAGTCATGATATATATTTTTGTTTATGTTTCCTTATTTATATTATGCATATATTAATAATAGAGTATTAATAAAAAATCTCAATGTAAAATCAGTTTGTGAGAAAGCCCATTCGGCCCGCGAGCGGGCCTGTGTGGGGAGGCTAGTGAAAATTCGCTAAGATAGCATGGCAAAATGATGTAACAAGAACATAATGAAAACACATAATACAAAACAACTAACAATGTGGCCGCAAGCGGCCACAGGAGGCCCCGGGCCGCGAAGCGGCCGTTTGGGCCGACGCCGCGGAACGGACGAGGCGCGACGCGCCGAGCGCGAGCGGCTAGGGTCGGGCCGAAGGCCGTATTTTCTATATACCTACAATATACTTAAATGAAGAAAAGTAAAAATATAATAGCATAATCCGCAACACTGATCACCCCTGGTGGGATCTTTACTTAATAACTACAAAAAATATCAGAATACCTATTCCTTTCAAAATGGCAGACACTTAATAACTAAACGTTCTGCTACTATATAGGCTATAATTTTATAAACCAAACGACGTAAACCCTTAATTACAGCTATAACTCATACTCTTGAACCTATTCTTATTGTTTAAATAAGCATACATTAAATAAATAATAACTTCGTTATCTTTAAGAATAAATTATAGTTGTTATCACAATGTTAAATCGAGTCGGAGTTAAATGTATTGTTTTATTTAAACGATCTGACGGAATAATTCGTATTATTATGCAATTATGGACTTCGTATTACATGTATGTAATGTTTTATAGAATAGTTTTTAGTTAAAAACAAAAGAAATAGATTAATATGTAATAAACGGGTAAATTAAAAATGTGTAATAATATTTTAATAAGCTACTTAAGATATTTTATCTCCAGGTCCAGCAGAAAATTGGTGTACTTTTTTTCTCTTTTAGAGAGAGAATTTTGTTAATTACCTTCAAATCTAAATGCAAAGAGTTTAGGAAATATAGAGAGCAACTGCTTATTTACTTTGCTTTATCCCGTTATTTGTCAGAGAATGAATGATTACTTTTCCCCTATTTAGTTATTCTATATTTGGGAAAATTCTGGGTTATAAATGATGGGGATGACACGCTAAGTCGATTGGCCACATAACTTGGCTGCCCTTTGAGTTAACAGAGGCTTTAGTTAATAAGGGCTGTTGTTTAGCATGCAACGCTGCCTACGTGGCAACGCGCTGCGGCAACGTGCAACGGCTGGGAACGGATACGGGCGTCACGCGCCTTCAGTGGAGCTTTGCGGTCACATGATTGTTGTTCTACATCAGTTCGTCATATTAATAGTTTATATAAGTGGCATATGGCCACGATATAAGCAAATTTTTAAATGTATTTGTTAAAAAACGTTATTTGTTTAACTTATATTGTATATGTCAATCAATAAAACCGGAACTAATTCTGATAATAAAATGTATTTTATTATCAAGTTATGTGTCATTGGTAGTACTTGTGAAAAATATTTTAGCCCGATCTAAACACTTTTTGAATATTTGTGATTTTTTTAAATGTTTGTGACGTCATTATTGTGGGTTAGAGACCCCAGATCGAAGTTTTATATCAATCTGAGAAAGAAAGTGTTTGGAAATTTTCGTGTGGCATAGAAATAGTTAGGAACAAAATCTTATTTCAAGAACAAAGATCTCAAATTTCTTTAAATATACGCAAAAATTTAGAAGAATCCATCACAAAACACAGGTCAAAAACCATCTGCACATGCTTGGTATTTGATCTAAAGTGATCCATAGCCTGCGTGTCACGCATTTTCTTTTAAAAGGAAAGGTATGTTTTCCTTTATCATTTGGAGAAATCCTGGAGAGATCCTTGAAAAATGTGTTAATTACCTTAAATCTTACCACTAGGAAATAGTAATTGCTCACAAACTTCGACTCGTTCAGTTCAAGTTAGAACCAAATTGTTCGCTTGATGTGCAGAAACTTGTTAATTTCTCAGATTGATAAGTATAAAAAAATAACAATTAAAACCCCTTGGTGTCAAGGTATATAAAAAATTTAAACAAAATTTGTTGGATAATATTTTGGTCAATTTGTTTTGTGATATTGGTTTTGTTAGCAGAACATAAAATAAGTTCTTATAATTATTTTAAGTTTCATATTCCATTTCAAAGAATATCTGCAATATTACATCAGGCAGTTTTATCTTAATATAAACTATAATAAATAATTTATTCATGGCTTCTCCATCTCCTCAATTCCTTAACAAATTATTAACTAACGTGTAAGGCATAAAAAAGAAATGATTCCGTGATGAAAAATATAATATCATGGCCAACATTTAAACTAAATGTATGGTTAGCGTTATGCATTCAATAATTCATTTACATTTTCCTCGGCCCTTCGTGGTATAAAAGATTTTTTTTAATATTCACTGGACGATAAAAAAAACGTAGCCCTGATAAGACATTTTTTTAAAGAGGCAGCACAAAGTTGGATTAGTTAATATTTAAGACCTTCATTTCGTGACGATATGGTAAAAGCGGCCATATTCTTTTTTTTAATCTTTGAATAATTAATTTAAGGTTACCGCCCCTATTGCCTGCCTCTTACATGATTTTTTTTTATTACCACCCCATTTTATTTGGCAGAGCTTTTCTTTTAAAAAAAATCGTTTTACATTTCATGATTATTTTTTATCTTACTTTAGTTCTACGAGGAGAGTAAGGTAACCTTACTGTTATTAAAACATCGTAACCTACACTCAACCTTTTAGGGTTAAAAAATTAATATTTTTCCAAACTAACCTGTAGGAAATAACATTTATGAATAATTTGCATAATTTTTATTATTTATCGACTAATTCTTTCTCCATTTTTGTATTTTTCATCCTAATTTGTTTTAATTATTAACTGACCAATGAGAATAATACTATACCCTATAATTACAATAAAAATTAACCACTCGGAAAAAAGAAAAATAATTATTTTAAAATGTCTCAAAAAGGGGGTAAATTAATAAACCGGGTATTTCAGAATATAATTTACAATTGGAGTTTCATTTTAATATTTTAATTTGTTTTGGTTACTCTTAACAAAAACTAATTGTTCTTTTGCTTTCGTGTTTTTGTGGTTATAAAGAAAAGCAATCAATCCATAGAGATGACACCAAACAAATATAATAATTTGTGAATCAATAGTATTGAATAATCACAAAAATTACAAATAAATCGGGTGCGGGGAACCTCGTAACTTTATCTCATCATATCGGATTCGTTACGCTCATCCTTACTACTACGGACTCGCTTCGCTTGTCCTCAGATATTAAAAACATCCGTTTTATTCCCAGCAGCAAACATTTTTCACGTTTCATGAATTTTCGAATATTTTACTGAGTTTTTTACGGTAAATGACGTCATGAGTCATTATTTTCTGAAATGCACAACTAGACTCGACAACTAGTTACGACTCTCTAGCATAAACACACTAGGAGCTACAATAATAACAGGGAAAACACAACATTAAAAAAGCAGACAAATCGAGATTTGGAATAGTTTCTTTTCCATTTTGTTATATTTGGAGATTGTTCTAACTAGTTTAGTAGTATTGAGGAAATGAAACTAAGGGTTTTTTTTTATCTTTATTTTTATGTGAGTTTTACTTTAATTTCTTAGGATTTAGTAGATTTAGGTCATTTAGTTGAATGATGTCTTCGAATTTTACATTCTTGTTGAATGCATGTGTATTTAGTAATGGGCATGGGTGCCAATTGTCCAAAAAAAAAAAAAAAAAAAAACAATAGGACAACACATACAATGAATGTTGGTAACCACTGCTCAGGTAGTATTTAGAGGCGGAGAATTCGGGCAATCCCGGCTTAGGATTTGCAAATATAATACTTTTCCAACATACCTGTGGTCAAAGAATATATAAATACTTATTCTTTGACCTGTGGTATAATGAGAAACTTTTTTTTGACTTGGTAAAAAGGAGAAAAATCATCTCAACAGTGCCTACGAGAAATATCTAACTTTTACTTTGTTTTTAATTAGTTTCGGATGTTATATTATATATTATTATTATATAAAATATATATTATTATATATATATATTGAACTATATAAAAACAAAGTAAAATGTTGAGATGATTTTTTCGTGGGCAGGTGTTGTACACTCCCAAAAATGGTTTATGGATTATATTATTTGGTTAAAGCTATATTTTGGTAGTTATATATTAAATTACGACCAAGGATTCGTCATCTTATCCTTATTTTTAGTGTTGACGTATTGATTTTTTAACGTTACTCATCTTCATTTTTATTGCAATTCTATTTTATTCTACAGAACGTAGCCACAATTGTTATCAAAATTGCATTAAATTTAGTATACGTCATATTAAAATTTTGTCTAATATGTCTATATTTTTTTCTATACTTATTAGTTTTCCATAGTTTGATCATTAAAATTTTTTAGAAATGTTAAATTTAATAAATTAATTAATAATCTAAACAAAATATCAAGAATCGGAAATACAATGTCATCCATCATTTGAGCATGTTAATTTCAGTCTTTTTAACAAATGTCGACGGAGCAATTTAGGGACTTCGAAAACTGGTACGAGTAGCACAAGGCGCAATCAAGGTATTATTGACTTATAAATTTATGGCTTATACCTAATACCTTTACTCTACTCACGTCTTTATTGAATTACAAAATTTAATTATAATTTATATTGAAATTTTGAAATATTAAAATGTATTTTTAAAAATAAAGCTTACCAAATAAAGAATTTGTATTTATATATATAAACTCAAATTTATTATACAAGCGTGAGCTTAATTATGTTTGAAAGAAAAAAATTGTTGTAATATAGTAAATATAATTTTTGGTTCATGTTGTAAATTAGTCTAATAAGGCGACACAAAGGTTGAAAATTATATCATTGATAAATGTAAAAGATTGTGTTAACAAGGATATTTTAACATTTTTTTCTACTTATGTAAAGAATATACAAATTTTATAATTTATTAAGTAAATTTTTAGTATGCTTAACTTGTTTCTATATCCAGTTTTAGTTATATTTTCTTATCATTTGATTATAATTTATGAAAAACTGTTCGCTTTTGTTAGTTTTGATAAAGTGGCCTTTAACATTTTGATGTTATGCAAATCGATTGATTTGCATTTAATTGTTTATTGTTCTCCGAGATAAGGTCTCGTGTACCATAGCAAGTACGCGTTCTCCAGTTAATGGAGACTCTTGAGTAACTTATGCTTCCTCTGGTGCCTTGTTATAAAATTGGGCCCATTAGTTACAATGGCCCTTGGTAGTATATCTCATTATCCCAGTCCTAGGCCATGTTTCAACTTATTGCTTCTAATTTAACCTTTTAATTTATTTTATTTAAATTAGTTACTGATATTGGATACGGGGTACCTCAGATGTTTTCCACACCATATCGGATTCAATAGGATCGTCCTAACTATTAAGTCAACTTTGAAAAAACCTCACTGGAGGATTTAAAATCCTGAAACGGATCCATCTGGTGAAATCGCTGTTTTGAATTTTTAGCGTAAACACTTGAGTTTTTATTTTTAGTATTAGTCTATTGTTTTATGTTTATCATTTTTTCGGAACAAGATGGGAGGAATAAAACTTTCAATCAAACTACTTTATCAAAAACGATATTTGCCTTTATTATGGTCATCAAAACCTTTATTCATGTTTTAAAGAAACCTAAACAATAAAAAAGAGCTAATATAATACCTAAATAATAACTTTAGAGCTTTTTTGGACTGTTTTAAATTGTGATATCAATTAAATTAACGAAGAAAATTTAAAAAGGACTGAAGTCATCGTTAATTTAATTGATATCATAAATGTAATTTATATTAAATTCAACTAAGATTAAAGCATGCTAAGTTCAAAATTACGGGCCTTCGCCCCGTAGCCCCATACGCGGGCTTCGGCGACTTTGCACCTCGTCGCTCGCGGTGTCGGGCCACCGGGGCTTCGCGGCCCGGGGCCTCCCTGTGCCGCTTCGCGCCACATGTTGTTGTTTTTGTATTATGTGTTGTTTTTATTATTGTTCTTGTTACATGGATTTTGCCATGTATCTAGCGAATTTTCACAGATCCCACACAGGCCCCTTCGCGGGGCCTGGTGGCTTTCTCACAAAACTTGATGTTACTAATTGAGTTTTATTAATACTCTATTATTAATAGTATGCTATATATTTAAAATTAAGAAGCATTATAAAAACAAAATATATTATTCATGATTTTTGTTTTTAAATAAAATACCGTTTCGTCACTAAGATTGTCTGATTGAGCTGAAACCGGTCGCAATGGTTTTAGAATGATTCGAACATATAAAGAACAACTTCAACTCTACTACATTTATGATTGTTTATTAGAATTTAAAAAAAAATGTCAAATTTTTTTTTGTAAAAAATTGTTTATTTGTAAATCTTAAGGTTGAAAAAATATATTCATGGTTATTTAAAATAAAAAACGGGCCTTCGGCCGTAGCCGCTACGCGGCCTCGGCGCTTCGCGATCTCGTCCGCTCCGCGGCGTCGGCCGCGGGCCCGCTTGCGGGGGTCCTCGCCGGTTGACCGTTCGCGGGACATTGTTGTTGTTTTGTATTAATGTATGGTTTCACGGTTCGTTTTTGTTTACAGGTGCATTTTTGCCCGTATTTAGCGAATTTTTCACAGACTCGTTTCACAGGCCGCTTCGCGGCCTTGGAGGCTTTTCTCACAAATTTTGATTTTATTAATCCTCTATTATTAATAGTAAAGCATAATATTCAGTTAAAGCAATATAAGAATATAATAAGTATATTTAATACATACTAATACGTTTTTTATAGAGGTATAAAGAATACAAGGAAAAAAATCCACACGTTGCAAATGTTGAATAACCTTGTATTATGGGTAAAAATAGTTATGTTTCATTTTTCATCAGCTTTAGTTATCGTCACTATACAAATCGGGTATATAAACTCCTTACTTACATATGATTGTTATAAATTTTAAGAAAAGATGGTCAAATTTTTTGTAAAAAAATTGTTTTTTAAGTAAAATCTTAATAGTTGAAAAAAATATATTCATGATTATTTAAATAAAAATACCGTTTGCGTCACTTAGGATTGTCCGATTGAGCTAAAATGTCCGCATTCGTTTAGAATAACTTCGACCATATAAAGACTACTTCGATGTTCTTCCTCTTTACGGGTTGCTTAGCTCGGCGTGGTTCAGTGGAAGCCATTTTTGCCCTGTCCCTTCTCTGGACAGTAGGCTTACCATGATGGAGCAAGAGGTAGAGGTTTCTCTCTTTTATTCTATATCCCCCACCGCTCTAACACTACTGAACCAACAGATATCGTACGAGTCTTTGACTAGAGTATACTATATCCATATTATATATCATTATGTATTACAGTTGCGCATTTGTGATGGTTCGATTGAGCTGAAATTGGTCTTAATCGATTCAGCTAGCCGTCTACCTAAATACTAGATACCTTGTTTTTAAAGCCATTTAAGTTTCAAAAAAAATTTTTTTTCATGACTGTCATAACTTTGCTTGATGACTCATAATGTTTTTATAAACATAGGCCTGTAACTCCTCAACATCTCTGCGATTTGCAAGTTTTTCGTTTCATTTGAGAACGCCTCGAGAGTTATCGTTCGCCATACGAAAGGGTAGAAACTCTTACATCATATATACATATATATATTATTATATATATTATATATATATATATATTATATATATATATAAATATATATATATATATAATATAATAGTATATATATATATTATATATATTATACAATATATATAAACTTTTTTCGGACTATATTTTTGTTATCAGGATGCCAATAGGAACGCGATTCCACTCACTCATATCCTCAACTTCCGTCATCCAACAACTCAAAGCGTCATTTTCATTATGAAAATTCGCTAAAAGGAAAAAAATAGAACATCTACTATTACATATATACATAGTTTGAAAAAATATAATGTCAGAAACTATAACTAAAAAATTATTAGTTCTATTATTGTCTTTCACCATAAAAGTTAAAAATTTAAGGATNAAGAAAAGGGTCCCTCCACAAAAATAATAGTTTATTGGTAAAGCGCTTTCAACCTAACATGAGGCCATCATCAGTGCCTGCACAAATAAGTTATTAAAATACGGGGCTTCGGCCCGTAGCCACTACGCGGCCTCGGGCGCTTCGCGCCTCGTCCGCTCCGCGGCGTCGGCCCACCGGGCCGCTTCGCGGCCCGGGGGCCTCCCTGTGGCCGCTTCGCGGCCACATTGTTGTTGTTTTGTATTATGTGTTGTTCATTATTGTTCTTGTTACGTGGCATTTTGCCATGTATCTAGCGAATTTTCACAGATCCCACACAGGCCCGCTTCGCGGGCCTGAGTGGCTTCTCACAAACTTGATTTACTAATTGAGATTTTATTAATAGTATGCTATAATATTAAAATTAAGAAGCATTATAAACAAAAATATATTATTCATGATTTTTGTTTTTAAATAAAAAATACCGTTCCGTCACTAAAGATTGTCTGATTGAGCTGAAACGGTCGCAATGGTTTTTAGAATGACTTCGACCATATAAAGACAACTTCAACTCTTACTTACATTTATGATTGTTTATAGAATTTAAAGAAATATGTCAATTTTTTTTTGTAAACAAATTGTTTATTTGAGTAAAATCTTAAGGTTGAAAAAAAATATATTCATGTATTAAAATAAAAATACGGGCCTTCGGCCCGTAGCCGCTACGCGGCCTCGGCGCTTTCGCGACTCGTCCGCTCCGCGCGTCGGCCCGCCGGGCCGCTTCGCGGCCCGGGGGCCTCCCGGTGACCGCTTCGCGGCCACATTGTTGTTGTTTTGTATTAATGTATGGTTTCACTATCGTTTCTTGTTACATGGCATTTTGCCACGTATTTAGCGAATTTTCACAGACTCGTTTCACAGGCCAGAAATATATATTTCTCAGACTCGTTTTCACAGGAAAAAAATATATTCATGATTATTTAAAATAAAAATACCGTTTGCGTCACTTAGGATTGTCCGATTGAGCTAAAACTGGTCGCATTCGTTTTAGAATAACTTCGACCATATAAAGACTACTTCGATGTTCTTCCTCTTTACGGGTCTGCTTAGCGCGGCGTGGTTCAGTGGAAGCCATTTTTGCCCTGTCTCTCTGGGACAGTAGGCTTACCATGATGGAGCAAGAGGTAGAGGTCTCTCTTTTATACTATATCCCCACCCTCTAACACTACTGAACCCAACAGATATCGTACGAGTCTTTGACCTAGACGTATACATATATCCAAGTTAATATATATGTATACCAGTTGCGCCATTTGTGATGGTTCGATTGAGCTGAAATTGGTCTTAATCGATTCAGCTAGCCGTCTACCTAAATACTAGATACCTTGTTTTAAAGCCATTTTAAGTTTCAAAAAAATTTTTTTTCATGACGTCATAACTTTGCTTGATGACGTCATAATGTTTTTATAAACAATAGGCCTCGTAACCTCCTCAACATCTCGCGATTTGCAAAGTTTCGTTTCAATTTGAGAACGCCTTCGAGAGTTATCGTTCGCCATACGAAAGGGTAGAAACTCTTACATATATATATATATATATATATATATATATATTTATATATAATATATATATATATATAAAATATATATATATATATATATATATATATTATATATATATATATATATATAATATATATATATATATATATATATATATATATATATTTATATATATTATATATATATATATAATATATATATATATATATATATATTATATATATATATATATATAAACTTTTTCGGACATATATTTTTGTTATCAGGAAGCCAATAGGAACCGATTCCACTCACTCCCCCCTCAACTTCCGTCATCCGAACAACCTCATAGGCGTCATTTTCATTATGAAAATTCGCTAAATAAAACAAAAATAAAACAAATTACAACAGAAAAGCCAAATAAAAAGAAATAACAAAGAAACACAAAAATACTTAATAACAGAAATTAGTTTTATGTATTTATAACTTTCATCTTTATAAAGAGAAAGAAGTCTCTCCACAAAATATATTCTTAATAGCAAAGCGCTTTCAACCTAACAAGAGGTCATCATCAGTGCTAGCCGTTGAATAAAGAAGAGGGTGATAGATGAGTCTTATAGATCAGATATCAAAGATAGACTCCTTTTCATCTTTATCTTACAAGTATTTTTGGATTTTTGTGTTTCTTTGTTATTTCTCTTTATTTTGCTTTTCTGATATAATTTATTTTTATTTTTAATAACTTATTTGTACAGGCACTAATGATGGCCTTATGTTAGGTTGAAAGCACTTTGCCAATAAACTATTATTTTTGTGGAGAGACTCTTTTCTTTGTTTTCTAGTATGAATAACTCCACTTGTGCTCTATCTCATTCAAATTCTTTTTGCTCCCTTTTCTCCATCTCATACGACGTTTATGGGGTCAGTAAAGTTTCCATATTGCGTCATCCCCTTTATTCAAGATCCATGGTCTAAAATTTCCTTCGAATAGTCATAACTAATATTCAAACCTTTAGCTTATAATTTTAAAACAAATAAATCATTTCACGTCCCTTCCCATAAGTAAAAACCCATAAATTTCTTTGATGACTTCACTTCATTTCATCTTCTTTATGTTGTGTCCTTGTAGATCTAGGGCTGTTTAGTATATCTTTTAATAATTTTCCTTTGAAAATAACCACAGAAAACTCATTCAAAGCACCTGATTTTCGATTCCAATATCCAGTCAAAATTAACCTTACTCAAATCTGCTTTCAGGCGATGTCACTAAAAGTCAAAAGCTTTATATTGTTTACGTTTACCTATATCATTTTAATTTCAAACTTTTTCTAACAAAATTCATTCAAAAAACTATCATCAATGGTTGTAGGTATTGGATCGATTTTTTTTGTGTCTTTTTTCCACGACGGTGCTTACAACATGTTGTAAGCACTTTTAACATCTTTTATTGTGGCATTCAATCGTATTTAAAAAAAATCTTAACAATAAATCGCTAATTCAGGAAAGAAACTTCAGATCTAAACACTTAAAAAAAAGTATTTGTCGAAAAAAAGACTCAAATAAAAGGTGTAGAAAAGAGTCAAAAGATAAATAAACTTTCTTGTCATGTAAATGTGTTTTTAAGGAGCCTTCTCATGAGTAAAGGTGACAACAATAAAAAGCCTGTTGTTGTCTCTGAACTTCTAAAACTTCTAAACTTCCAAGTCGTGGCTTCCGACCGACAAACTGAAACTCCTTTTATTCCTTGTTTCCTTTTCTTCTACAACTGTCATAATACTTGTATTTCGTTGACATAAAAAAAGATGGATTTTTGGGACTTATATTTTATTCTATACCTAATTTGAAGTTAAACTTTTTAGGCTTGAAACATTTAAAATGTGTTTGTTTTCTTTAATGATGTTCAAAGTTGGGAAAAGTTTAAAAAATAGATTTAATTAAGGATATTACTATACTATACTGCTTATGAATAAAATATTTTTACATATTTTGTTAAAATATTACCATACGTAGATGGAAAAAAGTGCATATGTTTGAAAAAAAGTAGTTTGAACTCGCGCATTTAAATTTAATAACGGTATTTTGGTATTAATATTTTTTCTATCTTGGTTAATAGCTTATTGCTTTATAAACTTTACTTCTTTAAATTAATTAAAAGGCCTTATTTAAATTAAATGAATAAATTATTAATTTATTAAAATTAAATCATGCTTGTCAAATTATAGTTAAACAAATGCATGATTAAATTGTATTAGTCATTTGGATTCGCATTCGTTTTTAGAGGTGGTAATCTATGGCTTAAGTGTGTCCACCATAGTTTCATTACTGTAGAATAGTTTTAGTCGTTATTTGCTATTGGAACCGGTGGTTCGTGGTAGAGTGGGAGTCGTGAGGATGTTCAAGTGGTTTGGTAAACATTTCATCGAATTTTCAAAAGAAAATTGATGTAATAAAAATGTGATCATGAATTGAGGAAAGGAAGAATACAAAAATATATATATATTCTTTATTTCCATTAAATTATTAACATAATAATAAGATGCGTCAAATATAACAAGAAATATAACATGTCAACTGAAAGAAACTGAAATACTCTTATACTTTATAAAATGGATTTTCTAACAATCAATGTTTGATATGAGTAAATCTCATATCTAACAACTATTCCTATAACAACTATCCGATATACTATGATGTTGAATAAGCTGAATATTATTAATATAAATTAATAATGTTTGTTCCATCAGAAATTGGGCACAAATGAGACAACAGGTAATATTAATTATTTATTGCGATATTTCGCTCTAAACACACAGCATTGTCATTAATTATGTATGAGCATTATGTTCATTAATTTTTTCACTGATTCATTGTGATTTTCACTTTAGAGCATGTAAGTTTAATCCCCTTTTATCGATTGTTTTACGTTTGAGTATTTCTTCTTTTTTATTTTATTTTGCCCCTCTTTACAATTTTTCTTTTTATTTTATTTTATATGTAACTAGTGAGGTTTTAGTTCTTTTCCAGCATGACAATTTTAGTTTTTTATTATTCTTTCTATAACCTAATATTGTACATTCAAGTAGGTAATTTAGTTAATTTTCTTTTTTAGATGTTTGCTTGATAATGCTCTGTGTTTAGAGCGAAATATCGCAATAAAAATTAATATTACTTGGTGTCTCATTTGTGCCCAATTTCTGATGGAATATTCAATTATGGAGACCAATATTACAAATAATGTGATAATATCTGTCTTTCCACTGATGATTTGTCATGATTTGTTCATCATCTTACTTTATTAATTTATTTTAGTTAGAGTCTGTGGCGGACTGAGGCAAAAAAGCGCAAGAAGAGTTAGGCCAAAAAGGGCCCAATCCTATATCTCAAGGCACCCTATAGAAAGGGGGGTGTTTCTTTATTAGAGGGTCTACTTTTAACTAGAGTAGTATTAATGATTATAGCAAGCTTAATTGTATTTATTTAATTTTAATTTAATAAAATTAAATCAAATGAAATTATTCTATTTAAATAAATAAAAATAAACTTAAGTAACAAATAAATGTACTTAAGTTTATTCATTTAAAAGTAATGCTTGTTTAAACTATTTAATGTTTAACCGCTAGGGCCCTTTTCTGCTGCTTCAGGGCCATGATCAAGTATGTAAAGGGCCCCTTGTGGGCCTAGTCTTCCTTATGGGACCTTTAAAGGTCCAGGTATAAAGAATAGGGGCCTTAAAGGACTTAGATTAAAATAGACAATTGAAAATATTTTAAGTATTTGAAAACATCAATCGCTAAAACTCTTTTCTGCTGCCTAACCAAGAATAAGAACAATCATTGGCTTTAGTCTTCTTCCTAGAGCCCTTAAACGTTTAGGTATAGTGAATAGGGACCATAAAGATCTAAATTTATAATATATTTTTAATTAATTAATATTTAGATCCTTTTATGCAGCTTTATCTTGTTTATTTGTTTTAATTTTCGTTGTTTTTTCTTTGGCTTTCTCCTTGGCTGAGGGCCCCAAGGAGGATTGCCGCCCTCAGGGGCCAATCCGCCCTTGGAGTAGAATTGTGCGAGAGACACCTAGAATGTAACATGAAAGATGCTACATCTAGGAACTGCTACATCTCATATTTGATTCTCACACAATTACATTACTTTCACTTCTTTAAAATGTGTCTGTCACTTCTATAATATAACTTTATTTTACTCTTTAATTTCAACGTTGTCTTCTATTTCTAATATCCAATTCTTTAAGTATCCCTTTATGTGTCGTTGATATGAAACTGATATCCCTTTAGCGAGGATGAGATTAACCCAAACCACTTCTAACCCCAAAACCATTTCTGAAGTAGAGGGTGCTTTATAAATGCCTGGAATTGTTTCGGAATTTTTTAAACCCTTTTAGGTACAGTATTATATGATATATTTAAAAAAATCAAAACTTACAAGGGTGTTGTATCGATCAGGTTACCTATTTGACTACCTTAAAACAAGGTTTTAAGATTTTGATCCTTTTACACTCTATACTTTAAAAGTAGCTGAAGCTATTTGTTTAAAAGCGTTACGTGTTTTCGATATTTTATAAAAATAAAGATAATATACCACGTTTATAATTTTTTATACGTTCGGAGTTTCTTGTAAACGTTTAACATGCTTTTGGTTTAGCTACCAAGTTAAAAAAAATACTTTTCAAATAAAGTATATGAGCTACCTAATCTAACTTATAGATCGGTTTAGTTAAGACGGCAAGTTTATAAGGTTCGGAAGCTTCTCCTGATCGAGTCGGAGTATCTTAAATTTTCGGAAGCCCCTTAAAAAATTATTTTACTCCAAGATAAATTGGAGGTTGATAATTGAGAAATCGAGCGAAGATATAAGAGAATTCATATGATGTATATCGGTTGATGGGTGCGGCATCTTGTTCAAGACGGGACAAATGAGGCGTCAGCATCCTGGTTGCCACCGTGAGAAACCTCATCTCATCACTGTCTTCAATATCTTCTTTTCTTGGCAGGACTTTAATACTTCGTCAAGTATTAAATAGATCTCATTTATATTAAGTCGAAGAAGGCTTCATGGGCAGCCAGGCCCGATCATAATCGAACCTAATAACTTATTCACCGCCAGACCATTATATTAAAAATGTAAAGACTGCTGACTATGTAGTAGCAGAACCTTCGTCTCACGATCCAGCTACCGCTCTTAATCATTCTAATTTATTTTCTTCTTTTTATTTTATTATTTTCCATTATCTCTATACTAACTTTCGACTTGTTGATTAATTTATTCCAATTTATAATAAGCAAAAGGGATTTTTATTATAAAGCTCTGGACGTAATAACTAAGTGTATAATAGAGAACGTGTTTACTGCTAAATCATTTATAAGTTATAAGATAACCTTTATATTGTATTAAATGTAAGTATTATAGTACTTACAAATTAGTCGATTTAACTTTTAGATATTCGATCCATTAATATCAAAGATTAATCCATACTAAGAAATGTAAACTGTCAGTTATTGATGACAAACTGACTACTACTAACCTAATATTCTAACTAATTGTCATTGTGTAATTGTTTTATATAATGTTAATGTAGTGTGTTTTTGTTTCTATTGATTCTAACCTATTGAGTCGTCAGGTTTGATAGTTTGAACTTATTTTTTTCCTCTGAACTAATTCCAGTCTCTGTCTTTTTGTTTTTATTTTTCCTCAACAACTACCTTAGGTAGGAAAAGTATTGTGTTCACCTTAAAAATCCGAACCGATGTTTCATCATAATTATTCGTTTCAGGTATTTTCATGACTTTGTGAGTAGTTTCATCATGCTGATTGTGTTGAAACATACATATGTGTGTGTTTCACATATGTGTGTCTGTCTGTCACACATTTCCACATATGTGTGTCTATCTGTGTCACGCATAACTCTCGCTGTGTTCATGCAAGAGAAACTTGGCGCATACATCACACTTTAGGTCTTAGTTGTGCTGCCCAGAAGATGGATGACATTTTTCAGACTACAATAACCTATTTCGCTGAGTCATCAATAATTGTAAAAAATAATAGATAAATTTTACTGATCAAATTGACATTTGACACACATGTACATCTCTAGATGGTAAATCGATCCACAAAATTTCATTTAGATATTGGTCGCCATTTTGAAAATATTGGCTATTTCATTTTGACATTTGAACAGCCTATAAATTTTAATTTTTCAACTGGTTTTCGACGTTCGTTTATCTATTGGTGGTTAATTCGGGATTGCATTAAGGACCCACCTGAGTGGTCTAATGCTCTAGTTTATGCCCTCGATCTTTAAAAAAGGTGGTAAATCAATCTACTAGATTCAATTCTGATATTGGTCGCCATTTCAAAAATATAACCTTTTAAAACTATGACGGTCTATAACTTAACATTTTTTGAATATTTTTCGACGTTCCACATATCGTCAGATATTAAAACTTAAAATAAATAAGTAGTGGAAATCCTATAGCTATACAACTTTTAGTTCGTAAGTTATTGACGAATAAATATATTTATTGGTACCAACCTCAAAATTATAAGAAAAAGTTAGTTTACATCTGCCCGAATGATGACGTTTTACTGCATTAAATTTAAATTATAAATATTTGGTTCTAAGAAAGGACTATATATATATATATATATATATATTATATATATATATATATATATATATATATATATAGCTCTGCACTCATTTAGTATGACTGCATTTATAGAATCACTGAGTATGACCAGAAGGGGTCAAGGGGTCAAGAATGTCACCTCTTGTTTTTTTAATTGAATCACATTGAATGCATAGACTTAGGCTTTATGCCTACATACTACTTAGGCTTAATACTTATACTTAGGCGTAGGCTACTTAGGCTTTATGCCTACATACTACTTAGGCTTAATACTTATACTTAGGCGTTGGCTACTTAGGCTTTATGCCTACATACTACTTAGGCTTAATACTTATACTTAGGCGTAGGCTACTTAGGCTTTATGCCTACATACTACTTAGGCTTAATACTTATACTTAGGCGTTGGCTACTTAGGCTTTATGCCTACATACTACTTAGGCTTAATACTTATACTTAGGCGTAGGCTACTTAGGCTTTACGCCTACATACCACTTAGGCTTAATACTTATACTTAGGCGTTGGCTACTTAGGCTTTATGCCTACATACTACTTAGGCTTAATACTTATACTTAGGCGTAGGCTACTTAAGCTTTATGCTTTAGGCCTACACTGCTTCACATAGCAGCAATCTATAATCATTAATAATTCTAAGGTAAAGCGTAGCGGGCCCTAAGTGATACTATTTATTTATGCTAATTATGAGTCTGAAGTTGTGAGAAAAAGTACCGAGATATTTTTTTGAGGTACCCGATTTCTTAAATTTTCTTTGTAAAAAATATTTATACGACAAAGTAGAGTGCCCCCTACAGCTAACAGTACCCCTCCCTCTCACATTACCCTGCAGTTGCGCCATTTTCGCGACTGTTTTCGACCCTGTCCTTATTCGTGTATTTGAGTTGTTTATACTTATATTTGTCCTTCTATTTTAGTTAGTATCTTCGGTTTGTTCTTATTTTGTCTTTTGTACTATTGTTGTATGTTGTTCTTATTTTTGTCCTTTGTACTATTGTTGTTTATGTTTGTTTATTTTTGTCCTTTGCACTCATTACCAGTTAGTTGTTGTGTATGGGTTTGTTCTTATTTTTGTCTTTGTACTATTGTTGTTTTTTTTGTTCTTATTTTTGTCCTGTGTAGTTGTTTGTGTTTGGGTTTGTTCTTATTTTTGTCCTTTGTACTATTGTTGTTTGTGTTTGTTCTTATTTTTGTCCTTTGTACTATGTTGTTTATGTTTGTCTTATTTTTGTCTTTGCACTCATTACCAGTTAGTTGTTGGTGTTTGGGTTTGTTCTTATTTTTGTCTTTTGTACTATTGTTGTTTATGTTTGTTCTTATTTTTGTCCTGTGCACTATAGTTGTTTGTGTTTGGTTTGTTCTTATTTTTGTCCTTTGTACTATTGTTTTTGGGTTTGTTCTTATTTTTGTCCTTTGCACTATAGTTGTTCGGGTTTGTTCTTATTTTTGTCCTTTGCACTATAGTTGTTTGTGTTTGGGTTTGTTCTTATTTTTGTCCTTTGTACTATTGTTGTTTTTGGGTTTGTTCTTATTTTTGTCCTTTGTACTATTGTTGTTTGTGTTTGCGTTTGTTCTTATTTTTGTCCTTTGCACTATAGTTGTTCGGGTTTGTTCTTATTTTTGTCCTTTGTACTATTGTTGTTTGTGTTTGTTCTTATTTTTGTCCTTTGTACTATTCTTGTTTTTATTTGAATTTATTTTGTCTTTAGTTCTATTTTATTTTTATTTTTGGGGTTCGAACTAATTTTTGTCCTAACTTGTCAAAGACTCTTACAGACAGTTAGTGTCTTCGGTGGTCAAAATATTTATTTTTTAAACTTTTTTGTACATATTTTTATACATTAAATTTTGCGGACCTCTTTCTCACAATTTATTTTTTTTCATTTAATTTCAAGATGAATAAGATATCTATTGGTCGTCAATTTAAGATAAAGCTATTCATAGTTGATATAATTCAAGTACGAATGAATAGTTTAAAACAAAGTTTAAAAATGTCGATAAGTCATTACTTGAAGATGAAAAATGGATAACTATATTTCATGAACACTTTTAATATTCTTTTAAAATATAAAAATTCTTTATATAAGCGTTATAAAGGTAGTTAGGTAGGATATCGATCCTTTAGCTACCGGTCTTTAGTATTAAATTTTTTTCACGAATTAATATTATGATCTTACCTTATAAACTACCCGGGTATCCGATCAAACCATCTAAGGCGAAATAATATTACGAAACCAATCTTTGCGGTCTCGAGGAAAAAGAATTTTAAAGAGATGGATCCTTTCGAGAAACAAAATGATCCTTAGTAGTATCCTGTTCCTTTGGAGCTTCTGAAAAAAAATTTAGTCGGCTTTTTGTTTAAAAACTAAACTTGTGTTTTTTTATCCTGTTAATAGTTTTATTTTATATCTTATTTTACTTTGATTTTCAAACGTCATTTTGTTCTTAGGAAAAAGGATATTAATAAGATTTCTTTGTTTTTATAATCAAACAAATTTATTATCTTATAATACGTCTTTTGAGTTAACAATCTTAAAAACAAACATTACAAGACTAAAGTTAAATATGTCTAACGTAAGTTTTTGTACCGACATATTTACAAAAATAATATAAAAATAGTTAAAATTCGTTTTTGAAATCATCCTTAAGTCCTAAAATAAACAATGGTTAATCTTAACAATTGATAATTACTGAATGCATTTTTTCTTAATTTTGTGTTGAAATCTTTTCACGAACTGTATCTTCGACTTGATGGATTTAGATACTTAATAAGAAAAGGAATCGGCGAGATCAGGCAACTAAATAAAGACTTTTATAACTTCAAATAATCATTTTTCAATGATTTTTGATGAATTAATTAAAAAATTAAGTATTAAATTTTAATTTATTCTTTAATCAGTTTCTCCTTCATTATAATTATGATAAGTCTAGACGATTAAAGTGGTATTCTCAAGAACAAAAGGCAACACTGCTGAATTTGCCCGCGGGTTCTAATTTCCGTTTTTTCATTATGGTCAGTTCTTATTTACAGTTTTTATCTCTTCACTTAACACCATTATTATTTTACCTCATTTACTCCATAGGTGGAGGATAAGTATTGTGTTTGCAATAAAATCCGAGATTTCTCCCGAATTATTAGCTTTTAATTATTTAAGACATCTTAGTAGTTTTTACCAAGTTGTGAGTCTGTATGTGAGTTTATTATCGTAACACCCAATACATTTATACTAGATAGTTGAAACTTAGTACACAAATCAATCATTAGGTCTTGTTGTGCTATTCGGAAAATAAGTTTCTTGTGACGTCATCAACTGTAAAAATTTCCAAAATTCATAAAATCCAAAAAATGTATTGATCAATGTGAAATTTGGCACGCTTGTGGTCATATCTAAGACTAACAAATTTACTAACTTTCATGTTATTATTAGCATAAAAGTTAAGTTTCATCACATTATCAGGGTTTGCTCAATTTCACTCAAATGAGTTGTTTTCTTATTTTTTTTTTAAATCCAGAAAAATAATATTTGAGTTAAAATTTGGTACAAGTAAATTCCAGTATAATAATAATAATAATAATAACTTTATTTGATATAAGCAATAAGGATACACAAAAGCTTATACAAAAGAGAAGGCAAAACATACTTTTTTAAATAAAAAATATAAAAAAGGAGTACAACAAAAGAAAATTAAATTAAATTGATTCATTCTGATGATTGAAAATTGAAACTTAAAAAAGAATATTATATACCATATTAATTTTTTAAATAAAAGTACCTGGTTTAATAAAATTAAAAAATGTTAACTTAAAAACAAAAATTACAATATAAACCACTCAAAAACTATCAAAAACAATATGAGAGTAAAACGAGGCAAAGACTATTCTCCACTGATTTCATTCGTTTAGGTGAAAAGATCTTATTTTTAATGTATTTAAAAAAAAGTAGAAAATATTCATTGCCTCGTTTTTATTTGAAATGCCTATAATTGATGCCCCATTGGTGTTTTCTGAACACTCTGGTGAGTTAAGATTAGTAGGTAAAAGAACTTTTCTGATTATTTGATACCTAGGGCATCTGAGCATTATATGAGCAAGAGTTTCATGCTCATGCATATTGCATACCATACAGTTTTCGTTGGTTTGTATTTTATGCAATATACCCCTTGTCGTTATTTTAATCAAATTCCAACCACTAGTACGAATAGTAAATTCCAGTATATAATAAGTAAGCTTCGTTTCCATACAGCAAGTAGATCTAATGTTTTAGTTGGATCATAAAAGTTAAAAAATCAAATTGAGCTGAAATTTGGTTAAAATAAGTATATACTAAGTACAGTATACCTATACGTTTTGTCAGACCACTAATGTTAAGCAAGGGCCATATTAAATTTTCTAAAGATTCTAAAAGATTTTAAAAACTTTTGTTTGGTAATTATTTCATTTTTGACTTGAGTCCAAAAATCCTCAACTACATTTTTCGAGGTATGTTAATATTACATTATGTCATAGGTCTGGCCCGTGTTTTCTTAATTATTTTAAGTTAATGAGGTAGTTCCTATCTAGCTTAGTTTCATATTTTGGACACTATTTTAAGTATTTATTAAGTACTATTCCTTTATATTTTCCGCTTTCTATTGGAGTGAAAAATATGTTTATAGACAAAGGCAATTATCTTAGGCAAAAAGTTTGCTTCTGTGTAGGAAGCGACGACTAATTTATTTTTATAACATTTTTTTCCTAGGATCAAACAATTTTAGTGATACTGAATAAGTTATTTTCCGATATAATTTGTGTGGGCGGTTCGTTTTATCCTTTCTGAAGGAGAAGGCGCCGGAGCCTCGGGCTAAATAGGACCTCTTTACAAAAACACATCTGTCTATATTATTCCCACTCTTTTGACAAATCGACTTAAACCAAACAATAACCTTAATTTGAATCTGAACAGAAGCAATCAAAAAACTATTTTATAGAAACAAAAAAAGCAACGAAAATTGTGCCCATTAACATTGCTAAGTTATAGACTTGACTTAAAGTAGTCGGAGTTTCTCTTAGATATTTTTTTGCAGAAGTCGGAAAGGATCAAAATAATATAATTAATTTTTGTAGTCTTTTATCCGAATAATAGAACATATTCAGCAATTAGGATAGAAATGGACTTAATTTGAACCAATTTTACCAATTCATTATTAGAGTTACAAAAAATCTAAAATTATTTGCTAAACGTTTCATATTAGAAGGTCTATTCATTGGTAATATTATCGATTTTATTTTACAATTTCGCGTTACTTCATTTTTCAAATCGGGTACCTCGGAACTTTTCCTCATCGCATCAGATTCGCTACGCTCATCCTTCCTACTTCGGACTCGCTTAGCTCGTCCTCAGAATATACAATTCGCCAAATTTATACTGCAACACGTCTTAGGACTCGCTTCGCTCGTCCTCAGATAGAAAATACATCCGTTTAATTCTAAGCGGTTACCCATACAGCACTGACCACGCTCGGTGCTGATTAACTTTTATGATTCAACAAAAATCATAGGTATACTTGTCTTATTAAAACGAAACTTACGTAAAGGTATTACGTAAAGGTATATACTTGTACCAAATTACAACACAATTGGATTATTTACCGATTTTTCGCATTTTTTAAAAAAATCGTACTCACGTCATGTGATAAAGGTTAAATTACAAATTATAATAAGATAAAACTTGGCACATGTGTTAGTCTTAAACATGGCTACAAGTGTGCTAAATCTCCGCATTTTATGATTTCCGAAATTTTTGCTGAGTCATCATTGTGGGTTAATGACGTCATAAACAAATGATTTTCCAAGTAGCATAACTACAGCGGTAGACTGATTTTTGTACAAAGTTTCAACTCTCTAGCATAAACATACTAGGAGCTACGATGATAACAGACACACTCGCACACTCGCATATACAGGCAGACAACTTTGTGAAAACCACATAGGAGGTCTTAGAATCACCTGAAACGGGTATTTTGGTGACATTCAGGTTTCGGAATTTTTCGCAAACACAACACTTTTCCTATATTCCTACGGTATAAATGAGGAAGAATAAAAATATTACTTAAAATAATACTATATATAGAAGGAGCATGACTGATAAAAACAAAGCCGTTTCACTGGTGGTCTTAAGTAATGCTGCCACTTTAGTGTTAAGTATTGCCAAAGTTGGCAATACTTCAGGTTTGTGAATTACTATGTTCTCTTATTAATTAATGATCAATTATTCATAAAATGCTAATATAAATACTGGCGCATTTAAATTTTTGAAGCATTTTAAATTGTATTTTAACGTTTTCAATTAAAATTATGTTAAGAGTAGTCCTCGTCAACTACAAGTGGATTCTCGTACTCCGCAACTCTCTTGCTATCTAAAACCGATTAAGTTCAACACTGATCAGGTTTTTTACGTTATTATATTTGTTCCGTATGATCTTTCTTTATTAGTGGCTATTTATGATACATTTATAATAGTTATTTATGCAACAAGGGATAAAAGTAAGTTTTACAGCTCAAGTTAAAGTTTCGTCCTAAGGCAGCGCCGAAGGAGGAAACATCATTAGCTCACGAGGCCGGTAGGCCGAGGGAGATAAACTATTTAGCTCCCGAGGCTTGCCGAGGGAGTTGATATTAGAGTTGATATATTTATGGAGTTGTATTACACATTGTTAATGTGTAATACTATATTTGTAATTTAAACATTAGCGTGTGTATATTGTATATTCTACCCGTAGTACCAACATAACACCGAAAAAAATCCTAAAATTTTACTATAAAATTCTGTCAAGTTGGCAACACTTTCACTTTTCCTCCCTAGGGAGTAAAAGTACATTTACAGTGTGAGATAACAAGACTGTATGTAGAACTTACATTACAATACAAGGAGTATAAAATAATATTTTATTGTTTTGGTGGTACCCCTTCTTAAAACCATCAGTAAACCTGCTTACGTGTTATCAGTATCCATTGTGTTTTCGGTCCTATGCTCCTTCTATTTTAGTATTATTCTAAGGAATATTATAACGATCATTAAAGCAAGCAGTAAACTAATCATAATCTTAAAATGCTTAAAATTTATCAATCCAAGGGGAATGCGCATGTTTATTCTAAAGGAACCACTCACAAAACTCTGCTCATTCTTCTAAAATCAGTGCTGCTCAGCATTTTCTGCACACATATAAGTTTTGTATTGTTAATCTTAAAATGTTTAGCGCAATTCACCCGGTTTTTTCCCAAATTTGTATTAATAGTACCGACAACACTACCTCTACTTGTCCTTTGACAATTGTTATAAATTGTATCACACCTTATATTTGTTTTTTTATACAACTCTAATTATTTTTTGAATGGGATGTATAATTGAACAAATAATACATCAGATGCATATAGGATATAGGATATATTACTAACAGGCAATGACATTTTAAAATAAGGCTGCTTTGCGGTCCTGCTAGGCTCACAGTGGGCCCCACATGACCACCAATATTTCAGTTAATTTTCATTACTAACTTCATTTTTAGATTATTCTAGATTTTATATTTTTTAGATATTTTTATATTTATATATATATATATATATATATATATATATATATATATATATATATATATATATATATATATATATAATATATATAATATATATATATATATATATATATATATTAGATATCTAAAAGTTAACAATGTGTTTTATGCGGCTTATCTTGAAGAGTTTTAACCATTTCAAGTGCATTATTTTTCCTAAATAATTTTTTCTTTAATAATGACATTTAATATCCAAATGGACGAGAAGTTAGCATCTGTAACACTTAGAGAATGGGCCTGTAAATTCCCAGCATTCCACACAGGTATTACCTTCATAAATTTAAATCAAGCTTTATAAAACTTAATTATTTAAAAAAAAAGAATTAATTTGAAGCAATAATTTAATAGAAAAAATACCAACCCGTAAGACTTGTCCGACCCGTAGGGACCCTTTTTGAAGTCCCCATGTAACCCTTATTCCTGCAATCCTAATAATTTGTATTTCTTTATTGATAGCGGCATACATATTGTTCCTAAACACCTGACTGTACCCTAAAATATTACATTTGTAGTGCTTGTTCAAAACAATAAACATTTTTAATGCAGGTTTTATAAATATTATAAAACCCTTTTGAAGTCTGACCAAATACTAATAATTTGTTAATTTAAAAATGACTATTTTAAATTAGAAACTATTTCTTATCATGTCTCTACACATTTTAATTAATAAAAAGAAATAAAGTTATGAGGCTTTCCTCACAATAAATAAAGATTGTTTTTAAGCTTTCGATCGTCTTCATCAAGAAGTGTTTATGAAGAACCAAAACAGTTAAAAGAATCTAATAGATAAGTTATGACATTCTTATACATATGGTGAAGAGACAAGTTGTATTTTAATTAATACTTTCTTAAACCAATTAATACCAATTAAAATAACATCAGGATTAACTATTTTAATTAAGATGAGGTATATCAAAATTTGTGATGAAAGCTATATAAATTTATCAACAATTTTATTCAGTAAAAACAGTTTAACTTTGAATGTTTCGTCCTTTAGTCTTTTGGGGCAAGGGCTGAAGACACGCAGCTTATAATATTTTACGCTATTTTTAGGGAATTTTTTTTAAAGAAAATTCGCTTGAAATTGTTTCGCTATATTGATCCACATTTTTAAATTATGGGTTATATTGATTTTATGCTGCTACATATCATTTTCTTTACTACACATCTCTCTTTCTGCTCTTCGCTAGAGCTTTAAATTGAGTTTCATAAAAAAAAACGGTTCATTTTTACAAAATTTATCACGATAACTGCCGTAAAATGTGTATGGATTTGTGTGTTTGTACATGTTACGACACGTACAAACACACAAATCCATACACATACACGCCGTTCCAAACGGAACGGAAATGAAAATAAAAAAACTAAAGAATGTTCGTTCAGTAAGATTAAAATTTATTAATTATTAATAATAATAATTAATTAATAATTATTAATTATTTAACAGTTCTTTCAACAATTATCGAAGTAAATATAAGTAAAATCGTAATTTTCTTAATAATTCATTACAATTTTTTTTAATTTTATTAATAATGATTAATAAAATTAATTTATTTATTAATGTCATCTCTGTTTTAGATTTTTAGGGATAGGATCGATATGATATTTTTTAAAGAGGGGGATGCTCATTGATTATATATATATATATAATATATATATATATATATATATTATATATATATATATAAATAAATAAATAAATAAATAAGCCTTATTAAAACTGAATACAAAATTTAGAAACATACACACAATTTATAACTTATTTCGGTTTAACAGTTTTTTATTCGGCTATAGCCGAGGCTCCCCTTTGGGGGTAGAGTTACTTACAAACTTCGCATGCAATACTTTTCCAATACTAACTATTTAACACAAAAACAATTCTAAATACTTCTTAACTATAACATAATTCATAGCATACAAAACTAATTAAATAAGATTTATTACGTAATAAATTTATAAATCTAAATTTTATATACTAACATATCTATTTTAGCTTACTATAACATATCATTTTGTATCATTATTAAATTTCTATATACCATGCATATTAATATTAAATGTTTAATTAATATTATTGTCTTATTGTCTAATATAAAAATTTTTAATTATTTTACTTTTATCTTTTTAATTCTGATTATATTTATTTTTGGGAAAGCTTTTGTTTTTTGCGTGTTTATTATGTAATTGTATTTATTTATTTTGTTTTATATAATTTAGTGTTATTGTAATTATTATTGTAATTTAATTGTTTTATTTTTATTTACTTATTTTTTTTTATTATTGTTAGGATTACTATTTATTTTATTTATAATAGTTTGTGTATTTATTTAACTATTTATTTTATTATTATTTTATTTTATTTTTTTTATAATTTTATCATAATTTGTTGATTTTATCATTTATTTATATGTATAAACAATGCAATATTTTAATATTTTTATTAATTTTATAAAGGTAAACTTGACAATACACTCTGGATAATCTACGCCATTCGTCCCTATCGTATGCTATTCTATGCCAAGCACATTTGATGTCGCTAACTTTTCGCATCTCTTCATCCATCGAATACTAGGTCTCCCTTGCTTCCTAGACAAATCTCTTGGATACCAAAATAACATCTGCTGAGTAAATCGGTCGTCAGCAAGCCTCACTATATGACATGAATTATGGTCATATATATATATATATATATATATATATATATATATATATATATATATACTGTGTTTGTGTATCTTTCTTCGAATCTTAATTTATTTTATAGATTCAGTTCAAATACTGAACCTTTCTATATGCAAGAAGTGTTTCTTCTTATTTTTCTTCTGATTCTTAAACTAGTTTATCAGATTCGATCTCTACATTGCTTAGACTCTAATGGCCGAAAATAATTACTCCTTTTACTTAATAGTCGTTTACATGTAATTTAACTGTTTTCCTAAACGTTTACTGATTAAATAACTATATAATAACAGAACTCATTTCAGAATCAACAAGAAACCTATTCAGACAGTTGAGCCTTTCTGTCAAATAACAGGTAAACCATACCTACATCACTCACCTGACTATTACCTATATTGATAGCGGTATAATATTTCTCCTAAACACCTGACTGTACCCTAACACAATTACATTATAATTAATACCTTCCTAAACCAATTAATAGCAATTAAAATAACATCAGTTTTAACTGTTTTGATAGACATGTGCGGGATCTTAATTTATTATGGATTGAGTTATATTGAAATATGTGGTGAACGCTAAATAATATTTAATAATACTTGTATACACTTAACACTGTTTACTTTAAATAAGAATGTGTAGTTCTTTAGTCAGGAGGGAAAGGGTGAGGGGTAATTGCCGCGGGGGCCTCAGGAAACACCATGCAATGAAAACAAAAATTGTATTTAAATTTATTATAAGTGCCGTAATAATTTCTTTAGTATAATCTTAAATTTTGTTTATATTTGTATGGAATAAGCATAGAGATTTATTACTATAGAAGGGTCCCTATCTCAATACATAGGGAAATTTCGATACTAAAAATACCATTTCATTCACATAAAATTCAAAGTAAAATTTCTAACGGAAACCCGGGGGGAGGGGTTGGTTACCCCCAGAGCAACTAGGATACCACCCCCCCCGGCAGGAAAATTTAAATTTTGCCTTCCTCCGGGATAAAAAGAATTGCCCCCTAGCTGTAAAAATGGGTCTCTTGCAAAAAACAATTGTCTAGATCGAAATTGTAATTTACCATTATTTTTTGATAACTTTGCTGCTAAAGTTAATTTTTTGCTACTTCGGTATCGTTCAAAAGTTAAGTAATGATACACCGTGATATTGCCAATATGAAAACCGTATTAAATCCTAAAAAAATTGATACTAAAATCACTATATTTTGGTAATTTTTTCATCACGCTTTTGTTCGACATATCATAGATATGTGTTAAAAATATTTGTTTCTTGTAGTTTTGAACAAAAATCTATATCATATACAAAATTTGATGTAAAATTACCGGAATATAGTGGTGTTTATTAGTATAATTGTTTTAAGATTTGAAGCGGTTTCCAAAATAGGCAATATAACGGTATCCTATCTTAACTTTTTATTTAACAAAGTTTTTATATCATAATTACCGTTTTTGGGTAATAGTCACCAAATAATAATGGTACATTTATATTTGCAAGTCAATTTACTGGGGTAGAGAACATTTTTTAAAGTCTTGGACCATGTTTCTTTTTTATTCTTTAAGGATTTAATATTGGTACATCTAAATTGTTGCACCTTGAATATAACCATGAATGGTACCAAGTTTTACTTACTTTAAGATACAGTTTAACTGGACATTAAAAATTGCCGCCCCTCCCTCCTGTCAACTGTCAACAATTTATACAACTATGTATACCCCCTATAACTTTGAGATAAACCCCTGGGAAAACCCTCAGAAAGTAACCCTGGCCTACAATAGTAAATAATTTATTTGCACACTTTAACATGCTTTAAATCTATATCACTGTATTTTTGTGTGTAATTCGGCATTAAGCCGAACCTGAGGAGGGGAAGTTTTGATTGGTTTATCCTATTTCTTTTATATTAGTACTCAAATAATTTTTTAAAATATCTAAACAATTAATGTAAGTAATACATGCAATAAAATTGAAAATGTAACAATATATTCCAGTATGTCCTCTGTAACTTATTACGCATTTTCTTTCTATCTTTAAAAGAAGAATTCTCATTTTTCCTTTTTGTTCATTTTAAATGCTAAATTGTCTATAATAGGAAGAAAAAAATAATAATTAAAAATTAATATTTTTAAAGGATGCGAGATCAAAGATGTAAGACTTCTTGATGAACCCTATAATTTCAATTTTATTAACTTGCATCTCACCTTGCAGAAGGCGTGTCTTTTCCTTTGACGCGTGGCACTGCTGTTTTTAATAACCAGGTGTTAATTTATAGGTATAAAAACGTTTTTCAAATGAGTAATATATGAGTAGGTTTGATGTGCATAGCTTTCCATTTCTTTTAATTATCACTTCTTATAATAACTTGTTATTTTGCTCGTATAATGAGAGTGTGAGGTCAACCAATGTGTTATCAGAACGAATATATAAAGTTGTACTTGGTCAAGTATAATCGATGTTCTTGTGAGAAGTGAGTTGACATCCCCATGTCAATACTCAGTTTATTTACTGAATTATCAGAAATTGCTTTATAAGCATTCCAACTACATACCTTGATCCAACATTGTGTATAGTGTATAGATCTGACAGAGTATGGATATAATTAAGACACAACCAACGTTTTCTAAAACATGAAGATGTTTTGTAGCAATATAGCCGTCGGAATCCTAACTTTGAGACGGGAATATTAAACTCACGATCAAAATACGCAGCGAAATCCATTTACTTAGTCAGTTCGATTTACTTAGTCAGTTTTGCTCCACAAGAATATGTTTATTAGACGAATACGAAAATTGGTTGCTAGCTAGTAGGATGTGACCTGGGTGCTCTAGTACTGTCCCCTAACTAGCGCTTACTTTAATAGCACTATAGTTTTCGGAACTAGCAAGACAACTATAGGCAGTGGGTCGCCACTATTTTACAAGGGAATTAAAAATATTAGGGAAGCCTACAAAGTTTGTGGATTTTTACTTTTAATGTCTAACTCGCGTAATGTACAACATATATATAATCTTAGTATTTTTCTATTTTTTAGGATTCATGACTTAGTAATTTCAAACAAGGCAAAAATAATACGTATCAATTAACCACTGTAAAATAATAAATAACTATAAGTTGGCGCTACGGCTATGTGTTTATAACCTGACGATAAGACGGATGTAGTGGTGTTATCAATATCCCATTAGTGATAACAGGGAGGGGGGGGGGGTTAACAACAGTTTTATGTATTGGGAATGTATATTAGGTTAAGGTTTAAATAATTTTGCGACCTGAATACAGTAACCCTTATTTTTTAACGCTGGACAAAAATAAAACAATAGGAGGTTCAGGTAAAAATTATAGTGTCGGTGAAACTAAGTCAAAATTTAAATTATTAGGAATTTTTAAATTCATTTTTAATTGCTAGGATATCTAAAAATCTTTTAATAAATAGGATTAATTTATAACTGATGACATAAAATTGAAGGAGAAAAAGTAATTCAAATCTTATTTAAATAATAAATGAAAGAAAAGAAGTCTCTCCACAAAATAAAACTTTATTGGCAAAGCGCTTTCAACTAGAGGCCATCATCATGAGAGTCAGAGAGTCTGACTCTTATATCTAATAAAAAAAACATAGACTCACTTCTCTTCTTCTTTACATCTCAACGGTTTTGTACTGATGATGGCCTCTAGTTAGATTGAAAGCGTTTTGCCAATAAAGTTTTTTTGTGGAGAGACATCTTTTCTTTCATTATTTATAATGGACTCCATTCACGCTCACTCTATGGATATATTTATTCAAATCATTCCCAAGCTGTGCAACCTTATCGATAGCATCTGCCCGGTCAACTACACCAAAAGCTGGGAATACCAGAACAGGATAACCTGTCAATCCCCTAGTAATTACAACCAATAAAATCATTATATCCTCCAAAACTATCCTTAATGCAATTTAATTCGATTTTGAAATAGCGAAATATATAGAGCTATAATGGTTAAATGCATATATAGCTCTATGCATATAAGGTAACTATTTTATCTCATTTGTAAAATAGTTAATTTTACTCATACTGGTAAATATAAAATTACTATTTATGAAATCCACATTCGAATTAAGTCTTCTTACAATACTAGAATCATTAAAATGTTTGATATTGTTGCACAGTATGGTAAGTTGTTTCGTATGATACCATAAGAAGCAAGAATATATTGAAAGGGTACGTTTTATCGGGAACATTTCATTCGAGGTACATTTTATTCAGGAACCACTCTACTCTTGGTGGTTTACAAATAACAGTACTTATAAGTTGCAAGGCATCAGGCCAGGTAAAGGCAAGGGGGGCATCGGCACCCCTAGGAAACATTTCGCCTCCTCTGACAAAGTGAGAGGAGTTAATACGCTCGCTGTATTTCTTACTACTTATATTTACGTAAATATTTCTCGTTTATTGTATAGCTCGCTGTATTCTTACTACTTATATTTACGTAATATTTCTCGTTTATAGCTCGCTGTTTACGTAAATTGTATAGCTCGCTGTTCTTACTACTTATATTTACGTAAATATTTCTCGTTTATTGTATATAGTATATTTACGTAAATATATATTCTCGTTTACCTCGTTTATTGTATAGCTCGCTGTATTTCTTACTACTTATATTTACATAAATATTTCTCGTTTATTGTATAGCTCGCTGTATTTCTTACTACTTATATTTACGTAAATATTTCTTGTTTATGTATAGCTCGCTGTATTTTTACTACTTATATTTACATAAATATTTCTCGTTTATTGTATAGCTCGCTTTATTTCTTACTACTTATATTTACATAAATATTTCTCGTTTATAATTATTTGCTGCAACAAGGAAAAATACTGGCTTAAAATATAGCTGTAAAAATATTGACTTTAAATGCTTTTTGTAGAAATGTATAATATTCTGTAAAAACTATATGAGGAATAATAATTAATTAAAATTGAAAAAAACAATTTGTCAACACGGCTTAACCCAGATCCGTCACATTTAACAACACAAAAATTATTAACAAAACTTGTTTCATTTGCATAAAATATTAAATTCATAAAATAAAAACGTAACACATCTGCCGAGGAAGTTAGTAATCTTAACAATTTAAAGAAAAGTAAAGTGAAATAAAAAAAACATATACAGGAACAATCAATTAGAAAAAAATTAAGAAACTGGAGCAGTTCTTCTTTAAAAAAAAAATAAGCAATGTTTTTCGGCTCTATATTATTTTCTATAGCATTAGCACTTTATTATTATATTATGTAATTATCCAATGTATATATTATCAAAAAGATAAAGTTATTTTTAAAAAATCTGGTTAATGGTACCACGAAACTTTTTCTCATTACATTAGATTTGCTACGCTCTTCCTCCTACTTTGGACTCGCTTCGCTCGTCCTAGGAACATACTATTTCCTCGTCCCTAGATAGTAAATACATCTGTTTCATTTCCCGCGGTCACCCATCCAGGCACTGTTCACGCTTAATGCTGCTTAACTTTTATGATTATTAATTATTATATATACCTTTATTATATATTATCCAAAAAACCATAGATATTAATAATCCAAAAAATTATTATTAGAACTCATATAGTTATGTTTAAGTCTTACTAGATATAAATAATGCCGCTAAAGAATCTATCCCAACCACTAGTGGTTCTAATGCATCTTCATCTAAAACTAAATTCGGGTGTATTTTGCAGTATAAATTTTACGCCTTGTATATTCTAAGGAAGAGCGAAGCGAGCGATGTAGGGAGGATGAGTGTACCGAATCCGATATGATGAAGAAAGTTCCGAGGTACCCCGCACCCGATGTCTTTATTTTATATTATATTCTTTGAGGTAAGAATCTTAAGAAAGTTCTGCAATATAATTTTATTATTGTGAATTTTTTTTAAACAATTCATAATAAGAGTATTTATTATATGACACCTCAGTGTTGATGTATTTAGAAGGAAACAAGTTGATACATATCTAATTTGTTTTTATAAGATCTACCAGGTGGGTATTTTTTTTTAGTTTTTTTATTTATGTTATGTTGGACATTCTGTTATAATTAGTTAATAGCTTTATGGTGTGTAAAAGTATTTTGAAGAAAATGTTAAATTTATTAAAGACTTTAAGATTAATTATTTTAGATGTAAAGATAACGTGCGGGTTTTTTTTTTAATTTTATTCTATTTAGTAGATTTTATACAAGTATCATTTCTTTTGCTAACCCAAAAAAGGGGTAAATTAAATATGGAAATATTATTATGAATAATTATTAAAATTGAATAAATAAAATTATAATTTTTATTATTTTAAAATTATAATTTACACTAAAAAATAAAGATCCATACGAAAATTAGCTTCTTAGCGCTCCACCAAGGCACCCGAACTAGCGTTTAGTCCAGGAGCTGGACTTACAGAAACGTGACTTATTTTGTATTGCTTTAGACCAATTTTTTTAAATAATAATCCTTAAATGGTAAAGAAAAAGTAGTCTGTCTATTCCAGCAGTGAAGCCCTTTTTAAGATTGCGCACGCTCAAAAATGTAGAATATAGCACAATATATAAGATTTGTTTTAAAAATAAGTGGTTCCCTTTTCGAGAAGCAAAATTTGAAGAGGACATTTTTAAAGCTGATAAAATTTTTAATGAATCGAATGTTTATTCGTGAAAATCGGATAACTAAAACTAAAGTTATAGCGTTAGCAAAATTACAAAAAAGTTATTTTTACAGTCAGCGAATTTCTTTCAAAAAATGTCTATTGTTATTTTTAAGTCATTTCGTAAATGCTATAACATTGTTTGTAGTTATCCAATTTTGATTAATAAGCACTCAATTTATTGGAAATGTTATTAACTTAAAAAATGTCTCTTCAAGTTTTCACACAGGGAACCACTTATTCTAAAATTTGTACGATTTTTTAAATTTTAAGGGTTCGCAATCATGTAAAGGGGCGCTCCAGTTTGAATAGGTAGAGTATGTATTTTCTTTAAAAAAATGGTATAAAGCAGTACATAATGATTTACGTTTATTAAGTTCTGGCTCTTGGACTAAATGGATATGGCAAGGATCTTCAATAAAGGGGATGCCCTAAGCCGATTTCCCATATAACAAAGTAAAGGATAAAAAAAATAGGGAATAATCTATGACAAAAACAAAAACAAACTGCACATGTTTGGTATGACATGCGCACGCTTACTATAATAGCAATAACACCACAAGTCTTAAATTAGAGGCATTCTTACCTCCGACGAATAGTTTCCCAATAGATTATAAACAAATAGTTAAAAGTAATATAGATTATTTTGCTTGTTACCAGTTCAAGTCTTCATATTTTTATTAAAATTTAATAAAGGTTGGTCATATAAATGTTTTATTTAAAGTTTTAATATATTTTTTAAATAAAGACAACTTATTTTTAAATAAATAAAGATAACTCGTCTTATCCTTGTTACATAACGTACGTTTCGCTCCTTTAACTATAACCTTGCTAGGAAAGTTTGATCGTAATTCTCTATATATTATATATATATATATATATATATATAATATTATATATATAATATATATATATATATATATATATATATTATGAATTATATAAAGTTAAAGTAAATAATTGCGTCATATCTGTTTTAATGTGGCGGGTTAGGCTTGATTTTCTTGGAATATTATTCGATGACAATACGACTAGTGGTCTAAAATCATTCGTATTTTATCGCAATCTTGAGGCTTATTTTTTATTTATGTGTGCTTTTCCATGTAGTAGAAGTGATTAACGTTTCTATGAATCACGAGGTGTGTATGATTTAGCAGCTTTAGAACGATTGGATGGTTTCAAAAAGGTGTAGAAAACTACGCGAGGTTTAAATATCTGTTTGTGATAAAAAGGATACAATTTGATTCCTTTTAAAGGATTTACATCGATGATTTACTGTCTTTTATAAGAGAGAAACTCATAAGTTAAGAAATTTGAAAACCTGTAATTCTTTAGATATAACTTAACTCGGATTATCGGGGTTATTAACCAAGAGTTAAAGACATAACATCAAAATTACTCTAAAAAAATAAGGAGCGGTATTGGACTTATCCAGACGTTATAACCTTTTAAAAATTATGAAAAATGGATCAAAAATAAATAAAAATAAGAAAATTATGCTGTTAAGCTCAATCAAGTTGTCAGGGATCTCTCGTGATGCTTAGCGCTATTAATCTTTTCCTTTATCGTGAACTCGTTTATGCCATCAAAACGATATCTGGAGTCGTAAATCTAAGATATAAACAAGAAAGTTTTAAAAGGTGTTTTCGGCAACATTAGAGCAGATGTCTCGGTCAGTCCAAGATCGTGAACCTCTGATTCCTAAGATTTTTCACTCATTTTTTTTAACACTTGTTTTAATATTTTTATAACCTGAAGCGTTTTAAACTATTTTTTTTAAAGCAATAGAAATAAAAAAAAATTTATCTGAGAATAAACATTAAAAGGTTTTATCTTGAATGCGCCATCTCACAAAGCGCCACTGTTTCTATTTCATTTAAACTTGTTACAGCTGCATGTTATCCCAAGTCAAATTTTAAGTACATCTTGCGACCTTAGGGTCAATGAATTTTTTTTTCTGATACAGTTTTATGCTTATATAGTAATAGGTAATAGTATTTAGTAATACTAATGAGTAATAGTAATTAGGATGAGATCACCAAGCAAGTTGACCACATTGTTGGGCCGAAATGGATTAACATATTAAATATCTTTAAACTTATAATATAATCATATATTTATTTATTATAATTGTGTAATATAAAGGGGACAAATACTTTAAGGTATGGCCTAAAGATGTTTTTAAATCTAGAGTTTTTAAGAACCCGTTTTATTTTACCTGGACTTTTAGGGGTCCTATAGGGAAAACTGGGGCCAATAAGGGTCCAAATATACTTGTTCAGAGTCCTAAAGTAGCAGAAAAGGGCCTTTGAGATTGCTGTTTTTAAGTAATAAAAATATCCTCTATTTGCTATCTAAATCTATATATGTCCTTAAAATCCCCTATTATTTTAATATAAAGCTTTAATAGTCCCATGCGGAGGACAAGAGTCACAAGAGGCTGTTAACATACTTCATCAGGGCCCTAAAGCAGCACTAAAGCACCCTATAGCGAATATATACAAAATAGTTTAATGAAATATTTCATTTAACCGAATAATCATTTAACTCAAGTTTTCTTTTAGTTTATTTTAATTTTATTTTATTCTTACCTATTTATTTTATATACTCTTACTCTTAACTATTTTATTATATATACTTAAAAATAATTTATTTCGATTTAATTTTACTAAATATTAAATTAAATTTATTTTGCTATAATCATTAACACTACTCTAGTTAAAAGTAGTCCCCTCTACTTGGAAAGCCATATAGGACCCCCTCCCCTTATTTTACCCATTGAGATGTAGGTTTGAGCTCTTATTGGGCAAAATCTCCTCGGGCCTTGTTGGCCTAATGAAATCCTTGTCAAGGATGAAAACCACGGAAAAAGGATTTTCATCCCCTGCATGAAAATCTTAAGGACCTCACCGGAATAATTTTATTTTCTTCGGATTTGTAACTTTACTTATTTTAACCAAGGTAAATAACATTAAATACGTAGAATTAACCACCACTCAATAATACGGAACTAAAATTTGGCTCGACATGTTTATAACCTGACGATAAGTTGTCAGGTTATAAACATAGTAGGGCTGCAAGATGTTAGAAATTTATTAGGTGATTCAATTCGATGTCAACAAACCAAACGTATTCGGAGGTTATAACCTGACTTTTTGTCTACCCTCGACCTCCAGGTCGAAAGGCGAGGGCTTTTTTATTGCACAACGTGTGACGTCATTGCAGGAATCGGTATAGGCGGTCAACACTGAAAATTTACTATTTATTCCTGCAATTACGTCAATTTTGGACTATAACATTACTTGTCAAAAAAATTATTTCATTCATAATAACCCTCCAATTGAACCACTTTATAAATTCTATCTGCTTGGTAGGGGTGGAGGTTGGCGAGAGATTTTACGTAACTTTTATATAAGTTCCTTGATCCTAGGCAAATTGACATTTGGAATATGGCTACTTCCTTCCTTGCTAAACTTTTGACATCTTTTGTACTCTCTTAAAATATGCATATGGAAAAAGAGTAAAGAAAATTAGAAAAAATAAATTATTAAAAGAAACAAAAACATACTTCTTGTTTTTCTATCATAAAAAGAAATGATAAATTAAAAATAATATAAATGACAATCGTAAAACATGTGTGAAATAATTGTCATCCTTTGAAGTTCTTTTGATTGGAAATGTCTTTTAAACGTCGGAATATCCTGAATAAAGGAGTGAAACGTACTACTTATAGAGTTGGAGTCTGCGGCTGGAACGCTGGTATGAAACGCACCTGTTGCGCCTTAATTTACTACAACAAGCACTTCTTTAAATTTGTTTACTAATTTTGGGAACAGTGACATTTCTTTAAGAAACGCTAAGGAATATTAATGACAGTAAAAGGGTTTTAGAAATAGTGTGGATTGTTTATTTCCTGTGTTTTTTGTTTGCGTCCTAAGTGCCCGTATTTTTTGTTATACTTTTTTATGTATTACTTATACATAGTATTTATACATAAATGGTTAATTTCCCATCTTTAATCTTTGAACCTGTTCATTCGTATAACCTTGCGATGAGACCCATTCTCGTTAAATCGATGAATCATCATAAGACTAGTGCGAACCAGAGATTTTTGCGGTTCCTCCTAGTTTATATACTCATAAGTTAATATTTTTAAGTCTGTATGCAACATTCGTATTACAATTATGTAACATATTTGTTTTAAAAAATTCAAAACTCCTTTAATCAAAATATAACTCAGAATAATAAATTAACAAGGTTCTGAAATTTTGGTATTCCAGGTAGCTAAATTAAACATGAAATTTTATTTTTAGAGCTACTGCGACTTACAGACAGACCGAATGAAAAGAAAACACTCCGGAGACATTTAGGCGCCTGAAAAGCATGATTCTGGATTAATCTTTTTCAAAGTTTTAGGGCAAAGACAATTTTTACTTTTCCTCATGTATACTGTAGGCATAAAGGGAAATTATTGTGTTTGCGAAAAATCCGAAGCCGGTATGTCACTTGAAGTATCCGTTTCATTTATTTTTAAGACCTCCTGAGTGGTTTTCACTAAGTTGTTTGTCTGTTTGCGTGTCTGTTATCACCGTATTTCCAAGTATATTATGGATTGTACTGTCAAAATAATAATAATAATAATAATAATAATGACTTAAAAAATTAATAAAACTCGGAAATTTTTGTTGGTCGGTTTAAGATTTTGCACGCATTTATTTATTTATCAATACAATAACGGGCAAAATTACCCTTTTTACAAAAATAACAATTAAGAAAAAATTAAAGTAAATAAAAATTGCACACACAAACAAACAAAAATTTTTTTATACATTATAAAAATTTAAGTACAAAAAAGAAATTAATTATAATATGAACAGACTAAAAAAGAAATAACAATTTTGAATATAATCTAAGTTCAACAAGAATAAATTGTTTAATTATAAGGAAAATAATTTTACATGAAAAGGATGATAGATTAGTAATATAAGATATAGAAATAATTTAAATTTAAAAAGTATAATAATTAGAAACAAGATAGTTATAATAATAACAAGCAAAAGTAAAAAAATAATATTGATAAATAGTTGTCACCAAAGTTAAAATTAAAAGTTAAGATAATGTATCAATGACATATAAGTAGAAAATAAATAAAACGATGGTAGTATATTCAATGGTAAATCAGATAAAAATTTAAAATAAAATTGAAATACAGTAACGTTAGGTTAATACAAAAAAAGTTAAAATTAAATTAAAAATGTCATAACAAAATATAATTAAGAAAGAAAATCATATTTATAAAACAAAAGGAAAAAAGAATATTAAAACACAGATAATTTTAGTGACATAATTTGAGTCATTGTAAATTAACATGATCAAGTGATCTAATGCAATTGACAAAGGTAGAAAATTTAGAATTAAATAAATCGAGGTCAGTAATTTGGCTTAACCGATTAACAGTTCTCATCATTCTATTTATTGGTTTATTTAGTAAGTAGTTAGTTTAACAATATGAAACATCAAATAAGGTTGAGATCTAGAGTGGAATTGAGGAACACGGATATGGATCATGGATAGGAGCTCTGGACAGTCTATGAGGTTATTAAGGAGTTTAAATAGGAAAAATAATATTATTATGAGTACGACGAGATTGGAGAGAAGGAAGGCTTAGATGTGAGGAAACTGAGGTAAAAGAATAAGAAGAATTGGGAGTGTTAAAAAAATTTAAAGTATATAAGTTTACAAAATTTGTGTTGAATTCTTTCTAATGAATTTGTATGAACTAAAAAAAATTAGGGTTCCATACTGGTGCAGAATTTCTAATAAAGACCTGACTAGAAAGAAATACATGGTTTTTCATAACTTCAATATTTTTAAATTCTTTGTATTCCTATGGATAAAACCTAACATTTTCATAGCTTTTACATATATAATCTTACATGACTTACAAAATTTAGACTAGAATCCAAAAATATTCCTAAATCTTAAACTTTATCTATTCTATCTATTAAAACAATTTGAAAAGTATAATCAAAACTTATTGGATTTTTAATTTTATGAAAAGTGATAACTTGACATTTTTTGATATTTAGTTCCATAAAATTATTATCACACCATTTAGTTAACATATTTAAATAAAACAATCAATAATACTATTAATAACAAACCCAAGTTTGGCATCATCTGCAAACAGTAAAAATAAAATAAAAAACTAGATCATTTATAATTAATTAAAAAGAGGATTGGTCCCTGGTGAGAGCCTTGAGGCACCCCAGATGAGGCACTAAACAAATATGAAAAAGAGGCTCTAAATTTTACAAATATTTTTCTTTCACTTAAATAACTTTCTAACCAGTCTAAAACAGCACCATTTTAGTCATATATAAGACCAAAATAAGTGCCAAGTTTCATCACATGATCAGCATTTTTGCTGATTTATTTATTGCTAAGTAATTACTACCTAAGGGAGTCCGAAGACGTGTTGCAGTATAAATTTGGCGAATTGTATATTCTAAGAACGAGCAAAGCGAGTCTGAAGTAGGGAGGATGAGCACAGCGAATCCGATGTGTGGAGTTCCAAGGTATACCGTACCTGTTTTGTTTTTTGTATGTTATTCCTACACGAATAAGTGGGAGTGAGTAAATATTTAAACATATGAAGTTTAAATTAAATCACTGTTGGCCCAAAATTACAATAGATGTACTAAATCCTTGAAGTTGGCAAAACTGACTGGTGATAAGGGCTATGATATGGCGTAAATATTCGAAACAATGCCGTAACACTATGGGTAATATGACAAAAATTTAATTAATTTAATAAAATCATAATATAATTTATTTAAAAATAATTTACTGAGTAATACACAATACAATCATACAAAAGGCTCTAAAAGTCTTATTAATCTATTCATAATGTTATTTGTTTATAAATAAGATCTTTACTAGCCACATAAGCTTAAGGCTTGTATGCGGCTAGCTTTAAGCTAAATTCGTTAAATATTTAAAACAAACTATTATTTTTTTAAATTGTATCTTATATTAATTTCAAAAGAAATAAACTCATATACCCATACATAAAAGTCCGTTTATATGAAATATCCCAGAGTAAATTAGCCAATAATTTGTGGCGGGAACTCGAAAACCTTTCCATGGGGTTGCCTACAGGTTACCTTTGTTCAGCTGTCAATTTATAGTGTTGGATAGTTAACACAATATAATTGTGCGAGAGACACCAAGGAAATGTAACAAGCAAAATGCAATACTACATCTGGAAACTGTTCCATCATTCGACATTCGTCATCATTGATGGCTCGACATATGTCATGTCCCACTCTGTTTTGTTACGTCTAATTCATCAGGGCGCCGACAGAGCCTGAACTCACTCTGACCTTCAATTAATTCCGAAGAATATAATGTGAAGTACTTACCAGAGACGAGCGGTGCTCTCTACCGCATCATGCATGACAAGCAAAACATATATCATTTGATACTACCGAGTAAGTACTTCATACACACACACACACAACACACACACACACATACATATATATATATATATTATATATATTATATATATATATATATATATATATATATATATATATATGACACAATATAATTGTGCGAGAGACACCAAGGAAATGTAACAAGCAAAATGCAATGCTACATCTGGGAACTGTTCCATCATTCGACATTCGTCATACTTGATGGCTCGACATAATGTCATGTCCCACTCTGTTTCGTTACGTCTAACTCATCAGGGCGCGACAGAGCCTGAACTCACTCTGACCTTCAATTAATTCGAAGAATATAATGTGAAGTACTTACCAGAGACGAGCGGTGCTCTCTTATCCCCATCATGCATGGCAAGCAAAACATTATATTCTTCGGAATTAATTGAAGGTCAGAGTGAATTTTGGCTCTGTCAGAGCACACTAATGAGTTAGACGTAACGAAACAGAGTGGGACATTATGTCTTCATAATGTCATCTTTTGCAAAACTCGGTAGTATCAAAATGAGCTCAGGCTTTTCAGTATCAGCTCAGCCTCAGGCTTCTGGGCTATCATGAGCAGCTTATCTTTATACTATTTTGTTATATAAAATACCTTTATATAAAATACAAAGGACTGAAGTCTTCATTATTTTACGTATAATAAAGAAATTATTTATATATACGTTGTGCCCCCATTGTGTCAAAATGTTGGAATTCATCTTTAAATATGATCGAAAATGCTGAAAAATTACAAATTAATGTTAAAGATTAGAATTTTGTCATACTAAGTACAATCTAAACTATTAAATACTATGAGCATAGTTACATTCTTATAATCACACTTTTGATATATGCATCAAGTTCTTACTTTTTTTAAGTCCGATGCATGGGAACAGATTTTTTTAATATTTATTGTTTAATAAATATCACCTATCAAAGTAAAAGGAAGTATTTACCAAACATTCGGGTTATAACACATGCTTTCGAAAATTGAGCTATTAATTTCATCTTCTCGAATAGAACTTGATCTATGAGTTAAACCTTTATTTCTAACTATGCAATTAGTTTCACAAACTATCACATCTCAATATGTTAATAACATCTTTAGAAACTTTAGTGAGAAAATATTGAATATTAAAACCAAAAGTGCCGCAGTTATTGAAACTTGAGGTTTTATACCAATAAATCACTATGTGAAAATACCTTGTAATCAAGTTGGTCACGGCTACCGACTGACGCTTTCTTTCTACGCTATTCTTTTATGGTTCTAAAATAATATGGATATAATATTCACTATAAGAAGAATACGATGTTAGAAAATGTAGTTGTTTTGATAATTTGAATAAGTAATTTTATTGATTATTTTTCCAAAAAGAAAATTGTTCTATGCAATTATGTGTACTTTTCCAGAACTAGTTTTCTTTTAAAATAATTTCCAGATTAAATGATAGAGGTAATTAGAAATAAGATGAAACGCTTCGGAGAAGCAAGTGAATGAATAGGGTTGTAAAAGTCGAATGCAAGTTTATCCCAGCCCAGTATATTTTACCTTACTGGTTTTTGCTGGGACTGTTGCTGGGACTGTTTTTTGAGAAAAGCCATAAAAAAGAATGAGGATGATAAACAATGTGAATATTAAATTTAATAAAAATAATGTAATATTATATTTATGTAACAATCTAATATTTCTATAGTTAGATAAAAGGTAATTAATTGTCAGAAAATTTTACATTTTGGGACGCTGAAATTAATAAAACTGAACTGTTTTGTGGAGCATTGTGTTTCTATCTATGATGTCCTACATCCCTGAAGATGCCACCCACAGTGAAACCGAAACGTCGGATTCTTCATCTGCATTGACGCGGTCACCTCCGGAAGACCTAAATCTTCATTACCAAAATTATTTGACGGTATAGACACAGCGAATTATCTTTGAAAAATAATAATAATAAATAAATCGTTTATTTATATCTATATACCTGTTTACAATTACAGATTATATATAAATAAAATAATACATATTGACCATTTGTGTCGCATACGCTCAAGGCTTGTGCGCGACACTGAGTCTTATATATATGTAATGCATATATCTACTCCTTATATCTAATTAAATAAAGTAAAAAGTATGCATTTATTAAAATTTAAGCCCAAACAAACAAAAAGAGCATAAAAATATCTAGCCTAATACCCATAGGTACCTAAGAATTTGTTTGACTTCTTTTAAAGGTCTTTGTAAGGACAGTAGAAAGAATATGTATGGGCAAAGTTATTGTACAGTCTAGGAGCTGTGAATGCACTGTGATTAGTACTAGTGATTAGTGCTGTGAGTAGACTTAGTGGGTTTTATTTTAAACCTCATAACTACACCTTTAATAATCTTTGCATTCAATGTTTTCTTATATCTTTCATTTTCATAACTTTTTTAAAATAATAGGCTTATTATTATTTTATGCTTTTGTTTTATTGTAATGAAATGACAATGTATGAGTAAGTTATTTTGATCTTACAATAAATGCTCAAAATACATACACCCATTGCATGTGTATTAATTCTCTACTCTCACTCTTTTTTTTATTTAAAAACATATTTTGTCAATTATATTTATTAAATTTCTTTTTTTCTTTTCTCCCCATATTTAAGGATGGACGGAACAACTAAGATCACTTAGAGTCTATCCTATTTTACACTTTTATTGTATTATTCTGCTCAAAAATGTTTTAATAATAGTGTAAATAAACCATTTATTTATTTATTTATTACACGCAGCTGATGTTCTGCAGCTAGGCACAACTATCCTCTCATGGTCTTTACTTCTAGTCTGATATTTATGTCTGAATATGGAAAATTACAAATAATTTTCTTAATTAATAAAATCTGTTTAAATTTGTACAACTCTTTTATATAAGGCACATTAAAATCTTTAAAAAACGGTCTGAAGCATACCATATGTTTTCTTTAAGCAGATTTTAATAATTATTTTTTGTGTTATTTCCAATAATTCATACTTGATGGCACCAAGTCCGCCCCATCCTAAAATACCATACTGAAGGATGGACTGGCAAAGAGTGTGAAGATATGTCCTCAAGTTCTTTAATGAGAGAATAATTCGCAGCTGAAGAAATTTATAAATGGGTTTTCTAAGCCTAGAACATAGATACTGTACATGTGATTTCCATTTCATATTCTTATCTATCACAATTCCTGGGTACCGAATATCTTCACATTTGCTTCAAAGACTCGCAATAACAATTATGTATCAAGCAGTTTGAGCTATGTAATTTAATTTGCCTGGATTTGTCATTATTTGAGTGTACTTTATAGTATCATTTACAAAAGAGGTCAAATTAGAATATGCTCTTCTTAACTCTGGTAGGTCGTTCGTATAAATGATAAATAATATTGGCCTAAGCTAAGGTTCCTTGAGGAATTTCTATGCTACATCTGGAGAACAGTTTCATCATTCGACAATTGTCATCATTGATGGCTCGACATAATTTCATGTCCCACTCTGTTTTCGTTACGTCTATCAATTTCCTATTTAATAATAAATATTAAATTTTCCTAGGTGTCTCTCGCACAATTAATTGTTTAAACTTCATAGTAGCTACAGGATACTCGGGCCTCAAAAAACGAAGCGAGCGCGAGACTAACGATGCGGTGTGCCGCGAAAGGAGCAAAATCCTTATATTGAAAATAATTGATCAAACCAAATTTTTGGAAGAATGAGTCAGCGTAAAATAAGTAATATTTCATTTATGTCACGTATGTGACTTCCGTGTGTCTATATCTCTAACAAAATACTTCACATTATTTACACCAGTGAAAGTACCAAAAAAATCAGGTATAAACATCATCTTGGAACGTTTAAGGTTACAATAAAACATTTTAACAAAAATATTCAGGATTGCGTGATACAAAGCAATCGAAAATATGTTTGTAAGGTAGCCGGAGCACTTAGCTCACTATTAGGGCCATTATCCCTTTCCCTCTACCACTTTGATTCCCACACAACTTTTTGTTACATGCTTTCGGATGACAACCCCTTTGGCTCCCCAACTGTCTGATTTTTGAAAGATTTTTTTTAATTTTTATTTTTCATCTTATTTTAAATATTATTGCGTGATATGATAGTTTAAATCCAATCTTTAAAATACCAAAAGAAGAATGAAAAAAAGAAGCAAACGTATAAATAATACGTTTGCTTATTCGTATATTTCATGGTTGTTAATAATTCATTAACTTAATAATATTAGAGATAGTAATATAAGACTTGATATTATCTAGTCTTGAAAATTGTAAACCTTCAATCCATATTGCAAAAGTACAGTCGTTGTAAAAATCTCAATAAAGGAGTTGCTTTTCACTCTAAGCGACTAACAGATTTCTTATTTTAGCCATAAAACCAGATTTAGACTAAACCCGATGATACTGTCATCACCTTCTACTGTTTTACTGAGATACCGATGATACTGTCATCACCTTTAACTGTTCTACTGTGATCACTTTGTAGTGTCTACTGTGATCACTTTGTACTGTTCTACTGTGATCCGATGATACTTGATCACTTTTTACTGTTGTACTGTGATCCCGATGAATACTGTGATCACCTTTGTACTGTTCTACTGTGATCCCGATGATACTGTGATCACCTTGTACTGTTCTACTGTGATCCCGATGATACTGTGATCACCTTGTACTGTTCTACTGTGATCCGATGATACTGTGATCACTTTTACTGTTGTACTGTGATTGATACTGTTGTACTGTTCTACTGTTCCGATGATACTGTGATCAACCTTGTACTGTTCTACTGTGATCCCGATGATACTGTGATCACCTTTACGTTCTACTGTGATCCCGATGATACTGTGATCATTTGTACTGTTGTACTGTGATCCGATGATACCTGAGACCACCTTGTACTGTTCTACTGTGATCCCGATGATACTGTGACCACCCTTGTACTGATCCCTGATACTGTGATCCCTGTGATGATACTGTGATCCCTTGTTGTACTGTTCTACTGGTGTGATCCCGATAATACTGTGGCCACCTTTGTACTGTTCTTACTTGTACTTCACGAATTATTAAATGTTAGCATCCATACGACTCGTCTGTTTACACCACTCTAGCCCTTTGCATATAACTATTTTATGGTCTCACACCCGTGACTTTTTTCAGTTTATCCTATATGAGTTTCCTATATCGCCCCCTGAGAGCGATTTAGGTTTCTAAGGAGGCGATGTGATATAGAATTTTAAGGGGCGTTGAAGGGTGCGTTAACTAGAAGAGGGGCGATATAGAAGGGTAAGAGCAAAAATAATATAGTTTTCAATTTAAATCAAAAGATGAACAAGATTTTGAGGGAACATCTTATTTTGATGTTACTTTATTTATTTTTAAAAATGTAACCGAGTACCCTCGAGTTCGAGTTACCTCACAAAAAACTAGGGTGTTTAATTAATAGAATGTTAAATTATTTTGCTCGTGAAATAAAAATACCAAATGAATTTTGGTATTTTTGCTGAATCTTTATTGACGGTAAATAATAGCGCAACTTGACCGTATGATTGGTTTGTACCAAGATTTAACTCTTCGCCATAAATACAGTGGGAACTACGATGATAACAGAAAGATACTTACATACACATATAGATGGCCAAACAATTTTGGGAAAAACGCTTAGGAGGTCTTAAAAATACATGAATCATATAATTCCTCTGACATCCTGTTTTCGGTTTTTTGCAAACACAATACTTTTTCAATATACCTTCGCATAAATGAGGAAAAGTAAAATGCGACATGGAAAAATTATTGAAGGTATTGACGATATTAGTAAATTTCTATCTCAGTACAAACATAATAGTCCAAGAGCCGGACCAGAAAAATGTGAATCATTTTTTACTACTTCAAACCAATTTTTTCTTAAAATATTCCTTAAAATATGAAGAAAAACATAGTCTGCCTTTCCAGAGTGGCAGACTATGTTTTCATGAAAACATAACTTTGGAAAGGCAAACTGCCTTTCCATGTTCAAAATTTTATAAAATCACACAAATTTCTATTTTTTAGAAACAAGTGGTTCCCTGTGGTCGTGTGCAAAACATGAAGAGAAACATTTTTAAAAGGTGATAAAATTTTCTGTAAAACGAGTGTTTAATCGTCAAGATCGGATGACTGCAACCAAAATTATGGCTCTTTTAAAAACTTAAAAATATGGTTAATTGATGCAAAGTCAGCAAATTTCTTTGAAAAAATATTGGCTTTTTTGTGCATTTGTTTGGCCATTTTACAAATGCCATAACTTTAGTTGTATTTACCTGATTTGACGAAAAAACACTCGTTTTGTGGCTAATTTTATCAGCTTTCAAAAATGTTGTATTCATGTTTCGCACAAATTTCAAGAAAACTGAAATTTGTGCGATTTTATAAATTTTGAACATCATATAAGGGGCTTCACTCTGGATAGTCAGACTATGTTTTTTTTCATAGTTTAAGGTATGTTTTCAGGAAAATTTGGTTAGAAGTAGTACAAAATGAATCTTTTTTTTTAGGCCTGGCTCTTGGACTATAAGTCAATTGACTGCCGATACTAGCGTATTTCCATCGGCATATGTTACACTAACATTTACTGGACCTGCAGACTCATTGGACACTAACATAATGTATTAAATTTCTTCTAACATAAAAGTAATTATCTATAATGCTTAAAAAATATTTAGTAAGAATTAGTTCTACCTATCTTATCAACCAATAAACTACTAACAACATAAGATCTTCGTATAGATATTAAAATAAAACGTTCATTTCCTTCTACTCTAAGAAAAGGAAGGGTTAAGGAGTAAGCAAAAAAAGAAATCACCTGTTTTTGACCCTAGAGGGCAAAACAATAATTCCTTGGTTAACTATATGTTTATTATACATTTATAACAATACAATGAGATAATATTAATATAATGATGACATGGCAATTACAGTGGTTAAAACAACCTATAACTTGTGACTTAGAATCCCATTCATTACTACATTTATGATTAAGGGTTAGTATCTTTATATTTTTGACCGGACATACACAAGTTAACACTGTCTTTTAAGGATCCCATCTGGTTATTTTTTACTCTTCTTGAACAGTGTGGCCATTATTGAAATTATTTATAGAAATACAAACATATGACTTATTATTGATACATTGAAATGGTTGTAATTTATTTCATTGTGACAATTGAATTATAATTTATTTATCTTATTAATTCTTGTGCTTGTCCCTTATTCTTTATCTTATATTTCTACAGAATAGTTACGTTTTAATAGTAACATTCCGCGGTTATTGTCATGAAGATTTAGGTCTTCTGGTGGTGACCGCGACTATGCAGGTGATAAATCCAGTGTTTTATGTTCTTGTAGGAGACATTTTCAGGGATGTAGGACATCATGGATAAAACACGCAGTGCTCGACTTTATAAAATGAACTTAGTTGACTGACAAACTGTTTTGTAGGGTGGAGCATTGTGTTTTCATAATGTCCTACATGACAACCGTAGTAGAAGCGAAACGTCGGATTGATCGATCTACTTTGACGCGGTCACCACCGGACGACATAAATTCTGAATGATATATTATGTTCAAAATTGGCTTATAAGTTTGATCGAAAAAAGTACTTATATAAGGTAAGTTTAATTTTGACGTTCTTATAAACAGCATTAAATTTTAATTTAAATTTTGATTTGATTGCAGATGCAGAGGGGAACCACTTTTGTCCAAAGCCTGGTAAGTAATTCTCTTACTAAGTCTGTTAGTTAACTTCTTTACGGGGTTATTTTTTTTAGATAATAAACCTATCTAAAAAGCATTTATTTTATCACATGCCCCATTTAAAATATTACATGTGTTATTAGATGAAATTTTTTAAAAGGACTTGAATTTAAAATATTGAGTTCTTAAATATATAGTCATACAGAAGAAGAAATATATATATGTATATATATATATATATATATATATATATATATATATATATATATATATAATATATATATATATTACGCGTCTCCCCCAATCTCGGGTTAAGGTTATGAATAAAAACACAGCTTCACATGAAAACTATATATTTATTTCTGCCAACGTTTCGAATTTAACTACAAATTCTTCATTGGTGGATTTATTTTGATTTTATCTAAGTACATATATATTATTTTACAAGTTATCATTTTTTATGTATTTATCTTGAAGGCACAGGTAAAGGTAGATTTTGATTGGCTCTCCCCTCCATGGGTGAGAAACACGCTACATAGCTTCCGAGTGAAGAAATTTAGTCGGCTTTACGAGACCATCGACGCCATTGATAGCCACGCCGCCGCTACTCAAATTTGGGTCTCATACAAATTTACCGCCTCCGTGCCGCCTCAAAGTGTTTATAATTTTGTTTTATCTTGAGCACAAATTTCATTTATCGTTTACTTCTCTATAAGATTTTTAATTTAAGTTTAAGACGACCAGATCGCCAAGCTGCCGTACCCCGGGGTAGAAGCCGCCCATCAACAGCATCAAGGTGAGCCAAAAATACTTATCTACTTTATTATACTTGTGCCTATTAAGTACTATTATTTTAATACGCATTCCTATCTCATTTATACAGTCCTATCTAGCTCATATTTTATTTTAATTTTGTCATTTATTTGGTTAAACCACCATACCAGCCACGCAGGTGGAGTTGTACACATCCATATTACTTGGAAACGTTTCACCATTCTTTTGGTCCTACAGATCTGGATATTTTTAAATTTTTTTGTTTTTTATTTGCAATTTATTTGATAAAAATCGGCCTAGTAAAAATATTTTTATTAATTTTCTTATTTTTGGCTTTTCTTACAATACCCGCCATATTGCTTTTCGTGTGTAAGAATTTACTCTTCGCGTTGTGTGAATTTAGTTGCTGTTGGTTGGACGAGTCCACTTTGAGGGGCGTAACCTTCTTGTTTGGATATATGGTAACCCCCCTGGATTCGGGCGAGCTCATTTTAATAATTATTTTTACGCGATAAAACCTTTGTCCGTACTTATTATCTATTATAAATAGTTCACTGACATCGATTTGTTATTGTTTTGATCTGTCACCTGTTGGATTGATTAAAATTTTATATCTATTTTCATTTTGTAAACAAAACTCATACTTTATTCTAATTAAATATTATAATTTCTTTTTAAACTTTTATTTATTTTGATTTTCCGCTTATTGAATTTAATAAACTGTCTTATTATGGACGAGAAAACTCTTGCTAAAATTGATGCCCTAATCACCAGGGAAACCGCAAAGAAAGAAAGTTTGTTCAGCAGAGTAAATACTCTACATGGTATGATAAAAACCCTTGAAACTCCAGGCAAATCTATGGTCCAAAATCAAGACCAATTTTTGATTAATGTTCGCTTGATTGATAGAGCTCAATTTGAAGCTGTTTTAGATCGTATTCATGATCTAGAATTAGAAAAAGATCCTGACTATAAGCCTAATTATGAAGCGCTCATGTCGTTTGATACTCTTTATGCTAACTTATTAGCAGCTAGAGATAAACTATTGGCTCTAAGAAGTAAGGATGCAAGCAGCTCATCAGCTGATAAGCCTGGTAATTATATTGACGGTTTTTCTAGTCAGTATGTTAAACGCTATACTAATTTGCCTGAATTGAAAATTACTACATTCAACGGCTTAGTGACGGACTGGCCTAGATATCGTGACGTATTTAAAAGTATTATAATAAATATCCTACTATTGATCCCGTTCAAAAATTGAATTATTTAAAAAATACTGTATCTGATCGCGCGCTGATGTTATTAAAAATTTCTCGATTTGTGATGATAATTTTGAACCCGCTTGGAAAGCATTGAAAGATAGATACGAGAGTGATAGAGTGCTGGCTTCACATTATTTTGATGAATTAGTTAAACCTATGAGTGTACCCGCTAAACCTAGTCTAGAATCGCTTCAATCGTTTGTCACTCAGATGGATGATAACGCTGAAGGTTTAAAGAAAATGAAGTTGGCAGATTTGTCTGATTTTTTATTGTTTAGTTTGGCTATCCGCAATTTAGATCCTGTCACTCGTAAAGCTTTTGAAAATAAAAATGGTGTTGATACCATTCCTAGTTTTGATAGTTTGATCTCTTACGTAAAATCTGAATGCCGCGTACTTGAAATTATTTCTACTTGTAGTACTAATAATAATAATAACTTCCCGCAAATAATAGTGAATCGCCGCGAAATAATTATAATAGTTACAAGTCATCGCCTTACCGCAAAATTGTGTTAGCTACGCAAAGTTCTAGTAAAACTGAACACGATAAAGTCACTATTGACAACTCAAAAACAAGTTTAAGTTCTATTAAATGTCCTCAATGTTCTCTCGACCATCATCTTTATCATTGCCCTAAATTTTTAAATTTATCAGTTTCTGATCGCCATGCATTTATAAAGAAAAATGGTCACTGTTACAACTGTTTGGGCTTTCACAGTGTAAGTAAATGTAAGTCCTCGCGTACTTGTTTTTGTAGAAAACGCCATCATAATTTACTTCATTTTAATAATAATGTTCACAATTCGAACTCAAAAATAGTTCTAAAGATCCGCCTGATTCAGACAATAGTGCTCCCGCTAATATTAATAATATATCTGATAATAACGTCTGTACAACCGTATCTTCTCCACAAACGATTGCTAACTCTGCCGCTGTTTTACTTGGTACAGCCTGTGCTGTGTTATTCAAAATAGAAAAGGCGAATTTATTAATTGTAGGATTTTAATTGATTGTGCCTCTACAGTTACTTTAATATCACAAGAACTAGTTCACAAGCTGGAGTTACCTGTTCAGTCTTGTTCTCAAAATTTTACTGGTTTATCTAATAATTCTGTTGGTGTTAGTCTGGGTAAGGTAGAGTGTTTAATTAAACCTAGGTTTAAAAATAATCCTCAGATTTACGCACAACCTTTAGTTGTTGAAACCATTTTGCCTAAAGTTCCGCTTACAAGTTTACCCGCAAGTTGTAAAAATATAGTTCAAGGGTTAGATCTCGCAGATCCTGAGTTTTATCACTCTAGACCAGTTGATATTTTACTAGGTTGTAAAGTATTGCCTAAATATTGGTGCCATCATCAGTGGTTTCACCGAACGATGACTTAATTATTTTTTCTTCTATTTGGTCATATTATTTGGGTTCTATGTCAGTCCCTGATAAGATTAAAGATCAGTTTACTTCGAACAACGATAATTTAGCTTTATTAACTATTCGTCTAATTGTACTATTGAGCAACTTAACAAATCTGTTGAGCGTTTTTGGGAAGCTGAAAACGTTTCAAATGAAACTGTTTTGAGTCCTGAAGACGAGTTTTGTGAACAACATTTTATTAAAACGCATAGACGCAACTCTTCTGGCCGTTTTATCGTAGAAATGCCGTTTAAAGTTGATCCTGATACTCTGACTTTCCTGAATAAAAAACGGTCGCATTAACACGTTTCTTTTCGCAAGAAAATAGATTTCGAAAAAATATTAACTTAAGAGATGACTGTGTTAGTTTTTTAAAAGAATATGAGGATTTAGGTCATATGGAAAAGGCCACCTCTCCTGGAGCCTACTATGTGCCATATTTTGTTGTTTTTAATCCGCATTCCCCTACCACTAAAGCACGGGTTGTTTTTGATGGTTCGGCGAAAAATTCTGGTACATCGATCAATGAAATGTTGTTTTCCGGTCCTAAATTGCAAAACGAAGTACCCGATGTTTTACTTAATTTCCGCATAGAAAAGTTAGTCTTTTGTTGTGATATCTCAAAAATGTATAGGCAGATTTTATTACATGAAAATCAACGCAAATTTGTTCATATATTTTTTCGAACCGATCCCTTATTACCTGTAACGGATTACACACTCTGTACTGTTACGTACGGTCTGTCTCCCTCTTCCTACTTATCGCATCGCTGTTTACTTCAACTTGTTAAAGACGAAGGTAGTAAATATCCTCTAGCTGTCCCTATTATAAAAGATAATTCTATAGTAGATGATATTTTTGGTGGATCGGACTCGCCAAGTAGTCTTATTGAGATAAAAAATCAATTATCTTCATTGCTTGCTTCCGGAGGTTTTCCTTTGAATAAATGGATTAGTAATGTCCCGAGTTGTTGGAAAATATTCAGAATAATGAACCCTCACCTCTCTAGTTATTCGTAACTCTGAAGACGATAATATTAAATTACTCGGAATCGGCTGGGACCCTAAATCTGATGTATTTTTCTTTTATATTGATCCTCCGCCTCTCACCCGACTTATTCTAAACGTCAGGTACTTAGTGTGGTCGCACGGATCTACGATCCCTTAGGTTTTGCCGCGCCCACAATATTTTATTTAAATGTTATTAAAAGTCTATTTGGGAATCAGGTGTAACATGGGATGAACCTATTCCCCCCTCTCTTGCCTCTCAATGGCAATACTTATCAGAATTACCGCAACTTAATACTTTAAAAATACCTAGACTTTTATTTCCGTCTTTCCCGCTTAAATTCAGTTGATAGGGTTTTGTGATGGCAGTCTAAAAGGATCCGCCGCCGCATTGTATTTGAGAGTTCAGTTGGATAACGGTGTCAAAATATTTTTGTTAAAATCTAAGACTAAAGTTGCACCGTCTAAAACACCCACTGTTCCTAGATTAGAATTAATTGGTGCATTGTTGTTATCAAAATTAGTAAAATCTGTGCAGCCTTTATTTCTAAGCTTCCTATTAAAATTTCAAATACATATTTATTTTCTGACTCTACCATAGTTCTGTCATGGATTAGAAAACCCCCTCATCTCCTCAAATTATTGTGTCTAATAGAGTTGTATCGATATTAGAGAACACTTCAGTGTCTGAGTGGCACCATATTACTACTAATTATAATATTAGTGACCCCGCTTCGAGAGGTCTTACTCCGCTAAATTTAATCTCATATAGTGAATGGTTTAATGGACCTAAGTGGGCTTATGAGCCTATATCTAGTTGGCCTATATTACATTTTGATAGCTTGCCTCTAGGAAATTTGCCTGAGGTTAAATCTGTAGATAATTGTGTTCTTGCCACCTCAGAGATATCAAATAGTCCAGCTGCAGATCCTATTCCGTGGAGTACTTATTTTCTAATCTTAGTAAACTTCAGCGAACTATGTTTTATTGTTTACATTTTATAAGTAACCTTCGATCTCCACAGAATCGTAAGCCACCACCTAATATGCTTAGTGTTCAAAACCTACTTACGCTCTAAATGTCTGTATTCGTTCTGAGCAAGCATATTATTTCGCAGAAGAATTAAAACTTTTATTAGCAAATAAGCCTTGCTCAACCAAGGCTCAGAGTCTGTCACCTTTTTTAGATGAAATCGGTTTACTTAGAGTAGGCGGTCGTCTAGTTAATAGTAATCTTAGTTAAACGCTAAGCATCCAATACTTTTGAGCAAGAAAAGCGAATTAACTATACTTTATTATTAAGCACTTTCATAAAGTTTATTTACACGCTGGTTGCAGAACTCTTCAAAGTTTAATTTCTAGAGAATATTGGATTATTAATGTCGACAAGTTATCCGCAAAGTTATTCATTCTTGTTTTGTTTGTGCTAAGCACAGAGCCGCTGTATTTACGCCGCCTATGGGTAATTTGCCCGCTTTTAGAATTAAACCAGATCAACCTTTTAATTTTTGTTCTGTTGATTTAGCTGGTCCTTATACTTTAAAAGAGAGTCTTCGTAAATACGCTCTCACTTACAGGATACTNTCACTAGCAAAGTACCAACACAAAAGGTTACATTTTTAACCTTTTCCCCGTCCCCTAATTTACCGTAAGCCTAATAGGAAAAGTTATGTGTTTTTTCGAAAAAACGAAAAAACCGCATATCCGGAGTTTTATAAAGCCTCCTGCAGTGGTTCTAGTGTCAGTCAGATGAGATAACCGGCGAAGGTTTAAAGAAAATGAAGTTGGCAGATTTGTCTGATTTTTTATTATTTAGTTTGGCTATCCGCAATTTAGATCCTGTCACTCGTAAAGCTTTTGAAAATAAAAATGGTGTTGATACCATTCCTAGTTTTGATAGTTTGATCTCTTACGTCAAATCTGAATGCCGCGTACTTGAAATTATTTCTACTTGTAGTACTAATAATAATACTAGTTCTACCCGCAAAATTAATAGTGAATCGCCGCGAAATAATTATAATAGTTACAAGTCATCGCCTAACCGCAAAATTGTGTTAGCTACGCAAAGTTCTAGTAAAACTGAACACGATAAAGTCACTATTGACAACTCAAAAACAAGTTTAAGTTCTATTAAATGTCCTCAATGTTCTCTCGACCATCATCTTTATCATTGCCCTAAATTTTTAAATTTATCAGTTTCTGATCGCCATGCATTTATAAAAAAATGGTCACTGTTACAACTGTTTGGGCTTTCACAGGTAAGTAAATGTAAGTCCTCGCGTACTTGTTTTTGTAGAAAACGCCATCATAATTTACTTCATTTTAATAATAATGTTCACAATTCGAACTCAAAAAATAGTTCTAAAGATCCGCCTGATTCAGACAATAGTGCTCCCGCTAATATTAATAATATATCTGATAATAACGTCTGTACAACAGTATCTTCTCCACAAACGGTTGCTAACTCTGCCGCTGTTTTACTTGGTACAGCCTGTGCTGTTATTCAAAATAGAAAAGGCGAATTTATTAATTGTAGGATTTTAATTGATTGTGCCTCTACAGTTACTTTAATATCACAAGAACTAGTTCACAAGCTGGAGTTACCTGTTCAGTCTTGTTCTCAAAATTTCACTGGTTTATCTAATAATTCTGTTGGTGTTAGTCTGGGTAAGGTAGAGTGTTTAATTAAACCTAGGTTTAAAAATAATCCTCAGATTTACGCACAACCTTTAGTTGTTGAAACCATTTTGCCTAAAGTTCCGCTTACAAGTTTACCCGCAAGTTGTAAAAATATAGTTCAAGGGTTAGATCTCGCAGATCCTGAGTTTTATCACTCTAGACCGGTTGATATTTTACTAGGTTGTGAAGTATTGCCTAAAATATTGGTGCCATCATCAGTGGTTTCACCGAACGATGACTTAATTATTTTTTCTTCTATATTTGGTCATATTATTTTGGGTTCTATGTCAGTCCCTGATAAGATTAAAGATCAGTTTACTTCGAACAACGATAATTTAGCTTTATTAACCTATTCGTCTAATTGTACTATTGAGCAACTTAACAAATCTTGAGCGTTTTTGGGAAGCTGAAAACGTTTCAAATAAAACTGTTTGAGTCCTGAAGACGAGTTTTGTGAACAACATTTTATTAAAACGCATAGACGCAACTCTTCTGGCCGTTTTATCGTAGAAATGCCGTTTAAAGTTGATCCTGATACTCTGACTTTTCCTGAATCAAAAACGGTCGCATTAACACGTTTCTTTTCGCAAGAAAATAGATTTCGAAAAAATATTAACTTAAGAGATGACTGTGTTAGTTTTTTAAAAGAATATGAGGATTTAGGTCATATGGAAAAGGCCACCTCTCCTGGAGCCTACTACTATGTGCCATATTTTGTTGTTTTTAATCCGCATTCCCCTACCACTAAAGCACGGGTTGTTTTTGATGGTTCGGCGAAAAATTCTGGTACATCGATCAATGAAATGTTGTTTTCCGGTCCTAAATTGCAAAACGAAGTACCCGATGTTTTACTTAATTTCCGCATAGAAAAGTTAGTCTTTTGTTGTGATATCTCAAAAATGTATAGGCAGATTTTATTACATGAAAATCAACGCAAATTTGTTCATATATTTTTTCGAACCGATCCCTTATTACCTGTAACGGATTACACACTCTGTACTGTTACGTACGGTCTGTCTCCCTCTTCCTACTTATCGCATCGCTGTTTACTTCAACTTGTTAAAGACGAAGGTAGTAAATATCCTCTAGCTGTCCCTATTATAAAAGATAATTCTATAGTAGATGATTTTTGGTGGATCGGACTCGCCAAGTAGTCTTATTGAGATAAAAAAATCAATTATCTTCATTGCTTGCTTCCGGAGGTTTTCCTTTGAATAAATGGATTAGTAATTGTCCCGAGTTGTTGGAAAAATTCAGAATAATGAACCCTCCACCTCTCTAGTTATTCGTAACTCTGAAGACGATAATATTAAATTACTCGGAATCGGCTGGGACCCTAAATCTGATGTATTTTTCTTTTATATTGATCCTCCGCCTCTCAGCCCGACTTATTCTAAACGTCAGGTACTTAGTGTGGTCGCACGGATCTACGATCCCTTAGGTTTTGCCGCGCCCACAATATTTTTATTTAAATGTTATTAAAGTCTATTTGGGAATCAGGTGTAACATGGGATGAACCTATTCCCCCCTCTCTTGCCTCTCAATGGCATCAATACTTATCAGAATTACCGCAACTTAATACTTTAAAAATACCTAGACTTTTATTTCCGTCTTTCCCGCTTAAAATTCAGTTGATAGGGTTTTGTGATGGCAGTCTAAAAGGATCCGCCGCCGCATTGTATTTGAGAGTTCAGTTGGATAACGGTGTCAAAATATTTTTGTTAAAATCTAAGACTAAAGTTGCACCGTCTAAAACACCCACTGTTCCTAGATTAGAATTAATTGGTGCATTGTTGTTATCAAAATTAGTAAAATCTGTGCAGCCTTTTATTTCTAAGCTTCCTATTAAAATTTCAAATACATATTTATTTTCTGACTCTACCATAGTTCTGTCATGGATTAGAAAAACCCTCATCTCCTCAAATTATTTGTGTCTAATAGAGTTGTATCGATATTAGAGAACACTTCAGTGTCTGAGTGGCACCATATTACTACTAATTATAAATATTAGTGACCCGCTTCGAGAGGTCTTACTCCGCTAAATTTAATCTCATATAGTGAATGGTTTAATGGACCTCAGTGGGCTTATGAGCCTATATCTAGTTGGCCTATATTACATTTTGATAGCTTGCCTCTAGGAAATTTGCCTGAGGTTAAATCTGTAGATAATTGTGTTCTTGCCACCTCAGAGATATCAAATACCAGCTGCAGATCCTATTCCGTGGAGTACTCTATTTTCTAATCTTAGTAAACTTCAGCGAACTATGTTTTATTGTTTACATTTTATAAGTAACCTTCGATCTCCACAGAATCGTAAGCCACCACCTAATACGCTTAGTGTTCAAAACCTTACTTACGCTCTAAATGTCTGTATTCGTTCTGAGCAAGCATATTATTTCGCAGAAGAATTAAAACTTTATTAGCAAATAAGCCTTGCTCAACCAAGGCTCAGAGTCTGTCACCTTTTTTAGATGAAATCGGTTTACTTAGAGTAGGCGGTCGTCTAGTTAATAGTAATCTTAGTTACAACGCTAAGCATCCAATACTTTTGAGCAAGAAAAGCGAATTAACTATACTTATTATTAAGCACTTTCATAAAGTTTATTTACACGCTGGTTGCAGAACTCTTCAAAGTTTAATTTCTAGAGAATATTGGATTATTAATTGTCGACAAGTTATCCGCAAAGTTATTCATTCTTGTTTTTTTGTGCTAAGCACAGAGCCGTATTTACGCCGCCTATGGGTAATTTGCCCGCTTTTAGAATTAAACCAGATCAACCTTTTAATTTTTGTTCTGTTGATTTAGCTGGCCCTTATACTTTAAAAGAGAGTCTTCGTAAATACGCTCTCACTTACAAAGGATACTTTGCTCTCTTTATTTGTTGCGCTGTTAAAGCAGTGCATATCGAAATTTTAACAAGTCTATCTACTGATAGTTTTATAGCCGCTCTTACACGCCTTGCTTCACGCCGTGGAAAACCCGCTAATATTTATTGCGATCAAGCTTCGAATTTTCGAGGAGCTTCTCGCGAGTTCCGGGAAATAGTCGAATTTTTGCGTTCTTCTACTAATAATAAAATAATTTCGAAATATTTCTCAGATATTGGAATAAATTTTCATTTTTCGGTACCTAGAGCGCCTTTTATGAACGGTTTGGCAGAATCTAACATAAAAAATACTAAAAGGCATATTAGTCGTGCTGTAGGTAACCAGAAACTTACCTTCGAAGAATTCTCTACTATTACCGCCCGAGTTGAAGCAATTTTAAACTCTCGTCCTCTGTGTGCTGACACTAGTTCGCCGGACGAACTTCAAAGTTTAACTCCAGGTCATTTTTTGATCGGCAAACCGTTGGTCGCAGTTCCCGAGGTTAATCTCGAATCTATTAATTTAAGACGATTAAACCGTTGGCAACTTGTTGCTCAAATTTCTCAAACTTTTTGGCGCAGGTGGGAGAGAGAATACTTGCATACTCTCCAAAATAAAGGAAAATGGTTTACGCCCTCTAATAACCCTAATATAGGTCAGTTAGTGTGGATTAAGGAGGATAATTCTCCTCCTCTCTCGTACCCCTTAGGGGAAATAATTCAAGTTCATCCGGGTACTGATAGCGTTGTTAGAGCTGTTACGGTGCGCACCTCCACGGTAATTATAGACGCCCTATCCGTAAATTAGCGCCTGTTCCGGCCTCTTAAGTTTTATTTTTTGTTTTGAATTTTTCTTAGAAGTTTTCTTTAATTTTTGTTTGACCGCTAGAGGTTTAGATTTGTTTCTTTGTTTTGTGGACTTACTTTTTCATCTTGCTTCCGTTGAAGTCCTGTCGTACTTCAAGGGGGCGAATATGGTGGATTTATTTTGATTTTATCTAAGTACATATATATTATTTTACAAGTTTATCATTTATTTTATGTATTTATCTTGAAGGCACAGGTAAAGGTAGATTTTGATTGGCTCTCCCCTCCATGGGTGAGAAACACGCTACATAGCTTCCGAGTGAAGAAATTTAGTCGGCTTTACGAGACCATCGACGCCATTGATAGCCACGCCGCCGCTACTCAAATTTGGGTCTCATACAAATTTACCGCCTCCGTGCCGCCTCAAAGTGTTTTATAATTTTGTTTTATCTTGAGCACAAATTTCATTTATCGTTTACTTTCTATAATTTTAATTTAAGTTAACGAACAGATCGCCAAGCTGCCGTACCCCGGGTAGAAGCCGCCCATCAACAGCATCAAGGTGAGCCAAAAATACTTATCTACTTTATTATACTTGTGCCTATTAAGTACTATTATTTTAATACGCATTCCTATCTCATTTATACAGTCCTATCTAGCTCATTATATATATATTTTATTTAAATTTTGTCATTTATTTGGTTAAACCATACCAGCCACGCAGGTGGAGTGTTCCATATTACTTGGAAACGTTTCACCAGGTAGAGAAGGCTCAGAGTGAGGTTTCTTATTGGTAGAGGTAGAGTTTGTTATCGCCGCGGCCGCAGCTTGAGCTGCAGCACGTTTAGTACCGGACATATAACGAACGGAAGGAAATTAATAGCGAGACCAAAACAATGTGAATTAGACAACTCTCAGTCTACGACTGTATACCTGTAATATTATAAAAATCTGACACGAGGTACCTCGGAACTTTTCACAAAACATCGGATTCACTACGCTCGTTCTCAGAATACACAAATAAGCAAATTAACTGCAGCACTTTTTCGGGACCGCTTCGCTTGCTTTCAGGTACATTCGTTTTGTTCCCGGCCGTTACCCATCCAGGCACTGACCCAACTTGATTCAGCTTAACTTTTATGATCCAAAAAAAATCGTAGACATACTTGCCGTATTGAAACAAATCTTTGTGTTCTTATTCATTACCTAAAGAGATATACTTGAATAAAGTTCAACTCAACTAGATTATTTTTCGATTTTTTTACAGTTAGTTCATCAAACGCAGAGAAATATTTTAATCGAATTGACATTTAGTACACATGTACTGAACCAACGAATGTGCCAAGATTCTTACGGTTATCAGTATTACTTAAATTTTTATGAAATCACCTGTATTGATTTTGCGGGAGGAGTCTCAAACCCGGGTTATTATGGCCTAACCCAACTCGGTAAAAAACCACTCTAGGGGTAAGCATCCAATAATTTATCCCTCCACGGCGCAAGATATCTTGTGTTGTATCTTTTGTGGAGGGATAAACCTGATTAATGTTACATATGTATCTTAATTTTGTATATTTTATAAATAAATGTTTAAAAAAAAATAAGAGTCTTACTTCTGGCATGTAAGACATCCTGTGGGCTCATACCTCTAGGTATGAGCCCATACCTAGGTTAGAGGTAGACCACTGGAGGTCTAGGTAAGACCACCAGCGGGGGCTCTTACTCCTAGCAAGTAAGACCCCCTACCTATAGCAAGTAAGAAATCTACAAGCCTTTTTAATACAAGATACAACCTACAAAGATCTCTGTTTAATAAAAGTTGCTGTTAACTCTTACCAGGAGACTTAAACACCTAAAACTTTTAATAT
>JACMZG010001870.1:17273530-17286573 GCA_018340805.1 Microvelia longipes | reverse complement strand
GGTGTGATATAGAATTTTAAGGGGCATTGAAGGGTGCGATAACTAGTAGTGGGGCGATATAGAAGACTAAGAGCAAAAATAATATAGTTTTCAATTTAAATCAAAAGATGAACAAGATTTTGAGGGAACATCTTATTTTGATGTTACTTATTATTTTTTAAAATGTAACCGATACCCTCGAGTTCTAGTTATCTCACTAAAAACTAGGGCATTTAATTAATAGAATGTTAAATTATTTTGCTCGTGAAATAAAAATACCAAATGAATTTTGGTATTTTTGCTGAATCTTTATTGGCGTAAATAATAGCGCAACTTGACCGTATGATTGGTTTGTACCAAGATTTAAATCTTCGCCATAAATACAGTGTAACTACGATGATAACAGAAAGATACTTACATACACATATAGATGGCCAAACAATTTTGGGAAAAACGCTAGGAGGTCTTAAAAATACATGAATCATATAATTCCTCTGACATCCTGTTTTCGGTTTTTTGCAAAACACAATACTTTTTCAATATACCTTCGCATAAATGAGGAAAAGTAAAATGCGACATGGAAAAATTATTGAAGGTATTGACGATATTAGTAAATTTCTATCTCAGTACAAGAACATAATAGTCCAAGAGCCGGACCAGAAAAAATGTGAATCATTTTTTACTACTTCAAACCAATTTTTTCTTAAAATATTCCTTAAAATATGAAGAAAAAACATAGTCTGCCTTTCCAGAGTGGCAGACTATGTTTTCATGAAAACATAACTTTGGAAAGGCAAACTGCCTTTCCATGTTCAAAATTTTATAAAATCACACAAATTTCTATTTTTTAGAAACAAGTGGCTCCCTGTGGGTCGTGTGCAAAACATGAAGAGAACATTTTTTAAAGGTTATAAAATTTTCTGTAAAACGAGTGTTTAATCGTCAAGATCGGATGACTGCAACCAAAATTATGGCTCTTTTAAAAACACTTAAAAATATGGTTAATTGATGCAAAGTCAGCAAATTTCTTTGAAAAAATATTGGCTTTTTGTGCATTTGTTTGGCCATTTTACAAATGCCATAACTTTAGTTGTATTTACCTGATTTTGACGAAAAAACACTCGTTTTGTGGCTAATTTTATCAGCTTTCAAAAATGTTGTATTCATGTTTTGAACACATTTCAAGAAAACTGAAATTCGTGCGATTTTATAAAATTTTGAACATCATATAAGGGCCTTCACTCTGGATAGTCAGACTATGTTTTTTCTTCATAGTTTAAGGTATGTTTTCAGAAAAATTTGGTTAGATTAGTACGAAATGAATCACAAAATCAATCAATCAAATGGCTCTTGGACTATAAGTCAATTGACTGCCGATACTAGCGTATTTCCATCGGCATATGTTACACTAACATTTACTGGACCTGCAGACTCATTGGACACTAACATAATGTATTAAATTTCTTCTAACATAAAAGTAATTATCTATAATGCTTAAAAAATATTTAGTAAGAATTAGTTCTACCTATCTTATCAACCAATAAACTACTAACAACATAAGATCTTCGTATAGATATTAAAATAAAACGTTCATTTCCTTCTACTCTAAGAAAAGGAAGGGTTAAGGAGTAAGCAAAAAAAGAAATCACCTGTTTTTGACCCTAGAGGGCAAAACAATAATTCCTTGGTTAACTATATGTTTATTATACATTTATAACAATACAATGAGATAATATTAATATAATGATGACATGGCAATTACAGTGGTTAAAACAACCTATAACTTGTGACTTAGAATCCCATTCATTACTACATTTATGATTAAGGGTTAGTATCTTTATATTTTTGACCGGACATACACAAGTTAACACTGTCTTTTAAGGATCCCATCTGGTTATTTTTTACTCTTCTTGAACAGTGTGGCCATTATTGAAATTATTTATAGAAATACAAACATATGACTTATTATTGATACATTGAAATGGTTGTAATTTATTTCATTGTGACAATTGAATTATAATTTATTTATCTCATTAATTCTTGTGCTTGTCCCTTATTCTTTATCTTATATTTCTACAGAATAGTTACGTTTTAATAGTAACATTCCGCGGTTATTGTCATGAAGATTTAGGTCTTCTGGTGGTGACCGCGACTATGCAGGTGATAAATCCAGTGTTTTATGTTCTTGTAGGAGACATTTTCAGGGATGTAGGACATCATGGATAAAACACGCAATGCTCGACTTTATAAAATGAACTTAGTTGACTGACAAACTGTTTGGTGGAGCATTGTGTTTTCATGATGTCCTACATGACTACCGTAGTAGAAGCGAAACGTCGGATTGATCGATCTACTTTTGACGCGGTCACCACCGGACGACTAAATTCTGAATGATATATTATGTTCAAAATTGGCTTATAAGGTTTGATCGAAAATAAGTACTTATATAAGGTAAGTTTAATTTTGACGTTCTTATAAACAGCATTAAATTTTAATTTAAATTTTGATTTGATTGCAGATGCAGAGGGGAACCACTTTTGTCCAAAGCCTGGTAAGTAATTCTCTTACTAAGTCTGTTAGTTAACTTCTTTACGGGGTTATTTTTTTTAGATAATAAACCTATCTAAAAAGCATTTATTTTACACATGCCCCATTTAAAATATTACATGTGTTATTAGATGAAATTTTTAAAGGACTTGAATTAAAAATATTGAGTTCTTAAAATATATAGTCATACAAGAAGAGAATATATATATATGTATATATATATATATATATATATATATATATATATATATATATATATATATATATATATATATACGCGTCTCCCCCAATCTCGGGTTAAGGTTATGAATAAAAACACAGCTTCACATGAAAACTATATATTTATTTCTGCCAACGTTTCGAATTTAACTACAAATTCTTCATTGGTGGATTTATTTTGATTTTATCTAAGTACATATATATTATTTTACAAGTTTATCATTTATTTTATGTATTTATCTTGAAGGCACAGGTAAAGGTAGATTTTGATTGGCTCTCCCCTCCATGGGTGAGAAACACGCTACATAGCTTCCGAGTGAAGAAATTTAGTCGGCTTTACGAGACCATCGACGCCATTGATAGCCACGCCGCCGCTACTCAAATTTGGGTCTCATACAAATTTACCGCCTCCGTGCCGCCTCAAAGTGTTTATAATTTTGTTTTATCTTGAGCACAAATTTCATTTATCGTTTAATTCTCTATAAGATTTTTAATTTAAGTTTAAGACGACCAGATCGCCAAGCTGCCGTACCCCGGGGTAGAAACCGCCCATCAACAGCATCAAGGTGAGCCAAAAATACTTATCTACTTTATTAATACTTGTGCCTATTAAGTACTATTATTTTAATACGCATTCCTATCTCATTTTATACAGTCCTATCTAGCTCATATTTTATTTTAATTTTGTCTTATTGGTTAAACCACCATACCAGCCACGCAGGTGGAGTTGTACATCCATATTACTTGGAAACGTTTCACATTCTTTTGGTCCTACAGATCTGGATATTTTTAAAAATTTTTTTGTTTTTTATTTGCAATTTATTTGATAAAAATCGGCCTAGTAAAAATATATTTTTATTTTTTTAATATTTATTTTTGGCTTTTTCTTTACAATACCCGCCATATTGCTTTTTCGTGTGTAAGATTTACTCGCGTTGTGTAATTTAGCTGCTGTTGGTTGGACGAGTCCACTTTGAGGCGTAACCTTCTTGTTTGGATATATGGTAACCCCCCGGATTCGGGCGAGCTCATTTAATAATTTATTATTTACGCGATAAAACCTTGTCCGTACTTATTATATATATTTAATAGTTCACTGACATGATTTGTTATTGTTTTTGATCTGTCACCTGTTGGATTGATTAAAATTTTATATCTATTTTCATTTTGTAAACAAAACTCATACTTTATTCTAATAAATATTATAATTTCTTTTTAAACTTTATTTTATTTTTTTGATTTTCGCTTATGAATTTAATAAACTGTCTTATTATGGACGAGAAAACTCTTGCTAAAATGATGCCTATAATCACCAGGGAAACCGCAAAGAAAGAAAAGTTTGTCAGCAGAGTAAATACTCTACATGGTATGATAAAACCCTAGAATCCCCAGGCAAATCTATGGTCCAAAATCAAGACCAATTTTTGATTAATGTTCGCTTGATTGATAGAGCTCAATTTGAAGCTGTTTTAGATCGATTCATGATCTAGAATTAGAAAAAGATCCTGACTATAGCCTAATTATGAAGCTATGTCGTTTTTGATACTCTTTAATGCTAACTTATTAGCAGCTAGATATAAACTATTGGCTCTAAGAAGTTAAGGATGCAAGCGCTCATCAGCTGATAAAGCCTGGTAATTATTGACGGGTTTTCTAGTCAGTATGTTTTAACGCTATACTAATTTGCCTGAATTGAAAAATTACTAACATTCAACGGCTTAGTGACGGACTGGCCTAGATATCGTGACGTATTAAAAGTATATTTAGAATAAAATAAATCCTACTATGATCCCGTTCAAAATTGAATTATTAAAAAATACTGTATCTGATCGCGCCGCTGAATGGTTAAAAATTTCTCGATTTGTGATGAAATTGAACCCGCTTGGAAAGCATTGAAAGATAGATAACGAGAGTGATAGAGTGCTGCTTCACATTATTTGATGAATTAGTTAACCTATGAGTGTGCCCGCTAAACCTAGTCTAAAATCGCTTCAATCGTTTGTCACTCAGATGGATGATAACGCTGAAGGGTTTAAGAAAATGAAGTTGGCAGATTTGTCTGATTTTTTATGTTTAGTTTGGCTATCCGCAATTTAGATCCTGTCACTCGTAAAGCTTTTGAAAATAAAAAATGGTGTTGATACCATTCCTAGTTTTGATAGTTTGATCTCTTACGTCAAATCTGAATGCCGCGTACTTGATATTATCTAATTGTAGTACGTAATAATAATGCTAGCTCTACCGCAAAATAAATAGTTGAATCGCCGCTAGTAGTTAAAGTTCTCAAAGTACTAGTAAAACGAACACGATAAAGTCACTATTGACAAACTCAAAAACAAGTTTAAGTCTATTAAATGTCCTCAATGTTCTTCGACCATCATCTTTATCATTGCCCTAATTTTTAAATTTATCAGTTTCTGATCGCCATGCATTTATAAAGAAAAATGGTCACTGTTACAACTGTTTGGGCTTTCACAGTGTAGTAAAATGTAAGTCCTCGCGTACTTGTTTTGTAGAAAACGCCATCATAATTTACTTCATTTTAATAATAATGTTCACAATTAACTCCTCAAATATCGCTAAATTGATATATAGTGCTTCCTGACCAAGATTGCTTCTCCCCTGCTAACTCCTGCTGAAATTACACCTGTCTGATTCAAAATAATTGTCTAGTAATTATTGTAATCTTCTCCATTCAAACGAAGTTGCTACTCTATCGCTGTTTAGTCTGGTAAGCTGTGTGTATTAAAATGATTTAAGGAACGAAGAATTTCAGATTAGTGTAGGATTTTCATGATTGCCTACAGTTTATCAATTGTTAGCCAAGCTTACAAGTCTTGTTTACCCGCAAGTTCATGGTAAAGTGGTTTTCAGCAGGATACGCCGTTTCTTTCGCAGGTCCATATATTTTGGTGATGCAGATCCTGAAATCAAAAAGTTCATCATTACACAACCGTAGTCTTGCCGAAATACTTGTTCTTATATTGACTTCAACATTATTTTGGTTCTATGTCAGTCCTGATAAGATTAAGATCAGTACTTCGAAACAACGATAATTGTAGCTTTAACTTTTCGCTAAACTATTGAGCAACTGTCTGTAGCTTTTGGAGCTGAAACGTTTCAATGAATTTTTGTCCTGAAACACAACTTTTATATAAAACGCATAGACGCAACTCTTCTGGCCGTTTTATCGTAGAATGCCGTTTAAAGTTGACTCCTGATACTTGCTCAAAAACGGTCGCATTAACACGTTTCTTTTCGCAAGATGATTTCGACAAAAAATAAAGCTTAAGAGATGACTGTTAGTTTTTTAAAGAATATGAGGATTTAGTCATATGGGAAAAAGGCCACCTTCCTGGAGCCTACTATGTGCATATTGTTGTTTTTAATTTACCACTAAAGCACATTCGATCAACGGTTGTTGTTCGGTCAAATGTGTTTTTGTCCTAAATTGCAAAACGAAGTACCCGATGTTTTACTTAATTTCCGCATAGAAAAGTTAGTCTTTTGTTGTGATATCTCAAAAATGTATAGGCAGATTTTATTACATGAAAATCAACGCAAATTTGTTCATATATTTTTTCGAACCGATCCCTTATTACCTGTAACGGATTACACACTCTGTACAGTTACGTACGGTCTGTCTCCCTCTTCCTACTTATCGCATCGCTGTTTACTTCAACTTGTTAAAGACGAAGGTAGTAAATATCCTCTAGCTGTCCCTATTATAAAAGATAATTCTATAGTCGATGATATTTTTGGTGGATCAGACTCGCCAAGTAGTCTTATTGAGATAAAAAATCAATTATCTTCATTGCTTGCTTCCGGAGGTTTTCCTTTGAATAAATGGATTAGTAATGTCCCGAGTTGTTGGAAAATATTCAGAATAATGAACCCTCAACCTCTCTAGTTATTCGTAACTCTGAAGACGATAATATTAAATTACTCGGAATCGGCTGGGACCCTAAATCTGATGTATTTTTCTTTTATATTGATCCTCCGCCTCTCAGCCCGACTTATTCTAAACGTCAGGTACTTAGTGTGGTCGCACGGATCTACGATCCCTTAGGTTTTGACGCGCCCACAATATCTTATTTAAATGTTATTAAAATCTATTTGGGAATCAGGTGTGACATGGGATGAACCTATTCCCCCCTCTCTTGCCTCTCAATGGCATCAATACTTATCAGAATTACCGCAACTTAATACTTTAAAAATACCTAGACTTTTATTTCCGTCTTTCCCGCTTGAAATTCAGTTGATAGGGTTTTGTGATGGCAGTCTAAAAGGATCCGCCGCCGCATTGTATTTGAGAGTTCAGTTGGATAACGGTGTCAAATATTTTTGTTAAAATCTAAGACTAAAGTTGCACCGTCTAAAACACCCACTGTTCCTAGATTAGAATTAATTGGTGCATTGTTGTTATCAAAATTAGTAAAATCTGTGCAGCCTTTTATTTCTAAGCTTCCTATTAAAATTTCAAATACATATTTATTTTCTGACTCTACCATAGTTCTGTCATGGATTAGAAAACCCCCTCATCTCCTCAAATTATTTGTGTCTAATAGAGTTGTATCGATATTAGAGAACACTTCAGTGTCTGAGTGGCACCATATTACTACTAATTATAATATTAGTGACCCCGCTTCGAGAGGTCTTACTCCGCTAAATTTAATCTCATATAGTGAATGGTTTAATGGACCTCAGTGGGCTTATGAGCCTATATCTAGTTGGCCTATATTACATTTTGATAGCTTGCCTCTTGGAAATTTGCCTGAGGTTAAATCTGTAGATAATTGTGTTCTTGCCACCTCAGAGATATCAAATAGCCCAGCTGCAGATCCTATTCCGTGGAGTACTCTATTTTCTAATCTTAGTAAACTTCAGCGAACTATGTTTTATTGTTTACATTTTATAAGTAACCTTCGATCTCCACAGAATCGTAAGCCACCACCTAATATGCTTAGTGTTCAAAACCTAACTTACGCTCTAAATGTCTGTATTCGTTCTGAGCAAGCATATTATTTCGCAGAAGAATTAAAACTTTTATTAGCAAATAAGCCTTGCTCAACCAAGGCTCAGAGTCTGTCACCTTTTTTAGATGAAATCGGTTTACTTAGAGTAGGCGGTCGTCTAGTTAATAGTAATCTTAGTTACAACGCTAAGCATCCAATACTTTTGAGCAAGAAAAGCGAATTAACTATACTTATTATTAAGCACTTTCATAAAGTGTATTTACACGCTGGTTGCAGAACTCTTCAAAGTTTAATTTCTAGAGAATATTGGATTATTAATTGTCGACAAGTTATCCGCAAAGTTATTCATTCGTGTTTTGTTTGTGCTAAGCACAGAGCCGCTGTATTTACGCCGCCTATGGGTAATTTGCCCGCTTTTAGAATTAAACCAGATCAACCTTTTAATTTTTGTTCTGTTGATTTAGCTGGTCCTTATACTTTAAAAGAGAGTCTTCGTAAATACGCTCTCACTTACAAAGGATACTTTGCTCTCTTTATTTGTTGCGCTGTTAAAGCAGTGCATATCGAAATTTTAACAAGTTTATCTACTGATAGTTTTATAGCCGCTCTTACACGGTTTGCTTCACGCCGTGGAAAACCCGCTAATATTTATTGCGATCAAGCTTCGAATTTTCGAGGAGCTTCTCGCGAGTTCCGAGAAATATTGAATTTTTGCGTTCTTCTACTAATAATAAATAATTTCGAAATATTTCTCAGATATTGGAATAAATTTTCATTTTTCGGTACCTAGAGCGCCTTTTATGAACGGTTTGGCAGAATCTAACATAAAAATACTAAAAGGCATATTAGTCGTGCTGTAGGTAACCAGAAACTTACCTTCGAAGAATTTTCTACTATTACCGCGCGAGCTGAAGCAATTTTAAACTCTCGTCCTCTGTGTGCTGACACTAGTTCGCCGGACGAACTTCAAAGTTTAACTCCAGGTCATTTTTTGATCGGCAAACCGTTGGTCGCAGTTCCCGAGGTTAATCTCGAATCTATTAATTTAAGACGATTAAACCGTTGGCAACTTGTTGCTCAAATTTCTCAAACTTTTTGGCGCAGGTGGGAGAGAGAATACTTGCATACTCTCCAAAATAAAGGAAAATGGTTTACGCCCTCTAATAACCCTGATATAGGTCAGTTAGTGTGGATTAAGGAGGATAATTCTCCTCCTCTCTCGTACCCCTTAGGGGAAATAATTCAAGTTCATCGGGTACTGATGGCGTTGTTAGAGCTGTTACGGTGCGCACCTCCACGGTAATTATAGACGCCCTATCCGTAAATTAGCGCCTGTTCCGGCCTCTTAAATTTAATTTTTGTTTTGAATTTTTCTTAGAAGTTTTCTTTAATTTTGTTTTGACCGCTAGAGATTTAGATTTGTTTCTTTGTTTTGTGGACTTACTTTTTATCTTGCTTCAGTTGAAGTCCTGTCGTACTTCAAGGGGCGAATATAGTGGATTTATTTTGATTTTATCTAAGTACATATATATTATTTACAAGTTTATCATTTATTTTATGTATTTATCTTGAAGGCACAGGTAAAGGTAGATTTTGATTGGCTCTCCCCTCCATGGGTGAGAAACACGCTACATAGCTTCCGAGTGAAGAAATTTAGTCGGCTTTACGAGACCATCGACGCCATTGATAGCCACGCCGCCGCTACTCAAATTTGGTCTCATACAAAATTTACCGCCTCCGTGCCGCCTCAAAGTGTTTTATAATTTTGTTTTATCTTGAGCAAAATTTCATTTATCGTTTATTCTCTATAAGATTTTTAATTTAAGTTTAAGACGACCAGATCGCCAAGCTGCCGTACCCCGGGGTAGAAGCCGCCCATCAACAGCATCAAGGTGAGCCAAAAATACTTATCTACTTTATTATACTTGTGCCTATTAAGTACTATTATTTTAATACGCATTCCTATCTCATTTATACAGTCCTATCTAGCTCATATTTTTATTTTAATTTTGTTTTATTTGGTTAAACCACCATACCAGCCACGCAGGTGGAGTTGTACATCCATATTACTTGGAAACGTTTCACCATTCTTTTGGTCCTACAGATCTGGATATTTTTAAAATTTTTTTGTTTTTTATTTGCAATTTATTTGATAAAAATCGGCCTAGTAAAAATATTTTTATTAATTTTCTTATTTTTGGCTTTTCTTACAATACCCGCCATATTGCTTTTCGTGTGTAAGAATTTACTCTTCGCGTTGTGTGAATTTAGTTGCTGTTGGTTGGACGAGTCCACTTTGAGGGCGTAACCTTCTTGTTTGGATATATGGTAACCCCCCTGGATTCGGGCGAGCTCATTTTAATAATTATTATTTACGCGATAAAACCTTTGTCCGTACTTTTATTATCTATTATAATAGTTCACTGACATCGATTTGTTATTGTTTTGATCTGTCACCTGTTGCATTGATTAAAATTTTATATCTATTTTCATTTGTAAACAAAACTCATCTTTATTCTAATTAAATATTGTAATTTCTTTTTAAACTTTTATTTCAATTTTGATTTTCCGCTTATTGAATTTAATAAACTGTCTTATTATGGACGAGAAAACTCTTGCTAAAATTGATGCCCTAATCACCAGGGAAACCGCAAAGAAAGAAAGTTTGTTCAGCAGAGTAAATACTCTACATGGTATGATAAAAACCCTAGAATCCCCAGGGAAATCTATGGTCCAAAATCAAGACCAATTTTTGATTAATGTTCGATTGATTGATAGAGCTCAATTTGAAGCTGTTTTAGATCGTATTCATGATCTAGAATTAGAAAAAGATCCTGACTATAAGCCTAATTATGAAGCGCTCATGTCGTTTGATACTCTTTATGCTAACTTATTAGCAGCTAGAGATAAACTATTGGCTCTAAGAAGTAAGGATGCAAGCAGCTCATCAGCTGATAAGCCTGGTAATTATATTGACGGTTTTTCTAGTCAGTATGTTAAACGCTATACTAATTTGCCTGAATTGAAAATTACTACATTCAACGGCTTAGTGACGGACTGGCCTAGATATCGTGACGTATTTAAAAGTATTATAATAAATAATCCTACTATTGATCCCGTTCAAAAATTGAATTATTTAAAAAATACTGTATCTGATCGCGCCGCTGATGTTATTAAAAATTTCTCGATTTGTGATGATAATTTTGAACCCGCTTGGAAAGCATTGAAAGATAGATACGAGAGTGATAGAGTGCTGGCTTCACATTATTTTGATGAATTAGTTAAACCTATGTAGGTGCCCGCTAAACCTAGTCTAGAATCGCTTCAATCGTTTGTCACTCAGATGGATGATAACGCTGAAGGTTTAAAGAAAATGAAGTTGGCAGATTTGTCTGATTTTTTATTGTTTAGTTTGGCTATCCGCAATTTAGATCCTGTCACTCGTAAAGCTTTTGAAAATAAAAATGGTGTTGATACCATTCCTAGTTTTGATAGTTTGATCTCTTACGTCAAATCTGAATGCCGCGTACTTGAAATTATTTCTACTTGTAGTACTAATAATAATGCTAGCTCTACCCGCAAAATAAATAGTGAATCGCAATTAGAAAAAGAATCAATTAGAAAATAGATAAATTAAATAATAATGAGCAATAACAAAAAAAAAATAAAATAAATAAATCAAGAAATAAGAATATATATAAAGAATATATATATATATATATATATATATATATATATATATAATATATATATATATATATATGTATATATATATATGTATGTATATATATATATATATATATATATATATATATATAATATATATATATATATATTTATATATATATATATATAATATATATATATGTATGTATATATGTGTGTGTGTTCCTTACGGGGTTAGAACACTATTAACACACCGTGTGCTGCCGAAGCAAGTGAAACAGATTCAGTCCGTGCAAAATACGTGCAAAAAACTTACAAAATACAATATACATTTATTTATATGACTTAATTTGTATAATATTTGAATTATCGTGTTTTTTTCAATAGTTTGTGAGGCTATTCACAACTAAGGTTGTTAAGCCCTTAACCGTCTTAGTTTTGATACCGTGTTTATTATTTACATCATGTAACGAGTTGTTTCGTCAGTAGTATTGAACCTTTTGTTGGTCAAATTAATTTATCCAAGTTGGACTCAAGGAGAAAATTCCATAAGCGATCTAAGGTAGCAACATTATCTTGAAGTATGGTAAGGTTTGTGGAAGATTGTCTTTGATCCTGATATTTTCATACTGAACACAGTCTTGTAAAATATGTTGTACAGTGATGCATGTATTGCAAGTCTGGCATATTGGAAGTGGTACTCGCTCAATTAGGTGTCCATGTGTCAAACGCGTATGGCCTATCCTTAATCTTGCAATTATCGTGTTAAAATATATACGAATGACAGATGTAAACAAGCACTTATAAAAATTTAAAATGTTTTGCAACATACATTATATTTAAGTTTGCCGATAATTTCAAAAATTAAATACTCTTAGAAAAGTTTCGTATTTTACACATTTCGTAAAATTGTTTACGAACAATTTGAGGGCGTGTACTGTACTTCTATTTACCTATGATAGTAGGATAGGAAAAGTAATTTTAAAGATTGTACTAGGCTGATATAATGGACCGAAATTCATAATACTTTATGAATGAATATTTTTATCTTGTTTTAATATTTAATCTAAGGTCTCAATATATTCATTTTGTTCAATCATTTGTCGTGTAAACATTTCATTCACCTGGATATCTCTCATATCTTGTCCCAGAACAAAACAATGATCTAATATCATTTCATATTTCGTATTTGGTTCAATAATTAATTGATCGGACATGACTTGCTAATCCTCAGTATTTAAGAATGGATGGTGCGCTGAAAGCTATTTTTTTTAAGCTTGCTTATTTATTCAATTCTTTTTAAAATGAATTCTGGTTTTTTAAGAATTATTTATTTAGAAGACCCAATATAATTGTGCGAGATATATTGTTTCAACTATTCATGTTTTGCAAAACTCGGTGGTGCCATATTAAATAAATATTTAGAATTTGAAGCACACTGTAAAGAAGTATAAATCATTAAATAAATATGGTAACAATTAGATAAGTTTTGGTACTCTAAGATCCAGGCCCGTAGCCAGAGAGGGGCCGGGGCGGGGCCCCCCTGGATATAATTTTGCCCCCTCTGACAAAGTAGTTTTTAGCCGAAGTCCTTCAAAGGTGTGTGAAACTTCACCCCTTCTAGAATTGGTTTTTGTGTGTAAAATGTTCAACTCA
>JACMZG010001870.1:17111030-17268530 GCA_018340805.1 Microvelia longipes | reverse complement strand
TAAATAAGTATATCTTTTCATAATTTGTTTGGATTTATATTTTGATATAATTTAAAGCAGGGATAAGTTAAATTATAAGTTAAACAATTTTAAGTAAGTCTCTCCATAAATAAGATAAATTTTATGTTCAAAGATGATAAATAAGTGTCTCCACGAACAAGTTAAACAATGTTAAATAAGTCACTCCACAAATTAAATACTAAGATGTAACAGTAGTTAACCTATACTTACAGGTCATTGTGAACAGTAATAGAGATATTATTACTAGACCGCCCTATAGGTTAAATTTTGAAGCTTCAGAAAAGTAACCTAACCACCTTCCCTTATAAATTAATCAAATAATCAGTACAAAATTATATAGCAGAACGTTAAAAATACAAATCAAAACACTAACAATGTGCGGTAAGCCGAAAACAATTGATTTATTAAAACCTTATCGCACTCTTGGATGGAGGAGGTTTCCATGAGGTTACACAGAGCCCCTGAGAGCCCCAAAAAGATGTTTCAGGCCTCTCAATGTAATGAGATAAGCTATGCCCCCTCTAGTATACATATATCTCTTTGATTGTGAAGCCTAAAACAAAACCCAACAGTAAACAAACAACTACGTCAAGTCCCAGCATTAAGACCTTGGCTCTGCCATTTGTAGCTTCAGAGTGTTGAAGATCTTTCAAGTAACCTCTCTTCCCTCTACCAGAAGTCTACCACTCTACTTACAAAGTCAGTTATAGAAATCTGCTTAAGTGGTAAGCTCAAGAAATCTGGCAGGATCAGAACTAGTCTAGAAGAGACGAGTTTTTCTAAAATGAGTAGTTAGCTCATCAAAAATGTTCACTGGAACATTTCAAATGCACGTTCTTGACTAGGATCCCAGGGGTGATATTCCACATCATAATATCTATGAATCATTCGGTAATAGGATTTTTAGGACTATACAGTAGAGTAAGAAAACCACCGGTCTGGTGTTTTCCTTCGGGGCTAGACAATATACTGACTCAGCGATTTTTTTTAATTATTTTAATTACTTGGAAGCATTTTTAAATAACTCCACTTGGTATAAAGCCCAAACCTGTGGAAGTTGGATATTATTGAGGCAAAATATTCTCTCTGTTGTTGGTGAAATATTCGATAAAATCTTATTTTTACAATTTGTTACATTGATAAGAATAATATTCTTATCAATCATTCTTATCATTTTTTTAAAAATATTTGTGGAACTTTATCTTTTTATTTATTTTTTATTTTTATTATTTATTTTTTAATTGATCAACAGTAAGCTTACAAAAAAGGGTATGGAAACGAATCTTCCTTTCTAAATCTTCTCCAAAACATAAGACTCGATATAGACCAAAGAATGGCCACTGTTGCATCAAGAAATGATTTTGACTCAATACAATATGATTAGCCATAAACAGTATTAAAGTACTTGAACCCATTTAATGAAAGTTTAAATTGGTTGAAGTCTTATTTGAGTGAAAGAACACAGCAGAGCCAACATTATTCTGTTCACATTTTATCCGAGATATGTAGGATAAGTAGGAATACCACAAAGCTCCTACCTCTCGGTATATTTGTTGCTTTTTTAAATAAAATTAAATCATCTTTTGGCGGATGATGCACGACACCATTCATTCCACATATGGAAGTTAAAAAAATAAAATTAGCCAAATTATTTCAGGGCAGATTTAAAGACTCTACAGGACATTATCTCCCAGTCATGGGGACTGATGGTTTGATAAGGATAAAGGGTAGGGGAGGTTTATATTAGCGACGATATGAAACAATCTATATTTTAGAGCAAATCATAAAATTAGATCGTTACTAATTAGGAACATATTATTAGATCACAATTATTGTTTTAAAATAATAGGGACAAAATAGGTTTAAATTAAATTAGGGAAATTCATTAGAAGATCATGCCGAAAATCCATACAGTGTTAGATTATATTGTTTTTTTATTTGTATTTTCAACATTGTCCTATATAAGTTATTGTAATTTTGTATTGATTATTTCATTGTATTTATAATCAAAGATGGTCAGGTAACTTTTTTGATGTTTTACAATTTAACCTATAGTGCCCCTATAGCAATAATATCGCTCTGGGTATAGACTAATAGAAGCTATTTTCATTTGGTAGTAGGAAATCTCATGATCCAGGACAATCAACTATGCCATACATGAAATTATTGTGGTTATAGTATATCTTTTTAAAATAAGGAGTTCTGAGCTTCTTCATCTTTTGGAATATTTGATAGTATTAATAGTATCTAAAACATACTAGACAAGTTATTAAAAATTGATTCCAGTAAAGGACGAGGACCTGATCAACCTTCTATTTTCAGTAGTTAAGCATTAGTCGCACCCTTAGAGTGGAGATAAGAATGATATCACTAACTATAGACCAGTGGCAATTTTGTCCTGTTTGTCTAAAATATTTGAATGCCTGGTTTTAGATAAAATTTTATCTTCTCTAAAAACAGTTATAACCCCTCATCAACATGGCTTTATGATCGATAAAGCCATCGATCTACTCTAACCAACCTCTTAATTTATGAAAACTACATTTTTCTGCCTTTAATCTGAAGGCTCAGGTAGACACTATTATGACCGACTTTTCCAAAGCATTCGATAAGATCAACCTACCCTTACTAATTAATAAACTTTGTGCTATAGGGTTCTCAGGTCCCATTCTTAATTGGATGATAAGTTACTTGTAAGAACGTAAATCATTTATAAAATTTAAAAATGGTATATCTGTTAATTATATTTCTCATCAGGAGTGCCTCAAGGCTCTCACCTTGGGCCTCATCTTTTTTTGTTATTTATAAACGACATTTGCCACTGTTTTTCAGAAGTTGTTCCTACTTTTTGCAGATGACCTAAAAAAATTTAAAGTCATTAAATCATTATATGATGCAGGCACGGATACAAGGGGGGGGGGGGAGCGATCCCCCCCCCCAAGGTCCAAAAAATGGAGGAAAAATTAAAGAAAAAGAAAGTAGCTTAGGTGGCGCCGGTAAATTTTTTTAAATTAAAAAAAATAATTAAAAAGAGCAACATTTTATTAAGCTCGCTTCGCTCGCATGATTTGTTATTCATTAATTTTAAAAAATCTGCTATTTTGTATAATTAGGACTGAAAATATTTAATGAACTTGCTCCTACAGCAATGGAGCACCTCAGAAAAAAAATGCTATATACTCACTCCTCTTACAAGGTACGCCAAAATTTAGCTCGATGGTAGATGGCCCCCTTAGCTGGAGTTTTGGGAACCCCCGACGTAAATTATTTTGACATGATGCCATTTAAGTTATTTAACTTATTGTTTAGTAGGGCTGAGGGGTTGAACGACTCTGGCGAGGAGTTTCACATCTTGCTATCCATGTCGAAAATAAGTTGACCCGTAGTCGCTACGCGACCTCGCCCCCTCAGGGATGTTTCTGGCCCTAGGGCCTCCTTGTAGCCGCTTTGAGGCCATGTTGTTTTGTATTATTTGTTCTATTATTATTTTTGTTAATGGCATTTTGCCATGTAACTAGCGAATTTCCATCGCTCAATACCCCCCTTTTGGGGCCATATAGACGTTTATATTCATACAACGAGATGTATGTAGCGTTGAAAAATTATCTTTCACCCACTGTATACAACAAGGAAACTTTAATTTTGATAGCGGATGACGTCATAATTAAGTTATTTGCAAATAACGCTACTTAGAATGGTCCGATTGAGCAAAAAACCGGTTCCAATCGTTTTAAAACGCCTATTCAACTATAAGAAGACCTCCCAGGCGCTTTGCGAACCTGCTTAGCTCGCCGTTGTTTCGTTAGTGCCATTTTTGTTCAGAGGGCGGAACTAGAGATAGGGGTCTTTTTTTCATACTACCTTCTCACGATCTAGCAATACTGAACCTAACAGATATCGCAGAAGTCATTAACCTAGACGTATACATACATACAACATTATATAATATATATTATCCAACGATTGTGTCATCAGGGATGGTCTAATTCAACTGAAACTGGTCTCAATCTATTTAGCTTCCCATCGACTTAAATTTGTAATACCTTGTTTTAAAGCCAATATTTTTTTAATTACGTCATTTATAGTGTTGATGACGACAATTTTTTTCCAAACAATAGGCCTCGTAACCTTCTTAAATCTCGCCATATGCCAAGTTTCGTATCTACACAGGTTCATCTTTTAACACACACATATATAATAATATATATATATATATTATATATATATATATAATATATATATATAATATATATATATATATAATATATATATACATACATACATACATTATACATATACGCATATTTTTTGGACATACATACCACCCTCAAATTTCTTATCCAATTAACCTCATAAGCATTAATTTCCATAATAGGAAATTCCATTAATGAAATTTCGCTAACTCTTTTTTTAGCTGGCTTCACTTGCATCTTGATACTTTTTTGAATGCTACTATTTAAGTATAAGTAATATATATATATATATATATATATATATATATATATATATATATATATATAATATATATATATATATTATATATGTAATTATATAATAATTATCAATGAACTCTTTATGAAACCCTGGAGATATACTATATATATATATATATATAAACTATATATATATATATATATATATATATATATATATATATATCATATATATATATATATATATATATATATATATATATATATATAACCTATTACATAAAGACAAAAATATATATTCAATAACACTTAAAAACAGAAAGAATGGGCGATACACGAAGATCAGCTTCCGAAGAGTTCTTCTTAAAACCGGTAAGGCGATGGCTATGGAGACTATGAAAGTAGATAATGAAGCTGTAGACGATAAAAGAGTTGTGCTCTGACCCACGGACTTGCGACCGGGCCTTGACTTAACGGAATTCACTAAAACTCTTTTTTAGCTGGCTTCACTTGCATCTTTGATACTTTTTTGAATGCTACAATTTAAGTGTAAGAATCTCAAGTTATACTATGCCCTCATTAAATCACCTGCACACTCATCAAAAATTTATTGATTTATACTAAGCCCTCAATAATCGCCCCTCCCAAGAATTTGGGCTGGGTCCGCGCCTGATATGATGCCTAAATACTTCAGGTCAATATCAGTAAGTTGTTTGAATGGTGTGAAAAAAAAACTTTTTTTACTTAAATATAAATAAGTGTGTAACTTTAACATTTCACAGAATATCATCACCTATCTGTTACCCCTATAATGTAGTATTAACAATACAGCTCTCAAAAAAGTTGACAATACCCACGACTTAGGTATACTTTTTGATTCCAAATTAAATTCTTCCTTACACATCAGTGATATCTCAAATAAAGTCATGAAAATTTTAGGCTTTATTAAAAGAAACACCCATAACTTTAAAAATATCAACTCCATTAAAACTCTTTATGTATCCCTTGTACGTCCAATATTAGAATATTGCTCCCCTCGCTGGAGCCCTCAGTATAATAACCACTCCTATACAATAGTCATGGGTGCAGAACAAATTTAATTTTACCTAGGTTAAATTAAATTAAATATTTTAAAAGAGAATAAAAATTATGACTATTTATTAAATAGAGTGCAGCTTGATCCACTCTTTCATCGTAGAACCAGTATTATTCAAAATCATTTATATTTTTTCCGTTGCTCTGAGGTCTTTTTTGTTTTCTGATGTTTTGACAAAATTCTTATCTTTTTGTTTCTTCTTAGCAATTTCAAATTGTTTGTTATTTATATTGTATTTTGGAACACTTTTGTATTGGACCTTTGGTCTGTTTTAATAAATAAATAAATACATCTCTTAATTAAAATAATATATAAACCAAGTAGGGAAACAAATTCGATTTCTGTCAGACCTGGCATGTAGATCACATTTTGTCCATTAGGGAGTAGGTTCAAATTTTCCTATGGGCAAATAAAATAAAAACATCACAAGTGATTTTTTTATTAAAATCCATACAAATAAAAAATAAATTAAAAACTGTTTAAGCTTAACCTTACAATGGACTGACTAGACACTGCACATATTCACTAGTAATGTATAAATAGGAATGTATTTACAATAATGAATAAATAACCAGGTTAAACCCCAACCAATGATAAATAATTCTGGCACGGAGGTCCACAAGCCAGGCAAATTATCTTTGAATTTGTGCTTTTTGCTATCAATTCAATTTTCGCTTTTCAACCTGAGCAGTAGCGTCACAACTTGTAATTTAATTTGTTTTGAATTTTTAAAAGAAAATGCACATATTTATCTTATAAGTTATGCACTACATAACACAGCATTTATTTGAACTCATTTGAAGCACAGTATATCCTAATTTTAAGTGCATTTTCTTTAAAAATTAAAAAAAAATAAATAACAAGTTGTGACGCTACTGCTAAGGTTAATAAATGCCTATGGAAAAATTAAGCGACCATTGGATTGATAAGCAAGGAAGCACGCATTTCAAAGAAAATTCACCCGGATTGCGGACCTCCACACCAGGATTACTTTGAAGTTATAAACTTAAATACCGAATATAAGACGATAAAAAATTAGTGCCGGTACCAAGATACAACAAACCTAGGAACCCTAGCTTTGAGTAGTCTTATCGACTCTGGAACGGTTTCAGCATCCAAAAGAACAGATTCAGCATCCAAAAAAAACATCAAAATATTCACTGAGTCACTAATTAAGTTATTAAAAAATATTTTCCAGAGAGCATACTTAGGTATATATTGATTTTTTACTAAGTAATTAAAATAGTAATTACTTAAGACTAGACATTTATCACAATTTCTATTAATGGAATTTTATAAATATATGAATATAATTTCCAGGAGCGAACATATTAATACAAATTTAATAAATATAAAAGTGAATTTCTTTGAATCATTTACTCACCAAATATTAAATTTCTCATAAAATTACATTGCACTGCACATTCCCAAAAAAGATTCTTCAATTCTCATATAATTTGAAGAACTATTTATATTTTTAAGCAAATATTCTACACTAAATACACCTAAACTAAATTATTTACTATAATATAATCTAATTAAAAATTTTTGGTGATTTTTAAATGGTATTATCTTACTTGCTAAGATAATATTTAGTTTATAAATACGTAAATAGTTTTTTAAACTCAAACTTCATCACAGTATAGATTCTAAATTGAAGCTCAAAACTCACATGGGAATGAAAACAGATATTAAAAAGACATTTTAGATTTTAAAAACCAAATTAAAAATTTAAATAATTTTGCCATTTTCCCAATAATTTGAATATTTTTTTACAAATGGCCATGATTAAAATATTAAATGGGAGATTGTATTGGCTTAAAACATTTTGTAAACAACATAAAATATAAGTTAATTAAATAATTTAAAACATAAATAAATAAAAACAATTCACAGTAAAATTTAACTTATAAAATTAGGTGTCTATCAATAGCTACGTCTGAGTTCTTAATTTTAAAGTCAATTAAAAATAAATTAATAAATTATTAAAATGTGCCACACCAAATATAAACTAGTGCACTTTCCAAATTAGACAACTTGATTTGGCTCAAATTTTATTTAATTTTATCAACTTTGGCTGGTTTGTTAGATATTTATTTAGTATTCATCATTTTATTGTTTTGGACTAAAATCAAAGAGTACATACTATAAAACATATTATATTCAAAGAGTATGTAATATTATCTATATTATAATAGCCCATAATCTCAGGCTGAAATAAAAAAGTAATAGATACATTATGCTCAAGAGCACGTAATATAATAGTATGTATAATAATCCACACTCTTAGGCTAAAATCATAGAGTAGAAACTAAATAATACTCAAGTACATTTAATAAGAAGTGAGCTTAATAGCCAATACTCTTAGGCTAAAAAAGAAAACTATGTTTTACTCAAGAGCATGCAATACAAAAATGAGTTTATTTGTCCCTACTCTTAGGCTAAAATTAAAGAGTGAAACTATATAATACACAAAAGCACGTAATATAATAGTATGTATAATAGTCCAAACTCTTGAGCAAAAATTATAGAGTAGAAACTAAATAATACTCAGGAACATGTAATAAAAAATGAGCCTAATACTCCATACTCTTAGACTTAACACGTATTATTAATATAGTATAGTATCTTTATGACCTCTTACTATAACTAAAAAATTACAATTAATTAATTGAGAAACTAAGATTACAGTTTTGCTTGAAGGTTTGAATTTGAAGGAATTAAATTAGATAAAGCAAATATATTATTGGGGTCCAAATATTTTTTAGCATGCAAATACATTTCTTGACCAAGAGGAGAGACTTGCTGCTGGTACCACTGGGATCTAAGTTTGCCCACGCCGTGATGGTGAGACAGTGACCCTCCACATCTTAGGATCTCTTGTCTAGCACACCGCTCTATCTCTTCATACGCAGAACAAGGCTCTGATAGACCTGTCCAGTTAAAGGCGAAGTAGAAGTAAACGCAACAACCTGAATCATAGGTTTGTGTCACTCTATGTGTAATGTATTTATAATTAATTCCCATTTCTGAAAATAAAGCAAATAATTGATTAATACAATAATATAACACTTGAAAATAGAATTTGCAATTCATATTTTTCATGTGCAACGTGGATAAAAAATACTGTGGGTTGCTGAGAGTAAAAAGAGCCTGAAGCAACACAGAAATAGACAACATGTGCACCCAGAGATGTCTAGTATAAAATACAAATCATATCAAAAATGGGTCCATTTTGTGCTAAGAAATATTGCATTGTTTTCACAAATTTTAAATTTAACAATTTTTATAAATTTGTGAAATAAAAATAGTTTTGTAAATTTATAATTGATTTATTTATTTATTTAATTATCTTATTTTATCATTTTTCAATATTTTTAATCTGAATAATATCTTTGTCTATCTGTAGTAGATGTAACCACAGTGTTAAGCACTTATCAAATAAATAAATTTATTAAACATGGTTTTATATATTATAATAGTAGATTATTTTACTAGGTAGTAAAGTAGTATTTTATTACTGTGGAAATTAGTTTATTTACAAGCAATAACGAGTAGAAATTAAATAAAGACATTAATTCATTGTCACTTTTTACCTTGGCATTTCTTATTAACAACGTATTTAACATTTCTACAAAGATTAAGCGTATCATCCCAGGGTACAGACGTTTCAAAAGATTCAGCTACAACATTATACTCAAGACCAATATCCTAAAACAATAAATATATTTTTTACTTAAATGTAATGTGTAGGGTCGAGTTTTGGCTAAAAGCAAAGTAATAAAGATAGAAAATAAAAAAGAAATAATATATAACTTTCTCAAATTAAAATATTTTTTAATATAATATTAAAATATTATTAGGTAAAAAAGCACCCAAGCATTGACGTTTGATTGGTAGATTCAAATTCAAAAATCCTTTTATTTGGTTCATAGTAAATTTTTTAGCTATAATACAATATACATATAAATTGTCTTAATACTAAGATTCAAAAGAGCACATCACCACAAGGCTAAGCCTGAGAGTGGAGGAGCATTAAAAAGTATCAAAATAGAGTCAAGAGATCCAAGCCTAAATAAGATCCAAGCCTAAATTGCCCTCAGGTTAATACAATAGCATTTTTTATGATACTTTTGAGAAAGTATCAAATAAGTCCAAAAGAAATAATGAAAAACACTAATTTTGCTGAGCTTTCAATAAAATTGTATCTTTTTCAAGGCTTAACATAATAAATGAACAAAATTAAACTTTACAGTTACAATTATTGTTCAAGCATCTGTCTGTAAACAACCTGTAACTTTAATTTTATTTATTCATTATTTTAAACCTTGAAAAAGACAAAATTATACCAAAAGCTCAGCTAGCTCAGCATTTTTTTTTTTACTTTTCCTCAGTTATACTATAGGTATATAGGAAAAGTACTGTGTTTCTTCTAAAATCTTTAATCAAACTTTCACCTGAATTATCTATTTCAGGTGTTTTAAGACCTCATGAGTAGTTTTACAAAGTTGTGTGTCTGTTATATAAATAAATAATAAATAAATAAATGTTTATTATTTTCTTTAACAAGTATAAAAATATTTTTGAATGTACAGAATTACAAAGAATAAGAGATTAATAAAAAAATTATTATCATCATTAAGTTATCATCATTATCAAAAAAGTTATCATCATTCCTTTCAGTGTGTTAATGCTTGAGAGTTGAAACTTTGTAAAAAATCAATCTTTGGTTCTAGTTGTGTAATTCGGATTTTTTTTATGATGTCATTACAATTGTCCAAATCAAAAAGGCGGTAAGTAAGGCCTTTTACTACACTCACTTACTGGCTTTCTGTATTAGACGGCAGATTAACTGTCATTAATTTCTCAGCTGTAAAAATAAATGGATTTTCCCATCAGAAAAATGGTATAATCAACATTAAATTTTGCACGCATGTAGAATTATATAAGACCAACGAACATTACAAGCTGTTACAAGTTACATTTTATAATCAGCATCAGTTCAAGTTTTATCTACAGTTTTCGTTGGATCACTGATGTTAAGTAGCATTGAGCCAAGTTGGTATATGGATGTATGACCTCTGGGAACATAATTGATTTATTTAATGTCTGAAGACAATCAAAGCAAGTCCAAGGACCTATTGAAATATACTGTAGGCGAATGCCTTGTTCTGAGGATGAGTGAAGCGAGTGGTGAGGAAAAGAGGTACCTAGTACCCATTTTTTTTATTTCTTTTGAACCTATTTGTTACAAATATTATTAAAATTTAAAAAGATATCCCAATCATTTTTCCTAGACCAATAACACTAAACTATATCATTCCATGGATTTGAATTGATACTCTGTAACTACACAATTAGTACGTACACCCAGCATATTTAATCCGCAGGTTGTATTAAACAGGATAGTTAAATACAGTTTAAGATGTGGAAGGAATCCAGTTGGATATGCTAGAACTAGGAAGATGAATCTAAAACAATCCCCCGATACCCTGTATGTACTGAGAGACTATCTCTGAGTACTGACAAACTATAATTTTACTTAAATATTACTGTTTTTCACCGAATAACTTTTTTTGTGTAACTTAATTATTATGCAAAGAAATCACAATTTAATTAAATATATTTTGAGTAGTAAACCTTCACTATAAAATATGCTATTTGCAGTAAGTTTTGGTGGGATCACTGCATTAAATGTCATCTGACTCTATCAACTAAACAAATATGGTGCAAGAACCTGATCCTATAGGATACATCACCTGTTAAATACCCTGTGTGTATGTAGTAAATTTCATATCATTATTAAAAGCATAAAATCACTCTTCATTAAACAAATTCTTTACTTTACAACATTCTAGTTTAAGGGTTTTTTTAATTTGCTTTCAAATCAAATAAACTTACTCTAATATAAGCAATAACAAAAGTAAGCATGTATCCTCTTTCACCGTTCTTCTCTCCGGCTGGAATCCCACCTACTTCTTTAGCTATGTTATACAGTTTCTTTTCTTGTGCTTCAACATCTTCTTTACTTCCTAAAAATTGTAATTTAATCATAATTAAATTAATAAGTAATTAATGATGAAAGCATCTAACTAGTAGAGGAAAACACTCAAAGTTTAACACAGAAATAAGGTACTTGGCTACTCAGAAGGAGCAAATTAAGAGAAAACCAAAGAAAATTAAATGAAACTCAAGGCAGAGTTCCAAGTAAAAGAGAAATGAGCAGAAGGCTCAAAAACAATCTAAATTTGACAGAAACGACCCAACACCCTCAAACAATCTAAGCCAGCTAAAATAGAACTGGATGTAACAGGAACAAACAAAGGAAAAGAGGAAAATAAGTAACTATGAGGGAAAGGCGGGAAAGACTGCCTTTTATAAAAATTGTGAAGGTGTCAACATTTGAGCCCTAAATTTCCCCAAAGATCCAGAAGTCTCTAGGTGAGGTATTGCTGCTGTTTCACAGGGCAGCGAGATGTTATTAGTTCTTTACTGCTACAGCAATCAATACAACACTCTATTTGCCATAACGTAAAGAAATTTATTGATTTTCTAGTATTTTTAAGATGACAAAATGTATGACATATTGATCAATTATTAAACTATCAAATAAAATTAACAAATAAATAAAAATATCAAAATTATAAAATACAAATTATTTATTTTTTATTTGATTTTAATATTAACTTTTACACTATCATGCTAATCATTATTACCTTCAAATAATAAAGTAGCAACACACATAGTTTCCAAGTTAAACCCTTTAATCCTAGTGATATAGGCTCTTTTAATGTTATCTAGTATTAGAGGAAACATCCCTGGTTTTGGCCTCAGAGTTTGTCCTAATCTAAACTGCTCATTGTCCATAAGTCTAATTGAAGCAGGCTGACACCTCTGCAAAAAACAATGATAAAATCAGATAAGGCATAAACAAAGAGGGTAAACAGAGGCGTTCTCAAGGGTCAGTATTGAACTAACCTTTAACAACCTAGAGTTCTGGGGTCCGCATCCCAGGTTTTGCTCTCAGTTTATATAAGATTTTAATACAAATAAACTATCCCCAACTTTAGAATACACTACAAGCATAATAGTTGACACTAACCACCAGAGGTGGTTACCGAAGGGGTTATCCCTAATGAGCTGCAAGGCTCTAAATGGGTAATATTATTTTTATACTACAACTATTAGGCAGACTATTCGAAAAACAGAAGACATACCTGATAAGCTACTTCTCTCATGCATCTTACTCCGGCCTCAAAATCAGGAAACACAATAGAACCATATTTCTTTACAGGAGGTAAGGGACGGATTTTCAACACAACATCTGTAACCACTCCTAGAGTTCCTATACAAACATGTGAGCATGTATTTAAGAATAGCCTGTACATAAGTAAAAGTTTACCCTATGTTACAGGACAGAGAGTTTACAGGACATATCACTTCATAAACTTAACAAAATCATTACTCATGAAATTAGTACAAGTAACCATGCTATGGTGAGTAGATATTGATATCAAAGTTCTTAAGATTTAATTAGTTTTTAAAACAGTTAATATTATAGGTAAATAAATAGTCTCTCCACTAAAAAGTATGTTAATAAATTTATTAGAGAGATAACTTTCTGCCGCATCAGGCCATCATCAGTCTATAAAAAGCCAAGAAAATACAACAAACTTAAAATAACTAAAAATCAAAATACAAAAAGTCTAACATAAAGCTTAAAGAAAAATACAAAACAATAACAAAATTAAAATAAATAAATTGGTGAGAAGACAAAAACACGTACCATTCTCTGGTGTGCTTAGAACGATTGTTAGTAACGATCACTTTCAAATCTTTATAGTGCACTGACAAACTCTCTTTTATCGTTTATTAACATACTTTTTAGTGGAGAGACTATTTATTTATCTATTCTTGAATTACTCCACAGAGCAGTTATTTATATTAGTTAATATTATAGTCTAATCTAGTTTAACTTTTCAAAGTTTCCAAAAGTGTTAACAAAGTTACCATATTTGGGTGATAGTTAACCTAAAAATGCTGGCAAATTTTCACTTGCATGAGTTAACTTGCAAAAGAGCATTTTCGAAAGTCTAAGACCTTGTTTCTGCATATTTTAAAGGATTTATTGTAGGTGTATGTGAAATGTTCCACTCAGTATAGACCAAGTAGGGAAACAAAGGTCATTTCTGTCATACATACCGTGAGTTTCAAATTTTGTCTGTAAAGCAGTTGGCTCAAACAGGCTCAATTTTGTTAACGGGCCTAGCCAGTTAGTTTACATGTAAACAAACCATTCACACTATTTCTTATTTTTGTTTCACAATAAAATTACACTTACTTTATAATCACTGAAATTAATAAATCATTAAGTTACAACACCAAAGTGTTAATAAAATTTATAATAATTTAAAATATTCATCACAGTAATTAAAATAAATAATCAAAGGTTAAACAAAATTCACTTCAAATTTACACTTTTGGAGGACAAGTGTAAATTTGAAGTGAATTTTGTTCAACCTATTGATTATTTATTTTTTATTTAACTGGGGGTTTCCCTACATATTGCTTCATGATACAATAATAGATTAACAAATAACGAAAAACGTTATAAATAACGTTACAAAATTGTTATCTTTATAACAATAACAACAATTGAAAGAAACAATTTTTATTTTCGTAGAACATAGTACATATACATAGTGGTACATAAAAGGGGGAAATTGAAAAAATAAGAGGGAATGTTTTCGATTATACTATTCTTTGAACTAAACATTGATCATATTATGTACATCTTTTATCATTCTTCCTTCAATGATAATTTAAAATTTAAAAAAAATATATATAATCATTTTTGATATCAAAAATATATTAGCCATACAAATACAGTATGTCCACAGATTGAATTGAGCATGCATGTAAATGACATGACTTGTACTTTCGGATACAAGGTACGCGGTACACAATTTTTATTGCAATAAATATTCTTTTGAAACAAGCAAAAAAATTTTTGAAGAATAACTTTTTATTGAAAATTATTTTTATTGTCATTTAGATGTATACTCAACTCAATCTATGGACATATTGTAATTCATTAATTTCTAAACTTTTATCAAAGGCTAAAAAATATTTTTTTTGACAAATTAACAAAAAAATCCATAAAAACCCACTAAGTCTTGGGGAGGGTTAAGTTATTACAACTAAACCTAGGTTTTTATTATCTTGATATTAATATACCATAAAGAAATTATAAAATAAAATTTATATATTGAAACTTACCCTCAGATCCAAGTACAATATGGTTGAGATCAGGTCCAGTAGATTGTCTGGGACAAATATTAGGTCTTCTTAACTCCCCTTTAGGTGTTACAAATCTAACAGACACCATTAAATCTTCTATATTGCCATAAACATTCTTTTTCATACCTGAGGCTCGAGTAGCAACCCAGCCTCCTACTCTGTATTAAACAAGCAAAAAAAAGTAAGAAACAAATTCCACAGGGCCAGAGATGAAATCAAAGATACTTATACTTCGAGGGAGGACTTAGGTACAATAACACAATGATAAAGAGTCTGGAAGTGAGACAGTTTCCATTAGGTGCTATAACTGTACTTACTTACTGTACTTTAATATTTTTTGTTATTATTAACAAAAAAATATTTTTTATAGCCTATATTTTTCAAAGACAAAATATTATTTCTAATTTATAACTGCAAGAGGAATATTATGGGACAACCCAGCATAGGTAGTCCAGACCCATTCCTAGAATCCACATCTTTACAAAAAAAAAAACTCAGTAGATCCAACTATCCTTCTCTCTTCTATAATATAACATACGGTTATAATCAGTTGACAGCGTGGGAAAATAGTGTTGAGGAACCAGTGAGGTTAGCCTAATATTAAATTGTGGGTGAGGTTTAACATCTGGGAGTAATGTTATTGGCTCCCTCCCAGTATTTTCCCACACTAGAAACCTCTATTTTCATCTTGAATAAATCCTGGTTAAGCTAATGGAACAAAAAAAAAACAGGAGAAGAACATCGAAGAACCATTTATGAGCATTCAAACATGGATGATGACAATATAAATAATATACATACGTTGAGAATTCGTACGAGTCAGGTTCATGTCCTGTCGTAAATCCTTTATTTTTCAAATATTCTTCCAGATCTTGTCCAACCAAACCAGACTGACAGCAGACCAGGAGATTGTCTTTGTCTAACCATAGGATATTGTTCTGAACACATATATTTAATATAAAAGCATAGACAATAAAATACACATGGTTAATGAGTATTAAACATACTCTATTTATTAACATTTAATAAATAAAGCTAAGGGCCAGGATGTCAAAGCAGTTAATCCAGGGGGAGGGTTAATAAATTTCAACATAAGAAATCATAAAAAATAGAGAGGTTTCCTAAATTTTTAATAGATTAGTTAGGGTATCACAACGACATTAGAAAAGCATATCATTAGGTTAAACTTCTAAATGGTTCGTAATTTTAATTTGTACTTGGTTTTTATTTTTTTTTATTTTAATATTCCAATACGTTTTGATTCATATTTAAACTTTTTTTATAATTTATTATTTTTAATTATTATTTATATGAGAACACAATTATTCTATTACTTTTTAAAAGGACATTAGTCCATAAATTTTATAAATAAATTTATAAAATACAGACTCTTCATGGGTGGAAGTTTTGAAAATGTCGCTCTATTGAATAAATAAACAATCATTGTTAGTGATCTAAACAAACCTCAACTGTCTGTCCTTTTACATAGACATTTACAAATCCACTGTTCTTTATCAATAAAAACAATTTAAAGATTATTTTTTAATGTAACTTTTTAGTTATTGTTATACTATTAATTAGTCAAAACATAAAAAATAGTGGGTACAAGTAAAAACGGATACAGTTAGAACTCACGGGCAATTGTATCAGTGTTGTCTTCGGGCCTTGACAACATTACTTTAATCGTTTAGAACAGCGTTTCCCAACCTTTTCAGTACCGCGACCCTATACTTTGCTTTTCTAAAGTTTGGCGACCCAAATGCATTTATTTTGCATAACCTGAAAATTGCAGGCGTTTTTATTTATTTATTGCCGAACTAGTTATGACCCTACAGACATCGTCAAATCATAATTTTCATGAGGTTTTTTATACTTAAATAGAAAACTACACACTAATTGGAGTTCAAAAGAAGTAAATTATATAATTATATAATAGCAATAAAATATAAAAATTAGCATTGTTAAATATAAAAATGAGCATTTATTTTTTAGGAAAAATAAATAATTTTTCCTAATGGATTAGGAAAAAAATCAAATAATGATTATAGTAAACAAAAAAAAGAATAAAAAAATAAAATATGTAAAATCATATTAATAACTAATTTGTTGCTGTTGGTTTTCCTCTAATAAGTCAAATCATGTTTTGTTAATTTATTTCACTACTTTAATTAAAACGCAAAACTATAAAATAAATAAACTGGTGAAACAAATATAATTAAAAAACTTGTATGCGATATTAAATTAAACTACGTTAATGTTTGTTAGAACCAAATTCACATATAATTGAACATTATAATTTTAATAACCCGAACCTTTAAAATAAGTTATAAGAAACTGTTAAACACAGTATTATCATAGTTATTACAATTCATCAAAGTTAGCAAGAATTAGATAAAGGCGGGTGCCTCTGTCGGTAAAGGACTTCTAAGAAATGTTTTGGCCACGGCTTCTTTTGTTATCGCATGTTTAAAGTATTATCAATTTCTAAAAATAATATCTGTTTAAGCAAATCTGTTATTTGCTTATAATAATCTTTTCACATAAATCTTTGTCAATTTTTGGTTGTTACTAATAAAAAATTTGGCGACCAAAAAAATTGCATTCGCGACCCATGGGTTGGGAAGGGCTGGTTTAGAATATCAGAGTGCCTTGTATGAAATATTAAGTTTATTTATTTAATCAGAATAAGTATTGTGATTCTAAAAATGTTGCATGAAAGTGGTTGACATATATAGCATTAATTTTGATTACATAATTAACATATTAATTATGTAATCAAAATTATGTAAATTAACCTAAAATAATTTCTTTGTTTACATAATAAAGCAATGCTATTGGGCACAACAAACCAATAATAGAATAGACTAACCTAAAATTCTCTTTAAAAGCCAAATTATTAATGAAAATGAGTTGTAGAGTTCTAAAGTAGGAAGAAAAGAAAGATATCACTCCACTTAATATATATTTATTGACAGAGCCGACTTTCAAACTAACCACTTCGTCATCAGTGCTAGCGTAAGCAAAGTAAAGAATCTTGGGGACAGATGTAATAGATGAACAGATGCAATTGTTTTTTTCTTTAACAGAATGTAATTAATACTTTTTCATTTTACTTTAACTTTTTAACTTTATTATATTGAATACTATCCTTTAATGTTATATATTACCTGAATTTTTAAATTTTGTTTTCTATTTTTGATTATTTTTTCATTTTGATTTTTTTCTTTCTTCATTTTACCTCCCAATATAAACATTGTATCCCCCACACAAAGCTATGACTTGTGGGATTGCTTTAAATTAAGTTTTTTATATGTAGATCTAGGTTATAATTGTATTTTTGTAATTATATAACAATTGTATTTGTATCTAATTAAGCAATAAAGGAAGTTTTTGAATTTGAATAGATTTGTCCAGAGGCTGGGATTTGACTCATATTCATTAAAAGTCGACTGTCTATTAATGCAAAATGAAGAGACATTTTTATTTCTCTCCACAATAATTACCATTGCTTACCATTTGAGAAGTGTCTAGAGCTAGAATAGTTCTGTCTTCATCCTGGGGACAGCTAGACGCCCCTGAGACACTTGTTCCTCCCCCAAAAGGAATTATTACAACATTGTATTCATCACACACTTTCACTAATTTCACTACTTCATCATGATTTTCTATAAAAATAAATTACAAGTTACGCAGAACAAATTAATTATAGAATCACATATTATGCAAACAGAAAAAACCTTAAAAGCAAACAAAAAAAAATAACGTGACTAAATTTTACAACTTTAATTTAAGAAGTTCAAATAAATTTAAAGAAGTTAGTTAACATTTCATTCAAATTATAAATAAGAGTCTTTCCCATACAAAAATGAAGTTCTAGCCTGTATATAGAACATGTAGACAGTAATGTGCCTGAAGCTCGATTGTTCACTTTTGTGTTGATAATAAAACCTACTGCATTTATTATGAAACCTTCCAGGTGGGAAAATCAAAAAATTTGAAGAATGTTTTCATTTTGTACTCTTGTTTATTGAGTCACATTTTGTCATTTGAGTCACAAAAAAAATATTTTCTAACTTTTTCGTTATTGTCATTTTTAAGAACTGAAGAAGCTCAGGATCCCAGGGCGAAAGCTCTACAATAATTTATTTTCAATAAATTTTAATAAAAAAGGACTAAAGTCTTCATAATTTAATTGATATTACAATTTGTAATATCCGAAAAGCTCTAAAGTTATTAAAATTATTTTTTAATACAACAGAAAAACTGATGCCAATGACCAACATAACAAATCAAATAATCACACAAGATAGTGAAAACACTTTTGCGAGATTTATTCTAAACAGTAAAATAGTGGGGTAATTTCAATCCCCCTTCCACTTCTGAAGGTAATGATCAGAGTGCTCTGACAGGTCAGGTGCCGGAAAACAAGACTGCTGTTGAAGTTTAGTAGTTCTAACTTGAGGGACATGGTTGGACATAATTGGATATTGACCACTTTACGAGGTGTGTGAGGAGGAAGAGGAAACTGCCATAGGCCATAGGAAACCACTTCGATAGGAAACTGCCATAGGCCATAGGAAACCACTTCCAATGGAAACTGCCATAGGCCATAGGAAACCACTTCCATAGGAAATTGCCATAGGCCATCACTTCCATGGAAACTGCCATAGCCCTAGGAAACCACTTTCATTGGAAACTGCCATAGGCCATAGGAAACCACTTCAATAGGAAATTGCCATAGGCCATAGGAAACAACTTCCATTGGAAACTGCATAGGAAACCACTTCCATTGGAAACTGCCATAGGCCATAGGAAACCACTTCATAGGCTACTGTCAAATATACAGCAGAAAATGCTTTCAGATTTTTGACACCAAACAATTAAAGGAAGCTATCCTTGAATCTCTCAAATAGGAGGATATTCTTAAGTATACCTGAAGGTGAAATGAAGTAGTGATTAGAAGGTGATAAGAGAAGGGGTTAGTAAAAAGGACCTACTAGCTAGGCTTGACCATCCCCCCTCCCCTCCCGTCATCTTATTAATTATTAATAAAATAATTAATAATATAAACATAATAATAATTAAATTAGTGTCCCTAACAACAAAAATATTGAACTATTATGGAGACCAATAATCACAAAAATAATTAAATAACATAAATAATATAATGGTTGTAATATACTTACTAGGCCACACAACCACATCAGGTATTCTAGGGAATGTTTTATCTCTAAAATTTAAAACATAAATATCGTGTAGTGTTTGTCCATGAGAGCATACAAGCCTGTCCAAACCTTCAATACTGTAGTCTAACTCTGAATCTTTGAGTAATTTCAATAAACCTGAAATACAAGCAATATTTGAGGAATAAAATATTATTTGCCATTTTGACAGTCGAGGGAGGAAGATGGATTTTTAAGAGAAATTGGAAATTGAGCAGAGTCAGAACAGAGTAGGTAATTAAAATTTAAATGAGAGAGGAGAGTCATCCACTCTACTGAAAGCTATGCTACAGGCGCCCACGCCTCCTACTATCAGTCTGATTGATATCAAATAACAGACTTATTCTTCTTCCTTTTTAACATTTCAAAGGTAATTACTTTAAATCCACACAATTTAGAGTTTTTTTATTTACTTTGTATCATTTTTTTCTTTCATATTATTTTATTTTGGTTTTTTATTCTGTTGTACTTGTTTGTAGGTTTTGCACTGATGATGGCCTCTCTGTAAGTTGAAAGCACTTTACCAATAAAGATTTGGAGTGACTTGTTATTTTCATTATTTGTAATGAACTCCATTCACACTCATTCTAATCATTTAATGGTTATTTTATGGTTATTGAAAATTAGAGGGTAATTATTATTTTGACAGGAAAGTTCTTATGGGTTATAAATTCATTTTATATTTTAATTTATCCTCATTTATACCGTAGATATAAAGGAATAGTAGTAAAGGTCGTAAAGAGGAATTTCGGATAATTATTTCTATGTGTCTTCTGAGATCTGTCCTGTCTGAGGATCTGTCCTGTCTCAGAAACAAATTCTTCTTGTATGTTTTTTGTTAAAGATAATATATATGTTAAGTAAAAATACAATGTTACACATTAATACTAATTTTTAGGCATTATTGGTTCAAGATGATGTGATGATTGGATAGTATTTTCTTTTAATTTTTTATTATTACCAAGCTCAACACAAGTTAATATTATTGATGATTTATAAATAAATAAATAAAAACAAGTAATATGCTTATTTGTTTTTATTATTTTTTTTGACAATCTTAATTACTTAAAAAAAATTTATTGCATTTTTTATTGATATTTCTATCTATTAAAATAATAATTTAACAATCATTGACACAACCTCTAATAACCTTACAATATTTTTTTAATTAATTCCCCACACACGGTGTTTTCTTAAGGGTTTACCATATATAAAATAAATTAAACAGCCTCAGGTGGGTTGCATCTACTACACTCTAAGAATTAATTAAAGTTGGCGAAATCTTTTTAATACAAATACTATTCATAAAATCTTAGAGCATAGCCCGGGCTGCGACCCCGGACCTCCGGTGCCGAAATCGAACCCCTTTACGATCACGACCACGGAGGCAAATGTTTACCATATATAAATCGTATAAATGTAAACCACAACAAAATTAAAATTATATTTTTTATATTTCATATTGTACTTTATTTATGGCATTGTTTCGGGTAAAAAAAAGAACATTTTTATTATATTATTATAATAATTTCAATCTTACTTTCAGCTGCTCTGGACTGGGGATATTCATCATCTTTAGGAGGACCTGGTAAAGGTCTCCTTTGAGATACCTCTATGTTAAATACATTTTTTACCCATTCTGTAAAATAAGGCAATTCTAAATCTCCAATAGCATACCTAAAAAAAAGAAAAACAAAAGCTTTGTTAAGTATTATACAACTAGAAGTATAATACAGTTGAGCTCTTTGTAGAGCTCAACTAGGAAGTTAAACAAAAAGAGGAATATGGGTAACACACAATAGAAGAGTAATATATAGTAACTTGAATGATAGATTATTTGCATTCTTATAGGAAAAGTATTGTGTTGAAACTTTGTACAAAAATCATACATTAGGTCAAGTGGTGCTAACTGGAAAACAATGACAGCAAAATTTTGTAAAATTCATTTAACACAGAAAAATTAGTCAATCAGTTTGAGATTCTTCACACATGTAGTCACATATAAGATCAACTCATGTATTATAAGCATTAGTTCAATTTTAATCGAATGACTTGTAAATGCATTTCAAAAAATCAGAAAATAATCCAATTGAGTTAAAATTTGGTACAAGTATGTCCCTTTACGAAATAAATAAGTTCACTAAGTATACAGCAAGTATATCTATTGTTTTAGTGGGATTATAAATGTTAAGCAGCATCGAGTGAGTGAGTGCCTGGATGGGTGACCACTGGAAATAAAACTAACTTAATTACAATCTAAGGACAAGTAAATCAAGTCTGAAGACATGTTGCAGCATAAATTTGGCGATTTGTAAATTCTGATGACGAGTGAAGTGAGCACGAGGATGAGCGTAGCAAATCTGATGTGCTGAAAAAAGTTCCGAGTTACCCCATTACCATTTTTTTAGTTAAGATAGTAAAATATGTCTGAAATTAATGTTAGGCTGCATTAATATTGTTTAAGTGATTAAAGAAGAGGAGAGAGGGAATGGGTACGATGGTAGGGAGAAAACAGGAATTGCTAATTCATGAGTATATGTAAGACGGTTAGATAAAGTAGTCTACTATACAAAGGCCAGAATATATAAATATACTACATAACCCAACGTACATATTCCTGCCTTCCTCTTAAGGCCTTTTCCCTGCAAAAAGGATTTTTTTTATTTATATTTTTTTTTGTTTCCTTCTAAAGAATATAAGAACTTTTTGGTTCAAAATAAATAACACTTTAAAGAATAAGTTAAAAGTTATCATATCCAATTGAAACGCCTAGGAACAAAATTTCTTACATAACACACAACACACATATATATAAATAAATAAATAAATAAATAAATATATATATATATATATATATATATAATAATATAATAATATATAATATATATATATTATATATTATATATATATATACACATATATATCAGAAAACCCCCATTAGCCCCAACCTCATTAGCTCAATTTTCCTTTTGGAAATTCACAAAAAAAACAATAAAAAATATAGGGCAAATACTCTATTGATTTATAGTGTTTTCATTTTTTTCCAATAGACAATTATAATATTTGATAAAATATAATTTAATAATGTAGTTATATATTGTGATAAAATGCACATTATAGAAATTCTGTTGAATCATTATTAATATTTTAAGCAGGAAACTTGATTGCGACCTCTAATTTTATAAAATTATTATATTAATGTTGGTTTTAAAACTTATCTCAGTAAACAAGCATGTAATTTAACTTGTTTGTTTTCTTACATTAAAGCCTTGAAAATTATAAAATTATATTAAAAGCTCATCAGTTTTTTTATACTTATTTTGGATTTATTCATCCTAAATATAATTAATAATTTTATATTTTATATTAATATTTTCTAAACTTACACATTTTGCTATTTTTAGCTTTTTTTATGATACTAGTATTTAATTACTAATAATCTATTTCAAGGTCTGCCACAACATACTTATTAAGAGATTAAAAACAATGTACATACATGTTAATTGGAACAGTGAACTATACTTAATATAATTATTTGTATATAGATAGGAATAAAATATAATATAGCTATCGTTAAGTTCTTATCATGACTAAACTTTAATAATATTGATTGCCAAACAGTGAAACCTAATTTAAGTTGACCATGCTACAAATGGTACAGGTATTAGAAGTGAGGTCAACTAAAAATGCCACCTGCAATAATAACACTTAGTAAATGAGTGTATTAAAATATATTTTAGTACAGGCGAAATGAATCCAATTTTTATTTACCAGCTACCAGTAGAGGCACATAACCCTTCACTAAGTTTGGATGCTAATAAACAAAGAAAATAATCTCTCCACAAAAGTAATAGTTCATTGACAAAGAGCTTTGACCCTAACATGAGGCCATCATCAGTGTTTTCTTTGCTTTTTAGTATGAATAACTCCACTTGTACTCAATCTCAGTTAAAAGCTTGGATGTTCTAAATTGAAACAAAGAGAGCTATACACACTTTGAGAAAATTATTAATTTTAGTGATTGTTAATCACTTATTTATCATTTCTTAATTATTAATTTTAAATTATGAATATTTGGAAATATTCATACACAATATTCTTAGAACATAGAACTAAATTTGTACCCAGTTTTGATCATATGACAACTCTCAGTTAATTATGTGATCACTCCTATGACCAGGTATAAATCAACTATGATCCTAATCTAATAACCGAATGAATTTTATTATCACATAAATCATCACTGCAACATAAAAGCGTTGACTAGATCTGTCTAGACAACATTCCTTTTTCAGAAAATTAAAGTATGACACATGGCTAAAATCAGTTGACAGCGTGGGAAAATAGTGTTGAGGAACCAATATGAATTAATATTGAGGGCGTGGTTTAACATCCAGGACTAACCTCACTGGCTCCCTCACATTATTTCCTACGCTGTCAACTGATTTTAGCCATGTGTTGCATTATAGTTTATAATGGTTTACTATTTCTTTTTGGGGAAATAAGAAACTCAAAAATAAGATAATTTGTACGTTTAATTTATTAACTTGTTCTGTTGGTAAAAGAAAAATATTTTTATTATTTTTTAATAAAACCAGTTTATATTTTTGTCTAGTAAACAAAAATATTTTTTAAATAACTATTAGGAAATATGAATCTTTAACTAGTTCTGTCTAGTAAACCAAAGGAATTTTTTTTTTTTTAATTAAAACCTGTCAACAGTTTTGTAAATTTTGGACCACTTCTGTTGCCGCATAGTTTTTGTTGTGTTATTATTTGTTGTTACATGGCAATTTGCTATGTATTAAGGGAAGTTTCATCGTCTTGAATGAATTCTCACTTCTTTAGCCAAGAAAATCGCTATGGCTTTTGCCATGGCGCCTAGAGGCTAGCTAAGACCTCTTCGACTCTACACAGTAGTATATATATATATATATATATATATATATATATATATATATATATATATATATATATATATAATATATATATATATATATATATATATATTATATATATGTATGGTGTGTGTGTGTGTGTGGTGTGTGTGTGTGTGTGTGTGTGTGTGTGTGTGTGTATGTATGTAATTGATCAGTGAGCACCCCTCCTTTTTTTAAAAATTCACTTCCTTGCCTTCTCTCCTCAATGATTCCAATCTGATAGGCTGATTTTTTCTTTGGAAATTCTCTAACATCAAACATGAGAGCTTTGAGCATCACCTTTTTATTATCACTGTTTTCAGAAAGGCTTGTTTTGTTATCAATACAAGACGCTGCGCTAATATAGCTCTCCTCCCCCGTATTTTCCTACACAGTCTTAAGCTTCACGAATATAGAATAAATTTTGATTACCTATTTCCAGTAAAACATAGAACTCCATTCTTGACTGAAAATTTAGAATCGTTGTAACCCCATCCATTCCATTTCAGTAAATCAGTCCTGGAATCATTTGTAAAATACAAAACATTATTGATTATTTCTAACTATGAACCAGTTAATAAGTAATGAAATATGGGAAGACCTACAAGTGATAAATAATTCATTATCACAGCTCACCTTCGTTTAGGAACAATACTGGATATTATTTCGACTTTTTTCTCATTTTTCTTGAAACATTTTGGTCTTCTAAACCAATCGTTGGCTGAATGATCCGGGCCTAAAAATGAAAATAAAAATTTTAATTTAAAAAATACATTTCTAAACATCAGAACCACCCTAAAACTATCAACCGGTAAATACACTCTCTGGTTAAATATTTAATTAAAAAAGAACTTACCATTAGACATTATAGTTAGCTTATTAAGTACGTTAACAATTCAAATAAATAAGAGATGTAAGAACGACACACTTATGAAAATAAGAAAATCAACTGAAGGAAACTTGCTTAACGTTGGAAATCATGTAATGGGAAATACAAGGGTAGAGAGGGGTGGGGATCAAGGCTAGTATACAATACAGGTTTACTGTTGTGTGTTAAAGGGCCTAATGAGGGTTGGATTTTGTGACGTAGTGGTTTGATCTCGACTATAGTGCCTGTATAATCGTGCCTGATTATACAGGCACACTATAAATTACAATCCTTGGTAACAATGAAAGCAAACCATTAGAGGAAAAAGTATAAAGTTTTAGAAAGGCACTGACATGTGCCTTCAATTTACATTTTAGAAAGATTATACAGCACTCTAATCTCGACTAGAGTGCCTGTATAGTATAATCCACACATACACATAATGTGTTACGTACACACACAGATATATATATATATATATACACACACACACACACACACATATATATATATATATTTCTATTTTTGTTTATCAAACTTGCTGCAAAAATCAACCTATGAGAGGACACGAACCCTATCGAAAACCAGGTTGTTGTGACTTCATTAACCTAGTTTGCTGAGTCAGCAATATTTCGCTGCGATAAAATTATTTTTCGTTTTTGGGGGGCACAGAATTGAATAAAACCGGTCCGAAATCGACCACATTGAGTGACTAAAAAGTTGAAAAACACGGTAAATTACCGGAAACCAAAATCACGGTTGATGAAAAATAAATGTTGAGTAGTGTCGTTTTTAATGTTTTTTGGGGCGCTGATCGAATAAAACCGGTTTGAAGACAATACGATCCATGTTTCCGTGCTTAGCAATCCATTTCTTGCTTTACGTTCCGGTTTATGTTTTATAACTTACACTGTCACACTTATAAGTTACATATAACTTATAAGAAATACTCGTAACTCATTTTTCTTTATCTTTCATAAGAAATGCGCATAATTATTCTGTTGGTTGTACAAAACTATGCCTCTAAAATGGCAGAGCACGCCATTATTTGCACTAGTTTTATGTTCAGTTTTCAGTTGGTGTTTTCTTATAAAACTTTAGAGCATCTCCTTTGAATAATACAGAAAAAATAAGTTATGAGTATTGCTTGATAATTGAGTAACTGCTCAAGTTATAAAGCATAAACAGGAACTTTAAGCAAGAAATAGATAGTTAGCACGGAAACATGCATTCCCAAAGGAAATTCACACGGCATGCGAACCATCGCACCAGTTTTTTTGATAGCGTGGAAGGAATGAAACAACGTTTGTTTGTAAACCTTGAGTGGCGACAGAAAGGGTTAAGTTTGTCTTCGTTCCATAGCAAATCAGATAATATTTTCGACAAGCTGCTTGTTGTACTCCTGTAGTTAAGTAGATATTATTTTTACATTTTATTAAATTAACTCTGCATTAGAATAAGAATTATTATCAAGTTAATAATTATTTTTTCGGCTCAGTTCATAAAAATTATTTGTAAATAATTATAAACAAGGTTAAATAGAGTTAAATAATGATGAAGCCGTTGCACCACATAAGCAATACATCTTCTACGAGGAACGTTATCGTGGAACCCCGTATCAGTTTTTCTTGTTTATTTTCATTTAATTTTTCATCGTACTACTTTTAATGAATAATTTAATTCTTAATCTACAATAATGAGTGATGCATTTAATTTTAGTTCATTTGAATGGTTAGATTTAAAAGATGAGTTGGTTTCAGTTGTTCATTTAGTCGATACGTGCAGAAAGATAATCAACGATCCTACTTGTAGAAATATCGGTTTGAGTCAGGATAAAGTGAAGAAATTGAACAAAGAACTTGGTGATGATGTTGATAATTTTAAGAAATATTTAGATGATTTAGAGAAAGAACGTGAGAGTTTGTCTGTGGAGGTATGTGGTTTAAACTTTCTTAATATGAAGTAAAGTTAGTGATTGGAAATTTATTTACTTTAATACTTTAATTTACTTATTTTTAATACAATAATTCTCACAACTCTATCTCAGTGTATCCAAATCACTTATAGCCTGTCCACTTGTAAAACTGTGCGAGAACAATTACTTCGTTCACTCGCAGAGTTTGGCAGGGGGTTCAATCCCCTTGAGGGTTTAACCCCAACTGTTCACACGGTATTTTTAAACTATAGTTTAGTCTCCTCCCTGATAAAAATTGGTTTCAGGGTTGAACCTCGTGCTCAATCCTGTTCACATGACAACTGCTGAGGGGTTTAACCCCCTACCAAACCCTGCGTGTGAACGAAATATATTAGTACATACACACACTTCTAGATCCGCAGATTGTATTGGATACCATCTCTCAATATCGTAATATTAACTGTATGAACCATGCGGAGGGGATCCCATCGCATACATATCGTATAGCTTATGTTATAGCAACTAGGGAGATAGAATTTAAATGGATCCCCCGATACGCTGTATGTACCTTTAGAGAGGATCGTATTTAACGGATAACCTTTTCGTCGAATTTTTATTTCACTTCAATATTACCGTTTTTGGTCAAATAACTTTTGGAATATTATTTTTTTAGTGTAACTTTAGTATTATACAAAGAAATCACAATTTAATGAAACTTCCTTTTAACTAAAAGTGAACTTTCACTATAAAAGATGTGATGTTTTGGCAGGATCATCAAATACGGTGTAAGAACCTAATCGTATTTAATGCCAAAATGATCGCCTGTTAAATACGCTGTGTGTGTAGTATATGTATAGGGGATCCAATCCTATCTAATATGTAGACGTAATCCAATCTACACTGCCCATACTATTTGGGCTCCATGTTTCTTTTTATTAGGAAATAAAATTTGGCTAGAGTGGAACAATGTTTTTTGATAACATTAATTACAGAAGAGTGGTGATTTTTAAAGGCTCCATGGAAAGAAGTTGATCTAATTTTTAACGGTTTAATGAATTTTATTTATAAATCTTTTATCATTTAATAAATATTCATTTGATGAAGATAATTTAAATACTCATAATTAAGGATGCAGGTAAATCTTCCAGGTACTCCCTGTTTTCAAACCGGTACCCTCGGGTTTCATAATTGACATAAAAATTGACTGTGCAGTTGTAGAATTTTTGTACATATGCTAAACAGTTTAAAGGAATATTTTCTTCATTTTCTACCAAAATAGGTTGTTAATAACTATTCTATAATTATTTCAAATAAATAAAATTGATTTAAATTTTCGGCTGTGTAGAAACAAGAAATAGAATACAAAAAGAAGGTTATACTTTTAAAACCGTGTTGCCATTTAGTGGAACTGTTGACAATTCAAAGACCGTAGCAGCACCACTATCGCTGATAAGAAATTGATAACAAAAGGGTGATCATTGTTAAAGCCTTATGGGGATTTTTTGGTATTTGTGACAATTATTTTTTTAATTTGTTTTCAAAGTGCTTTAATTTAATTAATTTTAGGGCGTATGAACTCAGTAGAATCACTATTTTATTAAAAGATAGGGTTTTAATGGGTTGTCTCTAGTATTTAAATTTAAATATGAAGGTTTAAATCTCAATATAGTGTTTTATTTTATGTATTGTTAATTAATTTTTCTTTTGAATAATTTTAGTTTGCACAAACTCACAAAATTACCTTTTTGTTGCATTAAATTGTTTAAATTAGTTGTAACAGGTATTTATTTATTTATAAATTTAAACACCATAATGGTGTTTTAATTTAGTAATTGTTTATCAATTTTATTTACTCACTAAAATATTTAATAACTAACTAAATGCATTCTTTTCTGTAAAATGTTTGTTTAAATTTCCATTTAGGTTTTATTATTTCTGGGTTAAATCGGACAAATCCAAGTCTGTAGTGATAAGAGCCTGATTCTATATTTAAAATCCTGGAATAATCAAACTATTAATCTATAAAATATTGACAATTTTATATTTGACAAATGAACTAACAACTAAGAAATAAAGGAAGAATTTCCATCGGCTCCCATGTTAATCTTATGATAAAAAATGTTTGATCACTCTTTCGTTTTCCTGCCATTCGTTTTGCCAACTTTACAACTGTATCTTTGAATTGCGAATATTTTGGTTCTGCTCATGAACTGGAGTACACTGCTCTACTCTGCACCGTTTTTCTTTACACTCAAATTTTTCATTTTGGAGTGATCTAGGATAAAGCAGAGTTCACTTAGGATTAGTTGCATGCTCAAACAGAAAAAGGGTAAAAAGAGTATGAATAACCTTCCTAGCTAAACAAAATAAATAATAATAATTTACAATATATTTATACATTTTTGGTTCAATTGAGTTGCTTTGTTAGAAAATGTGGTTATTTTACGGGATCTAAATTGTTTTGGCAGACTTGTTCAAATTTTAGTGAAAATCAAGTTTTGTGTACCTTGCTTTTCGATCAAACCATAAAATTGTTAATATTTTCTTTATCTGCACTATCTTTTCTAAAAAAAAAAATCACTGGGCCAATTGCTGGTTTTACATAGTTTTTATTCAAATTAAATACATATATCAGCTTTCTGAGATCATTGCAGTGTAAACCCTGATGTTACATTCATTGCAAGTTTGTATTTTGTTTACATTAAACACACAAGATTTATGCGTTTTAGTTGATCATATTAATTATTGTATTAAGTTAAATTGTTATTGAATCAAACAAGTAAACATAATTTTTCATTAATAAAAGTATGTTTATTTAAAAATCTTTATATTAAAGCCTAGGGTCTTTAAAAAGTATTTTCCAGCAGGAAGCCAAAACCTTCCCTATGCCTGTTCACTACAATTTAGCCTTGTTATGCTGTCTTTCTACCATGGCTTATAGGTCTCCCAGGAAGTTCATTAAGCATAAAATATGAAGGGTGGTTATCATAATTAAATATTTATTAGATTAGATTACCTTTTAAAGTAATAAATATGAATTTTTAGTTTGTTTCAGTTGTGAACAGTTTTATAGAAAAAATCAATAATCAAAGAAAGGAGAATGAAAGTCAGCAAATAATTTTAAAAGAAACCCTAAATGAACTTGGTAGTGAACTTAACAAAATTAAACCATTTGCTGAGTCTTTTAGAAAAAGTTTAGACGAAATTAAGAAAAATCAGTTGAATAAAGCTTACAGAAAGACGATGAGAGATGCAATTGATTTAAGGTTTATTTCTTTGTTATATTCTATATGATTATTTTATTTATAATAAAATATGTTCCAGGTAATTTCTGTTCTTTGATCTCCTAAGATTCTACCATTCATAGTAATTTATTTTGTGGAGTGGTGCCCTATTGCAGGCTTTAAACCCATAGATAGTTTCCACTTTAAATTGTATGATCAAAGAAGTTGTAGTGTATCCTGTTTAACTGATTTTTAAGGGCCAAAACGGGATAATTAAAGCTAAAATTACTTCGGCCAAAAAGTCAACACAGTAATTTTGGCTTTTACTATCCCGTTTTTGACCTTAAAATTTATATTGCATGAGTTATGCTAAATCTTGTAGTATATCTTGAAGTTCTTGAGGTCCAGTACTGTACTTGAGTTGAAAGATGGTACGATTGCTAAAGCTTTTTAAAGACAAAAAGTTTCCTAATTCTGGACGTTTCTGGAAGTTGTATATAAATCAAGTAGGGAAACTCCTGTACTAACCCCCATAAAATAATTCAGATATGTGTGTTCAGCTGATAGCTGCCTCAAAAGAAAATCGCTAAAATGCATGAGCCTTCTAGGTTTTACCTTTTTTGGTTTTTAATTTTATTGTCGTGTTTTTGTACTTTAATATTTTCTTTAATAAATTCTGTGAAATAATAGTTAAAATAATTTAGTTAAGGAAATGAGGAACTATAGTGAGGTAAATCACTTATTATTTTAAGATTTTGAAAAATATACAGACGAACGTTTATTGGCTTAAGTATAACTTCAAAATATGATTGCTGTAATTGTATTCAAAAACTTTAGGTTAAAGTTGTTAAATACCAATAAAAATTGATATTTAAAGAGAAAAGGCACTTATCAATCTCAAAAATATAAAAATTTAAGTAGTGCACACCAAAAAAAAGTTTAATTAGCCACTAGTTTTAAGTTATTTAAAGTAAACTAGTATTTAAAGATTCCCTCATCTCTATTGGATGTGACATATTTCATACTTTTCCCACTAAAATGTAACAAGAAATGCAATAGAAACCAAAATATCAATTACTGTAAATAGTTAGTTAACATTTACAAGAGTAAAACTAGATAGCTGCGCCTATGGGAAAATTTGAGCCAACTCCTTGGTGGTCAAAATGTGAAGTAAATGCCATGTGTGACTGAAATTGCATTTGTTTCCCTACTTGGTTTATATATTACTTTATTCTGGACTAAACAATGCTGAAATATTAAAAATTTCCCAAGGTTTGTTTACTCTTACTTATTTACTCTTAAAAGTAAATAAGTTTATTATGAATGTTTCTTTAAAAAAAGTAACATTTATAGGATGATAAAGTCTATTACACCACCTCAACTAGAGCAATTATTTTTGACGTAGTAATTTTGATTTTGTTTTGATTTGATGTACCATAGAAGTTGGATTAAGTTAAAGCCAGATGAAGAAAAAAATAAAGAGTTCTTATTAATACTGAGTACCCAACCATTTATATTTTTCTTGGATGGCTTGAAAAGAGGCCTAACACCAGAATCCCCCATCCCATTTCTTATGCCCATGAGATTATTTTTATTCTATATATGTCCTTGTATTACGAATTTGAACTCAGGTTTTGTCAGCGTACAGAAATGATATTCACTTGTCAACAGATTTTATTTTCTGGGAGAAATTTTATTAGGTAAAAGTCTGAAAATAATTTTGTATTTAATAAACCAAATGTGGAAGGTAAAATAAATCAAGAGCAAATAAAATAAAAATTAAGATAACCAAAAGATGAAAGAAAGAAAATTTGATGTTAGTGGTCCTGTTAGGGTACAGATATAAAAATAAAAAGGTTTTGTTGCAGGAGTGGTTACAGCTTGCATTGGAACTTTGTCTTATCGTGTTAAAGTCAATAGATATGTTGTTAGAGAGTATCTGTTCCTTCTCTCTATTCCAACTATCATGCCCTCTTTATAAAATTCTACATTCCTAATTTAATCTAATCACCTGTTACTTATTATTTGTTTGAAATGGTCCCATTACTTCAAAGCTAGATTTCCAAACTATTGTATTTAAATATTATTATTTAATTGCTAAGTAAATTTAAACAAATTTGTCTTTAATTCATTATTATACATGTAAAATCCTCTAATCAAATAATTATTGTTATAGCCAAAAGGTGGAGACGAGCTTAGAAGAAGAAAACATAGAAAAGGCAATTGATAATTATTTAAATTTAAGTGATATATTACATGTATTGAATGAATCTAAATGCTTACATCTGCATCAGTATTTAAATGAAACAATACATTATTGGAATAATATATTAAAGAATAGTTTATCCTCGTAAGTAAAAATTTCCTAGGTTTTTGGTGTTAAATGTGGTTATGGAGTCTCAGAAAGCAATGGAAGAATAGTTATCTTTTAATGAGAATTAGTTAAGGCCACAGAAGAGACGAGATTTCATTACATGAAATAAACTATATTTTACTAATTACACATAACATATTCATGTTAGGTGGAGCTAATTCATGCAAAGAAAATCCTATACATATCATCTAATGGAACTATTTCACGTCAACAACAATAACGTTTTCCTTTGTGTCTTATTATTATTATTTTTCCTAATTTTATAATTCTTGTTTTTATCTGGGTGCAGCTCAGTGCCCCAGCCAAGCCTTTCTTAATGAGGCCCAAGTTTCATGTAAAAGGCTAGCTCCGACCAACCCTATTTTTTTGATAAATTCAGAGTGTTTTCTACCACCTTGTATATTTTGACTTTATTAAATTATAATCTTACAAGTTAAGTTGGTTCAAAGGTAATATTGGAAGTTAATTACTTTTGAAATGACGTCTCTTTACATTGATATATCCTTTATCAACTTTTTTTACACCACCACACTGATTAACTCATCATAATTCTAAGGCACTTCTAATAATTGTAGAAACTTGAATTTTGGGATGAATAGAATCCATTTGATAACGCAAGAAAAAATTGTCAAAGTTAATATATTTTAATGTGATCTCCTAAGTATTGTCTCTGGTATGAAAAACTAGTGGTTTTATAAATACTCTATCAACTGCTTATGATTCATTATTTGTAACATGAAATATATACCTCTAACAATAATACAATGTCTGTAGTATGTAAGTGATGTATTTTTTATTTACAACACACAACAGATCTTAACATTGTTAGTTTGGTGGTACCACATTACATGTGTATGTATAAGTATAACCCCATCACTCACAATCGCCTTCGCCACTCTTTCATGCTATTAGAGGGTTGGTTTTAAGTTTTTCCATGAAAATATATAACTGAAGGCTATAGGTGAATTAATCTGAAGCATGGTGCCTAGTCCCTTATCTCTATGTTAAAGTTAGCACACTCTATCTAGTGGGTATCTGTCCTCACTTCACAAAAATGCCTTTGTATTTTACCATATAGAATTATTTTAATATCTTTTAATAGATGCTTATTTTTTTCTAAAGGTAAAACCAAAGAACTTATTGATGTTCTCAAGGTGAAACCATTATGTTTAAAGGAATGTACAAAACAAGAAAAAATGTGCTCAGAAGAAGCAAGTTTTTTCATTTTGCTTTCTGAGCCTTTAAACCCTAATTAATCTATCTATAATTCAAATGATAACTTTAAAATATTCATTAACAGTTGAATCCTCTTTATTGTTCCTCATTATGATCAGTTATAAAGTAAGGCTACTTTTGAGGAAAAAATTATGTAATATTTAAGTTATTTTGCCTTCTCCTATATTCTCATATTGGATATACACAAAAGTGCCCTTACTTTATTACTTAAAATATACTTTTTTTTTCATTTGTTGTTCATTATGTTTCAGTGAATTTACAAATATAATGAAAAGTGTTCAGTGGCCATTTGTATCAAGTAATAGTGTGCTATATGTTCCACCTGCAGATGCTATGAAACAATTTCAAACTTATGTTGAACATCTAATTTTAATTCAATTACCGTATCCTTATATGCACTTGGTATTTTTAATATATGCAGCATGAATATTAATAATATGTCTAATTAACGTTGGTAACGAGGAACACCTTAGTATGGAGCTTTATGCTTTTATAGTGTTTGTTCCAATTAATTTGATGCTAGTTAGAACTTTAAATTAGTTTTTAAATTTTGTCTAATTTAAAAGTGAAGATCAATTCAATTAGTTAGAGCGGCACGAAGTGGCAGAAAAATTAACTAAAATTAAATGTGATTTTGATTTGTTTTAAAAGGTTAAGTTAGGTTACTTACTCGTTGGATTAATTTCTTTCCATCTGGCAAAAAATAGCAAAGTAAATTTCAATAAAATTCAACACAAAACTCATATAGTTTGTAAGGGGTAAAAATACAAACAATACATAGAAAGTAAAGTAATAAGAATAATGAACAAAACAGCCAATATTTCAAAACCCCGCCATATCACTTATACTTTTTTCAGAAATTAGCGTTTTCAAAATAAAGCTGATTCATAAGCAGTACATGTGTTGTCACACAAATAAAGGAGGGAAACACATGTAATTCAAAATATTTGATTTGTAGTTATTAATTTATATATTTAAACCAATTAATGAAAAGTTTTAATAATTACACATCAATTCTGTAAGGAAGCTCAAAACACACGGGACATTTTGATTTCCTTGAAAATATTACTCATAATGAAGAGAAAAAGAGTGAAGAACTTCATACCCTTTAAAAAAGACAATACCCTCTATTCCTTTTTATAGGGATATTTTTTGTTGTTTGTTTGTTTTGTCCATTCTGAGCTACCAACTTTTTCCTTTAATAAAGAGACTGTATTATTTTTCTCTTTGTTACTTTTTTTGCTTTGTACTTCTTGTTTTTCAATCCTTAACTTATTTGAAAACAGATTAGATGTTAACAAAAAGCCTTCAGTTAGTTCCTCAGTCGTTGTTACCTTCCCCAATATATCATTACCAATGCACCTTCTTGTACAACCTCTGAAGAAGAGATTTATGTTTCATTTTACTGGTAACAAGAAAACAAATAGAGTTGATAAGCCTGAATGGTATTTTAGTCAGGTAATGCTTCTTAAATTATATTAGTATATAAAGTAGTATATTAGTTGTATGGTATATGAAGTATATTATATAAAGTATTATATTAGTGAATTTTCATTAGAACATGGCACTTATTAGGTTTTTTTACTTTTCCTCATTTATACTGTAGATATATAGAAAAGGTATGGTGATGGCACTAAAAATCCAAAACTGGGTCTTAAGACTGAACTATCCATTCCTGAAAGACCTTCTTAGTAGACCTTCTTAAAATTGTATGTGTGTCTGATATCATTGTAGAGCCAAGTGAGTTCAAAGATATACTGCAATTTATAGTACAGTCATTGGAGATGAAAATTGAGCCTTACCTCCGATTTGCTTGCCTATCAACCGATTTACCTGAAAATTTGGAATTAGGCTTATCTTACCCTTACCTTCAAAGGTGACATTGGCCCGTAGGGTGCTTTTTATTTTTTTTTTAAGTTTTCAACCCCCAAAAACCATCCCTAATTTGCAAAATGTATTTTTTTTTTAATAATTTTATGCGATTACTTATATTAATTGGTTTTGAATGAAAATAATAAATTTATTATATATTATTAAATTTCACGAAGGTTATCTAACCGGTTGCTTCGTTACTGAAGTTTTCTATTTAATTTTTGCATATTGTTATCACCTTTTTGCGGCTTTTTTTTATTTTTTAGTGATTTATTCGAGTATATTTTTGTGTACAATTGTAAATTTGCACGAACAAGTCCGACAGTTATTCTTTTTTTGTGGATTCAAATGAGTGATTGTGGGACGGAGGTTATTTCGGAGGAAGGTGACATTATCACGGACGAAAGTGAAGGTAAGAAAAACAAAAGACCAAGAAGTAAGTCTAATTCACCCAGAAACCAATTTGTACTCACCAAGAAACAAAAGAATTGTAATATGGCAGGTGAAATTGACGATAATACGCCGATAACAGATCTGAACTGGGGCCAACTTGTGCAGGGCCTGGGGAATTTATGTTTTGTTAAAAGAACAGAATTTAATGACCTATCTGATAAAGTGAAAGAGTTGGAGGGCACAGTAGGGCAGCTTCAAAACGCAGTAGACAAGTTAACAGTGGTGGTGGCCAACCAGGAAGTGATTACTGATAAGGTCGTAGCAGATGTGCGAGACCAGCAGAATAGATTCAGACAAAATAATTTAGTGTTTAGAAACATTCTATATGTGAAGAACATGGCTGGGGAGGTCGAGGGCGAGTCAAAGAACGAGAAAGATAAGGATGCTCACTCGCCTCTGGATGTTTATCAGCTAATCCAAGATTTTTGCAAGACTAAGCTCCTTGTAGACAATGTATTTATAAATCGAGCTCACCCACTTGGGGAGGTCGAACGGAACTTGTTTAATGCACATTTTCCCAGAGACAGTGATATTCAACGAATCCTGAAAAACTGTTTTTGGCTTAAGGATACCAATTTCTCGGTGTCAAAAGATTACAGCCCAGGAACAAGGAGAATACGAAATTTTTTATTTGCTCTTAAAAAGGAAATACAAACTGATAAAATTTTCAAAGTAGTTGGAAAGGATGCACTGGTGGAAGGAGTTCGTTTCAAAGTAAATAGCAAATTTGACCTGAAATTCAGAGAAGGACAGAAAGAAGAAATCGGGAAAAGGATGATTAAAATTTAAATGCATGCTGAATCCTATAGCTAAGCGCCCTAGCAGAAATAGTATGCTAATTTATAATGTAGCAGGGCTAAGCAATAAATTGAGCGAGTTAGGATTCTGGGAGTATGTAAATAATTTTGAAGCCTTTACCCTAACTGAGACTCATGTAACTGAAAACCAAAAAAAAAGTGATAGCCCATGTGGGGGATATGCTACCAGAGTATAGACTTAAGTGGGTATATGCCTCTAAAGACAAGTGTTATGGTAGGGGAAAGGGGGGCTTTTTGTACGGGTATAAAAGAAGTCTGTTTTTAATTTTAATTTACATAGTAATAAAGAGGTTGAAGTTTTTAAATTTGCATGTAATGGTGTTGGTGTATGTGTATTACCTATATATCTCAATGTCAATAATTGGGAGCATGATTTTGATAACTTAAAAGAACTGTTTATCAATTAAAGAGATAATAATTGGATAGTGGTGGGGGATGCCAATGCACGCTGGCAAGGAACAAACATTACCTGAGGAATTGTTGAACTTTACAAATCTGGCTGCGGCCAGGAATTCTAGAGATTCAGTTATTAACTCCAGGGGTAAACAGTTCTTAGAGTGGTGTGAGGATGAAAATCTAATAGTGCTTAATGGAAGAACAGAAAGAGATTTATTGGGTCAATTCACATTTGTGGGTCCAATGGGCAAATCAGTTATTGATTACTGCTGTATTAGGCCTGAGTATTACAGCAGTGAATGATATTAAAATCTCTTTAAAACCATTCTCAGACCATATGCCAATAGAAATTGATTTTGCCACTAATTATAAAGATCAAGAAACTTCACTCCACTCTGTTCTACCATTGCTGCCTAAACTGTGTTGGACGGAGGAAGATAAGATGATGTTTAATCTAAGGGTAAGTAATGAACTTATTAAAATAGAAAAATGGCCTGATTCTTTGACAGAATCAATTAATCTTTTGTATGATGTCATTAAAATCAGTTCTGCCCAGGAAAAAAAGCTTAAAAGCTTCCCTAATGAAAAACAAGGCGCGGAAACATCTAAATTTTATAAAAGCACAAAGGTATTTAAACAGCCATGGTTTGACGTGGAGTGTGAAAGAAATAGAAAAACTATGTTTAAAGCTCTGGATAAATTTAATAAAAATGATTAGGGCACCAATCGGCTGATTTACCTTGCTGCTGTTAAAAAATATAAAAAAGTATGTCATTAAAAAAAAATAGAGTTAAGATCAAATATCATCAATTCTCTTTTGAATGTGAGGGATTCAGCAGAGTTTTGGAAAAATATCAAACAATTTAAGAGAAATAAATTTAAAATGAGCCAAGTTATCTCACCGGAGGAATGGAAAAATTACTTTAATTCACTACTGAATCCCACTCAATCATTAGAAAATATGTATTTACCTGAATTAAGCGGCACAAGCATTCCAGAGTTAGACAAACCATTTGAACTAAATGAACTACAAATAGCTCTAAGAAATTCAAAAAACAATAAAGCACCTGGAATGGACAGGATTCCATTTGAATTCTATAAAAATGCCCCCGATGAGTTTCACTTGAAAATGCTGGACATATTTTAACACCATGTATGAAGCGGAAGAGGTGCCAGAAGCCTTCAAAAAGTCCATAATTTTTCCTATCTTTAAAAAAAGGCAGTCTAGACGAGGTTGCTAACTATAGAGGAATATCCTTTCTTGATGCAATTTTTAAAATTTTATCAGCTATGATTTTAAACAGGCTAAATAAATGGGTGGAGGACAACAATAAAATCTTCTGGAGAGGATATTCCACTGTAGATAATATTTTTAATTTATCTAATATCATTGAAATTAAAACAAGAACTAAAGGAGCTAGATTGTATGGTTTTTTTTGTAGACTTTAAAGCAGCGTTTGACTATGTTAATCGGTCATGCTTATACAAGAAATTAAAGGAACTAGGGCTCTCAGACAAATTAATGAAATTTATTTTCAACCTGTATAAAGAAACAGAGGCCTCAGTATGGTGCAATTGTGGACTTTCTGAAAGTTTTAGGACTTGCAGCGGGCTTAGACAAGGTTGTTTGCTAAGCCCCCTTTTATTTTCTTTATATATTAATGACTTAGAAGCAGTGTTATCCGGTGGAGTTAGGATTAATGGTAAAACTATAAAAATATTATTGTTTGCAGATGACATACTTCTTTTATCGTCTGACCCATTACTTTGAGAGAAATGATTATGGAGCTAGAAAATTATTGCCACAAATGGAATTTAATTGTCAATTTAGATAAATCCAAAATAGTGGTGTTTAGAAAAAGAGGTAAACTTAAAAATATTGAGAAATGGAAGTATGGGGGTCAGACGATAGAAGTAGTTGATAGCTACAAATATCTGGGTATTACACTCACCTATAATTTTTCTTTAACGAGTCATTTCATCTACTTTTAACAAATGCTAAATTTGCTATCAACAGCATATGGGCAAATATTTACTCACAGAATGATATTAGTTTGAAAATAAATTAAAAGTGTTTAAAGCAACTGCCCTGGCGGTAATTAGCTATGGAGCCCAAGTCTGGGGCCACAGGAAAATAGAGCAGTGCGAAAAACTCTATAGATATTTTGTTAAAAAAGCATTTTCCTGCCGGCTAACACCCCTAATTATGAGATTATGTTAGAGACTGGAGCAGACCCAATTTACATTCATAATCTTAAATTGCAAGCTAGATACTTGGTCCATACATTTAGCCACAGTAGAGATAGGCTAACTAAATTTTTAGCTAATGAAGTTTTGGATTTAAAAATAAGTTGGTGGAAGGCTTGGATGGACTTAGGAATAAAGCACGATGTCCCGCTTAACAATGCTGATATTAATAACACCCTGTTACTAAATTCCAAATTAAATATTATAATTAATAGAGTATCTAAAGCCTTCCACACTGAGGCTATAACTAATGCAAAAGAGGCCCAATTCCATACCAAGTACCAATATCTAATGCCTAGCCTGCAATCTAATACAGCAGCCTATTTGAAAGGCACTAACAACGCACAAACCCTATCTTTAATTTTTAAAGCCAGGTGTGAATTGTTCCCCTTAAACTATAGAAGAGGAAGAAATGAAAACCAATGGATTTGCACTATGTGCAATCTCAACCTTAAGGACGTCAATTTTCACTTTATAGCAGTCTGTCCAATTTTAAAGGAGTTCAGAGTGGAATGTTTGGGAAAAACTACCCTCTCCCATCTTGAATATATAGATTTACTTAGCCAGGATTGCATGATAAGAATATTGGTAAAGTTTATTAGACTAGCTTTAGCATATAGATCTATGCTCATGGCACAGTTTAATACTTAGCAATGTAAACTAAACAGTACGGTAAGCATTTAAATGTTTTACAAGAAGTATTTTTACAATTTATAAAGTTGGGGCTTATTTTATTTTATTTATTTATTTTTATTTATTTATTTATTTTTTTCTCTTTATTAAAGATTATTTTATTTTACAATTTGCCCCTTCCCCCTATCACATGGTGCATACTTACTCATATAACATGGATTTTTAATGTTATGCATTCTTACATAACTTAATCATGGATTTTAAATTGACTAGAGACGGGACCAGTCTAATTGGTTTAGTTGATCCCCCTAGAGTATAGTAGGGTAGAGTTGGGAAATAAAATGGTTGATTAAGTGAATAGGGACTGGATGGAAGCTAAGGCCTTAATTTAAAAAGTCATGTAGTTAGGGATCTGGATAACAGATGGCAGCAGTGGTCTGAAGCTCTCTTCTTGTAAACTTGTTGTTGACCTGCTTGTTAATTTTCTATCTTTTATCCATAGGAAGGTTAGATCATGAGTTTATATTTTTATCTTCTATGCAGCAAGTCAACATTTCCTTAGTTGCCAACCAGTCTATGGTATGGAGGAGTGTTAATACTTCCTCTTTAGATACAAAGCTTAGTGTTCGTCTGACTCTACTGGATTCTGGTGAATTTTTATCAGCTAGACTGAGGGAGTGGGCAGTGTCTCTAGTATTTATTCAGAGTGGAATGTTCAGAGTGGATATGAATGGAGTTCAGAGTGGAATGTTTGGGAAAAACTACCCTCTCCCATCTTGAATATATAGATTTAGCCTTAGAATATATAGACTTAGCCAGGATTGCATGATAAGAATATTGGTAAAGTTTATTAGACTAGCTTTAGCATATAGATCTATGCTCATGGCACAGTTTAATACTTAGCAATGTAAACTAAACAGTACGGTAAGCATTTAAATGTTTTACCAGAAGTATTTTTACAATATTTTATAAAGTTGGGGCATATTTTATTTTATTTATTTATTTTTATTTATTTATTTATTTTTTTCTCTTTATTAAAGATTATTTTATTTTACAATTTGCCCCTTCCCCCTATCACATGGTGCATACTTACTCATATAACATGGATTTTTAATGTTATGCATTCTACATAACTTAATCATGGATTTTAAATTGACTAGAGACGGGACCAGTCTAATTGGTTTAGTTGATCCCCCTAGAGTATAGTAGGGTAGAGTTGGGAAATAAAATGGTTGATTAAGTGAATAGGGACTGGATGGAGCTAAGGCCTTAATTTAAAAAGTCATGTAGTTAGGGGGGGATATACAGATGGGCAGTGGTCTGAAGCTCTCTTCTTGTAAACTTGTTGTTGACTGCTTGTTAATTTTCTATCTTTTATCCATAGGAAGGTTAGATCATGAGTTTATATTTTTATCTTCTATGCAGCAAGTCAACATTTCCTTAGTTGCCAACCAGTCTATGGTTGGAGGAGTTAATAATCCTCTTTAGATACAAAGCTTTAGTGTTCGTCTGACTCTACTGGATTCTGGTGAATTTTTATCAGCTAGACTGAGGGGTGGGCAGTGTCTCTAGTATTTATAATTTTTTATAAAAATCTAGTTATTGCTAGTCCACAAAAAATAAAAGTTCTTAGTCATAGAAGGTGAAAAACACTGTAAGCCAAATTAGCTGTTGAATTAGTGTAATGTAGAGAAGTAAATCAAAATTTACTTGGTGCTTCTTGAAACCCTCTCCTAACGGTATTCAGTTACCATGGGTACAGGCTTTCCAAGAAAATATGAATGATTAAAAAATGATTGTATATTTTTTTAATAAATAAAGCTTTTTATTATTATTATTATTATTTATTAAATGCAACATAAAAATAACTTTATTACAAGACATTTTTGTGCTCCGAAAATTAAATTTTACCAAATTTAAGAAAAAGCATTTTGTTTTTTTGACCATAGCTCCTACAATTTTTAAGCTAGCGCAATCTACAAAAACTATTTTTGAAGGTAATTAAAAGAGCTACAAAAATTTTTATATTAACATATGGTGTAAAACCCATCGTTTTCAAATGGCGAAGGGTCAAAGGGCTAAAAATAGGTTGTCATTGTACTACCGCGCGCTCTTTGAACAGTCATATCTCTGTCAATTTTTAACTGACAGAAAAAAAACAAAAAAACAAAATTTTTGTTAAAAAAATACCTATATTTTTTATCTCTACAATTTTTTGCGTATCTTTCATTGTTTCTTTGAAATAGTAAGAAAAAGGCATTTTTTTGAAAAATTTGAAAAAAAATTCTTTAAATCGTGATTTTTTCGAAAATTATGCATTCCAAACTGGCTAAACCACTATGATCCCATTGATATCATCACATTAAAGTAATCTTCTGACGGGATACGATTAATTTTTAATTTGGTGGAAATGGTGCTAACTAAACTCATACATTTTTTGTTTAAAAATTTTAATGTCCCTGGTTTTTATATGACAAATCACCGAATTTGCGTTCAAAAGACTTTTAACAGTGCTCATTTTAAAGGTCTTTTTAGGCACTATAAAAAACCTTTTTATAGACGTATTCGTAAAATACATCTGTTGCCTGCTATATGGCTTTGAATACTTCGATATGAGTACGGGCAAAAAAAACTGGATTCTACCTCCAATATCTCGCTTAATATTGCACTTAAAGTACTTTCATAAAAAGGGATTTGTTTGTTTTTTTTTTATCTACTACAATTTTGTTCCTTATAAAATTATCGCTAAAATGCTTAATTCTTGAGATATTGCCGAAAAATTGTTAAAAAACATGGGAAAATTTGGATTTTTCAATCGCTAATAATACGGAAAGTATTGCTTTTATGAAAAAACTTCATACTACATTATTTTCTTCAAATAAGTCAATTAATCGATTTCTAGTGTTATTTTGATCGAAAAAATTTCCATCCTCGAGATAGGGTGGCAACACACCCTCCAGGAAAAAAGCACCCTGTGGGTCAATGTCACCTTTCAAGTTAAGGTTGAGATAAGACTAATTCCAAATTTTCAAGTCATTCCATAGATAGGCAAGCAAATCGGAGGTATTATGCTTCATTGACTGTACTAATAATTGACTGTAACTAAGGTGATTTTTGTATTTTAAAGACAAGAGAAGCGAGTCTGAAGTGATTAGGATGAGTGTAGTAAATCTGATATGGTGAGGAAAAGAACCTAATTTATCCTTATTTCTTTGAAGATAGTTATTTATCTTACTTGTTAACTCAAATAGATTGATTAAAATATATTTAGCCAATGGTTTTTTTTAAAAAATGAGTGAGTCAAATTCTAATTGAGTCATTTAGTGCAAGAGTATCTTCCTCTGAAAATTTAAATTTTTGTTATGAAATGACTTTTATCACTGTCAACTGTATTTTAATATAATGACTTCAGAGTTTTCAAATAAATAACACCAACAAACGCTCCACTAAACATTATTTATTATAAATAAAGTTATGGAGCCAATATCGGCAAATAGCCATCAACATTGCCTAAAACAAGCGATAACCATAAACTTAAAAAAAATATACAAATGAAAAAGGTTAAACTGTAAAAACTAAATTTACAGAGAAAAATAAGAAATAAAAATGTACAAATTAATTTAATAAAAATAAACTAGTCAAAAAAGTAAAATTTTTAACAAATTAATCAAATATAATTACCAGTGAAGTGTAGTAGGAAGGGTCTTGTTCAGTGGCTGGTAGTGTTAAATGTAGTTTTTATCAAATAACCTTTTTATTTTTTTTAAGTTTATGGTTATCACTTGTTTCCCCAATGTTTCCGGCTTTGTCAATTTATTTATAATCTTTAGTGGAGAGAAGTAGTTGCTGGTGTTTTTTAATTTAATATAATTTAAATAAAACTCACTTTTGATCAGTATTCCTCTGTTTCAACGAGAAGGATTAGCTTATAATGTATCACACGGTTATTATCAGTTGAGAACATGGAAAGTTGAGCCAATGAGGTTAGTTCTGGATGTTAAACCATGCCCACCTAATTTGTTCCTCAACACTATTTACCCATTATTATCTGTCAACTGATAATAATGGTGTGCAACACTATAGTAGAAGAGAAGTCCTTATAGATTTAACATTGTCTCAATTTGACATGACTTTGGTTCAGACTTATTTTGAGCCTGCTGATTAAAAAATTTCAACAATACATTTTTTTAATTAATAAAAAAATTTTCAGGACTAAAATCTCCAATTATTTATTATTATATTTGTAACAGTACTTCCTACTGTTACAAATGTAATAATACATAATTTGAAAAGAGAGTAATGATAAAAATTTGTTTCCCATTTATTTATTATTATATTTGTACTTTTCCCCAGAGAATACTTAATGAGACTGAAGTCGGAATTTCGTATAACATATAGTCAGAGTTTTTATAATTATTATGTACTTTACAGATTTTAACATGGATTCACGATCATGAGAAGTTTGTAGCAAAATGGGTTCAACCTGTTTATAATGATTTAGAAATTAAAAGGAATGCTACTGTAAGTTTAATATTAAATTGTTTAGCTTTTCTTTTTATATTAGGTCCATAAGATATTTTATCTCAATTTATATCAGAATAAGTTAATATTATTAATACAATTATTTATTTAAATTGAAAATTTAACTATAATTCTGAAGTTAAACTTTTGTTAGTATACATTCCTCTATGGTTGTATGTATTTATCAGTCTAGCTCAACGACTTTACGATTGTGTGTGTGTGAAAATTAATTTGTTTATGATAAATTTATTTATTTACATTTATCATATTGTTTATGATAAATGTATGACGTCATTGACTCTCAATTATGACTGAACAAAAATTCGCTACTAATCTAAAACATTTTGGATCAAAATGAAACTTAGCATACATATACTATTGTATAATATAAACCAAAAGACGAAGTCACGTTAATAGTATTAGCATTATTTTTTATGTTTACTGTTTGACCAGTTTTATGTAAGCAAATCAATTTTTTTATTAATGGATTTAGTAATTTGCTAATATTGTGGCAGTTTGCTACTTACAATAACTAGCAATAAGGCAAACTGATACAGGGCCTCAGCAGTATGACCTCAAAGTGACCTCAGGGAGGCACACTATCCCCGCAGGGGGGGGGGGGTCAAATTTAAGTTGGTGCAGAGCAGGCAAGAGGCTCAAGTTTGTCTAACTTCGGCATTAAATATATCTGAAGATGTTTTTACTTTTCTGAATATATCAAGTCACCTTCATTTTGTTTGACCATAACTTAATTTATAAGTATTATATACCTTAATTACTAATAAATAGGACTTATTACAGGTCGAATTAATGTGTAGTCTTGTTGAAGTATGCTTAGAGAAGTTGCAAGGAGATTTGGAAGAAGCCCAGTATGATGATGCTTTATTCTCACATTTAGTTGACGAGTCACTTGGTTTCCATAAAGAATTAATAGATACATTCCCTTACCCTGCTTCCTTGCCTTCCACACCTGCAGTCTTAACACAAGCACCTATATTTATTAAATGGATTAACATGGAAAGGAAATGTGAGTTAAAATGTTCTTTAGTATTCGTCAGGTCATAGATAGAGAGTAAACTAGGAGATTGTTGTTCCAAGGTCATTAAACTATTAAATAAAAAATATGTACTTCTGGGAATATGCACAAAGAAGCATTAGTGTCGATATGAACGTCCCTGTAGGAGCGCTTGCATCACATTAAAACTTCTGTGATCAGGTTCAAGTTGAAACAATATAAAAAGAATTAGTTCAAATTCAATCCATTAAACCTTGTGACACATACTAAAATTTCCTTTAGTTTTTAGTACTAATAACATTAAACCTATTGAATTCCCCATATTGCTTGTATGGGGAACCATATATTGGTGGTAGAGACTTAATCATATTCTTAAAAAATAATGCTGATGACTCCAGTGTCTTGAGATGATGGATAAAATGCTCAAGAAACTCATTACTTTTCCTCATTTATATCCTCATATAACCGGACCTGAAAAACTTGACTCATTTGTACTGCTTTAAACAATTATTTTTGTTTTTGAAAATATACCTTAAATGATGAAGTAAAAATATAGTCTGCCTATCCAGAGTGATGGCCTTCAAATGATTGCACCAAAATTTGCAATAATTTTTTTTTAAATCGCACAAATTTTAACTTTCTCGAAATAAGTGGTTCCCTGTTGGTCGTTTGAAAAAATTGAAAACCTTCGAAAAAAAAACAGCTGACTTTGCTAGGATGAATAATTAATGGTTTTATCTTGCCATAACTTTAGTTGTAGTAATTCAATTTCGATGAATAATCATTCAATTTGTTGAAAATTTTTCAGCTTTAAAAATATTTTCTTTAAGTTTTCCTCACACAAACGACAGGGAACTACTTATATCAATAAAGCTAACATTTGTGCGATATTCTAAAATGTTGATCTTGTGCAATCCATACAAAGTCCTCCAGTCTGGATAGGCTGACTATGTTTTTTCTTTATCATTAAAGGTATATTGAAAAAAATAGTTCGATATATTGGGGCTTAAAAAGAAAGTTGGGTAAGCATTACTTACTGAACTCCATATTGTTAGTATTTTTCTCAAAACATGGATTAAATTATAATATGTTTATAGTATTATATAATAAATAATTTTTTATTCTTATGTTAAGTAATTAAAATATAAAACAAAATGGCATTAAAATACAATAAATATGTGGAAACGTGATCATATTTGTTGTTTCATTTTATTGTGCAAAAACTATATTTGTTACATGTATTAGAGTTAAAATAGTTTTACTGGCTTGAGAGACTTGGCTGCGAAACAATCCAGTGATTGCACTCAAATGCTCTTATATAATTTGTGACCGTTGTAGATGCTCGTGATAAAATGGATACAATACTGAGTAGTGACAGTGCTTGGTTAAATTCTTCACCTGACGAGCATATAACTGAAGTTGCTCATTCGTTCTTAGCCTTACTATCTGCTATGACTGATAGATTCTCATCTTTGCCACAGCCAGGACATAGGTAAACCACTGATACTTATAAGTCATTAACAAGACATAATGAATAAATTACTGATTAAAAAGAAATAATGTACATAGTAGGATATATGAGGTCGATCACTTTATATGCACCAGCATTTTGTGGAAAAAATCCTGGTAGTTCATTCAAATTAACCAATATTTTTTTTAGTAATTATTACTTAATAATAATAATAATGCTTGTTTTGAGCCTTGTGGCTGCAAACTCCTGCAGGTTCCACCTCAGGTGATAGTGACAACCGCTGTGCTCCAAGTGCTAAAGTTGGAGACAATTTATCTAAATAATAATCTTATTCAAACTGAGAGCGTAACATGGGATGCAAACCCCAGTTCTCTGTGATATCAAAAGTCAGTATTAATACTGACACTTTAACGACCTAATTTTGATAATTTTATTACCACTTTTGGTAACTTTGAAAGTTCAATTGCAGTATGTGATAATATGGACTGTTTTGGATACAACATTAATACCTAGAAAATTTTATTTAAATTTCATCCAATACCGAGGTTTCATCATAGTTATCCATTTTAAGCAAAAAGGTTGTGTTGAAACTATAGAGTTGAAACTTGATACAAAAATCCGACTTTTTGAGGTCTAGCTATTTTTGGTTTTTGAACAAAAAAATATGATTTATGTCTAACAATAGGTTGCTGAACAATAAGCAGAATGTGGGGATTTTATAAATTTCCAAAACAATCTATATTATGGTATGCTCCAAATTCAAGTTATATAGGTTACAAAATTGTTATATTTGGGTAAATTTCGCCACAAAAATAATGATAAATTTGCATACTCCCTTGCATTCAAATATTGGGGGCAGGGACCATTTTACAAATTTCTCCTTTTACACCTGTTGCAAGTGGAGATAATAGTCCTACCAAATTATTGGTTGGAATAATAAATATAACTTCGCCTTAGCTACAACTTGACTGCTCATTTTTCTGGTCTACGCGTTTACTAATAAAATTATGAGTGTGTCAAAATGATTTTTGACAAAAATAAAAAGAAAGTGAGTGTATATAATTCAATTTTTTTGCTGCAGGTTACAGTTTGTAGAGGTTGAATTAGAATTAATAGACGATTTAAGGGTATCAATGCTTCAAATCCTTCACTCTGAAAGAGCTGATCCTCTAAATTCAAAGTTACCGTCTGTTTTAAATACTGTTCATTATCTTCATCAAGCCTTTTCTCAATGGGATATTAGTCCTGTGAGTATCAAAATTATCAATTCTATCTGCTTGTCAGGCGTGGAACATTCTAATGTTTTGTTTTAAGGAAATGTTTTTATAAATTTGCTGTACTAGCGGAAGTTAATAATTTTATGGTTGTTTTGTTTATTATACACAAAGCCAGGTGATTGAATAACACAATACCTTACGCAGGCTATTGGCCAAGTCACAAGTAAAATCATCAAGGTTATTTTTGATTGCTTATCGGGAATGATTTAGCACTAGATGATTTCTATATGATACTGAGATGTATATATATATATATTATATATATATATATATATATATATATATATATATATATATATATATATATTATATATAAAATATATATATATTTATATATACACCTTGTACCTTTGAATATATATGGCCCTTTCAAATTCTGAAAAATTACCCCAAATTCAGGGGGTATTTTGATGTTCAAAATATTGATTTATCAAAAGTTTAATGAACTTAAAGAAAGAGCTGTTTAATGTATTTTATCAAACCAACAGGAACACTGCTTCATGGTCATTTTTCAGATTTTGGAAAGGGCCGAGGGGCCAAAATTCCCTATTTTTTTAAACAACCTGATCCTTTATCATTGGGTTAAAATAAGTCAATTTAGCTGGTTAACCTTTGTGGCTTGACAGTCAAGTTTTTAAGTCTGGATTTTAGACTATACATAACTGACTTCTACTTAATTTTTATTTTAGTGCATTTATTTTTAAAAGGGTAATAAATGCAACATCTTTTGTTCTTAGTCTTTTTCTGAATTAAGTGTTTTGACAAAATTCTTAATAAATGAAACATTAATTTTGCTGAAGCTAATCTAATTCTCATCCACAAGAAAGGAGATCCGAAAAACCCTGAAAACTATAGAGGTATTTCTTTGCTAAACTCTATTACTAAAATACTAACCTTCATGATTTGCAACAGAATCAACACATGGTTAAATATGCATAATCTGATTAACGAAAATCAAAATGGGTTTAGAGCTGGAAGAGGATGCATAGATGGAATTTTTTCTCTGATGGGTCTTGTACACAATCACATTAGGTTAAAAAAAGGAAAATATATGTTATATTTGTAGACTTTCAACGTGCATTCGACAATGTTATAAGACCTCTTTTGTGGAGAAAAGCCTACTCTCTAGGTTTAAGTAGGAAACTGATATCTGTATTAATGTGCATATACGACTCGGCAACCTTTACACTACTACTGAACAAGTTAAAATCTGAGAAAATGGCAAATGATACAGGGGTTTTGCAAGGTGACCCAGCATCTGGGACCTTGTATCAAATATACCTGAATGATAAGGATGACTATTTTAAAGAACATGGTGCAAAAGGAGTCAATATTGATGGTAAAAGCGAAATAATATCACTCTCATACGCTGATGATGATGCTATCGTCTCACTCTCAAAAGTAGAAGCCCAGAGAAAATAAACATTCTTGCCAAATACTGCAAAGAAAACTTCTTAACTGTCAATACTTCAAAAACCAAAGTGATGGTATTTAGTAGCGGAGGAAGAAAGAAAGTTGAAAATTTGTATTTTAACAATCACAAAATAGAAATCGTATCTAACTTTACTTATCTAGGAATACCCTTTTCAAGCTCAGGGCTATTTAGAGATGCTTGTAATAATAGGATGAACAAAAGTTCTGTAGCTTCTGCTAGCATCCGTAATGTTTTAGTAAAAACAAAAGCGAAAGGGTGGGAAACCAAAATAAAGCTTTGGGACGCATCAGTTAAATCCGTATTACTATATTCATGTCAAATTTGGAGTCTCAGATATATAGATATGATAAAAAAATTTCATGTGCAATATTTTAAACTACTGTATAACATGCCTTTTAATACCCCTGGTTATATAGTTAGGTTGGAAACTGGAAGTATCCACATATCACATGAAATACTCAAATTAACATTGAGCTGGCTCACTAAAATTCTTGATATGCCCCAACACCGCACTGTTAAGCAGTTATATAACAGAATGGTCCATCTAGACAAATCTCTCTTAAATGTTGTGAAATATAATTGGGTTAGTCAAATAAAAGAAATATTGAAAGTGGTAGGTTATGATACAATTGATATTTGGTCTGACCCTGACAGCAAAAGGTTAACACAAATCAGAGAGAAAATTTTAAATGATTACACCCGCTACCTGGAAATGTATGACCTTAAAAAGGCCTACCAGTCCTCTTTCAGCATTATTTATAAAAATATAAAAATGAATGAAGGTCCTGAAAATTATTTAACATGGAACTGTAATCACATAATAGTAAAAACTGTCAGCCAGCTCAGAGTCCAGGGCCTTAATTATGTAAATTTCTACATAAATGGCATAGCTTACAAGTGGAACCAGAATGAAAGCTGCTCAAATTGCAACCTGCAAGAGGAAGAAACTCTCCATCATTTTTTTAATAAAATGCACTCCATATAACCAAATAAGAGAGACATCTATAAATAAATATTTATCTCTAGGAAATAACAATCACAAACTCGTTAATCTGTTAACAATTAAGAAAAAAGAGCAAATAAAGGCTATTCATGTATACCTGGTAAATGCTCTAAAGCAAAAATATGCTAACACTTATTTGGATTAAAAACCCCTATTATTATTTTTAAATATCAAGTATTTTTTTTTATTTTTATTTGTTAAAATAAATAAAACTAAATATATTTATTTATTTTAGTAGCTAAATTAATGGAAAAATAAATTAATAAAAAATAAAATAAAATAAATAAACAAAAAATAAATAAATAAATAAATAAAAAATGTATGTATTTGTTCTAAATAAATTAAAAATTATTTTCCAGAAAATCACAGAAACAAAAGATATTTAACCACCCAAGCTAGTTGATTTAATATACTTCTAGGAAACAACAAAGTAAAATACATTAATGTACATAAACAAATGTTTAAGTGAAATATGTTTTGTAAATAGGATATATAATGATAATCTCTATGTTTTTTTGTTATGTTATTTTCTTACATTGTTTTAATAAATTATGCACATGGACGAAAGTCCGTGAGTGCAGTATTATATAAAAAAAAAAAAAAAAATGAAACATTAAAAAGTTAAGAGTTGGGTGTCATCTTGGGGATGCTGTATACCAGGTCAGTCACACTTGGGACAAAAAACACGCATTTGTACATTATTCTATACCTTATTACCTTACCACCACCAATAGCATATTTGCTTCATTCAATACCCTATGTAATGACACATGCCCTAGAATTATAGGTATTTTTAGTTGTCAACATTTTATTAATACTTCGAACTTTAAAGTTAGTTTTAAGTTTTATTTTTAATAGTTTTATTTAGGTTGAAGGAACTGAAAATGTTAAGATTTGATCATTTTGTCTTGATTTTCTCAATAAATTTGATCTTTTTACCAAATTTCATATTTCTAGAATTGCTAGAATTACCGAATAGGTAGAATTATGATGATTACTCATCTGTGAGTTTCAAAACCGCTTAACTTTGAGCCTTTATATCATATTGGACTTAGATCATTCATATCTTTAAAACTAAGAATGGAAGAATTCATGAAAGAATGAAATTAAATTTTAAAGGAAGGTAAACAAGATTAAAGCAGGTAAACAAGATCTTTTACCTAAAGCTGATTATATATTCATGAATTCAGAGATATGAGGGGATGAAAATAACCTCGAGATGCTTCCTGCACAGTAAAGATGGTACCCTAGTGACTGCTGAATTGGGAAAAGGGGGGCACTGTCGTGTCCCTAAATCATATAATTCAGTCATATAATCCATCTTTTTATTTGTTGCTAATGAATTTGAAATTTGTTTCAGTCAATGTTACTTTTAAATCACTATAAAACTCAATTTGAAGGTAGCGGTAAATTGGAAGATGATTCTGAAGGAGGATTGTTTGAGGTGTGTTTATTTATTTTAACTAATTTCAAGGACTGAAAACATATGAATACCCTTGTGTTGTGTAGTTGGTATTTAATAAAATGGAAACCTGTCAAGTTTGTTTAAATTATTTCATTTTGAGCTTAGTATAATACTAATATAGAAGGAGCACAGGACCGCAAACACAATGTCATTCTTGTGATAACACGAAAGCCGATTGACTGCTGATTGAGCTTCCCCTCCCCAAGCTTTGTGTTATGATTTTTTAAATATTTACATTGTTATGAAAAACGATTAAACAATCAAATATATCAATAATATTTTTTAAACTAAAAAAAATGTTAGTAACCACTAAAGTAGATATTAAAATTGTGGAAAACACTATGGAGCGAAATAATCACATTTAAACAGCTCGGCAGTAAAATTAAGATTAAATCAATATCGAAGTGAAGTATCAGTTATTGACACTGAGTTATCACTATATGTTTGGTGATAATAATTAAAGAAGTAACAATAAATACAAAAAAGGAATGCTCATGTCTTAGTTATATTATATCCTGTAATTTGGTGGCTTTGATTTAAGGCTTATCTTATCTATTATGCTTATTAGTTGGAACATTATTTATCTTTGACCACCTTCTTTGACCCCTTTACTAATTTTTTAAATAACTTTTATATTTATTTATATTATTTGTGTTGATATATTTTATCATATTTTTGGCATATCCCAGTTTGGAGACCCTTGGTCTAAGACACAATCAAGATTATTATAGATCTTACACAATGATATTCGGCTCATGCTCTCATTACCTTCAATTGATTATGTTTAATATTATTTAAGTCACTGGTGACCTCTTAAGTTTGAAAGCGGCTCTTTGAAATTAAATGTTTACTGTGGTGAGACTGTGTTTTTCTTACTACTGACAATGAATGTCACCAAAAACACTCATAATATTACATTTAATTGCTCATAGAATGCTACAACTCACTCCTCATAATTACGCCATATTGTGGAGCATAAAATATTGCAGTCTGTATAGTCCGAAGAGCACAGTCTATTCTGCCTTCTTTATAATAAACTTCCTATTGAATTCAGAGTTTCTAAATAACAGGTGTGCTCAAATCAGGAATAGCACTGAAAGAATAAGGCACAGAACGATAAAGAAGGCACACATTGATTACAATCAAGGGATTCTCTTTTTATTTATTTTTTACTGAATATTTGTGCCTCTTTAATGTTTATTCTTTCCTTACTTCCATAAATCTGTTGTACTTCTTTTTACCAAACTTTGTATATTTTTCTCAAAAAATATTTTAATATAATTCAAACACAGTTTAAGTAAAAGTAAATCAGGATTTAAAATTTATTATAATGTATAATATAATGTAATATTTGTCCACATAAGTAGCAAATGCTTGTACTATAATTGATGTTATATATCACTATTATACATACATCTTGATAAATTTATTTAAATACGAATATTTACTCATAGGAAATAATAGTGTTGTCTTCTTGAAAATCAAATATTTTTATTTTTTCAGGGTTGTCTTTCACTATTGCTAAGGTTAGAACAAGATCTAGTGAATGCATTATCCAATGCTATCATGCTGGAAGTTAAAGCTAAAAGTCGCCCTTATAGGAAAGACAAGTAATTATTATTCTTTTTTTTTATTTAGTGAATTTCAATATTTTTTTGTTCTATTATAAACTATTAGTATATAGGTAAAGTTATATGTTTGTACTAAAATCCCATAATATAGATTTCACCTGAATTATCCGTTTCAGATGTTGCAAGGCCTCTTAAGCAGGTTTAACCATGTGTTCTGAAAGTGTATCTGTTATCATCATAGCTCCCATCTTTGTAGTTAGTGAATAATTGACCTCTTTTTCTTTTGATTATCTAGCCACTGTCTGAGCTGCGTCTTATGAGTTCTTATGTATTGAGAATTATGAGTAAACAAATGGTTATTATTTTTCCAATAATCCTAATTACAAATTTTGATAGGATATTTCCTAGAGTTACCTATAAAACACTAAGTGAGTGTCAACTACTTTCATATTTCAGTTGGTCAGAGATGACGAAAGAAGACGTAGAGTCATCGACTTTAACTCCAAGTGCCTGCCCTATGTATCAAGTGCTTGCTGAAAAACTACATCAAATGAATGAAAAATTAGCTCCTAAATTATTTCAACAACTTTGGAAGTCTGTTGCTACTCGCCTTAATATGGTATTACTATTATTATAATTTCCCTTAATGTTACAAACAGTTTGGATTTATTCATAATGCACTCTGTGCTATTATTACTATAGCATTGTGCTTGACATTTTATTAAGAATGGTACCTACTGAAGTCAAAAGATAGTAAACATTACGAGATGATTACTTAAGAGCAAGAATAATGATAGGTATGGAATATCATAGAATTTATGTCTCTGGAGCTTTTTGCTATATTATCATAATAACCTAATTACTTTATTTTATTTGTCTTAGCATCTAGAATCTCATCTGAGACTTATAGAATCTGATCAGTAAAGAATGGTATATTTGACTGAAATTCCATCTGTTTTAGCTATAGGCCTCTGCTATGTTACAAACTGATGAATATCATCCTTCTGATATTTGTTAAAACAAATATGGGAAGAACATATAACAATAATATGTTACTCCGTGTGTGTTGAATATTTACTCTTGTTATATTTAACTAAGAGTAAATTCTTAGTTAAAAGTATTTCAACTTTACTTTTCTTTACTTATTATAGTATTTTTTGGGTAAGACTCAAGTATTTATTGTTGTATTTGTATTTATTGTAGTGGCAAGTGAGGAAACGCTACACATATCAAAACGCTCAGATATCGGGCAAATCTGTTGAATCTTGAAGTACAACCCACACCTTCTAGAGAGGGTTTTACAGGTTTCAGTTTTTAAGGATTGAAATTCTATACTAATGTGTAATGAGATATGTGACCATAGTAATAATTCCATGCTCAAACTATTTCCATTTGTTTTAGTACCTGTTTGAGGAATTATTATTAGAGAATTCATTTAATAGTTACGGTGGTAAAGTACTGGAGAGAGATGTAATGAAGTGCTTATTACCTTTATTCCAACAATACACTCCTTCTTCCTCCAGCTATTTTGCTATGTAAGTTTAAATTTTCATTTTCTACTAGATGTATCATTTTTATTGCTACACAAAGATTCATCCTATTTTAGAACTAGCAAATTTAATCTATTGATTTTTTCATATATTTATACAGTTTTTTTTTAAATTTAATTGGAGTTAATAGACATTTTTATTGTAGTGGTTATTCACTTTTGTCAATAAGCTTTTTTCGATACAGGTATTAGTTAAGGTTAAAAGGAGGGTTTGGTTAGGTTTTAAATGCTGAGGATGTAAAATTTTTTGTGAACGGGGAAATGAATCCCCTCCACAGAAAAGAGTGGACAGGGCTGATTTTAAACTCCTATAAAACTTACTACTGGGATGTAGTAAGACCATTAGATAGATACCTGATAAAAATGGATGGTGTAAAAGTTTCATGTTAACCTCCTATTGACTAAAGAGTAAATTATATTACCTCTTAGAGCCATATAAGGACTCATGAAAATATTTTAACACTCATTTCAACTTGTTTACTTTACCTTATTTATACTTATACCATAGGTATATAGAAAAACAAATGTGTTTCCACTAAAAATCTGGTACCGAGATTTCACTTAAATCATCAATTTCTGGTGTTTTTAAGACCTCTTAAGTGGTTTTCAAAAAGTTGTCTGTTAAAATTGTATCTCCCATTATATTTATACTAAAGAGTTAAAACTTAGCATAAAAATCAATCTTTTTAGCTATTGGGAAAAACAATTTTTGTATGACGTCACCAACAATAATGACTCAGGAACATTTTACTTTTTTTTAGGTTAAAAGAAGCATGTTCTATTCTATCACTTGCCAACATTCCATTAGCCATTAAAAAAGCAGCAATTATTGGAACTAATTTAGATCTATTTCAAAGTTTGCCAGTTTCTTTGAAAAATTTAAATGATGAAGAAATAGCATTGGTTATTAAGAGAAGATCGGATACAACTGCTAATCTTATGTAGACTGGTTTCAGTAGGCAGCTTGATGAAAAAAAGGTTTAAGAAAAGATACTCAGTAATTTGAAAAGAACTGTGTTTGACAATTATGACTGTGGCAATATTTTAATTTAAAGAAATACTACATCCATAGTTGGCATCACATTGTGGGTTTCAGTCCCCTTAAGAAGTGTTTTGACTATTGGCTATGTGTGTCAAGTGAGGAAGAAGCTCCGCTTATGTATGGGTCAGGTGGGGATGCTGTACCAGAGCCGCTCCCCTAGAAAACGTTAACCATCCCTAGAAGTTAGCAAGGTTCCAGTGTGGGATAAGAAGTTGGCAAGTCCTAACCAAAACTATATGACACATTCCTTGTCTTTCAAACCAGGTTTTTTTCAAGTTTTGCTACAAAGTTATCTCCTGTACATTAGTGTAAAGAATCCCATCTGTACTACTGACCCTGGGATAAGAGTTTCGTTTTTGGCCCAGAAGAAGAAAACAGCCTGACTGTGTCGTTTAAGAAGGACCCAAAATTGAAATAACATGTTTCTTAAAAACATCCCATAATTTATGAGTTTGCTTACTAAATCTGTGAAGAAGAGTGTAAGTAATGTTCAAATCAATACATTTGGTTAGGCTTATACTATCAATGTATTCATTATTCAATGCCAATCTGTGATATTGGTGACACTTGCAATGGCCTTGAAACAATAGGGTGATGAAAATCGTTTTTCATCTGAAGAAACTAAGTATTTTTGCGTTGTTTATTGAAATGTATATTTAATCATGATTGTCCCCTTTACTTATCATGAAATAATAATGTTTCTTTTAATTACTGAGATGTGGAATAAGCTTATAAATAGAGTGCTTATATGTGAATTTTGACTTTTTACAGATGATTTAATATTATAAAATAAAGCCAGCTTTCAACCTAAATGATCATCATTAGTGCCTAGAACCCAATAAAATAAAAGAAGTCAAAAACTAAAAAAACAAAACCAGAAATGAAAAAACATATACTATAAACATATAAAAATAAATGAAAAAAATGAAATAAATTTACCTGTGAAATGAGTCTAAATTACTTTTTAGCTGGTTTTTGATGACTGAAGCTCATGGCACCTCCACCTTACCACGGATGCTCCCACACTTCTCTATTCATTATGAGCTTTGTATCTATATGCTTTAACTATTCATAAAAATTCAATTTTTTGAGGGCTGTTATTTGATTAGTCCTATCTATGAAGTAATTTAGACTCATCTCACAGGAAATTTATTGCCTTCTTCTTTTATTTATTTTTAATATGTTTATTGTATATTTTGTGACTTTTTTTATTTATGTGGTTCTAGGGGTACTGATGATGATGGTTTGTTTTGTTTGTTGTTTTGGCAGGCTTTGTTTTGTGATAATAAATCATCTGTGGATAGAGAAACCCCCTGTTTTACCTGAGAGAAACTCTATTTGTTAATAATGTTTCGTTAATAAATCAATGAAAGGATTATAAATAAAATCCATTAAGTTGTTAAAATTTAATAAAATTGCTTTCTTTCCATAAGAAGCAACACCTTCAGTTATCAACAACCAGTGCTGCACTCTAGCCAAGTTTATTTTGCAAATTTTTAATCTGACTAGATACGATGGGTCTCTCTGACAACTACCTTATTTTATTAACCACTGAATTATAAATTAGATCTAAATCTGCCAGTTATCAAGAGAACATTCAGGTTTAAATATTTTAACAAAGGCACCTTGTCAGTACAGGGTTTGGAAATGTGACTATACACAAAGCTGATGCTTCAATTTTTATATTGAAGTATGGCATGGTTATACAGAGAGTTTGCTAGAGAGAGTGTTTCCTTTTGATAACGTGGCAATAAATGCAGTTTAAGAAGTCAAGCATATTGCTTGAGGTTGAGAGAATCGTTAATACACTTCAGAACTCTATGTGAAATTGAGTTAGATTAATATGAATGTTTAAATATAGGTTTAAGAATCTTAAATCAGAAAATATTCTTGAATATCTCCCTAAATGTTTTAGTACACTTAGCTTTTAATGTAAATTGCTTTTTTGCCACTTAATTTTTTTAAACTAATTTAAATAAAGCTACGGTTTTAATATGTATAGGGTTTAAAGTCCCAAATCCTTGCTCCTATAGGTTTTTACTTCTTAACCAATACTGCAAAAATACACATTGCCAGTCCAAACAGTACTGGTTTTTTAGTTTATTTATCCACTACTGTTTTATAATTTTTAATGGTTTTTTATTATTCATCTATTATTAAAATGTCTTAAGATGAAAAAACACTTATAAATTGTCAAAAACTAAACCTAAGATCTTGTGAAAGTAATTGTGATGCCATTGTCCAATAAAATGTTTTAATTTCATTCCCTGGATTGATCAAAGGGCACGGAATTAGCAACATTGACCAAATTAATTCTTTTAATTGGGAGAATGTCAATAGTTTTAAGATTCCAAAATAGCCATATCCCCAAAAGATAATTCTATTTTAATTTATATTTCGTAATACATTTTTAAAAATAACCTATATATAGTTATAGTACAGCGTGGGAAAATAATGTGAGGGAACCAATGAGGTTGGTCCTGGATGTTAAACCACACCCTTAATTTCAAATCAGGCCAACCTTATTGGTTCCTCAACACTATTTTCCCATACTGTCAACTGATTTTAGCTGTGTTGTACTATGTTATCCAAAATTACCCTGGAAGATGTCAAAATGATGTATCTTCTACTTTGAATCACTGAGATACAATTCAATGTGCGATCTTGTTAATAATTGATACGCCATTGTTTATATTCACATCTGATGGGAACACTAAGTGCCTTTCATAATATTAAGGAGATAAAATTAGGTGTGGGAATGACATTTGGGCCTTTTACCCTACAGAAAAATACCTACAAGCTGCTACTTATGTCCCTAAAGTTAAAAATAAGTAAACATCAGGGATGCTTCAGAATTGGTTGAATACTTTACTCAAATTAATGATTATAGGAATCATTTGCTAATTTAAAGTAAGATGCAAAAGTGCAGGGTTATAAGTGTACATTAAATATTTTTAAAATGAATGAAGCATAAAAGACCGTCCAAAAAGAGAAAAAAAGTATGGTCAGTTTTACAGTAACTCTTGTTCTTAATAAACTGACCGATGATGAGATATCCTTTTAAAAACCAAATGATATCTCAAATATTTTCTAGAAAAGAAACTTAGGAAATAATTTAGAATAGTGTATGTCACTGGACAAATTCCTATAGTCTATTTTATTTATTTTTTATTATACAATTTTATAAATATGGATTGTTGTTTTGTTATTCAAATATATTTTTTTACTTGTTAAAAATATTGAAGTTTTGATTTAATTGGTTATTAAAATTTCCATTTAAAACTGCTAATACTTTTGGTGTTAACCACTAAAAATTGTTTTTATTATCTGTTATAATAGGTTGTTGTTCTTCTATAGACCGTCAAAGTACAATAATGAAGTCAAATTATGTCAAAATTTCTGGAGGAACTAAGTAAGCTAATAAAATTCTTTGAAAAATATATTTTGGTTATCAGGATGCCAAACGGAATCGATCCTCTACTTCCCTCATCCTTAATACCTCACAAGCATCATTTTCTGATAAAAATTTGCTAAAATTCCTCATTAGTAAATGGATTTGACAGAGCATGCAATTAATAATGTTATTAATTGCTAAACCACCTGCTAAATCTTGCTTGATCCATCATATAAAATACAGTCACTGGGCTGTTTCTTTTGTCATGTCTTTATAAATCAAAATTCATTCGTCTGAATACAATTCTGATAAAAATTTAAATGAAATATTCTTCAACACCTTACCAAAGATTCAAGTAAAATTCATGTGTCCATACTATGTCCCTTATTCAAAGACTTTTTCCTAACATTCTCCTTAAGGAGACCTCTAACTTTCCTAAACTAGAACTAAAATATAATTCACACCTAAAGGATTCCTTAAGGAGGCCAAAACACTTCTTTTAAGTGTGAGTATAGGAAATGCTGTACATTTTAAATAGTTTGAGGTCAACTTAAGGAAAATGTTAGGTCTCCTTAAGGAGAATGTTAGGAAAACGTCTTTGAATACGGGCCTATATCATTTTTTTAAAACTTAACAAAAATATATTTTGGGTTAATACGTTAAAATATTTTGAAAAATTCCAAAGAATATGATGTGAAGTAATCACCAGAGACGGTTGATGCTCTATTACTGCCATCAATAATGTAGAATGATGGAACCGTTTTATGTGTAGTACAGCATTTTCCTCGTTACACTCCTAGGTGTGTCGGAATTTAGGTGTCTCAGATGTTTCGCAAAACTCAGTAGTATCAAATGATATAAAAAATATATATTTACAATAGATTATTACTACTCTAGTCAATATAATAAAAATACTTATTACCAATAAAAAAATATTTAAATAATACAATGAGTTGACATACAAATTTAAATAGGAAAAACATTATCGATACATTACTTCCTTTATTAGTAATAGGCTTCACACACACGAAGAAATATATATATATTATATATATATATATATATATATATATATATATATATATATATATATATATATATAATTTATATATATATATTGTGTGTGTGTGTGTAAATAGGTGTGTGTTTAATTATATAATAAATAAAACGCTGAACTGTGGAGTAAATTATTAAATATAAACAACAGACTCTCCACTAACTGTAAAATTTATTTGAGTCAGTTTTAAACCTCTGTCTCAAATGAAATAACCATTTCAAATGGTTTTTTATTTATTTTTAACTTATTCTTTCGCACCTCACCGGCACTGATGATGGCTGGTTACAGTTGAAAGCTGGCTCTGTAAATATTTTTTTTTCATTTAGTGGAGAGACTGTTGTTTATATTTAATTATATAAGTATTTAATGCCAGCCATTGACAATGAAACATTTTTTAAATAAGGCCATGATTTGTATCTCTTATGCCCTATAGATTTATTTAAAGCCTAGAACTATTGGATGAAGTATGATTGATTTGTAATAGTTGATGATCTCATATCCATAAAAATTGAATTTTGATTTAAAAAAAAATTAATACAGAAGTCATCCCTCAGAAAATAATTGAGTCTTAAATTAGCCAAAATAACAACAAATATTTAATATTTGTTCAGATTATGAAAACATCTATTTTGTAATAATTCTATCCTTGGAGGCAATGTCCTGTTAGTATCTTCTAATACGTAGCCTCTTATAAAAGTTAGAGAAAGCTGAGTTAAAAGTTGAATGTTTTTCTTTACTTTTGATGTCCTCTCTTTTGTATCTTTTGACCTGAAACAATAATTTGTTGTATAACTAACTTACAGGATCTAGGATAGTTCATTTTTTAATTTGTGATAAATTTATATTCTGTCCCGTATATTTGGGCATCTCTTTTAAAATAGCTATAAATATCAAGTTCACTTCTAAATGAAGTCATTATTAAACTAGTATGCCCAATTATCAATAGTTAATGAGTGCCAAGAAAAACGGGAAAGTGTCCAGGGGCTGTAGTAGTGGTCAATATTTAAATATTCTGGTGTGGTGATCCACAAGTCGTGTGAATTTTCATTTCTATGAGCTCAATTTGTTCAAAGTTTATGGTGCAAAAGGTGGGTAGAGATTGTGTTTTCATTAGCTGCTGAAGTTTTTCTTATGAAAAATATATTTCAAAATGACAAGTCTTATTTTAACCTAAGAACATTGAATCCTGTTGTTAGAGCATAGCTCAAAAAGTAAAACAGTGGAACACCTTCTTTAAGCTTGCATACTAAAGAGGGCATCAAATATCAAGTCTAGGGGAAATTTTATCTAAATTGGATCATTATTTATTAATGTAGAGACAAATTAGTCTTAAAAATTGACAAAAAATCCAATCCAAATCCTGAAGTGATAGAGGCACATGTCTAGTTTTCAAAACTACCTTTGGTTTTTAATTTTAACCATCAGTTCAGGTTTTGTTGTAAAAAGACCAAAAAAGGAAAATCAAGAATGCAGATGATTCTTGATGCAGATTCTTTTATTCTATAGTAGACTTTTACTTACTTATAAAGAAAAGACTAAAAATTTTGCAAAAAATTTTCATTACTTTAACAATACTTACTGTTCTTTTTGTTCAATAATGTGTTTAGGGTTCTCTTGAATATAATGTCCTTTGGTTTCAAGAATATCATTGTGTAACATTAAATTCTTACTTTCTTGTTCGATTTCAATCTTGTGTGTATGTTCAATATCGGCATGCGCTTTCAAACAATTCAAATCCAAATCACATTTATTGTCCAGAGTTTCTCTTATCTCCCTGAAAAATTAATATAAGTGTTTTCAAAGTTAACTTTAAAGGCAAAATTAAAAAAGGAAATATTTTTGACAGCAACTTTGCCACAATTTAGGAAACATGTTAAGCCACCTATAGGCATAAGCATCAGGATTTTTCATAACTCTTTATAAAAACAATCCTGTTGTGAATTTAAAATTACTAAGATACTTTCCTAAAGGTTTTAAGTTTGTAAGTAAAGTCAGTTGTAAAAAAAAGTACTAAGGTACCTCTTACCTGATTTTTTAGTTATACAATTGAAACCTTACAAATTTTAGCTAAGTAGAGATTAGACTGACTAACAGACTGTAGTATATTACAGCAAAATGGTAACAGATTGTTGAAGACTGCAGTCCTTTTTGTAAATGATTCGACAAAAGCATCATCAGTACAATCTGTTATAATAATGCAAATATAACCAAAATCAATTAGCAGTAAGCAAAGAATTAAGATATACAGAACAAGTTAATATAAAAAACTAAAACTTATACTAGAAACCAAGTTTCTTTTTATTAACTATAGTGTTACCCACGGTTACAAGTTGACAGCGTGGGAAAATATTGCTGAAGAACCAATGAGATTGACCTCATATCATTTAACATTTAGGACTGTACTCATTGGCCCCCTTGCATTATTATCACACTATCACTAGATTATAACCATGTGTAATAACATAATTTTGATTTCAATTTTGACATACTGACTTCTGCAATACTTGGGATTACAATGAGGCAAGCAAGTATTCACATTTTCATCTGTGGTACTGTACAAATTATAACACCTAAGATTTTTCACAATCTGAACATTGTGTCTCAGGGACTAGTTTTAAATAAAATTTAATTAATCATTATACTCCTGTATAATGTATGATATTGTATGAAAGAGGTTATATTTGTCAGGTGGCGCTGGAATAGTGAGATCTGGAAGGGGCTTTAAGGGCTTTTTAAGGGGCTTTAGATGGTTAGACTGATAAGGCCTTGGTGGTAGTGCATGTGAATATCAGTTACATGTAAAAATACAACCCATTTAAAACATTATTAACTCCAAGCAACTCATGTAATAATAATACCAAAGGTAAAGATATGCAATCAGGTTCACATGCATCAGCTATTTATACTATAAATAGCTTTTTACTTTTCCTCATTTATACCGTAGGTTTGGAAAAAGATCCAAAACCGGTATGTCACCTGAATTATCAGTTTCAGGTGATTTAAAGCCCTCTTAAGTGGTTTTCACAATGTTTTCTGTCTGTCAGTATGAGTGTCTGTTATCAGTTCAGTTTTTTAGAGCATTGTGTTTTTATCCATGATGTCCTACATCCCTGAAGATGCTTCCCGTAGAGGAAGCGAAACGTCGAATGACTTTTCGCAACAAATTTTTAATAGAATGACTTGTATCTGTTTTTTTAATTAAAAAAAAAACGAAAATAATCTAAGCGAGTTGAAATTTGTTACAAGTGTATCACTCACTCCCACACCCAACTTCTCAGGGTCATGGCCTTGACTCAGTACCCATTCCCTATATAAACCTTCTCCTAATTCCTTACTTATATTCAGAGGGCTTGTCGTGCTCATTGAGACAAGAAGTTATTCTCTGATATAACTTAATTAGTTGAGAGCTGGAGTGTTGCCCCGCCTGCTAATGATGGCGCTATGTCCAGGGATATTCTTGTTCATAGCAAGTATTGACGGTAGTTGATTCTTCAATTACAGGCGTATCTCTTTACGTAATAAATAATTAAACTGTCTCGTTTAAACACGACAAGTATATCCATGATTTTTGTTGGATATAAAAGTTCAGCAGGATCAAGAATGGTCAGTGCTTGGATGGGTGATTGGTGGGAATAAAAGGAACGTATTTACTATCTGAGGAAGAGCAAAACAAGTCCAATGTGACGAGGAAAAGTTCGGAGGTATCAAATTTTTTATACTATAAAAATTCACAACTAAAAGCAATCTGTTAGGTGGGTAACACTTTCAATGACCATGAAAGGTGAGCAAAGACTGGGGAAACCAAGTTTTTATAGGTTTACATTGAAATGCATACCTATAGTATGACACCTGGTTATAATCAGTTGACAGCATAGTAAAATAGAGCTGAGGTTTCAAAGATGTTGACCGATATGGAATTGTGAGCGTTGTTTAACATCTAGGACTAACCTCATTCACTCTCTCCCATTATTTTCCCACGCTTTCAACTGATTATAACTGTGTTTTATACTATAATTATGAGTGTTCATGTTATTCATTATCAAATAGTAATGTTTCATTAATAAATATATAAAATATTTTTTTATTAAATGACGTCACGACTAACAGACATAAATGACGTCAATACTAACAGATATAAATGGACGTCACAAGTCTCAGACTAAATGTCGTTATGACATCACAAGTCATAAACAAAATGTGTAACTACACCTGTATTACATTAACGGGGCTTTAAGTGCACCTTTACTACACAAATTGGACTACAGCGACACCTGTAGGCATCAAACTAAACTATGCACACACACCACAAACTTTATTAGACTATAGAATTGATATACTATAGTCTATAATCAGTTGATGGCGTGGGAAAATAATGCAAGGGAGCCAATAAGGTTAGTCCTGGATGTTAAACCACACCCACAATTTCATATCAGGCTAACTTCATTGGTTCCTCAACACTATTATCCCACACTGTCAACTGATAATAACCTTGTGCTATACTATAGTATATTTGGCAGGCTTTTTAACAAGGTCTAGCATAGGTTGCTTGCTTACTTAGCCAATAAATTCCATTGGTTTGCTCATTGCAACAGGAGATGTTCTGAAATAAAACCTTAAAATAAGATGTAATCTGTGAAAACACTTACTCAAAATATTGTGCGCACTTTGTATCAAAATCCGTTTTTCTTCTTTTAACTGATGACGTTTGATAACTGTGCAATTCTAAAGACAAGAGTAAGTGAGTAAAGAATGTCCTTCCAATGACCGGAGCCAGAATACTATCTAAAATAGTGTTACCATCTGAAATTGACAAATCAGTGTCGTAGTCTTGCTGGGATCTCAGCGATAGTAAGAACAACCGACTTCTAATTAAATTGATCAGTATGTACACATCAGATTTAATACGACCGTTTTCGCGGTAAGATTCCAGTAATGTAGTTACCCTCTCACTCAAAGAATGGTAATCATTGCGAGAAACAACTTGATTATTTGCTCTTGACATAATAGTATTGCTTAGAAAACTTTTTAAAAAATCTTACATACAGTTTGGTGTTCTTTTTTTTCACTTGATATGAAGTTTAGTTAAAAGTTAGACAATTTGGTAACGGAAATTTTGTTTGTTGTTGTTGTTTATTTCTTCTTCTTCTTCTATTCGAATTTAATGTCCGTAACTAAATAAGAGAACTTTTATTATATTGAATATTTGGGATTTGATTTTGTTTTGGTGATTTGTGATGGTGTTGGTGGTGATGAAAAAAGTGATCATGATAAATAAAGGATGAATAAGTTGTTGTTTATTTCGAATTTAATGTCCGTAACTAAATATGAGGATAATCGAATATTCTATTATTAATATTATATTGATGCTAATAGAATATTTGGGATTTGATTTTTTGTTTTGGTGATGAATTGGGTTTATCCTTCCTTACTGTTTTTAATTAATTATAAAAGAATGTTTACATGTGATAAATGTAGACTTTAAAAGCTCTTATAAATTAACAACATAAAATCTTAGTTATTACGTCGCCATTAAGTTTATGTATTACTTTAGTCGCCATATTGTTTTTTTTTTGCAAAATTCATAAATTAAATTAATGAAGATTTTATCATACATTAAAAATTAATATCAATAATTTAAACAGTAATTACTGATTAAATATTAATTAATTATTATAACTTAACATATTTTTACGTCAATTATCGCAAAAATTCTGTTATATTCAAGATGGAAAGTCGAGGTTATAAGAAACGGATCAATTTCGATATAAAATTCATAAAAATCGAAATAATAAAAAATAATTATTAGTTATTGTTAATTTTTAAATTAAATTAGAGTATTTATTTATGAAATTATCGTATTAGCTGATCCATTCCCCATATAATTTTTAATTAGGATTTGCTTTAAAATAATATAATAAATAAAAATTTATAAAATTAATTTGCAAAAAATTGTTAGTTAATAAGTATTAATCAATTTTATCATAAATATGGTGGAACATCTAATAATTATATTACGTGTAATTTAAGGGGCGGAGGGGAGAGTACATATGGAAGGCTCCCCGGTTCTCGAGTCAGTCAGCCTGCAGCCTTCACGCAGTTCAAAATGGCCGCCGAAGTGAAGTAAGTGAAACACTTTTTTTCGATATTATTTTTAATTTTAAAAGAATTTATTAATTTTATGATAAAGACACTAATTATTATTTTATTATAATGGATATTAAATTTGTTATTAATGTTTAATTATAATAAATCATAAAACATTATAAGATGAAGGGACGTAATAAATGTGCCACGATCTTTTTGTCGGCCATATTGAATTTTTTTTGATACCTATGATTGATACAATCTACTTACTATTACTACTAATATTTCATTAAATCCTATTACCGTAATACTATTAAAACTATTACTCCAACTACCGATAGTATTACTGTTAGTCCAATTAATATTATTGCTATTACTATTTTACTAGTGCTGATATCTGATGTACTAATATTATTTATCACTTCTCGTACAACTGTTAACCCTCATTACTGGTTTTTTACTGCTGTAACTTTGACTACTACTGTAATTAAGACAAGTTTTATCACTTCAGCTACTGCTGCTAGTTATGTTAATCTGTTAAATGAAATATTTTGACGTCTTAAAACCAGTGGTCTAACTATGGGCCCGCAATGCGAGGAGCCCCCCAACGGTTAGGCGCCCCCAAAAAGATAAAGTACAAAAAGTAAGCGTATTAATAAAATGGTTCCCTGCCCCAGTAGAGATTAGTATAGTCTGTCTTAACTTCATTAAGTCACGGGGCCCCCTAAAAGATTTGTATACAATCTCTTCACCTAAAAATGGGTTCCTGGGTGTAATCTTAGTATAGCCTTTCTTAAGAGCATCCAGTCGTGGGGCCTCTTGTTTGAGTTTTATACAATCTCTTAACCTTAAAATAGGGTCCCGTATAATCATGGTATAGTCTTTCTTAAGATTATCAAATCACGGGGCCCCTTGTTTAAGTTATTGTATACTATCTCTTTAGTTAAAAATAGGGCCCAGTTTAATCTTAGTATAGTCTTTTATAAGATCATCAAGTTATGGGCCCCCCCTTGGTAGAGTTTTATAGAATGTCTATACTTAAAAATAGGGCCCCGTTTAATCTTAGTATAGGCTATCTTATCATCATCAAGTCGCGGGGCCCAGTGAGGTGTAACAAGTATAAAATTAATGACTTGTAACTTCTAAGGACGAATGAAGTGAGTCCGAAGTAGGGAGAATGAGCATAGCGAATCCAATGTGATAAGGAAAAGTTCAGAGGTCCGAGGCACCCCGTACCCGATTCTTTTGTCATTATATAATATATATTTTATATAAAGTATATTTTATAATATATATTGTCCTTTTTATGAACATTTTTTTGAAAATTGTTTATTGGCCCCAACAGAATTATTTATGATTAATATTGATTTAATAATTACAATCTTGATTAGACATAATGTGGTACTTTTTTAAATTAATCTTTTTCAAGGTTTGATTAAACCTCTTAAGGAAACTCCCATTGGCCGAAGTTGGTAGGAAGGCCTATATCATTTTATTTTGCAGATTCACCAATAAAATGAAAAGATAAAGAAACTTAGGTTTCGCGACAACTAATAACACCCCTCCCCATATTCTCTTGATTTTGTATATATTTATAGATATTTTTCCCCTTAATTCCCTATTTTCTTTCGCTGCTTCTTTTAGATGGCTAGTTGTTTTCTAATTTATAAATTTATTCTTGTTTAGGTTATACTTATAATTTATTAATTGTTCTGAATTGTTTATATTATACTGCTCAAATGTCCAAACATTAATTTGTGACAACATTAAGGTACGGTACGTCTTGTTTTTTGTGGTGACTATTATATTTAATATTTATTTATCAAATATATAATGAAAGTATTTTGTGTACGTAAATAATAACGGTGAAATAATAGGAGGTAAAAAGTTGAGAGTTTATAGGAGTTTATTACAGAAATTATCAACAACTCTGTCAAAAATTTCTGTAACGTCTGGAACCTCCCGCTAATCTAGCTGAAGAAGACAACTCGTTGAAAATTTCTGTAACGGTTTGCAAGAAATTTGTATGTAGTACTCCTAAAATACCTCGCAACACATATGAAATATTAATGTGATCTATCATAAAGTGAAAAAATACATATTTACTTCAGACATTAAAGACAGTAATAACAATATGTTTCATTTTATGTATGCTCGCAATAAATTTTAGTTCTTTATCATAAATATTTACTAAGATTGTTTTTTTGCAGAATCGGATTTTGCTCCTGTATTGGATCTGTACAAGAACCTTCGCTGAAGACCTTCGTCTGTGGAATCGCCGTTTCAGTTTTAAAGATAAGTAATCAGGGTTCTGATCAGATGCAGGAAGCACAGTACCTTTGGAAGACTGACTTGTATACAAGCTTATCATTGAAAGAGATATCTAGAGAAGAGTGAGGCATAGATTTTATTATCTCTAAGTATCATCTTTTACTTTATTAAATATAGAATTAAGGATAGGCTTCTATAATTTTGAAAAATGCAATAAAATAAATAGGCTAGGAATGGAAGGGTTTGAAGCTGATATAATATTATGGCTCAAATTTCCAAAAATTATGGATTAGCGATTTAAGCGGCTGTTGAAGCCGGGTTATAATAATAGTATTAAACATGGTTATAATCAGCTGACAGCGTGGAAAATATTGCTGAACCACAAATGAGGTTTGCCTGATATTAAATTGTGGACACGGTTTAAGACTAACCTAATTGGCTCCCTCGCATTATTTCCCCTATGCTGTCAACTGATTACAACCGTGTGTATAGTTATGGATGTAGTGTATAATAAAAACAGAAGTAAAAGTAATAATAATAGTTACAGCAGTAATATTAATAATGGTAGTATTAGTAGTAGGAGCATTGTGGTATTATAGTATTAAGAGTAATTTTTAATGACTTTATTGTTTAATTGATAATGTCAAACAAATGAGGTGATATTACTACTATTTCATTTATTATTACAATAACCGTTAATTTAATAATAAGGAGTTAATTAATAAAGAGTTAATTTAATTAACTCCTTTTAATTAAATAACACACAATATTGTAATAATAATAATGATAGGCAGGGCAACCCTGCGTAAACTCCTAATACTAATTCTACCAATAATACTATAACACTAATTATAGTGTCATAGTAATAGGAGCTGTAAAAGTTATAAATAGAATGTCAAATTCTTTCAGAGATGACCATGATGACCATGAAATTTAAGTGTATGCCAAGCTTCAGTGTCCATGATGCTGAAAGTAATGCTTATTAATTGATGTCTGAGTTAAGTCAACTCAGACGTCATTCAAGAGTAAGAGGTCAATCAGTTCTATGTAAGAGTTAAGGGTCTTCACACTTACATATTATGAGTGTATTTTTATAAATTTTAACTGTATAAGTTTTCTATCCAATATTTAATATAGCGTAGTATAAAAGCCATCATATTTATTATCTAATATTTAAGCTATTATATTTTTTTAATAATTAATGTAGATTTAAAAACTCTATAAGAAGTTATTTTCTAATGATTTAATTTTCTGCTGCTGCAGTTAGAATCAAAGCTGCACCTGTGACAGTGAGCAGGGTGTTTCCAATATATGTTACGAGATAACTAAGACACACATTAATCATGCCAAAGCAAGAATTTCATGAAAGGCATCAGCCTCTCAAATTCTCAGCCATGCAATTAAAGGCTATATTTTGACACAATTTTGGTCTGTAAATCCCTTTCTTAGCTTAATTTTTCCCTTCTAATTAAATTTATTATTAATTAAATTTTGAATACTATTAAATTGAATTTCTTGTTTGGTCCTTTTTCTACTGTAATTCACTTTAATCGATAAACATTTATAGTATGACACACGGTTGTTATTAGATGACAACATGGGAGAAAATGAGCCAATGATCTTAGTCCTAGATATTAAACCACGCCCACAATATCATATCTGATCAACCCTATTGGTTTCTCACAACACTATTTTCCCATGCTGTCAAGTGATTATAACCATAAGGTATACTATAATGAAAATTTCTTGTTTTTTTTCCTTGGACTCTTGCAATTAACACTGACATTGTACGTAGAAAGCCACCTTTATTTGGTTATTTTACTTTTTTGCAATAAATTAATAAATAAATATTCATTAGAATTATTTTTAAAATGTCTCAGTCTCTTGACTAAGTTAATAATATGGCTTTATGAATCTATAGTCCATGAAATTGGAATTAATTTTACAAAGGGTATCATAATAGATCAAGAGCCCAGGGGTGTTTTCTCAATAAAAAACGTAATAGTTTAAACCAATATTAATTAATCCTTTACATTTTGATTATTACGGATCTACAATTCTGCCGCCTCAAATCCGATGGGTGCACACTCGGGGAGCCATCAAAGTGGTCAAATTTAGCACCCAAGTTAATAAAAAGTGTAATGGCTGGAACCGGTCTCAATTTTTCTTAAATACCTTCCTGTACAAAGGTCAGATATTCTGCCGCCTCGTATCCGATGGGTGTCCCAGGCAGAACGCACTTTGATTTTGAAGTTAAAAATTTTAATTAATGGTTGTAAAGTTGTGCATATTTTAAAGAAGTAAAAATAGATATTTTAAAACTCTGTGCACTGCTTTTGGAAATACTGTAGTCGGCATTTTTACATAAATTTTTAAGTTATGTAGGAGTCTGTTTTATATCAATTAATTAATTTAATTTTAAAATTCCTGTCCTCTAAAAAGATTTAAAACAATCTTTTAAAAGTTTCAAATAATAGCTATACGTAAAAAACTTTTCAGAAAGAAACTGTTTTGTCGTTTTGGTATAGATCCTTCTTGCAGTAAAATTATTTTCTGGAAAGGAAGTTACAGTGATATCAGAGGTTGTTATAAATTTGATAAAATAATAAAAAATTCCAGTGCAGTGGTTCGCATGCCGGGCAAATTTTCTTTGAAATTCATGTTTGCGCGATTGACAATCTATTTTTTTTTCTTAAGGTTCTGGTTTCTGCTTTAAAACTTGAGCAGTTACTCAATTATCAAACACTACTTATTTGCAATAGTTTAAAACTTAGTGTTTATCTTTAAAGGTTATAGCAAGTTTTCTTTGAAAAAAAAAGAAAAATGAGTTCCTATGATAAAAAACATCTTGCCAGCTTTTGCCACCACTGGTATTGCTAATTTAGTTAAGAGGTTGTTAAAATAATATGGATGTTAAGTATTAGTAGTCTATATAATATAATCATATTGGTAAAAAATAGGACCTAGTAAAACAGCTTCAATTTTTTGTAAATATTGTACAATCATGTTCTAACTTGTACATAAATAAAACCTTTATTTAATTAAATAAATCGATTACATTTATTTAACTTGATCAAACTTTCATTTAACTGAACATTTACTTAAGAAATGCTTCCAGAAAATAGCAATTATAATTTAAAATATTTTTTTACAGAATAAGTGACATGACGGAGTTGTTTACGAAGATTATGGGAGTAAATAAAAATTCCTATAGGTTAATTTAGTATTTTATAGCGTAACACACGGCTAAAATCAGTTGACAGCACGAGAAAATAGTGCCAGGGAGTCAATGAATTTATTCCTTGATATTAAACCACACCTACCATTTAAAAAACCTCTTACACATTAACTATCATCCTGTAACACTCATTATCTTGTTTCAGATTGCTGAAGAAGCTCAAGAATTATGAGGTGGCAGTCTATTGTTGAAAATAGCTTTAGAGACATGATCCTGAAATTCCCTGTTTTTTTATCAGCCTGCACTTGGAGGAGTTTGAGGAGAACTACTTTGTTTTGGAAACTCTGATAAAGGTAATTATTTGTAGTATAATATTAGTATAAAGGGAAAAAGTTTAGCCCTAGCGCTTAAAGTATTTTGTAGATTCCCTTGCATCTCAAATATTTATGGAGTTCTTAGTTAGCAGTTAAAACTATAAATCTACAATAGTGACTATTGTATACAAGAGTAAAAAGGGCATTTAAAAATATGCTAAATGGTACATACAAATTAGAAATAAAGCTTATAACTGTTTTAAACGTTTCTGTTAGCCAAAGCTTTTTAATACTCTGGTCACATAGTGTCTAATATTGAATAATTGTGGATTATGTATACTATAGTGGTTACTTCTCAGAGGTCGATTTGACACTAGATGACCTGTTTTAGAACAATGAATAAAAACAGTGCCAGCTTTAAGTAACTCTTGTTTTAATAAAATAGCAATTGCATTATTCCCTGACATAATCCACCCTCTTTAGCCAGAGCAGTTATGGCTGACTCATGGAATCACTTGGACCTCATTATCTTTTTCTTATTTTGCTCTATTTAACTGAAACTGGGATGGTATTGGCCAAGTCATGTAGCCTTTTGTCAAAACCTATTTACTAATAGTTTTGATAGGCATATCAATTTAAAGCCATAAGTGACTATTATGCTTCAAATAATACTAATATAGAAGGAGCATAGGACTATAAACACAATGGAATTCTGCAACATGAAAGCCAGTTTCTACTGTTGGTCTTAGTTGGGGTACCACTCTAACAATAAAAAAAAGTTGATAAATGTGACATAAATATCCATTAATCAAGAAAGTTTGTAAAAGACAAATATAATAATTTAAAAAACCAGCTAAGCATTTAATAAAATCGGTCTTAGATAGCAAAAGAGGTTAACAGAGTATGAGATTCCATATTTAGTTGACAAGAGCTACTTTTAACATATTTTTTTAATAAAAAATAAAATGCTTCAAAAATTATACTGCACCAATTCATAAATTAAAAATATAATTTAAGAATCCAGCGACCGGAAGTATTGCTAACTATGTTATGAGAAAATTTTATATTGTTAGGGTGTCAGCATTACTTTAGTCTGCCATAGTTAGCTGGCTTTGTTGTTTACAGTTAGGCTTCTTATATATAATACAGTATTATTCTAAGCTAATACTAGAGTATTAGTCTCTTTGATCTACACTTTGTGTAAGTCAAATTAATTGTAGAGGTGGATCCTTGGTAACAATGGAAGCAAACGATAAGATTGGTGGACTCTGACTTTTCCTGTCAATAAATACATACCTCTCTCAAGCCTCCTGGCAAATATAGGTGTGGAAATTAGGGCTGTATTTTATTATAGAAATGTAAAAATAGAAACCTTGAAATTAGAAATGATCATTAATTATTAATTTATTATGGTCACAACCGAATTTCTTTATGTGTCATATCATTCCTTGATTTTTATAACTTCATTGTAATTTTTAAGATTTTTCATGATTCATTATAATTTTAGCATTGGCATCTGTTATTTTCTTTGAGAAACACTGAAAAATAATTTCCTCTATACATGCATGGTTAAATTGAATCATATGAAATCTTAAAAAATGCTTTAAACTATATGGTTCCCTTATACTACATTAAGTAGTTGAATAAACAAGGGAACCTTATAATTTGAAGCATTTTATAAAATTTCATAGGACCTTCCAACTGATGGCAATGCTGAAATTATGATGAATCATGAAAAAGATTTTTCATGATTCATCATAAAGGAGCTCCTTTGTGACTGTCTCCTCTCTCAGTGTGAAAATAGGTATAGTCTTGGGTAGTTACCTATTATAATCATTCTTTATTTGCTTTCAGGTTGTTCTTTGTTGCCATCAGGAGTAAATTGTGATATTCTGTATCTCACTGGACTGAAGCCATCCTGATGATTTAAAAATGTTCATGTCTTTCCCATTTAAAAGAAACTATTTGTGTTAAATCACATATGTACAGTTGCCTTCATAGACTGAGGCTATAGTTAATTTATACTATTATTTATTAACTGTTATGTATATCTTGCATTAGCTCTAAAATATCAAGTAAAATACAGTCGGACCTCTATATAACAAACTTAAAGGTTCAAGTGAAAAAATTTGTTATATAGAAATTGAAAAAATAAATAACTCTGTAGTATTTTATGATATTTTAATAGATATATAGGATGAATAATAACCTCGCAGTTGCATATTTAGCAGCTTTTTCTTTTTATTAGCTGTCCTGTCACAGGCATATTTTTGTCCTTAACATTGTCACCCACTGTAAAATTGCGTCATCAATGTCTTCATACTTGCATACTCGAGAACTTTGTTTTAAATCACCACTTGTTTCGTAAAACCTAAGTATAGATTCCCGATTTTTTAAAATTGTTGATATAGAACTAGGAGCGATTTTATACTTACTTTTATTGTTTTTGACTCCATCGTCACAATCTTTTAATAAATTGATTTTTTCAGAAAGGGACAGCGATTTCCGTTCTGACATTTTAATAATCTCGATTTACAAACAAATAAAAAGTTTCACAAACGAACTGGTCAGACCGAATACCAAATTAAAACTGAAAGATTTTTAGTACTATGCGTGTTAATCCAAATTTCATAGAAAATTGTAAAGAGAAAGTTCGTAAAATTAGATAAGGCAGGGCGAGAATCAATAAATAATTGTTCTGGGAAATTACAGAACAACAGAAGTGCCGTTTTGGTCAATTCCTTGAAAGTTTGCGGGTCTTGTCTTTATCTTTATTTCTGGAAATTTTGTTTGTTATATAGAATTTTTTTTCGTTTACACTTTTAAACACAAAATTCAAGGGAACGTAAAAAAATTCGTTACATAGAGACTTTCGTTGTATAGAAGTTCGTTATATGGAGGTCCGACTGTACTAGAAAAATCTAGACGCATTTTATTTAGATACACTCAATTGGTGTGAATTCATTTATGTTATGATCATAGTTACGACGTTTTACTTGTCTGACCATGTATTTTTAAATTGTTATTTATTTGAGATATGAGGAATGTATGCTTCTATTCTCATCTTATTTATTGTGATTATTATTCATTGTAAAATAAGTGTTTAAGCCAGGAGACTAGACAAATGATAACATTTTAATTTCTCTAATTAAAGTAGTGTGGCTAAGTAAAAACTCTGGTATTCTCTTACTTAGTCTCATTGGGTAGTAAAAACACAAAAATTTGTTATCCTAGTCTCATTGGGCTGTAAAAACACAAAAATTTATTATCTTATCATTTTGTAGATAAAGTCATTTTTTATTGGTGTTCTTTTTATCCCCCCTTGTGTAATTATGTTTTTTTACTTTAAGGAGAAGGTAGGTAAAAATATTTCTGTACATAATATCTGGTAAAATTATTTTATTTAACTAACAAAAATATAATACAAACATGAAACAATCATATTATAGTGTAACAACAAAATATAATAATTACAGCATTAAAACACAATATTAGTGTAACAACAAAATAATAATTACAGCATTAAACACAAATTTATAGTGTAACAACAAAATATAATAATTACATCATTAAAACACAATAATAAAGTATTGAATATAATAATTACATCATTAAAACACAATAATAAAGTATTGATAAAAAAATAATATACTAATTACAAACATAAAACAATCATATTTATAGTGTAACAACAAAATATAATAATTACAGCATTAAAACACAAATATACATAATAAATTAAAATGCAATACTAAAAAGATAATGTACTGTTTACCCTATTAAAACACAATACTAGCAGACTGAAACAATTCAATATAAACTTATTGAAAACAGTAATTAAATTCTAATTATACATAAAATAGAAACAATATACTAATTACAGCATTAAAACACGTTATAATTACTATAAACACAAAATATACTAATTTGCAGCATTATAGCACAATATAATTAATACAAAAACAAAGTATACTACTGACAGCATGAACCCTAATATAATTGATAAGAAACAGCATTAAGAAATAAATACAATAAAGTAACAAAATATACTAATTGGAGTCTTAAAACACAATATAATCAATTCAGAAACCATTAAAACACAATATAATTAAATTGAAAACGAAATATACAAATTACAGCATTAAAACACAATATAATTATTACAGAAACCATTAAAACACACATTTTAGCACAATATAATTACTACAGAAACAAAATATACTAATTGCAGCATTAAAACACAATATAATTAATACAGAAATATTAAAACACAATATAACTTGGTACTGAAACCATTAAAACAATATAAATTAATACAGAAACAAAATATACTAATTACATCATTAAAATACAGAAACCATTAAACTTATTATAGCATATATAGAAACAATAATGTAATTAATGTAGAACAATATTGTAAATATAATATAATAATGTAGAAACAATAATGATAGAAACAATATTGTAAATATAATATAATAATGTAGAAACAATATTGTAATATATATATAATATAGAAATCAATATTGTATAATATATATAATATAGAAATCAATATTGTAATTATATATAATATAGAAATCAATATTGTAATATAATAATGAAATAAAGATGTTAATAAAACAAATTTGTTGTTATTCCATATATCCTCATGCTGTATAAAATATATATATAAAATGAAAAACCAAAAAACACAAAGAAGGCAAAGCTTTACATCGTCATTCCATGTGTCCTCCTTTCCCCAGAGGGTGGAAAAAAATCGATCCGGGCAAAAAAGCCCAGATCAACTTTTAATCCACCCAAGAGGATGTAAGAGACAGTGAACAATGTGCCAAGAGACGAGTCTCCCAGCAATTCTTCAAAGCCTCCACAAAGTGGCGAAAAAGTAGCCCCACTGTATGAATGGATGATACACTCAACCAAACAGACAGAAGTGCCAAGAAAAGGGCGAGTTTATGCTTAAATACTATCTAAGCATAAACTACTACATTATTTTCTTTTTTTATATTCAGTAGCGTAATCAGGAAGATGCCATTGTAGCAGGAGCGGATGTAAAAGGGAATTAGCACAAAGTAGCATGTGTCCAACCTCTCAGGAACTTTTATGCTAGTCATTCGTATTCTCATTAGAAATGACCTGATATATTGGTTATCAGACAGTGATGCTCAAACTAATCCCTAGACATTCCACTCCCAATGAGAAGATTCACAAATCTTCCCCAACATTTATAAAGAGAATGGCATCCCAATGCTTTACTGGAGTGTGACCAGCCCTGATGCCCTACTGATCACATTTAAATATTCAGACTTTGCAACGTGTGGGTGCAGAGTCACCCAAACATTACATTACATTGTTGCAATATCTCTAAGCCTACATTATTGAAATTTTACAATATTTCACCAGTGAGGTAAGTCATACTGGAGATTTTACTTATAAAACAATACAAAAAATACTAAGTGCTCTTGAGCACACTTCTTGATACTAAAGAAAAATTCTAGGGCAATACTTAAAGGCTACAGAGTGTCTTTTTCTTTCTCTAGAAAAAAAATTAAAGATTTTTATACAAATAGCTTCGTTTAAAACTCTTCTGTTAGAAGGTGTCTGATGAAGTGAAGGAGACTCAAAATAGAGATATAGAAAGTAAAGGAATTTGATTTATTTGGCATTTATCCCACCTCTCAGTCTTACGTATTCTCACCATATTGAACCTGATAATATATTGGTTAAGACATTGATGCACCACCAACCCCTAAATCTTCTACTAAAGTTAAGCGGATTGGCCTATCACCAGATAGAAGCATATTTCTCACCTCTCAGGAGTTAAAAACAGACTTTATGTTTTCTCACCAAAAAAGGAAAGAAATAATAAAAGCCTGATACATTGGTGTTTAGAAAGTGATGCTATAACCAACCACTAAACAAAAGTAAAATGAAAAAGAGAGTTAATCTGGCTTTAAAGCGAGCAGCATTTATCGTAACCTCTCAGGCATTGTTATCCTGATGTATAGGTGTTGAGACATTGATGCTCTACCAAATCCTAACTCTTCAGTGATGACTCCAAACAGTCATCGACTGAAACCCCTACACTCTACAAGCCATTTCACTTCTCTAGTCCCTTATACCAGAAGAAAATTATACGTATTTAAAAATATGACCTACCAGACTGAACTTAAAACTAAATAACAAATATTTAATTAACAAACATTTGTATTCATACAATACAAATGTTTATTTCACAATTAAAGTACAAAATAAACAAGAATTATTTTATATACAAAAAATAAATAATGCTTTGTTTTAACATTATTTATTTATTGTATATAAAATAATACTTGTAAAACAAAGCTTTAAAACAAATCAAAACAATAAATATTACAACTTTATGAGAGACAAAGGGGGAAAAACAAACCAGAAAAAAACATTTTATTTACAAAATAATTTGAGTTAAGATTTGTACAATATTTAAATACATTTTTAAAAATAAATGTATAATAGTAGAATAGTCATGCCCATATAGTCAAGTATTATTAGAGAGAAATTGTAAATATCAAATAAGCATTAGTCAGTTTTGGATACTTTCGGATAAAGAACAGAAAAGTGCAGACACCCAAAACAGAACTATTTTACATAATTTAAATAAAGAAAACACATTTTAAATCAATTTTAAAATTAAAAGATTTCACTAAAATATCTAATAAAATCAAGATTAGTGGGTATTAACTCTAAAAGATTATGGTTGTAAGTCATATTTGACTAAAGATCATCTGAGTTACTAAATAACTAAAGAAAAATGTTTTGAACAATTTCTCTCTAACAATTATTATAAATTAATAACAAAAAATACATTTAGAAAATGTGAAGTATTTTAGCAATAACTCATAAAAACTGCTGAGTGGAATATTTAGTTATAAAAGGAAGAAAAAAAAGTGGTCAGTTACCACACTAAAGAGTCAGATTTCACATCGAATTGCAGACCTCGGCAGAGATCCCATCACTGATTTAAATACCAGAAATCTCATCCCGGCCTTTTAACAGCTTATAAAAACTAATCAAAGAAATGAAGTGTAAACAAAGACAAATTTTACTAATAAAATTTTATATGGATTGGATCAGATTAAATTACAAATATCTTTTGAAAGACTTGAAGAAAGAAACCCTAAAGATAATTTTAAGAAAACAACCAATTCGTAAAATTTTGTTGACATTGATTTCTTTGATTAGCGATCACTCAATAAAAGAGAAGAATAAAAACTACCGAATCAAAGAACACATTTGTTACACACAAAGCTACATTGACATATTCGTTTGGATTGTGAAACAAAATACAGCTTGCAGTTAAAAAGATTAAAGTCATAATGATCACTAAAATACTTCAGCAAATTACTTAAATAAAAATTTATAACTAACTGACATGATTACGAGAAACACTTCATTTACTTAAAGTAATTTTAAAAAGCTCTTCTTTTTTTTAAGAAGAACCAAAATTTTAATAAGATGATTCCAAAGATTGAAATTTACAGCAAATACATATTTCTAATGAGTATTTATTTGTTTAAAAAAATTGATTCACAATCAAAGCTTTTTGGAATACTAACATCAAAAAGAAACATAGTGACATCATAATATTAACCCAAAATGAGTAATTGAAAAATGGATAGTAGAAAAAAACAACTAAATGAAATTTTTCCAACACCAAGAAATTCTAGTGTTGCCCAAATAAATTTTGGTTCAATCCTTTGGCAGTGGATGTAATGGAATTTTTTTTGGTCCCTGGTTGCGGGACCCGCCAAAAGAAAAACTTTCTCTGTTGCAGAGGCTTTTTTGCTTTTCTACCTTAAAGTACTCAACTTAGTTACTTAACTGAGGAGGATTCGTGCTGTGGTCCATGACTCATGACATACTTTTATGTTTTGAAGCACAAGATAAAGAGAAGACACTACTGCCACCTATCAGTGACACAAGAGGTTAGCTCAGATAACCAATAGATGTCACTATAAGTTCAAAATAATACTCACAGCACTAACCACGTCATAAGCCGTCATTCGCAACACAAAAGATGACAGCGTTCGCCGTCATTAGCAGCCAAAGGGTTAATTAAAATTTTTCATAATATTATGATGGTAATGTCTAAGAAGTTAAATTTACTAAAAATAAATAAAGTGCTTCAACTCATTTGACTATTATACTATTTTACAAAACATGTGAGTTGTATTTGGGATTCTAGACTTGATGGTAAGTTCTGTTCGGAGTTTTATTTGATGAATCTTAGGCAACTTCAGCAAAACATGACATAGTTGTCCTGCAATTCTTCAGCTAATCTCTTTTCAAATTAGTCCTGAAAAAATAGTAATAAAATATAATTATTAAAAAACAAATTAATTAGTTAATAGTAAAAAAAGTTAAAACAATACAACTTATGAAGATCATAATATAAAAATATAATCAGTCATTTTTGGAAAGCTATTGGGGTAAGTTCATGAGTAGTCCGCACCGGTCCGCCGCAGCGCTATTTTTAGTAGCTTGCGATAATCGAATCCAAACTTTTCCTCATTTAAGTAAACCCCCCTCCCTGCCCTAGGGTGACCTAAAAATGAACACTTGATGCTGTTCTTTTATGCTTCAATACAGCAGTCACTTGTAGATTTAGTATTTTACTAAGATCTCCACAAACAATTTAGATGTACAAAGGGATTGTACAAAAGACTTCAAGTAGCAGTGCATTAGGACTAAACCCTTTCCTTTAACAATAATGGTACTTTTTAAGATGAGATGACCCATTGTTTTATATACAGAAATCATATCATAATAATTAACACAATTTATAAACACAGCATAATAAGGTAAATAAACACAAAAATCTTAGGGCTCACCTAAACTAAAGAAATGCCCTATAAGTACACACAGTTAAAAACAGTGGACAGTGTGAGAAAATAGTGTTGAGGGACCAATAAGGTTAGCCTGATTTGAAATTGAGGGCGTGTTTCCAGGACTAACCTCATTGGCTCCCTTGCAATATGTCCCCACGCTGTCAACTGACCGTGTGTCGTACAATAATAATATTAAACTACCAATAATTAATTACCTTTATCCGAGTTTCTAAAACAAATTAGTTCTCCCCAAACCCCTGCAAATACAGGCTGATGAGGAAACAAGAAATTACAGGAATCAAGCCCCTAAGGTCATCCTTGTTCAACTAACTTTTCTTTGACCAACAAACCCTCCCATAATACTTCTTAGAAAACCTGAAACAAGATCAAGTATGTATTAGAGGGTGCTACAGTTGATTACCAAGAGATTAATTGTTTCCAGTCTTACTGGATTAAGTTATTCTAAATTCCCTAATTAGGTTTTTGTAATTATTTACAAAAACCCTGTACAACTTACAATGTTGATCACCCTCTTGTTATTAATTTCTTACTAGTGATGGTGGCACTGGTATGGCTTTGAATAGCAAATAATTACAGATTCAAAGAGCAATATTATTTTCAAAGTTAAGAGACAGAATATTTGTTTATTTAGCACAAATAGAAAAATTACCAAGTTATGTTACTGACCGTGGACTTTAGAGCAAAATGTCAGATTTAATTGTGAGAAGCTAAGGAAAAAATAATCAGACCACATTTAAATAATACATTTTCATTCACCCTAGAATAATCATGTATAAAAACACCCTTTATTGATAATCATAAGTCAATTCTGACTAATGAAATGTTATAAAATGCACTTTTTTGCAAAAATTACTAAGATTTAAAAAGAAAATAATTAAAAAACAAGATAAAGAGAAATTCTTATTTAAACAATGTTCAAGATATCAACTTTGATTGTCATAAAGCACATTTTTAAACAAATTAGTCCATTACGGTCATAGAGTAACAATTATTCTTAAAATATTTGTAAATTGTAAATCACTAATATCATTCTAGTACAGAGTTAACATTGTGTAATTCATCAGTACAGTGTCAGAGTATATTTTTGACATCTTTTGTCAGTTCTAATAATTTAGACTCTTAACTTAATTTTTTAGAAAAAATAGTAACTTATAAAATTATTTAAAATGTAAAGATAAAAGTTAACGTCTAATTTATAGAATCCGTTCACTCCTCGTCATAATGTAAAGTATTTACCAGAGACAAGAGGAGCTCTGTTACCGCTATCATGCTTGGCAAGCAAAACATATATAATTTGTTGAGTATATACATAAAATGAGTTTAAAAATGTAACTCAGAAAGCCTTAAATACACCTAGATGATTCCGGTTTCAGATTTCTTTGCGAACGCAATACTTTTCCTATAAACCTACGGTATAAATGACGAAAAGTAAAAATGAAGTAAGGGAAATCTCTTTACCTGAATAGACTTGTCAAAATATAGCCTGCCGTTGAAGGGCTTAGAATTTGGGTGGCAGGTGCAATTTTCATTCTGCTTCTAGCATTCACACATAGCATTATTGTGTGCCTCGGTTATCTTATAAAATATTCTGATTATTTTGTGCCTCGGTTATCTTATAAAATATTCTGAACACACCCTGCTCACTGTCGTGACATTCACAGGTACTGGTTAATTTAGCTATAACAGTAGAAAATTACATTATTAAAAAATTGCAGGCTAAAGAATTTTTAAATTCATACATTCAATGTAAAGAATATGTATTTATTATAAGAAAAAACTGATGGCTTAAACACCAGGGTCTTACATATTTGAAAGAAAACTAATACAGTTTTACACACATGATATATTTAAGAATATCGGTCATCTCTGAAAGATTTTGACTTTCTATTCAGCGAGATTTATTTCACTTGATTAAAGATAATGAATCAAGTGAAACACAAGATTATTGTAATGAACACACCTCTTTAAATGAACCTCTATTAATGTTGTAAAAGTTACAAGGGATTTTCATGACGGTTACAATCTTCAAGCTAGGGTGGAATTGTAACACCAGGGACAAAACATGAAGTCATTTTGAAGGTGGGAGGGAGTGGTTAGAGAAGAGAAAATCTAATTGTTATTGAAAAACAGGGACATAATCAACTCAGAGAGGGCAGGTTAGCTTAAAGGTTCTTCTTGTAAATAATAGACAACAACACAGATACTTATTTTTAACAATTCATAAGTATTTATAAAACATTCAAAAAGAAATAAAATCTTTATAGTGACACACAGCTAAAATCAGTTGACAGCTTGGGAAAATAGTGTTGAGGAACCAAAAAGTTGGTCTGATTTGAAATCGAGGTCGCGGCTTATTTACAGCATTATAGCATTAAAAGGTAAATAAACACAATAATAATCTTAGGGCTCACATTAAAAACTAAAGAAGTACCCTATAGTACGACACATGGCTAAAATCAGTGGACAGTGTGAGAAATTAGAGTTGAGAACCAATAAGGTTGGCCTGATTTGAAATTGAGGGCATGGTTTAACATCTAGGACTAATCTCATTGGCTCTTTCACATTGTGTCCTACTGTAATAATATTAAACTACCAACAAATAATTACCTTTATCCGAGTTTCTAAAACAAATTAGTTCTCCCCAAACCCCTGCAAATACAGGCTGATGAGGAAACAAGAAATTACAGAAATCAAGCCCCTAAGGTCATCCTCGTTCAACTAACTTTTCTTTGACCAACAAACCCTCTAATAATACTTCTTAGAAAACCTGAAACAAGATCAAAGGTATTAGAGGGTGCTACAGTTGATTGCCAAGAGATTAACAGTTTTCAGTCTCACTGGATTAAGTTATTTTGAATTAAAGCAGAATAACTTTTATGGCAGGAAATCAATTGAAAACATAACTGCAAAATCATAGTTAGTTTTTAAGCTGGTATTCCACAAATAACTAGGTAATATTTATTATAAATATAAAAGATATATTTATCATAAATATAAGATATATTTATTATAAATATAATATTATAAATATAACATTTTATTATATTATTTATTATTATTATTATTATTATTATTATAATATATTATAAATATTATATTTATATTAAAATATAAGATATATTTATTATAATATAATTTTATTATATTATTTATTTATTATTATTATTATATTATTATAATATATTATAAATATTATATTATATTATAAATATAAGATATATTTATTATAAATATAAAAGATAGTCATTAAATAACTAAAAGAAGACACAGAATTTTTATTGAACACAAATTATAAAACAACTCGTAAAATAAAACACAAATGTTGAAAACTACCATCTCACTAATACCATCTACAAACTAATAAAAGCCTATATCCATAGAATGAGCATGAATGGAGTCCATTATAAACAATAAAATAAATGAAGTCTCCACAAGAGAAAACTTGGTAAAGCGCCTTGATGATGGCCTCTAGTTAGGTTGAAAGAACTTTGCCAATCGAGTTTTGTATTATGGAGAGACTGCTTTTTTATTATTTATGAAAACTCTGTACAAATTACAATGTTGATCACTCTCTTGTTATTAATTTCTTACTAGTGATGGTGGCACTGGTATGGCTTCGAATAGCGAATAATAGCAGATTCAAAGAGTAATATTATTTTCGAAGTTAAGAGACTGAGAATATTTGTTTATTTAGCACAAAAAGGAAAATTACCAAGTTATGTTACTAACAGTAGACTTTAGAGCAAAATGTCAGATTTAATTGCGAACGGCTACATTTTTTTTATAACTTTATTAATTATTGTCTACAATAAATGTATTTGACATAGAGCTCATACTGGTTAAAGTGACTTGGCAGTCTCAATAGGAGGAATCACCCAATTGTGATACTCCGTGGCGTGGTTAGGTAAATATTGATATTTTACTTATAATATAAAAATTTGGCTTGAACTAAATTAGTGGAATAGAAATTAGTTGAATTTTCTGAAATGTTTTACGTTTTTGCATTTAAATTAATATTGATTATAACAGAAGGTCACACGGCCACTGTCGTCGAAGGTGGTGGTGAATGGTTCTAGAATGTAGGGTTTGGATAAAAGGATTAGGATGGGAATCTAATTTCTATTGAAAGGAATTGTATCAAGAGGAAACAATGTCTTTGACGAGCGGAATTTTGAGGTCATTGTGGATGGTTAAGTTAGATACGAACAAGGGAGGCTAAGGAAAAAACAATCAGACCAAATTTAAATAATAGCTTTTATTCACCCTAGAATACTCATCTATAATAACACCCTTTATTGATAATCAAAACAAGATAAAGAGAAATTCTTATTCAAACAATGTTACAAAATATAAACTTCGATTGCCATAAAGCAAAGTTTTAAACAAATTAGCCCATTACAGTCATTGAGTAACAAATATTCTTATAATAATGACAGGCTTATATTATTAAAATTTAATTGAAATTAAATATTATTATTATTTGTAAATCACTAATATCATTGTAGTACAGAGTTAACATTGTGTAATTAAATTAAACAGTACGTTATCAGAGTATATTTTTGACATCTTTTGTCAGTTCTAATAATTCAAACTCTTAACTTAATTATTTATAAAAACTTTTAACTTTTAAAATTATATAAAATGTAAAGATAAAAGTTAACGTCTAATTTTTTAGAATGTTCACTCCTCGTCATAATGTGAAGTATTTACCAGAGATGAGCGGAGCTCTGTTACAGCTATCATGCTTGGCAAGCAAAAAAATATAATTTGTTTGCTAGTTCAGGCACCGTCGGCACCCTAATGAGTTAGATGTAACAAAACATGATATTATGTCCAGCCATCAATTATGACAAATATTGAACGATGGAACAGTTCCCAGGTATAGCATTGCATTTTGCTTGTTACATTTCATTCGCGCACAATTACATTGTGTCAACTATTTATGTTTTGGAAAACTCAGTAATATCAAATGATATATGTTTTGCTTGCCAAGCATGATGGCAGTAAGAGAGCACCACTTGTCTCTGGTAAATACTTCACATTATATTCTTTGGAATATTAATTAAAGGTTAGAGTGAGTTCAGGCTCTGTCAGTGCCCATGAATTAAATGAAACGAAACACAGCCATCAATGATGACGAATTGAATGATGGAACAGTTCCCAGATGTAGCATTGCATTATGCTTGTTAGATTTCCAAGGTGTCTCTTGCACAATTATATTGTCTTAACTATTCATGTTTTGCAAAACTTGGTAGTATCAAATTATATATTTAGATAAACTGTTAAGGATACAATCTTTAAGTAAATGAAAGTGGCAACAAAACTATATGAAGAGAATTATTAATGTACATACTAAACTAACGGGAGAATACAAATATAGGCAGTATCCTCACAGCGGTCTGAGAACTATGCTATACAAATGAGCATAGCAGTTAAGTATCAATGCATTCGGGATGAGGAAAAACCTTATTTAGGGTTAAATGTTCATCAATTACAGTGTGTCAATAAGAAATTAGAAAAATGAGTTTAAAAAATGTAATTATTATTCAAATAACCAAGAGGCAAAAAAAAATAAGTAAGGGAAATCTCTTTACCTGACCAGACTCGTGTCAAAATATAGCCTGCCGTTGAAGGGCTTAGAATTTGGGTGGCAGGTGCAATTTTCATTCTGCTTCTTGCATTCACACAATTATTGTGTGCCTTGGTTATCTTATAAAATGTCCTGAACACACCTTACTCACTGTGGTGACATTCACAGATGCTGGTTAATGTAGCTATAACAGTAGAACATTACATTATTAGAAAATAGCAGGCTAAAGAATTTTTAAATGCATACATTCAATGTAATTTATTATAAGAAAAAACTGATGGCTCAAACATTAGGGTTTTAAATATTTGATAGAAAACTAATACAGTGTTACACACATGATATATTTAAGAATATCGGATCAAATCAGTTGTCAATCATCAAGAATCATCAAAGTTCATCTCTGAAAGAATTTGACTTACTATTCAGAGAGATTAATTTCACTTGATTAAAGATAATGAAAGAAATGAAACACATGATTATTTTAATGAACACACCTCTTTAAATGAACCTCTAATAATGCTGTAAATGTTACAAGGGATAAATGTCCAAGAGGGCAGGTTAGATTTAAGGTTCTTCTTATGAATAATAGACAACAACACATCTATCTAGTATATCTTTATAGTATGACACAAAGCTAAAAATCAGTTGACAGCGTGGGAAAGTAGTGTTAAGGAACCAATAAGGTTGGCCTGATTTGAAACTGAGGGCATGTTTTAACATCCAGGAATAACCTCATTGGCTCCCTCTCATTATTTTCCGACACTGGTATTAGCCGAGTGTCGTACTATAACTGTCAAAGATACAATCTTTATGTTAATGAAAATGGCAACAAAACTTCAAAAAGAAAATTATTTATGAACATAACGTGTGACATACAAACTAAACTAACATTTGTCATGAGAGAATACAACTATAGGCAGTATCCTCACAGTGGTCTGTGGATTATGCTATACATAAGAGCATAGCAGTTTAGTATCAATGCATTGGGGATGAGGAAAAGTCTTATTTTTTAAGAAGAATACTAAAAACATAAAAAAATTTGTGTATAATAGTCTACCAAGACAGTATCAGAAGTGAACCTACAAACTAATGCTGATAATGAATAACTAGTAGGAGTTACTCATAATTCAAAGAGATAGTTGTAAGGTTGGCAATACCAATGGCGGGAAATCGAAAGGGTAATCAAAATTTGTTTTATCATATTTTATCATAGGATTAGCATGGGAGCTGATAAAAATTCTTCTTTTATTCCTTTATTGTTCGTTAACTTGTGATAAATGAGGTAAAAATTAATAGAACAACCATCGGTGCTAGAAAAATTGCACAAATTTTCATCCAATATTTCATAGATAAATACTTTGATTATTCCATGATTTTAAATATAGAATCAGGCTCTTATCACTACAGACTTGGATTTGTTCGATTTAAGCCAGAAATAATAAAATCTAAACGGATAATTTAATTCAACATTTTAAATAAAATTGATTAATTAATTATAACACCATTACAGTGAAAATCAGCTTTTTATTAGTTAATTTAAATACCTTTTACAACTAATTTAAACATTTAATGCAATAAAAAGGTAATTTTCTGTGATTGTGCAAACAAAAATTATTCAAAATTAACATTATTTCACAATAACTAAAATAAAACACTATATTCTGATTTTCACCTTCTTATCACTCAATTTAAATACTCGTAACAACCCATTAAAACCATATTCTTCAATGAAATAATTCAATTCAAAAAACACTTTATTGCCAACATTAATTACATAAAATAAAACATAATATAATTTACATCAAAATAGAAATAGTGATTCTACTGAGTTCATATGCCCTAAAATTAATTAAATTAAAGCACTTTGAGAAAAAATTAAAATAAATAATCGTCACAAATAAGAAAACCCAAAAAACCCCATAAGGACTTTAACAACGATCACCCTTTCGTTAACAATTTCTTATCAGCGACAGTGGTGCTGCTACGGACTTGGAATAGCAAATAATAAAAGTAGGAGTTATTGATTACAGTCATAATAGGAATAAAAATAGTATTACTAGTAACGAGAGTACAGTAAAAAGTGATGTAGAAATACATACAGTAGGGGTTGGGGCGGGGGACACAGTGGTCCAACTCTTCGGGAATAAGCTGTTTTAGACGGGCCTGTTTTTTAGTTTGCCGATTCTCCACTAGAGGCAGGTCAGTTGACCTTGTGTCGCACATATAAAATAATTATTTATTCATTGCCAAGATTATAATTATTTAAAAGGATTTGTAATTAATATAAATGACGTTTAATTCTTAACTAGACCTGATATGATAACCATGATGAGCAGAAATAGAAATTAATTTGTTGTGCGTTCATTGTGCTTTTTTCTTTTAATAGAAAAATGCAAAGTTTATCTTATTTTCTAAACAAATAATCTTATAAACAACTAAAAATGTTCTTATATAAGTTAAAAATTGTCTTATTTACATTCTTTATATACATAAATAGACGTCTCGATTTTAAACTGATAATAATATTGATAACAGTGGCACAAGGTGAAAACTAGCGCTTGGTGCTGTAGTTTATGCAACTAGTCCCTGTTTTAGGACCACCTCAAACCAGGGAGTTAGACCACTGTGTCCCGAGCCCCCACCCCTACTGTATGAATTTCTACTTCACTTTAGTACAGCAGTATTAATCATGAGAGTTCCGTCCGGTCCCGTGTTCGACCACAACTGTTCACACGGTATTTTAAACCTATAGTTTAGACTTAACATGATAATTTCCAGGGGGTTGCACCCCCTGCCAAACTCGTATGTGAACGAAATAATAGTATGACACACGGTTAAAATGAAATAACAGCGTGGGACAATAATGTTGAAAAACAAATGACGTTGATCTTATATGAAATTAAGGACATGGCTTAACAACCAGGACTAACCTCATTGGCTCCCTTGCAATATTTTCCAACTGATAATTACTGTACGCCATACTACAGTTGATACAATATAATTGTTAGATGTTTTGCTATACTAGATAGTATCTAATGATACCTAGTTATTATTAGAGTTCTTATAAATACAGGCACTCCAGTTATTAATAAAGGTAGGTTACTTTTGAAAACCTGTTTCTTCAAGTTATGATTTAAACACGGCTAAAATGCATTTTTTTTATTTCTGGCCAATTTATGTTGAAATTAGATCTAAATAGACAATTTGACATAGATTTGATGGAAATGAGTCAACATATATGACATTAAAGATATATTAGTGTGTTAAAACGACGGATCATTATTTTAAGATACGTCAACAACCCCTGTCTTTTTTAATAATTTTAATTAATGATAATGCCTTATTTCAAAAGGTTATATTACTTTTAATAGTATATCTAATATTTAATATTATTATTAAATATATAATATTTATAGTATATAATATATATTTTAATAGTAAAATGTATGAATGAAATATAATTCAAAATGGCGGAAGATTCAAGAGTAAAAAAAGATCGTCGAACATACGACGATCTAACTTGATTGCGTTCAATCAAGTTATAATAAATTTACGAAATATTTTCAAGTCAAATATTAAATAAATCCTTTTAAAGTTAAATAGAAAAATAAAAACTAAGTTTCCAGACTTACTTCACTTCGATAGACATTTCCTTTTGCATGAAGACAGAAGCAGGAAGTCAACTGAATAGAGACAGTCAAGCCTCCTTGATATATACTACTCCTTCCGCCATCTTGATTACCGTCTTAACAAATTTTATTTTTGTTAATATATATTTATTGATGGTTTTTCAGAAATATATATTTAAAATTAACATTAAATTATTCATAATTATTTCTTTATTTTAAATCAAACTCTTAAAAAAATTAAACCCAAAATTATTAAATCATATCCACGGCCTCCTAGATTCCTTGTCTTCCCTTTTCATCGTTTCTTAAGGGATTTTTTTGAGTTGCGTTAGTTTTTTCCAACTTTTCTGTAATTTGCTGGATTTGTTATGAATAAAGCTTATTTTTGTAATCTAGAAAGTTGTACGCTCACTACGAGCTATCAAGGTCAACTTTTACTCTCGTATCATTTAAGTTACTGGTGTTTGAAGTTGTGTAAAAAACTGGTTTTAGAGGACTGTTTGTTTACTTTAATTCCGTTCAAATATTTCACTTACTATTAGAAATTGGTACGAGTTATTATCATTTCATTAATCTGCACGCCCTTGTGGTGAATTTCAAGGATTATTAGCATGCATTTAACATTTTATTTTCAATTTAACTTAGTACATACATAACTACTTTTAGACGTCAATGTTATCTACTTGATATGTGTTCACATTTTGAATGTATTTGTGAAAATTAATTCAAATTGTTATTATTTGCAAACCGCAACATAAAGTTAATTTGTTAATAATTAAAGAAGTATGTAAGGTGTGGAATATCTGTAACATTGTGGATAAGTTGCTCAAGTCACTTCTGTACTTTCCTGCAGGCGATTTATGTGAAATATCAATATCTTCTATTCAATTTTATTATCTGTAAGACTTTTTACCTGACGAAGTAAGCATACAGAAATTGTCACTATGTAGTTGGATGAACTTCCTGCATATATAAGCACCGCTAGATGTCAAAGTTATTTACTTAATTAAGTTCAAATTCTGCTTACAAGAAAATTATGAAAAGGCTAAACGTTTAGGCTGTTTCAACTTCACAGCTGGGAAGCTTTGCCCATCACAAGAAAATCAAGTACATTGGGGGCAAAGACCTCAAGGGTATCAGTCGCAACCTCCATGATAATATATACTTCATTCACATGCAAGGTGTAACCCCCACTTTTTTAACCTAAAGTTTAGCGTTTCAGGGTTGAACCCCGTGTTCAATCCCGTTTACAGGACACCTACCAGGTGGTTGAAGTAAATATTTTCTTTTAATTAGGAGTTAAAGTTGCATCAAAATTCTCTTATTGTTACAATTTTTTATTATAATAAAATTATTTTCAATTGATTCTTTTGTTTTATTTCAATTTCTGTATGACCAACACCAATTTATAGGTGTTGGCATGCAGCCGCCTGGGCGACCCTTAATCTTTTATCCTTAGACTTACCTTAGCTGGAGCCTTGTTGTTAGATGCATATGATAGCCTATAATTATATGACAAATAGTAATCTGGCACGTATTTATTTATTATGAGCAGTCATAAGTGTTGAGGTATGGATGCGACACATAATGTAACTCTTTTGTATGCATACAATGATGAATACTTATATGAATTGGAAATCTTAAAACAAAGTAAGTATAAGTTGTATATTATTGAACATTTCTGAACAAAAAAACCAATCTTTATCCACGCTTATGTATTTTCCTATCAAAATATACGTACCTCTAGGTAAACATGCCTCAGTCTTCCAAGCAGGAGTATTTTCAATCAACACTTGTATTCTTGAGGACCTTAAAAGAAACTTCAATTAAGCTTCAGTTTACATTTATACCGATAGTAAAGCTGCCATTAAAGCTTTAGGGTCTTATAAAGTAAGCTCTAAACTGGTATAGGAATTTTTATAGAACCTTACCACAATAGCTATTAACAGCAATGTATCAATGAGATGGGGTTTTGGGCAAAAAGGAATAGATGGAAATGATAAGGTTCAGAACAACCCCAACAAGACCCGAACTAGTTATTGGAATTTCAAAAACTCAAGCCAAGCGTACAATCAGATAATGGCTAGCAACCAATCATCAACTACACTGAAACAATGCCTCCGGCTTAAGGCACAGTAAACTCATGATGAAAGGACCACAAGCCAAGCTAACAGGACATCTTATAAAATTAAACAAGAAGAATCAAGTTTAGTGGCTGGCTTCACAAACATATGAACAACATACGGAAATACTATGTGAAGCCCTTGAATATAAGAGGTTTATGTTATTTGGGAAAGCTATCTTAATGAGATAGCTATTAAAAAGAGTTGATAGTAATTGATCAGAGAAGACCCTGATAGGGACTTAGTGACAAAACTCCTAGAACTAATCCTGTGGGAAATTTTGTGTTGTGTTTCCTGTAGGAAACACGAGGGTACAAAACACTCAAAGTCAGAACATGGGTTTTATACCTAACCTACCCTCAAAATCTAATAATTGGTCAACTATAAGGATATTAATGCACTGAGACTGGCCTATTTTCACTCTCTTCTAACTTACTACACTAAGCTCTGAACAGGCAGCCATCACTTATCAATACTACTTAAATTATAATTTTATATTATATTATAATAAATTATGATTTTATGGTATTAAATATTGTAAATTATTATTACTTAAAATACTTAATTAAACTCACATATACAATTTAAAATTAAGGCTTGTGGGATTGTCAAAAATATTTGGGTAAAAATAAAAATGTGTAATTATTAATAGCTATTTTATTACTAGGAAACAAAGAAAAGAGTCTCTTCACAAAAATAATTGTCAATTGGCAAAGCGCTTTCAAAACTAAATAAATTTTTATTTGTTTTAGAATGAGCTTCTAATTTAGAAGCTCATTCTAGTTTTATAATGAGTTTAATTATTTTTGTTAGCTTTACTATTATTTATTTATTTTTGTGTTTTTGTTTTAATATTTTTGCTTGTTTGTGTTTCCTTGTTATTTTTCTTTATTTGGAATTTGTGATGTCATTTGTTTTTATTTTGTTTTAATTTTTAATAACTTATTTGTACAGGCACTGATGATGGCCTGGTGTTTGGTTGAAAGATCTTTGCAATAACATTTTTTTGTTGCTGGACTCTTTTCTTGTTTCCTAGAATATAACTCACTTATGACACAGATATAATGTGCGAGAGACACCTAGAAGTAACAAGCCAATGCATGCTATCTGGGAACTGTTCCATCATTCGACATTGTCATCATTGATGGCTCGACATAATGTCATGTCCCACTCTGTTTCGTTACGTCTAACTCATCAGGGCGCCGACAGAGCCTGAACTCACTCTGACCTTCAATTATTTCCGAGGAATATAATGTGAAGTACTTACCAGAGACGAGCGGTGCTCTCTTACCGCCATCATGCATGCAAGCAAAACTATATCATTTGATACACCGAGTTTGCAAAACATGAATAGTTGACACAAATTAATTGTGCGAGAGACACCTAGGAAATGTAACAAGCAAATGCATGCTACATCTGGGACTGTTCCATCATTCGACATTCGTCATCATTGATGGCTCGACATAATGTCATGTCCCATCTGTTTTGTTACGTCTAACTCATCAAGGCGCGACAGAGCTGAACTCACTCTGACCTTCAATTAATCCCGAATATTAATGTGAAGTACTTACCGACGAGCGGTGCTCTCTACGCCATCTGCATCAAGCTTTCTTCGGAATTAATTGAAGGTCAGAGTGATTCAGCTCTGTCGGCGCCCTGATGAGTTAGACGTAAGAAACGAGTGGGACATGACATTATGTCGAGCCATCAATGATGACAATGTCGAATGATGGAACAGTTCCCAGATGTAGCATTGCATTTTGCTTGTTACATTTCCTAGGTGTCTCTCGCACATTATATTTGTGTCAACTATTCATGTTTTGCAAAACTCGGTGTATAATGATATACTCCACTTATGTTCAATCACATTCAAATGCTATTTTATTGTTTTTAAATTAAATATTGTATATTTGTAAGGATATTGTACTCTTAATTGTAATTTATTTGACAATAAAGGTTGATTTGGATATCAAATTTTATTAAAAGTCTTCCTTCTTCTAAAAAGAGTGATCAGCAAGATTTCTCCAAGAACATCATGCAAATATAAAATTTTCTCTCTTCCCAGCATGCACATAGAATCTTTGCTCTTATGGGTCCAAAATAACTTAACTTTAGGAGTTCCCCAGGGTTATTATTTAACTCGATCTAAACATAACTATGTTCTTCCACAGCATAGACTCCAGTTATCTGTTGAAAGTCCATCAATTATAGCAAAACAGCCTCAATCTTGAAAACCTCTTGAAAATTAAAATAGCTTTAAGAAAAAAGTTCACAACTATCTCAGAAGTAGTCAGTAGTGGGTGTAGTCTTTGAAATTGTTGTTTTGTTTTTAGCATATTTTTTTTGCTTATTAATTGTTTAATTTCATTGTCCATCAATAAAAAAACTTTTGATGTTATTCAATTTGATCTCAGCCATAGCTGTGGTTAGTTCCAGAAGCACAGTTCTTGCCAATATCAAGTTTAAAAACTGATATTTATTAATTAGTACTTAAGACTGAATAACTTGTTGCAGCAAGCAAGCCCATAGAATTTCCCTCCTTCTGATAAAGTCAAAGAGACTAATACATAGAGGGAGGACTTACATAAAATAACACAGTGATAAGGGTTCTAGAAGTAAAACAGTTTCATAGGGTACCATAACGGTCCTAACTCCTACTACAGTCTCCCTAGAAGGAATCTATCTACCCCTCTACAACCTTTATCAGAGCACATAATGCACCCTACAAACAGCAGGCATTTTTCAGTAATGTCACATTAAACCACTTTATACAACATAGATAATTAAATAATACGTGTGATACATAATAATTAAAACTTATTTTACATTCATTTTACTTATTTAAGACAAAAAATAATATAATATTTACGAGAAATTGTAATGATATTAAAAAATCACAAAATTATGTCACCAATGTACAAATATGCTACCAAGCTATCCAGGGAATGATGACCCAGGAATGAGAGCTGTTGTATCCTCCCTCTAAGTATTAGTCTCTTTAGACGAAGTAGTTTTCAGAGTGTATCTCAAATGTGTGAGAAACATAGCCCAGTCTAGGATTGGTTTCACCACCTCTCTCAACAAATTAAGTTTTGGCTGGCTACCATTAAAGGTATTGATAAACAGCGACACTACATCATAAAATATTTTTTTATATTTTTCACATGATCATGCATATAAAATAATTTTGATTTTGCAAATAACATATCTATTTTTAATAAAGACAACATAGTTTTATAGCATTAACAATAATTATAGTATTTTATACACAAGTTCCAGGCTTAAGTATTATAATTAATTTATATAAGTCATTATATTAATAATATTATGTATAGAAAAATTATAAAAGCAAATGTGTAAGGATAAAAGTACTCATGGCATACCAAAGAAACGTAAGGCTTTTCTTTTTAGGATAGAAAGAGAAAAGTACTGCAATGTTTCAATACTTAAAACAGGAGTTTTTTAAGCTTGGCTAGCTGATGTAGTAATTGCTTGGTTTTAGGGCGGGGAGTTTTAATTATAATCATATGTACTATAAATGTATGTCTAAAGCAAATAAGTGTTTGCTCACACTTATTTCTCAAGAATAAGTCGTTTTACTTACTTAAACTTATAAAATGTTATATATTACTGCCTTCAGTCTGATTTGAAAATACTTGAGCAATGCAATTACTCGAGCAATCACTGCTGAATATTTAGTTACTAATTTGAAAACAAAATTATCTTCAAATGAAAAAAAATCTAGAACTGAACCACCCAATTTAGTACTATATATTCCTCTATGAACTGAACCTTATTTAGATTGAAGATAGTAAACTTAAGACAAATTCATACAGGTCCATAAAAAGGCAATTTGGCAAAGTAAACTAATTAATGTTTCTTATTTTCTATAATGTAAGCCATGAAAACTTTATATAGACCAAAAGTAAAAAGTAATTTTATTTTAATCAAACTCTGCTTGAAAATGATGATAAATTAATGTGACCTGATAAGAGTTACAATACTCATTATATTAGACAACACAGTCTATACACTGTGTTGTCATGAGCTCCTAAACAATATGTTAAACTTTATAATAAAATAATTTTTGATCATTTTACACACAATTAATAAAATATTTAAATAAGCTTGTCTATTGTTTCTTTCTGTTTTTCTAATCAGCCTTTTTAATATTAATTAATATATAATATACATTTATTAATTAATTTATTTTTTTAAATTTTACAATAATCCAATACTTTATTACATAACAGTTAAGTTTATAATAATAATTTTAAATTGATTTGAATATTAAATATTTAATTACGAAATAAGTTCACACTTTACGTCTCTAACTTTTGCAAGTTTAAATGCAATTTCAAACAAAACCTAAAAAAAATAGAAGTATTAACATATTTCAAAACATCAATTTACTTTAACATTAATAAATTACAATTATTTAAAAAAAATGACTAAAAATAAAAAAGTCAAAAATCAACAAATGATAAGTAATAAAAAACATCTGGAACAGAGAACCTTGAAACTTTTCCTTAACTCTTTGCAACTCCTTCCCTTGTCAAAAATTCATTGAGCCAAAAATCTTAAGGTCTTAAGGTTGCATTACTTCAGTCTGGCTAAGCTTGACCTCAGAATAAAAAAGTAAACCCTGTGTTTCTTTTCCTTAGAATTACATGATTTTCAAACACCTAAATTAATAATTTCAGTCTTGCTTTGCTCGATCTCAGAATATGAAAATAACCTACACTTTAAGCATTTTTAAAGAATGGTGTGAAATAGATTCTTTAGTCGTTATGTATAGGATTTTCTATACATTAGGGTCATTCCGTGTCAAATCAATGAAAAAAAGTACATTTTTGGACTCGATGTAAGCGATTTTAATATATTTTGGCTGACAGGTAGGCACTGTAGAAGGAAGAAAAAAATCAAGATTTTTGGCTCTTTTGGTGGAGCCATATTGCCGTAGTTGGGTGGTGAATTTTCAAAAAAATGTGATTTTTCAACATATCTTTGAATACAAAAATAGCCATATCTAAAATTCTGCATAGGGTATGATTTTTATTTTGGTGACCTTTGAGAGCTTAAACTTGGCTTTTCAAATGTATTCTACATACTTTTGGAAAATTAGTTACAATTTTTTATTATGAGCAAATATAAAATAAAAATGCTGATATCTCAAAAGCAAATTTTGAAAAATTCTAAAAAAGAGTAAAAAAGTAAAATGTCCACAAAGTTTTATTTTAGGACCACCATGAGATATGACACAGCAGTGCATAATGTGTGTATGTTCCATGTAGGTATGTCAAACTGTAGAAAAGTTAAAATTTATCACATAATCATTGATAGAAATAGCAAAAAAGTGATTTTATTATACTTTGATATACCTTGACTTACATTATGCGTAACTGTGTCCAATCCCATGGCGGTCCCAAATTAAAACTTAGTGGGTATTTTACTAGCAATTTAAGCTCTTTGTAGGATTTTTGAGATATTCACATTTTTATTTCATATTTCCTCATAATAAAAACTTGAAACTAATTATCCAGTTGTAACTAATACTTGATTCTCATCTAATATTATGAAGACACACACAATCATTAATAATAATTTTGTTTCATTTTTCAAATATTCAATTTATGACGGCAAAAAACATAAACAGTAAAAAAAATGACCAGATGTAAACAAACCTTACCCTATAATTAGATGTTTATGTCGAAACAAGCATTGTTTAAGTTCACTTTTGACTTTAACAGTGTGATTTTCCATGCATGTTTCTCGTGTTTAACAGTTTTTAAAAATATGCTAAATGTCAACTAAAATTTGTAACTTTCAGAATTATGAACAACCAAAAGTCATACCTTCATAATGGCTGACAATAGCAAATTGAAATTTTGTTGAACTGTTTGTATTTTGTAGAGCTACATTCATGTAAAATTTCAACAATTGACCAACTTTTCGATTTTTAACGTATTTTTTTATTTTGTTTTGACTCAGCAAAATGAGTCAACTTGGTTCAAAATTGTTTAATTATTGACCAGCTCAACTAGACCTAAAGTTTGATTTCCATGCCAAGTTTCAACTCTCTAGCATAAACACAGACACACATCCACACACACAGGCAGACAGATTTCATAATGAAAGCTCTTCAAAAAGTCTTAATAAACGTCTAAACCTCTTGGTCATCTCAGTTTTGGAGGGTTAACACAATACTTTCTTATATATACCCATATTAGGAGGCATGCAAAAGTAAATCAGCACTTAATAGAAATTTAAAAGTACAATACAAATATTAAAAAAGAAAAAAAAAACAGTATAGTATAAATTAAACAAAAAGACAGTATATCAGGTACATAATATTTATCAACCCAGTAATAAATAAAAATATTTTAACTAATCTAAGGATTAATATTAATCTATTAAGTAAAAAACTCACAAGCTTTAAGCGTTTAGTATTGCATAGATATAAAATTTAATCACATGCTAAAAAAATAAAAATGAAATTTTTATATTAAACACATTTATTTTTCATTATATATATATATATATATATATATTATATATATTATATATATATATATATATATATATATATATTATATTATATATTTGTGTGTGTGTGCGAAGGAGAGGTAATGAAGAAGGAACATTAAAAATATGACAATACTAGATTAATATTTAAGGATAAAAGTATTATCCTTTTTGAGTCAGTAGTATCTGAACGAATTAAGTGATCTTAGGTATCCAGGTTTGATCTTACCCAGAAAATAAAACAAAATAATTATTTTAAAAAAGAAGAAAATAGAAATGAATACAAATTACAGTATTCAAACATTAAAAAAATAAGAAGATAAAAAGTGACAATAAGTCAGCGTGGTTTTAGATGTAATTAATATGACTAAGCCTGAATTTAGAAACATACTCCCCAGTGAAGAGCGCATGCTTGTAATTATTACATTAACTGCTCAGGTCTGAAGTTTAAAAGCAAACTTACCTTCAAACAAATAGTTTCCTTTTGTAAGTGATAAACAAATAGTGAAAAAGTAAAATATGTTTCATGTTTTTAAATATGTTGAACTTGCCTCATCCTTGTTACATAACCTGCATTTCACACTTTTTGCTATAACCTTGCTAGGTTTTAGTAAGTTTGCTTTTATTTCTCTACCTCATAAAACCTTTATGGGGTCATTAAATTTCCCTAGTCATTCCTATTCATTAAAGAGTCTAGAAGATTAGCCTTCTTTAGTGTGACTTACTCAGTGCATCCATTACCTCACCTTATAAACTGTATAGCTTAAATTCTAATTTATCATAAAATATTTAAACAAAAAGACAATATTATAATTATATTAATAGTAAATTATGATGTAACTTTAAACATTATAAGAAAATAGATACAATATATTAAGATATTTTTACTTTATATTCTATTAGGACCATTTGGCTTGCGTTTTGTAGTCATACATAGAGTTTTTTAAAAATTGACTCATTTTAAGCAGCATTTAGATTTTAGTTTCATTCAAAAATAAAATATTAAGGACTGTAGAAACAACCTGGTAGTACAGTATAAGTAGAAAAAGTTTCTAAAAAGAAAGTAATAAATAAACAAATTAATAACTAGTGTATTATAAGTTTATTCCAAACTTTTTTGTTTTGCGACCCCTTTCCTAAAGAGTCAGGTGAACCGCACCCCCCAAGCAATTTAAAGAAAATAATTTCTTTAGTGAATATTTATATTAATGCAAAGACACTTACTTTTCAATTAAATTTAATTTACTTACACTTTGGTTAAATTGACTTTATTTTATTCATTTATATGTTAATATTAATAATAATTAATATATTAAAAATTTTATTTGATATATTTTTCATTAAAAATCATATTGATTTTATTTATTATTTTACTCAGATATTTTTTGTGACCCCCTAGAAACTCTTTGCGACCCTCAGGTCGAGGATTATTGATCTAGAGGTTGACATTTAAAATACAAGTGTGCTGGCAAATTTTGGAAACCTGTACAGATTTTAATTGTTGGAAATAAGAACAATTTTTTCTGTAGAATTATAGTTTCTAAACATCCATCAAAACTGCATAGCATGTGATCGATCACAATGAATAATAGATTGTGACAAACTTAGAGTATGCGCTGACTTCGGTCACCAGAGGGTGAGCCACTTTTTGAGGTAGAGATTCTTCTTCCTCACTCTTTCTAATAATGTCCATTTTAGTGGACATTATTTCCAAGGTATATAGACTTCTTATATGTGGACCATTTTGCCCAAAATTACAACAAAAAATCTCAGAATTACAATCAAACACTGAGCTAAAGTGTTGCTACTTTTTTTAACATCTTGATCAGCTTTAGTGAATTATAACAAATGATCAATAATATGACCATTTTAAACTTAAAACTAGTAATGACTTAACAATTTCAAGTAGTGTTAAATCCAGAAATACTATATTTTTTTGGTATTTCCAAGGAAACTATAGTTTGTGGTAATTTTATTAACATAATGTTAAGACAAATCAATAAATAGCAAATAAACTTCCTATGTTTTCATTTTAATAAACACTATAGTATGACATACGGTTAAAATCAGTTGACAGAGTAGGAAAATAATGCAAGGGAGCCAAAGAGGTTAGTCCTGGATGTTAAACCACGCCCACAATTTCATATAAGACCAACCACATGGTTCCTCAACACTATTTTCCCATGGTGTCAACTGATTTTAACCATGGGTCACACTATAAACTATACCAAAGATAATCGAGTATCTTTGAACTGTGAAGTCTAAGTTACAAACAAAGTTAAATAAACTATACAAAGCCACCAGCACACTATTGAGTAGAATAAAATAAACTAATACATAAAAGCATTATTTCCACACAAAAAACTGCCATACCATCAGAACAATTTGCACAAGAAACATGTATTTTTAACAGGAAAGTACATAAATAAAACAAAACATACACACAACTAAATTGAGGGTTAGTATTTTATCAAATTAAGAATAATGCAACTTACTTTAGTAACTAAAAACTAAATGTCAATATTCATAAAAAAATATGCAGACTGCAATAATTGGATCAGATTTGGATGGTATAAAGTAACAATCTGTATAATTATGTTTAATACTATGTACAAAAGCATTACTTTTAACGCTAAATAACAAATTTGTCACACGTCACAGCATAATTTCCATTACAACATCAAACATATTTTGAGACAATTTAATATTATAATTTAATGCTGATTTTTTTAAAAAAAGTATTCATATTTTTACTTTTCCTCATTAATACGGAAGGTATTTAGGACCAGTAACGTGTTCGCACTAAAAAATCCAAAACCTGTTTCAGGTTATTAAGATTTCCTGACAGGTTCTTACCAAATCCTCGTCTGTATGTGTGTGTGTCTGTTATCATGATACCAGACAACTGGTCAGGAAAACACAGCTGGTCCTTATGATCCATAGATTATAAGGACCAGTTGTTTTTTCCTAAAATAATTTCTATGACGTCATTAACAGTCATTAATGACTTTTAGCAAAAAATTCAAAACTTCAAAACTTAGGTTATTTATTTTAAATTTGGCAAGCATGTATTCCTACATAAGACCAGCAAAAATGCCTACTTTTATATTAATCAGCATTGGGCCATTGGGCATTAATATGGTGAGGATGACGGAAGCCAATCCATTGAGTAGAGGAAAAGTTCCAATGAACCCGTACCCATTTTTTATTTAATTATATATATATATATTTTTTTTTCAATCTATCTTCACAGACATAAGGTACAACATTTATTATTTTATATACTTAGACTCAGTTTTTATTTCAAGCAACCTGGAAAACAATAATTAGAGATTAAAAGAAAAGGAAAAATAAAAGTGATGATTGATTGGAGTAGTTGATTTGAAATATGTTAATAATTTTAAGTAAATGAACTAAAATGTCAAAAATTAAAACCATGTACCAGCTACTTAAACAATTCCCACTTTCTGATGCCTTTAAATTAAATAGATTTTGATAAATTTGATAATAAAATTTGAGAAAAGTGTTGTTTTATCATCCTTAATTAAAAGTACCAATTTTAGTGTCATCTCATAATCCATATTATTAATAGTACCATATTACTATCCGTATCATTAAGAGTGCTATTTTGTACTCTGTACTATTAAAAAAAGTTATTCTAGTACCATTTTATCATCATTATTATTAAAAGTGTCAATTTGGGTGCCATTTTATCATCGTTTTTAAAAGTGTCAATTTGGGTGCCATTTTATCATTATTATTATTGAAAGTGTCAATTTGTGCGCCATTTTATCATTATTATTATTAAAAGTGTCAATTTGGGTGCCATTTATCATATTATTATTGGTCAATTTGTGCGCCTTTATCATTATTATTATTAAGTGTCAATTTGGTGTCGGCCATTTGGTGCATTTTATCATTATTATTATTGAAAGTGTCAATTTGTGCGCCATTTTATCATTATTATTATTAAGTGTCAATTGGGTGCCATTATTATTATTGAAAGTGTCAATTTGTGCGCCATTTATCATTATTATTATTAAAGTGTCAATTTGGGTGTTATTATAATTAAAAGTGTCAATTTGGGTGCCATTTTATCGTTATTATAATAAGAAGTGTCAATTTGGGTGCCATTTTATAATTATTATCATTAAAAGTGTCAATTTTAGTGCTGTTTTACAACACTATATTTTACAATTTATAAGATTAAGGTTTTTGCAATTAATTGCAGGTATGCATATCACGAAAGTAGAAAAATTAGCCACGGCCCATCTTATTACTCATGGGCCCTTTTGGCTCACATGAATAAACAAGGCACATGGGTCTACATTAAGAATGGGAGAAATCTGATTTATAAAGTGAAACTATACTTTACCCTTATACCACTACATCACACTTTAAATGTTAAAATTTAAGTCATACCTTCATCAGACTGGTTTTTGTAAAGATAGTCTAGTTATCGTAGAGTGTGCCACATGGCAACAGCTTTTCTAGGGCTAGATATCATCTCAGACCAGTGAGAACCTCCAGGGCCATCTTGCCCAACTCCGATTTGAACACTTCCTAACACTGATGGGCCACCAAGTATATCAGTTCCTTGATCCAGTACACAAATCTAAATAAACACATTACTATGGTAATAAAATACATTCAAATAAAATACATTAATATGGATAGAGGGAACAGTCAGAATGGTAAAAATATTAAACACAACTCTAGCAAATTTTCTTTGGGAATAAATTCGCTAATGTGTTGGCCTCATGGCGGAAGTCGAACCTCAGACCACAACACAAATCCGTTTCAGATGTCCCTAATGACGAAAAAATACGTTTTGTCATATATATTTCTAGACACTTTCTTGTAAACATGCTATCTTTCGAAGGGATTAATATTTTTTAATCAAACTTGGTACAAAGATCAACATTGGTACAAAAACAAACCCTATTGAAAACCAGGTTTTTGTGACGTCATTAATATGGTTTGCTGAGCCAGCAAACATTTTCAAAAATCAGCAAAACTCAGGGTTAATATTTTTCACGTCAAAAAGGTCAATATTTAAGGTTCTTGAGACACTGAATCAAATGAAACCGGTCCGAAGTCGATACGACCACACTAAGTGACCAAAAAGTTGAAAAAACCATTGTAATTAGCTTAAATCTTTAAAGATAATCAATAACTAAACTTTAAACTAGTTCAAAAAATAGTGCATACTGCTAATTTTAGAGGCATAGTTTTGTATAACTAACTGGATAATTATGCGCATTTCCTTAGAAATACAGATAAAAAAAAGTTACGAGCGGTGCTTAACAATTGAATACCTGCTTAGGTTCTAATGCATAAACCGGAACCTTAAGCAAGAAATGGGTTGTTAAGCACTGAAACACACATTCAAAATGAAATATGCCAAACATGCGGACCACCGCACCAGAATTATTTTGTAGTTATAAACATATATGAAGTAAAAAACTATCATCCCTACCAGGATTGTTGTTAAGCACGCAAATTCGCCTTAAAAAGTAAATTCTCATTGTTTATATGTAATAATAGTAATACAATAAAAAATTAGTATTATAGTATTACAATAAAAAAAACTAAAAGCTACATTTATGCAGCTTCATTGACAAGTCTAACACAGAATATTTTTTTTTTTTAAAAGGAAAGATAATTAAAAACAATTCAGATCCGTTAATCATTTAGAAATATTTGATGTGATCCATAACCAGCAATAGAATTGCTTAAGTATATAAACAAACAACAACTATTAAGTTAACTTTCATGAGGCAGACTTAGACAATTGTTCATTCAGATTAAACTATTCATTGATAGAGAAGTTTGCATTATTTATGAAAAAAAAAATCAGTTAAAACAATAAAATATCTCTAAAAATAATATTCAGCTGCATCAATATTGTTTTCCTCGTTTTTAAATTGTAGAGACAAGTAATAAAAAAAGAGGGGGAACAGGGGTAGGGAAAATGTAGGACTACAGTCTATCATTTAGTTTAAAAATCCCTAAGGTCATAAGCATTTTGGGGATTGACCAATCAGAGAAGCTGCTGCCAACCTCTCACTTGAAAAGAGAAAAAAGTCCCTACAACCATAAACACTGATAAACACTGTAGGGAAATAACCTTCTTCCCAACATTTGTTTACTTTGTTTGTGCTTCTTCTTGTGTTTACATCGTTTTGAAAACTACTTTCAAATTAATCATAAAAATGATATTATAAAATGAAACTACACAAATCAAATGTAAAACATCAATATTTTTTCCTTAGAATCGGCGGTGCCTAAACTGACCTGTCAAGATTTTTAAAGTAGTCGATAGACTGTTGTATATCCAGGAGTATTCCACATATCCAAGCTCTAATGCCATTTTTTCAGCCAAAAGGGCATTTTTTAATAATATTTTGTTTTATTATTACATTTTCTAAAAAAATAATTTGTTAGAAATTTTGTATCGAACCTTGCTGGCTTCCTGTTATGAGTAGGGGTTTCTTATAGATAGAAACCATCATAAAATCATCTCATTTACTCTTACAGTAGTTAGGAACTGAAGGTATCCTATTTTTATAATATTACAATGTTTTCTCTCCTTTTTATGAGAAAGGGAAATAAAAACAGTTTATTAATATTACCTCTACAGCAGACTGGTTGAGAGTGGATGAGCTAAGGTTAAAAGTAATGGCTTCATTCCAAACAGGGTTGTTACAAGCTTTCCTGCAGGCTGTTTTCTTTTTCTTTATTCTTTTACCATTTAATAATAAATAAACTTTAACAAATGGATCTGAAAGTGACAATAAATTTTTAATTACTAAAAAAGGAGATATTTTGTAAAATATATTCTAAAACAACTACTACTAAATATTTTATTTATTACCACACATCGGCCATACACTTATTTGCAGCCCAATATAGTGTTGTTCTAACGGAGCTACTAGTCAACTTTTTTTTTCTAGTTTGACAAACATCTTTCTCCTCTGTCTTTTATAACTTGGCACCACTTATATATCTATATAAGCATGAATGATGAATTCATTTCATGTTTGAAATAAAAATGAATACATGATGTTTTTATTGGGCCTAAGAGCAACAAAAGCATGGCCTTATGATACTATGAAGTATCAAAACTTAATAATTGATCAAAGTTCTAAGATGAGCATGAATGGAGTTCATTTAAAAAAAAGCTAAAGTAAAACTCTCTAAAATAAACCTTGTTTATTTACAAATCATGCAAATTGTTTTTGACCAAACAAGAGGCCATCAAAAGTGCCTGACCAACAGAAGAGGAGTGTACTAAGTTTAATATAGGAATCGCCAAGCTAAGAACATGGGTCACACTGGTAGAAAACTAAGTACTAGACATAAAGAACACATGCAACAAGTTTTAGACAAAAATTACGACAATGCATCTAATAAAACTGGTATTCTTCACAATAATGACAAATAATGTAAAATGAATTTTTTTAAAAATGTGGATATTTTTAGGAGTCAATGAACTGTTCGTGAATTGGATGTAACATGATTTCTCATGCAAAGTTGATTGCATGTTTGCCAACTAGTGCAGTTATAGAGAAAAACATGCTATACACACCAGCAACGCCATTTTTTCTGGCATTAACTGCTGATCCATTAATGTATACATGTAGCCAAACATGCTAAAGGGAAAGCCCGTGTATAGTTTACAGTGCAACTGTTTTTAACTCAGCCAATGTAGAGTGTTATTTGGTTTGGACAAGGTTCAGCAGTAGATAATTCCTATAGCACTTATGGTCATACTTAGTAGCTAAGGCAATAGGTCTAGGTTTTTGGTTTTTAGTCTGTTTTTTAGCATGATACAATTGTTCCAGTAAACAGTTTTATTTTTCTAAACCCTTTCAAACTAAGCTAGAGCTAAACTTTCTCTTCTATCCTCCATGTAACTCATTAAGGTTTGTATATCCATTCCAAATATTGGAATAGACTTTGGTCCATCACTAATTAATCTTACAATAATTTAAATTAGTAGGGCTTGATTTTCAGCAACATCTAGATTATTCAGTTCTGCTTTAGAATCTAGTGACTTCAGAGCCGTATTCTATGACAGGTATAAAAGAGTCTTGGTCCAGACAATAAAAAGCCAAGTTATAGCCATGTTTTTAGTATTAAATTGCTAATGAACTTTGAAATACTTGTGGAATTAATATTAATAATACAATTGACACTAATAATTGCAATTATTAATATCAATAACAATAAAAAAAGTAACTATCTTACCAACAGTATCTCGATGTTCTGAAGGGGTTAAATTTTTAGCTTTAAGGAGAACTACAGTCAGTCTTTCAGCAGATGGAAGGTAACTTAATGAAATTAATATGTCTTGAAGTCCTTCAGGAGGCTGCATCAAATAAAAGAAGACAACACATTAAATACAATTAAATTAAAATAAAAGGCATAAAACCTAGTTATTACTATAATATAGTTATTAATAACTTATCTAGAGAGAGTTTTTGCCAAGGGGATTTATTGAATTGGATCCTGAGGGTCACTGAGGAAACCATTCAGTTAACTCATGAAACGGCCAAGGGAGTTAATTGCTGCTGAGGAGCAAAAACTTGTTTCTCCCGTTGTAAGTTTAAGATTTTACCTCCAGGAGAGAGAGTATAGTAACAAACATCAAGTTTTTGTTTAGCCGCGGTATGCTCCATAAAAGATGCATTTGATTTATTGGAAAATAAATGATTTCTTACATAGTGCCTCTTCAGTTAAATGTAATAGTTAATATAAATATTTACTTGTTTAAGAAATCAATCAAAATTATAAATGAACCAAACAAAATCATTTAATTTTTATATTTTAATGACAAGAATAAGTATAACTCCTGTTTGCTTACAGTCCAAGAGCCAGAAGCAAGAATTGTGACCATCAAGCCCCAAAGCTTTACCTACTAAATTGTTTTATTTTGGCTCACTGATTCTTTGATGAGATGCTTTGGTAGACCAAGAGGTCTATCAATTAAATTAGTGACCAATTGTTTAACAATCAAAATTAGTTCAATAGAACTAGAGATATAACTGTACAAATATTACTGAAAATACAATAAACATCAACAATTTATACGTAAAAACACACAAATCCCTTAAAATTGCATGTTTTAGCAAATTCCTTTCGCTAGGAGGTAGGCGCCATGGCGGGAGTTGGATGCAGCCAAAGTCCGTTTCAGAGGTCCTTAAGAAGAGGACACAAACCCTATTGAAAACCAGGTAGATGTGACGTCATTGACCTGGTGTGCTGAGTCAGCAAAATTTTCAAATAATTAGTAAAATTTGTTGACCAGAAAAAGTCTGGTTAGTTAGTTAATTAATTTGGTTAATTAGGTCTTTTGGGGTGCTGAATCAAATACTATTTGTGACCAAAAATTTGAACAAACTGAAAAAATTATAGGAAACTAAAATATTGGCCAGGGTAAAATAATTTTTGAGTTGGGTGTCATTTTCAATGTTTTATGAGGTGCAAATATATTGCAAAATTTTTATCAATGTATTTTCACATTAAAAATTTATAACTAAAAATAATTCTGGCGCACTGGTCTTCGTGTTTAATAATTGTTTATTTACAATATAGAAAAAGCTCTTTCAAACTCACAGAAGGCCATCATCAGTACCGTTGAGATGAAATAAAGATGAAAAGTTTTTAAACAAAAATTAACAAATGAGGGTGTACTTAAAGTATATTTCTGATAGCTTACTCCAACCTCCATCTAATGAATTTACTTTAAAAACTCATTTGATATCATCTAAACAATATTGCCTTGTTAGAACATAATCATTCAGTTTTGATGCAAAATAAAAATAACTAACGGCAGTGGGACTTATTATTTTCTGGTTATTGTCTTACAGGTGTTCTATTAAGGCTGTTTACACACCTTCCCCGAGCACATCTTATATGGATAGAGTTTTAAAAATTAGGCAATTAAAGATTAAAGTCAGGCTTATAATAATATAAAAGAATAAACGGAAAACCAAGGGCCTTGAATAAAGGGGATGGCACACTAAATCGATTTGCCATACAACAAAGTGACCCCATGAAAAAAATAGTGAAGAATCCTTCACAAACCATTGCTTACAACTGTTACATTTACTGCTCAGGTCCAAAATTTAGAGGAAAACTTACCTCCTGATGGTTTTCTGTTGCTTTGCTTGTAGAGAAGGTTATAATCAAATAGTCAAAAGTAATATATTTTCTTTTTTTAATTGTTTTATTTTAATTGACTTAACAAGCACCAAATGTAACCAAAATCAGGACAAACACCGATAACAAGCACTCATAAAAGTTGAGGAGAAAACTCAACACATCCTGGTTACAAAACCTGCATCTCGCACTTTTTTTTGGCTATAACCATGGGAAGGTAAATGACACTAATCTCATACAACGTCCATGGGGTCAGAAAAGTTCTTTAATGTGTCATCCCCTTTATTCAAGATCCTTGTGGAGACTTACTTTATTTATTTTAGCGACATCAGCCCAAACTTGTAAGTTTGAAGTCACATCCACTTCCCCTAACCCTAATTTCACTTCACCAATAACATCATTACGAGAATATCTATCGTAATCATAAACCTAAAACAAAAATGTGAACATTTTTAAAACAAAAAATTGAGCAATATTGAATAGTGAAATATTGTGAAAGATTTATGAAATCAACAACCTTTAAACACACTACAAAAATATCTAGTTATAAATAGAATGGTTAATCTAATTGCACTAAGAAATGTCTTCCTAAGTTTATCCTCCCACCAAGTTATAGAATAAGATTATCAAGTTACTTCAATTAGTATAAAAGTTTAAAAATAGAAAACTGCATCTATCTAATTCAGTATTTTATACTATTTTGCCAATTTAAATATTTCCCTAAGAAAATAAGTTTTTTTTTAAGTTCACTAATGACATTTTAATATTTAGGATGGTCATTTAGGACTTCCTCCATTTGATTTAACACTCCAAAATACAGTCACAACAACATAATACTAAATGTTTGTCATTATCTATTGTCTTAATATTACTAATACAACTATTTGGAATTGTCTTAATACTACTATTTGGAATTGTCTTAAAACTACTAATACTACTATTTGGAATTGTCTTAAAACTACTAATACTACTATTTGGAATTGTCTTAATATTATTAATACTACTATTTGGAATTGTCTTAAAACTACTAATACTACTATTTGGAATTGTCTTATATATTAATACCTATTTGGAATTGTCTTAAAACTACTAATACTACTATTTGGAATCAGAGCCCAAAGCAAAATCGATAGCTTATACAACACAACTTATAACAAAATTTAAACAAAAGGCCTTTGGCCTATTAGCCACTACTTACAGACACGAATTGCCCAACACACACATACTCAGATATATTATATATATATATATATATATATATATATATATATATATATATATATATTATATATATGTGTGTGTGTGTGTGTGTGTGGGTGTGTGTGTGTATGTATGAATTGATCAGTAAGTCTGACCCTAACCTCACAAGCTCATTTTTATTTATAATAGCTAAAATGAGAATATATGGTATGTACCCTTGAACTATAGAGTAAAGTTAACGTGAATTTAATTTAAGTTTTTACATTAAAATATGTAGTGTGATTAAAAGTTTAAAAACCTTTTACCTTTTAAAGTTATAAAAATGCATTGGCTCTTGCAAATTGAAGACATTGTATAAAAAATTATATATGTAAATAACTTTTAGTCATTTGTTTTGTTTTTATTTCTTTACATTTTACATCGTTGCTAGGGCAACGATGTTTGTTTTATCTTCATGATTGATTATTCTTTTGTAAATTTGCCTAGATGCTTTTATTACTCAGAAGAGTGTTTAATAGCTTGAAATTTAATTATTCTGTTTCAGGTATGTTTATTTCTTTCTTTATTATTTCATACATTGATTTTGAGTATTTAATTCTTGAAATGTGTTGTACATATTTGTAATACCCAATTATAATTCTGTTTCAGACTAATAAATCTTTTTATTAAACAACTTTACAAATTAAATTTCAACTGTTATCCAAGATGAATAGGAGGCTGTTTATTCATATCATAAAGAGAGACGAGAATGAGTTCGAGTTAGCCGGCCTGTCTGAAGATAAACGACTCTGGTGCTCCCTTCCGACAGAGTACCAAGATTTGAAGGAACACAAGGTATTACTTTCTAAATCTCCTGTTAAAAGCGCGATTAGCGCTATTAAACCCATTAATGGGTATCGTAAAGTGGGGTTAAGTTAGATGGCGATATAATGAAAGAATATTTTGATGAAGATGAAAACTTGTGTTATAAAAATATTCCGTTAGAAGAGTCATCTGTCAATATTGACACTGTTGCTATGGTAACTAACAAATCAGAAGAGGAAATTTTTTTAATCAAACGAATTAAGGAATTAGAAAGTAAATTGAATATTTCTGATCAAGTGAAGTTACAGGATGTGGAAAGAAGTTTATCATAGACAAATTCAACAAGACTCAAAATCCTACAGACTGGTTAGAAAGGTTCGAAGGCGAATGTCGTAGACACAGAGTTAATGATGCTGTTCTATGATAGAGGCGTTGCGTTTCTTTTTGTCTGGTTCTTCTAAGGACTGGTACGATGCTAATTTAAGAAAAATAGGGCTCTTAAACTGGCCTGAATGGAAAAGATCGTTCTACACAGTTTTTATTGACAAAGGTTGGAATAAAGTAAGGATGGCTTACAATTACAAATATTTAGGAGGGTCTCTTATCGATTACGCTTTGGCTAAGGAAAAACTGTGCTTAGAAGTGGAGGATAAGGGAACAGTACAGTCTAGAATAAATATGATAGTAGTTGGATTGCCTATAGAAATACAGAATGAGCTCGACCGGCAAGAGTTAACAAGTATGGATAGATTATACACGTCATTACGAAAATTTGATGACTCGTACACTGCAGAGTGAAAACTAAGAGTGAAAATAAGACCAGTGTGATGACTGTTGTAAATAAATCAAATGCATCAACTGCTAGTAGAATTTCAAAATCAAATAGCAATAATACTAATAAAAAGCCATGCTATATGTGTGAAGCACTTGGATGGCCTGATAGGTATCACCCTACAAGCGAATGTAGAAATAAGACTGCATATTCTTCTAAGAAGGAGTTAAATCTACACGAAGCCAAATATGGAGCCGAAATGATGAAGATAGAAGTAGATGAGAAATCTTTAAACTAGATAACCCGGGGAAATTAGATCCATTAATAAAACTAAATGTATTGATTGATAACAAATTGAGAGTAAGGCGGTTTATGACAGCGGGTCAAATGTAAGTTTAATAAATCAGAGAGTTGTCAACTTGTTAAAATCGAGTCTTATAAAGAGTAGAAATGCATTTAAAACTATTAATGGGTTTAATTTCAGTTCAGCCCGGGCGAGTATTATTCTTAAAGTAGGAAATTTAGTTGATAGTTTAATACTTATGTTGTTAAAATAGTAATTTTTCTTATGATATATTACTAGGGCTAGATGCTATAAAGAAATTTAGACTTATACAAGATGAAAACTTAAATATTTTTCAAAAAGATGATAAAAATAAGATGATTGAGATAGAAGAAAGAGGTAAAACTTTAGATAGTAATAAAGAAAAAAATAACAATAAGTCAGATATAGATTTGGAAAAGTTGTTTTTAGAGGACAAAGAAGAAGATAATTTAGATGAAAATTTTGAAATTAATTTTAATGAAAATATAGATGTAAGTCAATTTAAAGTAAATTTAGAACATATTAAGGATAAAAGAAGAAAGATGAAATTTTAAATTTAATAAAGAAATATAAACATATATTCGCTAGAGATAAGTATGATGTTGGCAAAGTGAAGTCTAGAGAAGCTGAAATTAAGTTAATAAGAGATGAATATGTCACAGCTAGACCATATAAAATGCTCTGTACCGGATGAACAAGAGATCAAAACTCAAGTTAAAAAATTATTAGAAGCTGATTTGATAGAAGAGTCAGATTCGCCTTATGCATCTCCAGTTACTTTAGCTTACAAAAAAGAGGATGGTAGAAGATCAAGATTATGTATTGATTTTAGAAGATTAAATAAGCTGATGGTTCCTGAATGCTATCCTTTTCCGACAATTAATGACGTCATAGATAAAGCTTCTAATTGTAAATATTTTACTGTTTTGGATATAAATTCTGCTTTCTGGTGCATTGTGTTGAAATTAAAAGATCGAGAAAAAACTAGTTTTATCACCAAGTATGGGAAATTTATGTTTAAAGTGCTTCCTTTCGGACTTAAGAACGCATCTGCCATCTTCCAAAGAATTTTATCTAACATTATCAGAAGAAATAATTTAGATGAATTTTGTATAAATTATATTGATGATATTCTTATATTTTCACGTACTTGGGAAGACCACATTAATCATTTAGAGAAGTTTCTACAAGCGATCCTTGATGAAGGTTTTAAGCTAAAGTTAGTAAAGTGTACATTTGCAGCGAATTCTGTCAAGTATCTTGGTCATGTTATTCAGGAAAATAAAGTCTCTCCGTGTCAAGAAAATTTGGTGGCAATTAAAAACCTTCAAAGACCAACCGATAAATCTGGAGTAAGAAGTATATTAGGCTCTATTAATTTCTATTTAAAATACATCCAAAACAGTGCTCAGAATTTGAACCTCTTCATAAACTTTTGAGAAAGAATGAAGAGTTCAAATGGACAAAGGAATGTGAGGATTGTTTTAATATGGTAAAAGAGTACTTATGTTCTGCACCAGTTTTATGTATTTATGATGCTAATAAAGATATCTTTATTGACTGATGCCAGTTTAAAAGGAATTGGAGCTACCTTGAAGCAACCTCAACTTGACGGACTATTACATCCAGTAGCTTATTTCTCACGGAAGTTGTCAGAAAGGGAAAAGAAAATGGATCATACATCTAGAATGTAAGGCTATAAAAGACTCTATTAAATATTGGCAATACTATCTTATAGGAAGAGAATTTACAGTTTGTAGTGACCATAAGCCATTAGAGAATTTAAAAACCAAATCTAGAACAGACGAACTTTTAGGGGATTTAGTAAATTATTTATCACAGTTTAACTTTAAAATTATATATAAGAAGGGAAAGGAAAATATAATGGCTGACTTACTATCTAGATATCCTGTATTAGAGTATTTTGAAAACGAAGATGCGGTTAAAGTAGTCAATCTTGTAGGTCTACCTGACATACTAAACGACCAAAAAGAAAATGCTTTGGAACTAAGTACAGCTAATAAAACAGAAAGACATCATGGAATAACATTTAAGAAGTTGAATGATAAATCAAGAGTATACGTCTCAGAAAGTTTTGGCTTGAAATTAATTAACAAAATTCATAATTATTTTGGCCACATTTGAGTAGCGAAATTGAAAGAAAAGATAAGACCATATTATTACTTCAAAAATTTTGACAAGTTGATTCAGGAATTTTGTAAAATGTGTAAAATATGTATAGAAAAAGACGAGAAGAAATAGAGTAATTGGACTTATGTCTAAACTGGGACCAGCGAATGAATCATATGAAATAATGTCTATTGACTCTGTTGGTGGATTTGCAGGAAATAGATCTTCGAAGAAATTTATGCACATTTTAGTGGACCATTTCAGTAGATACGCGTGGATTTCAACAACCAAAGGACAATGTGCAAAGGACTTCATTAATTTAATTGATCCTGTAGCAAAAAAAATAAAATTAAAATGATTTTAGCAGACCAATATTCTGGAATAAATTCAGGAGAACTTAAGAGGTATTTAAACAAGATAGGTATACAGTTAGTGTTTACAAGTATAGATTGCCCTCAATCAAATGGTCTCAATGAACGATTAAACCAGACATTAGTTAACAGAATAAGATGCAAAATAAATAGTGGAGACAAACGAGCATGGTCAGTCATAGCAAGTGAATGTGTCAGTGAATACAATAAGACAATTCATAGTTCAACTAAATTTGAGCCAGAATATTTATTGTATGGAATCAAATCACAGATTTCTCCTGTTGACCTACCAGAGAGGGATTTAATAGAGGATAGAAAATTGGCATTTTTGAATTCTATGAAGAGTTTTAAAACCAATAAACTAAGATTTGATAAGACGAGAGTAGAACATGAATTCAAAGTTGGCGATCTAGTATACGTTGAAAATGGAAGCAAGATAAATCGAAGGAAGATGGATAAAGTAAGAGTTGGACCTTTCGCCATTCTGAAGAGAATATCTTCATCGTTTTATGAAGTTGACTGTGGGAGGAAGAAAAAAGAATCAAACTTCTTCCACTGCAGCAAATTGTCACCATTTCGGCAGAAAAGTGACTTCAGAGGGGGAGGTGTAAATAACTTTTAGTCATTTGTTTTGTTTTTATTTCTTTACATTTTACATCGTTGCTAGGGCAACGATGTTTGTTTTATCTTCATGATTGATTATTCTTTTGTAAATTTGCCTAGATGCTTTTATTACTCAGAAGAGTGTTTAATAGCTTGAAATTTAATTATTCTGTTTCAGGTATGTTTATTTCTTTCTTTATTTATTTCATACATTGATTTTGAGTATTTAATTCTTGAAATGTGTTGTACATATTTGTAATACCCAATTATAATTCTGTTCAGACTAATAAATCTTTTTATTAAACAACTTTACATATATATATATATATATATATATATATATATATATATATATATATATATATATATTATATATATATATATATATATATATATTATATATATATATATATATATATATATATTATTATCTTTAACATAAAAATATTTTCTTTATATAATATGAACCTAGTAATATAAAAGTTGAAAAAGTTCACTCATAAGTGAAAAAAATGTTTACATAAAAAGCACTATGAATATAGCAGCACACAAATGATAAAATACTTTGATAAATTTGATTCTTTATTTGTTACTTACATAGTTAAAAAATCAATGCAAATAAAAGATAATAAAATAAAGACAAATAAAAGATCAAAATAAATGGAAGTCAAAGTAGGGTTACTTTAAAAGTAAAATAAATTAAAAACTTAACACAGAGTTGGGAAGTTGGCAAGGTTCAACATATATTGAAGTATTACAAAAGAAAATATTTTAATAAAGAGAATTGACAAAAAATGGGCATTTTCTTTCTATTAATTCTTATTATTTCTATATACTTCATAGAGAGAAAGACCCATTATTATATGCAGACATGTATAGAAATACAGATTATCATATGATTACACGTACAGAAATTTTCATTATCATAGGGTGACACAGACAGAAATACACAGTGTCATATGTAAACATATACTGAATTACACATTATCATATACCTACCTACCTACATATACATAAGTACAAATTACTGAACACATAAAATAATAATCTCAAACAACTTGAAAACAATTAGTACTTGGTTTACATATTTTAGTTCCTCAGTTTTTCTACTCAAAATCAACAACAATTCTTTATTACAAGAAATTATGTCAAACAAAATTGAAATAGAGTCTAGACTATTGCAGTGAAAATATATTTAAAATCTTTATTACATTTGTGTCAATGGAATTAAAATTTGTGACCAAATTGACACATATTTAGAATAAAATAGAATACTTTTTCACTGACCCAATATGGATTAAATTCAAATTGAAGATTTAGGTCTTCCAGAGGTGACCGCGTCAAGCCCAGTGGTCTTCCGCGTAGTTTTGTAGAGCATTGTGTTTCTATCCATGATGTCCTACATCCCTGAAGATGCCTCCCACAGTGGAAGCGAAACGTTGGATTCTTCATCTACATTGACGCGGTCACCACCGGAAGACCTAAATCTTCATGACAATAACCGCGGAAGCCTATGCAGTTTATTAAATTCAAATTGATCTCCGAGTCAGCAATTAAAATTTGGGCACAGAGTACCTTGTAACTTTTCCTCATCTCATTAGATTCGCAATGCTCAGCCTTCCAAACTCAGACTCACTTTTCTTGACCTCAGAATATACAAGCAGTTACATTTATACTGCAACACCTCTTTGGACTCACTTTGTTAGTGCTCAGATAGTAAATAGATCCATTTTATTCCCAGAGGTCACCACAGAACATGCTCAAACACTTTTGATGCTTAATTTAAAACATGCTGCTTAACTTTTATGATCCAACAAAAATCATGGATGTTCTTGTCATATAGAAATGAAACTTGGTGTAGATATTTACTGCGTAAAGATATACTCTGCACTGAGTTTCAACACAAATTTTCCAATTTTTTAAATAACGTATACAAGTCATTCAATAAAAATTGAACTAATGCTGATGATGAGATGAATCTTGTCACATATGTTAGTCTTATACATAACTTCATAATGCCATATCTTATTATCGCAACTCTTTTATGTGTTTTACGATTTTTCAAGGGTTCAAGACGTCATAAAAAATATTTTCCGGATAGAAAAACTATGCCTATAGACTGATGTTCGTAAAAGTTTCAACTCTCTAGCATAAATACACTGGAAGCTACGATGATAACAGATACACATACAGAAACAACTTCGAATGTTTAAATTTAAACCGGTACCTTCCAGTACTGGTACCTTGGAACTCTCCCTCACCTAATAATATTCGCTATACTTGGGACTTTGGATTTAAGGGATTTAATTATGGGAAATCAGGATCATGATACCAAATCTATTTTAGATTTTCTTATGTAAATGCAAAAGGAAAAAGTATTTTTCAGCCATAATGTGTTAAAACTAAAGAGACTAATACGAGTATAGTAGTATTAGTCTCTTTGGTTAAAAATAACTGATAATTTTACCTGAAGAACTAATGTTTTATCTTGAAGTTCATCATGGGATACAGGAAATTTAAAATGTTGGTCAAACCTAGGCCTAGGCTGAGGTTGACTTATGGTTTGCCTGATTCTTGCGTCAACTGCAGGTTCAAGTAATAATCGTATAAATGGCTCTGACCATGTCCCAGCCAGGTCTTCTCCTATAACAAGCAGAAATAGAGGTTTAAAATCAGAGCTATGATATTTTTTTAATAAAAATGCAGAAGAAGGTTTGTACTCTTAATTGCCTTGATGCTTTTAGATGTTAATAAAATGGTTCCTTTATTTAATTTAAAAATCAAGTATTAAGAAGAAAGCATCGGCCACAAACAAGATAGCCTACATAACCAAGAAACTCCATTTTTTTATAACATCAGACTTCCTCTTATCCTGTAAAAGAAAAAGCCCCCGTGATTTTCTTTATAAAAAGTTTAAGTGTAATGGAGGGAAGATTATTCCTCTAAAGATTTAAGACCACATCAAATTTTCAATATATATATATATATATAATTTCATGCGTTTTAAAGACAGATAAACTGGTTCGGTAATAAATTTAATAAATTAATGTAAAATTGAATAATAATAATATAGGGAACAAAGTACCATAAGTAATAGAGCAGGTTATATATGTTTGATTTATACACATTAAATTGAATTTTGTTTTGCAGAGTTTGTTTTCTTGAACCTTATATTTCTTTATTTCTTTATTAGTTTCTTTATTAGTTTACAACAGGCCAAAATAGCCTAATTTACAATGCTTATTTATAATATATGCTAATTTATAATTTATAATATATGCTAATTTATAATGCCTAATTTACAATGCAATTTAATATGCTGGATGTAAATTTGATAATCATCCAAAATATACACTTTCACTTAATTTTATAGTAAACGTAAAAAAAAATAAAATGCTAAATCACAGGTAACTATACAAGATGGCGGCGAGTGCGCAAAATTTTCCTTGGAAACTTTCAAAATAACGGCATTCAGTGTTGCCAACTTGGGTAGATGAATTAAATGAAATCTAAATCCAGATCTGAATTCTACATCTGATCAGATGTAGAATGTTGTACGGGTCTAGTATACTCTGTCGTAGACAAATTTTTTATGAGCCACATGAGCTAAGGCTTGTACGTGGCTAGTTTTTTTGTTTCATTTAATATTCTCAATTTACTTACTGTTAGTCTTTTATATTGAAATTAAGTATACAAGAAAATAAGTGTTTTTTGTAAATCGTTTTCTCTTTGTGTTTATATTATATATTTGTAAAAAATATGTTAAAAAATTATAAAATAAAATTTAAACTTAATAAATGAGATAAAATATTTAATTATTTTTTAAGAAGTTTATCTAGTGGTGGAGGGTTAATCCATTATATTATTTCTTTTAGCGAATTTTCATTATGAAAATGACGCTTATGAGGTTGTTCGAATGGCGGAAGTTGAGGGTGGGAGTGAGCGGAATCGGTTCCTATTGACTTCCTGATAACAAAAAATATGTCCCAAAAAAGTTTATATATATATGTATATATATATATACATATATATATATATGTATATATATATATATGTATGTAAGAGTTCTACCCTTTCGTATGGCGAACGATAACTCTTGAAGGCGTTCTCAAATTGAAACGAAACTTTGCAAATCGCGAGATGTTGTGGAGGTTACGAGGCCTATTGTTTATAAAAACATTATGACGTCATCAATCAAAGTTATGACGTCATGAAAAAATTTTTTTTTTGAAACTTGAAATGGCTATAAAACAAGGTATTTCGTATTTAGGTAAACGGCTAGCTGAATCGATTAAGACCAATTTCAGCTCAATCGAACCATCACAAAAGGCGCAAACGGTATATATATATATATATATATATATATATATATATAATATAAACTTGTATATATGTATACGTCTAGGTCAAAGACTCGTACGATATCTGTTGCGTTCAGTAGTGTTAGAGGGTGGGATGTAGTATATTAGAGGAGCCTCTACCTTTTGCTCCATCCTGGTAAGCCTACTGTCCCAGAGAGACAGGACAAAAATGGCTTCCACTAATCCACGCCGAGCTAAGCAGGCCTGTAAAGAGGAAGAACCTCGAAGAAGTCTTTATATTTGGTCGAAGTCATTCTAAAACGATTGCGACAGGTTTCAGCTCAATCGGACAATCCTAAGTGACGAAAACGGTATTTTTATTTTAAAAAATCATGAATATATTTTTTTCAACCTAAAGGTTATACTCAAATAAACAATTTGTTTACAAAAAAATTTGACATTTTTCTTTAAATTGTATAAACAATCATAAATGTGTGAAAGAGTTAATACCCTTTTGTATGGTGGACGCTAACTAAAACTGATTAAAGATGAAACTATAACCTTTTCTTACCCTTTATACAAGGTTACTCCAACAGTTGCAACGTGTGGATTTATTTCTTGTATTCTTTATACCTCTATAAAAACGTATTAGTTATGTATTTAAATATAATTATTATTTTTTTATATGGCTTGTTAACTGCAATATCATTGCTTACTATTAATAATAGAGGATTAATAAAATCAAATTGGCGAGAAAGCCTCTCAGGCCCGCGATGCGGGCCTGTGAAACGAGGCTGTGAAAATTCGCTAAATACGTGGCAAAATGCCATGTAACAAGAAACGATAATGAAACCATACATAATACAAAACAACAACAATGTGGCCGCAAAGCGGCCACTGGTAGGCCCCCAGGCCGCGAAGCGGCCCGGTGGGCCGACGCCGCGGAGCGGACGAGGCGCGAAGCGCCGAGACCGCGTAGCGGCTACGGGCCGAAGGCCCGTATTTTTTAATCTTTATAGTATACATTAGTTTTAATATGATCAGGTAGTATATTAAAAAGAATAGGTCCCCTAACAAAAGCCTGACACTGCAACAATAATGTTCTACATTTTACTGCTTTTACTTTTCTAATAATTTTATTTCTGGTACTACGATCGTGATTAATATATGATTATTATTATTAATCCCCCCACACACAATCTTACGATTTGTAGGATGTTTTATTGTTTTCTGGAAAAATAAAAGAATTATTAAAAAAAATATAGTAAAATATTTTAGTACAACTTGTTTAGTAAATAACTTTTTTACTGTGAGGACTGGAAAGTCTCTAAATAACTGGTCTGTGGGGTAGTCTTGGTTTTAGCGAATTTTCATAATGAAAATGACGCTTATGAGGTTGTTCGGATGACGGAAGTTGAGGGTGGGAGTGAGTGGAATCGGTTCCTATTGGCTTCCTGATAACAAAAATATATGTCCGAAAAAAGTATATTATATATATATATATATATATATACATATAATGTATATATATATATATATATATATATATATATATATATATATATATATATATATATATATATATATATATAATAATATATATATATATATATATATATATATATATATATATATATATATATATATATATATATATATATATATATATATATATATATATATATATATATATATACAGGGTGTACAAAATAAAACTCCCTTCCCGAAAGGAGGTGGTACTACAGCTAATTTCCAACAAAAAACTTCATATTAACTATAGTCCGATTTTCAACCGTTCTCCCACAAGGTCAAATTTTATGATTTTAAAAAACGCGTTGACTTAACTTCATAAAATGAGCAATTGTGGCTAAACTATAACTGCTAGCTTCAAAATATTGGTTTCGTTGGAAAGCTGAGAAAATTTGCTATAAGACCACTCACTTGTATTTTCAAAAACAATTTAACATAACAGCCAAAAATTTGCATGAAATCAAAAATTAGTAAAATTTTATGATTTTCCAAACATTTTGAAGTTACTTTGATGAGAAACTAGCAAACTTGAGAACCTCTTGGTTTCAGGAAAACTACCTTGTTTACTCCTCTTTAAGTCAATACCCATATCATTATACGTTGATAGGGTGATTTTTTCAGAAAAAGCAAAAATAGGCTCAAAAAACACGCTAAAAATGACTTACAGAAGTGATTTCTGTATAATAGTCCAAGAGCCAGACGCAAAAAACGCGACCGTCTAGCCCCAAAGGTTTAACCCACTAGATCGACTTATTCTGGCTCCCTGATAATGAATCAGGTGGTCTGCCGTTTCAGAGAAGGGAAATTTAGCCCCGGGGCCCCTTTAAAATCCGAAAAATGACCCCAAATTCTGTTTTCGCCCAATAACGGTGTTTCTATTGATTTTATCTAAAAACTTGAAGGGTTGTTTTTTAAAGTTTATTAAATTTGTGATAAATCCATTTTTTAACTATCAAAATCGGTCCAGTAAAACCGGAGATACAAATGTTGAAAGATTACCGAAAAAAACATCTAAAAAGCATACATTTTTGTCCAAAAACGCACAAATACCTTAAAATGTCATGTTTTTCCGTATTTACATGTTTAAGAATTAGGCAGACTTAAAAATCATGCATATTCTGTTAAACTGCAGGTAATTAGAGTTGTTCTAGAGAAAGAAGTCAGCACAGCTCTAATATGTGATGACTGAATACCGACATATAATGCTGAAAAAAGTGTATTTTTCTAAAATTCAAGTTTTAACCTATCTTTCAGCATTATATGTCGGTCAGTAAGTCATCACATATTAGAGCTGTGCTGACTTCTTTCTCTAGAACAACTCTAATTACCTGCAGTTTAACAGAATATGCATGATTTTAAGTCTGCCTAATTCTTAAACATGTTAATACGGAAAAACATGACATTTTAAGGTTTTTGGACAAAAATGTATGCTTTTTAGATGTTTTTTTCGGTGATCTTTCAACATTTGTATCTCCGGTTTTACTGGACCGATTTTGATAGTTAAAAAATGGATTTATCACAAATTTAATAAACTTTAAAAAACAACCCTTCAAGTTTTTAGATAAAATCAATAGAAACACCGTTATTGGGCGAAAACAGAATTTGGGGTCATTTTTCGGATTTTAAAGGGGCCCCGGGGCTAAATTTCCCTTATCTGAAACGGCAGACCACCTGATTCATTATCAGGGAGCCAGAATAAGTCGATCTAGCGGGTTAAACCTTTGGGGCTAGACGGTCACGTTTTTGCGTCTGGCTCTTGGACTATTATACAGAAATCACTTCTGTAAGAGTCATTTTTAGCGTGTTTTTTGAGCCTATTTTTGCTTTTTCTGAAAAAATCACCGTATCAACGTATAATGATATGGGTATTGACTTAAAGAGGAGTAAACAAGGTAGTTTTCCTGAAACCAAGAGGTTCTCAAGTTTGCTAGTTTCTCATCAAAGTAACTACAAAATGTTTGGAAAATCATAAATTTACTAATTTTTGATTTCATGCAAATTTTTGGCTGTTATGTTAAATTGTTTTTGAAAATACAAGTGAGTGGTCTTATAGCAAATTTTCTCAGCTTTCCAACGAAACCAATATTTTGAAGCTAGCAGTTATAGTTTAGCCACAATTGGTCATTTTATGAAGTTAAGTCAACGCGTTTTTTAAAATCATAAAATTTGACCTTGTGGGAGAATGGTTGAAAATCGGACTATAGTTAATATGAAGTTTTTTGTTGGAAATTAGCTGTAGTACCACCTCCTTTCGGGAAGGGAGTTTTATTTTGTACACCCTGTATATATATATATATATATATATATATATATATATATATATATATATGTACATATATATATATGTACATATATATATATATATATATATATATATTATATATATATATATTTTTACCCTTTCGTATGGCCTTTCGTATACCTATATGTTTCTACCCTTTCGTATGGCGAACGATAATTCTCGAAGGCTTTCTCAAATTGAAACGAAACTTTGCAAATCGCGAGATGTTGTAGAGGTTACAAGGCCTATTGTTTATAAAAACATTATGACGTCATCAACCAAAGTTATGACGTCATGAAAAAAAATTTTTTTGAAACTTGAAATGGCTTTAAAACAAGGTATCTAGTATTTAGGTAGACGGCTAGCTGAATCGATTAAGACCAATTTCAGCTCAATCGAACCATCACAAATGGCGCAATTGGTATACATATATATATAATCTTGTATATATGTATACGTCTAGGTCAAAGACTCGTACGATATCTGTTGGGTTCAGTAGTGTTAGAGGGTGGGAATATAGTATATTAGAGGAGCCTCTACCTCTTGCTCCACCATGGTAAGCCTACTGTCCCAGAGAGACAGGGCAAAAATGGCTTCCACTGAACCACGCCGAGCTAAGCAGGCCTGTAAAGAGGAAGAACCTCGAAGAAGTCTTTATATTTGGTCGAAGTCATTCTAAAACGATTGCGACAGGTTTCAGCTCAATCGGACAATCCTAAGTGACGAAAACGGTATTTTTATTTTAAAAAATCATGAATATATTTTTTTTCAACCTTAAGATTTTACTCAAATAAACAATTTGTTTACAAAAAAAAAATTTGACATTTTTCTTTAAATTTTATAAACAATCATAAATGTAAGTAAGAGTTGAATTGTCTTTATATGGTCGAAGTCATTCTAAATAATTGCGACCGGTTTTAGCTCAATCAGACAATCTTTAGTGACGGAAACGGTATTTTTATTTAAAAACAAAAATCATGAATAATATATTTTTGTTTATAATGTTTCTTAATTTTAATATTATAGCATACTATTAATAATAGAGTATTAATAAAATCTCAATTAGTAAAATCAAGTTTGTGAGAAAGCCACTCAGGCCCGCGAAGCGGGCCTGTGTGGAGAGGCTGTGAAAATTCGCTAGATACATGGCAAAATGCCATGTAACAAGAACAATAATGAAACAACACATAATACAAAACAACAACAATGTGGCCGCAAAGCGGCCACAGGGAGGCCCCCGGGCCGCGTAGCGGCTACGGGCCGAAGGCCTGTATTTTGAGAATAGTTTTAATCACGGCTTTCTGTGCTATTTCTAATGATTATATATAAGTGTGTAGGGTTAGCAGAACCCCACCCAATTATACCGTAGCTGATTACAGATTCCACTAAAGCGTAGTAAATCCTTTTTATCAAGCTTTTGTTGCAAAATTCTCTTAGGGATCTGAAATAGTAAATTAATTTTTAAATATTGTTAGTAATATTTTTATGTGCATTTTTCATGTCAGATTCTGGTCTATGGTTACTCCTAAGTATTCGATGGATGAAACTCTGTCTATTGAAGTATAGTTGCAATTTGAGTCCGTATGGTTATCTAGTCAGCTGCACATACAGTCGTGTATTTTTAGTTTATTAGTCTGTACAGGTTGTCCTGTATTTGGTATAGAAAAAGTTATAAATTTGTTATGTTAGTATTAAGAAATAATAGGTTAGTATGCAACCATTTCCTTATAAGAGAAAGTTGTTGTTCAACATGACATATTAGTTGTAGCCAAGTTACTTTTTCTGATGAAAATAGTAGACACGTGCCAAAACCAAATTATTTCCCTTAAGAAATATGGAATGTTTTATAGATCATTTATATAAGTTGAAAATAATTTAGGAGATAAAACAGTTCCCTGTGGGGTTCCTGTATTTAATGTTGTTGAATAGCTAAGTTGATTAAGTAGTTTAACTCATTGCTGTCGGTTAGTAATGTAGTCGGTCAGTAAATCTAACACTTTACCTCTAATATCGTAGTATTGCAGTTTTTCTATTATTTTCTTTTGTTCTACCATATTGAAAGCTTTTTTTAAGTGTAAGAAAACTACAATGACTTTTTTGTTTTTATCTAATTTAGTGTTAATATATTTGGTTAATGTCATAATAGTGTCTTCAGTGCTTTTATAATTTTAAAATCCGTATGGAGTCTTTGGAAATACCGTATGCTTTTCAAAGTATGATGTAAGTCTATCTTCAATGCATTTTTCCAATACTTTATCTGCAGTGGGTAAAAGTGATATTGGTCCATGGATATTGGAGACTTTAATGCTAAGCATAGATTATGGAATAGAGGTGGAACAGATGCGAGAGGAAAGAAAATAGAGGTCCTGGGAAAATTAAACAAAATACAACTGTAAAATTATGGAAAACCAAAAACGCTTGATCCTAGTGGTACATTGACAGCAATAGACCTTTCATTTACTTCCACTTCAAATAAACCCTATTTGGAAACATTACTTGATCCCATGGGTAGTGGCCATTTACCGATTAAAATTACTATATTCAATTCAAAAAATATACAACATTCAGATAAAATCTATAAAATTAAAAAGGTAGATTGGGAAAATATTGAATATAGTTTGAAAAGCAATTAACAGAAGAAGCAAAGGCAGATCCGAAGGAAGACTACAAATACTTGTCTAAAATAATGGCAAAAGTGGTTGAATTAACTATTCCGACTATAACAAATAATAAGCGTTCTCATGTCAAAAGTCAGCCATGGTGGAGCGACAAATGTGAGCAAATAATATCAGAGAAGAAGGCATCTTTAAAGCTATTCTTTAAAACAGGCACACCTCATAGTCTTGTAAGCTACATAAGGATAAACAAGGAATGTAAACAAGTAATCAATGAGGAGAACGAAAAGCTTGGAATGAATTATGTAAAAAATTATTAAGAGAGCATATGAATCAGTATTAATAAGAAAGCTAGAAGATAACATGAGACAATGCAGTATTCCTGAGCCATATATTAGGCATTTCAGCAGTTTCTTAGGCAGGAAAGTATATCATTTAGGAAATGTTAAGGCAGAAAGTACTTCTGGGATATGCCAGGGTGATCCAGCAAGTGGATTATTGTTTTATTTAAGCACCATAAACATCTCTAACAGATACAGGCAGTTAGCGGAAACATTACAGCTGGCAGATGATTTCGCTATAATAGTTAAAAGGCAGGACGCCGTTTGACAACACTGCACAGGAAGCATTAACTATATTTTATGAGGAGGCAAGCAAGCTAGGATTTGAGATCAATTGGCAAAAATATGATCCATGGTATTCCATAGTGCGATGAAGAATACTTCCAAAGACAAATTGACGATTGCCATTCAATGCAACATAATTCCTGTGGTGCGTCAACACAAATTTCTTGGAGTAATAATAGATGATGAGCTAACTATGTCAGATCACATTCAGCATCTTCTTGTAACATCAAAGAAAGAAATAGGAATATTAAAGCACTTAAAAGTACTAAATGTGGAATACATCCTGAAATAGCAAAAAATATATATACTTTCAAAGATAAAAAATAGAATACAACTTTATTGTTGGAAATACAAAAGGCGTCAATGAACTGCAAAAAGTGCAAAACCAAGCTGCAAGGTGTATAGAAGGATTTGTAAGAACATCACCAATTCAGGCCATGCACCGCATAATCTAGCTAATACCGATCTAAATTAAAATTGAATGTATTGCCACAAGATCTTTACTCAAACTTATAAAAACTGATAAGAGCATTAATAATAAAGCTCAGCAGCTGCTTGAATATTCATAAAATAGTCATAGCAACAAACATATAAAAAAAACTTCAGGGAATTGGAAAAATAATAAGCAATATAGAAATTTTACACAATGCTGTGAAAGCTAATTACAATCAAATCTATTACAGTTCACCCGAAAATTATAATGTCGCAGATTAGGGCACACATCCTAGACATCATAAAAGGAGAACAGGACAATATTTTGCTGAAGCAAAAAACTTTGGAACACATTAATATAAACGAATTTACACGGATGGGTCCAAAGGTATTGGAGGTGTAGGAGCAGCAGTCTACATTAATGACAAGTTAGTTAACAGAATAAAATTGCCTTCTTTTGCTTCAGTCTACTCAGCAGAGCTAGAGGCGATCCTCGATGCAGTTGAAACTATAAGGAGATATCCTGACAATAAAAATTAGATTATACTAACAGATTCTCAGGCTGCTATGGTAGCTACAAAAGAGCTATTCAAATCAGAATTTATACATTGCAATAATCTACTCAAAGAAATATGCCAAAATCTGCTCCATCTTCATCAAGCAGGAATTAAAGTCATAATACAATGGATACTGGACCATAAAGGCATTTCAGGTAATGAAGCAGCAGACAAGGTAGGAAAAGAAACAATAGAACGTGGTATCACAATTCAGCAGCTAGATGTTAAACTTCTAATGCGAGATGGTCTATTAAATATCTAAGAGCTTCAAAAACCAATAAGGAAACTACTCTACAATGAAGTGACATTCAATAGCAAGGACACATGGTATGGTCAGGTAAGAAATAAAGCAGTCGATAGGTCGCAAGTATAAGTAAAGTAGGAATCCAGTAAACTAGCCTCTCTCTGTAAGAACTTGAAACTTGAACAAGAACTTAAAAAATAAAAAGGCTACAGAAAATATATTAAAGGGGCGGAAGTTCTGTATTTAAATAATAAAGAAAATATAAAATTGTGTAATAATAATACCAAAGAAACGTAAGAGCGTACGCGGTATGCCTAAAATGATAAGCTAAAACAGAGGAAATTAAAATTTAATGCGGAAAGAGAATATTGTTAAATGTTTTCGGGTCTTGGTTTTTAGTTGGGAGTAAAATGTAAAGAATGAGGCTTCTCAGGAGGATTAACTAACTTGTTGAATATTAAAATCTTTTCAGTAACAGAGTAGCGAGTTTTATACCATGAAAATGTTTTAACTTTAATGTTGTACTTAATTTTGATGACGTTAAAGGGGCGGAAAGGACTGGAAAGGGCTCAACAAAAGTTCTGGTTTCAAGAGTAGAAAAAATCTTTCTCATTTAACTGAGTTAAGAGGGAGAGAAAGCAAGTGACCGTTTCAGAAAAAATGCTAATGGAATAAAAATTGATTTTAACTCCTAAAATTATAAAACATTAAAAAATTATTATTGATAGAGATTAAAAGGATAGACTAAATAATTGTAATAAATATCAAATAATTATTTTATCTCATAATCTGATGCTTAATTGAACGAACGAAGGGAGTTCTTACATTTCAGAAGATTGGGACGTATGTTTATATGTTTGTGTTTTTTTACAAATCTTTTATTTTTTAATATTTACAATATTTTTACAAACATTAAAATAACACGTTAAAATATTTACATAAAAAGGTTATAGAAACAATAAAAATATCTTTAAAAAGTTGAAAAAATCGGGTACGGGGTACCTCGGATTCGCTGAGCTCATCCTCAGGTAGTAAATACATTCGTTTCATTCCCAGTGGTTATTTAACCAGGCACTGACCACGTCCGATGCTGCTTAACATTTACGATCCTCCAAAAATTATAGAACGACTTGTTGTATTATAATGAAACTTAACACACTTATTTATTACGTCAAGGGATACACTTGTACCAAAATTTCAACTGCATTGGATTTTTTTCGATTTTTTACAATTTTTTAAAAACGTATACAAATTGTGCGTTAACTAATGCTGATAATGAGATGAAAAATAGCACATATGTTAGTCTTAACATGCGTACCAAATTTCAATCGGATCGCATAATTTTGCCGTGTTTCATGATTTTTCAAATTTATGCTGAGTCATTATTGCGGGTTAATAATGTCATAAAACATATTTTTAGAATAGCACAACTACAGCAGTAGACTGATTTTTGTACAAAATTTCAACTCTCTAGCATAAATACACTGGGCGCTACGATGATAACCGGCACTCATACAGACAACTTTGCGAAAACCACTCAGGAAGCCTAAAAAACACTTGAAACGGATAATTCCGGTGACATCGCTGTTTTCATAAATCATAAGAGCTATAGATGTTTATTCTCATACTCAAAAGCAGTAAAACAGTAAAGAAATTTCTGACTTGGCAAGAACGCAGAGGTAAAATTAAGTCAATGAATTTCTTCCTCAAATGAATATTTCTAATTTCGTTATTTAGCGTTCTTGCCAAGTCAGAAATTTATTTACTGTTAAATTTTGTAAGGCTTTTGAGCGCATACGTTGCAGATATATAATAAACATCTATATCTCTTAAGATTTATGAAAACAGAATGAATAGACTTAGCGTAAACTATGCTATCATAACTTTTTACGCAAGACTTGGCTGCATTTTTTTCACGGAGTGTTTTTGTTGGGATCTCACTTCTTTTTGCAAGTAGTTTCGATTAACTTTGCTACTGAATTTAAGGTGTGTGGATTTTGAAAGAGCCTATTTTCTGTCTTTTTTAGTCCATCTTTAAGTCATATGAAGATAATAAATCTAACGGCATTTAAATTTCTGTTATTAGCATTTGTTGATACCTGCACTATCTTAACTGTTTTTACAAATAAAAGTTTACGACACTCTAACCCAAGTCTTTTAAATAAAACCCCTGACTAGACATGTTGACTAATCTTGTTCTGATATTGAAAGAATTAAAAGCTGATTCAACTGTTCATAATTAAGTAACTTCCTCTTTGTTTTTGAAATTTATATTATTATACTTCGCATTGGAATTACTTTCAAACCTGATAAATACTTATGTTTTTAAAAATTTTAGTTGACATATATATAAAATTTAACATATTTTAACTGGCTGAAGTTAAAAGCAGGAAATCATTGGCTAACATGTGGCGATTTTGGTCAAGCCCTAACATGTTAAGTAATTCATTTTGCTTCTGAAATAATTTATTTATTTATTTATATTATTATTACATAGCTAACCAATAAATATAAAGTTATAAAAAAATAAAATACAATTGATTACATATTTAAATTAAAAAAGTAACGCAAAATGAATGAAAGGCAAGATGAGGTGAGCTTATATATCACATCTATAGTAATAGAGATCATTCGAGCTTTGAATTGAAGTGCTCCCGTGTGGAATAAATCCATGCCAGCTAAGAAGACGTTTTAGTCTTTTAGAAAAGACTTTAACCTCGTCAATAATTTTGATGCAGTTTGTTATAAAAAGGCAGTATATAATAAAAAGGCAGTTTGTTATAAAAAGTAATGGCTAGATTGTAGGGCGATTTTTGGTAACGAGCTGTTCGGCAAGGCAATGGATACAAGTCTAGCTTGTTTCTGGTATTTACATTGTGAATTTGAGAGTGAGTTTTAAACTTATCCGGAAATTGTTTAACTATTTTTGATGTATATGGATATATGTAATATGAAGTGTTAGGATATTATGCTTTATGAAGACTGGTTTAGCTGAATCTCGAGGTTTTAGTTGGAAAGTTAGTCTAATTATTTTGTTGCGTAATAAACATTCTTTCTGACTGGGAGGAGGTGGCCCATGTTGCAATATGGTTTGATAAGTACGGATAGGTCTAGCCGTAGTAAAGCATTGGTAGTATTTCAGTTGAGTTATAGAACCTTAAAAATTAATATTAACAACACCAACTTCGTCTTTCCACCAATAAGCTTTACTTTAACTCTGAGCAGAGCCGGCTTTCGGCAATAATGCCATCTACAGTGCCTAAACAAGTAACAATCATAACTTAACAAAATAACTTAATAAGTAATGACTTAGTAAGAGAATCTGAAAAGCAAAGCGCAACGATGTATTAAAGATGTTACTCTTAAAGCAAGACAAATAGTGAACATTCCAGTGTACCTAGGTCATATATCACAATGAAAGAAAGGTAATTAATTTACGACCTTACTCTCAACTAATATCTAGAGGGAGTACTTTCATTATCAAAATCTACAATGAAAAAAATAATGCCAAGAAAAGTGTACCATTTTAAAATTTTAAGTACAATATCGTTATGACACCGCTAACTTTGAGGATAATGTTGACGTAAAATTTGGTTTTTTGATGTTTTCGTAAAACATCATCTTGGTTTTAACCTTCTAGAAGCTAGAATACAGGAATTTTGGAAACGCGTAAAACTCCTACATCTTGATCAATCCTACTATTAGCTCCAACAGATTGCCACAATTTGCATGGGATTGCGTAGCTATCACGTAAAATCAAAACAAAATGTCAAATAAAAAAAGTTTACTAACTTATCATTGTAACACTAAGTTTTGATTAAGATCTCCATCTTACGATACTAAAATATATTAATTTAAATAGTAACTCGTCATTCACTAAATTATGGCAGGCCTAGAATACGCTCGCTTTAACAAAAACAAAAGAGTATAGTATAAGAAGAGAAACAACGGAGATAGGGATTTACGGACTCCCCCTTACCCTTGTGTCCTGGCACTAGCCCAATTCCAAACATCATAAAGTACCTGATGATCATTTCTTGAACTACATCAAAGTTCATGTACACCCAACTATAAGAGTGAGATAGTAGCTATATAAAAGAGATAGATGTATTTTTGTATCTTATATATCTATATCCTAGCTATATCTTATATTTTTATATCCCCCACCAGTTTTGTCTATCTAATATTATACTTCTTGACTGTCTTACTTTTTACAAACACAGCCACCACTGAACATTTGTTTTTCAAATACTCTAAAAAGTATTACTTTCTGTATTACGGCTTATCAGTCCTCAAGAATAGTGGAAGTAGGGAACCTTTTACAGTACACTTTTTAGATGCCCCTTGTACTAATTCATTTTTTTAAACCTTTATTTATTTATCATTACAACAATTTTAATATACATTTTTACATAGAGGTATATCCCTCAACTAAAGAATAAAAGAATATTCTTGTGCCCTGGAGGGCAGTATTTAATTTCACACTTCTATTATTTTAATTGTTTATATACCAATTAAAAAAATTTTGGTTATATATCTGCCATATATATCTTAGATTTAGTATTTTTTTAATATGTTATTCTAAGTTTTTAGTTGACACTGTAGACATATTAATACAAAACTGGTAATTTATTTATTTTCTGATATTCTGTATAGCCAAATACTTTGACGTAAGTACTTTAGTGCATGCAGATCTATTATCTATATTATATAAATATTCATAGATACACACACCACACACACGTACACACATTACATATCTTTCAATTACAAGACTTAGTGAGTTTTTTTCTTTACTTCTTGTTATTTTATTTTTTTGGCTGTCTTTAAGCTGGGAGTCGAGTAGATGGGTTTTTAGTTTAGTTTTAAATGTGGTTCTGTTGTCAATTGTCTTAATATTGGTTGGTAAGTTGTCCCATAAGGTCACAGCTTTGTATTGCCACTGTCTCTGTGCTGTTGTTGTTCTGTATAAGGGTAGTTTATAAAGTTGGTTTGTCTTTGCTCTAGTGTTATCGTTGTCGTATTCTGTCAGTTGTAGATTATGTTTCCCGTCGAATATTATCATTATGCACTGTTGTTGTAACATATATTCTGTCTTTAGTATGGCTAGTTTGTCAAACAAAGGAGCGGTACGTTCGTACTTTTTCTTGTAAGATATTATTCTGATAATGGCTTTCTGTTGCATTAGAATAGATTTTTTAGTGGTTTCGTTTGCATATCCCCAGGCTAGTATGCCATAGCTAATTATTGAATCCACTAGTCCGCAGTAAACTGATCTTCTTTGTTCAATGGACAGATAGGGCCTTATTTTTATAAATACATACCTTAGTTTGCGTAGGTTTGATGTCAATTGGTCAATATGTTTTTTCCAAGAGGTCAGTTTGTCAATAGTTATGCCTAGATATTTGGTCGAGTCTACTCTTTGTATAGATAAATTCACCACCTCTAAGTTACATAAATTAAACACCTTTAAATCAAGGAATAACCTCATATTGAGGTCCTTCCCTTACTAGATTTGAACCCTCGACATCCAAGTCGAAAAGCGAGCAACTATTGAGCTATTGGACTCCGTCGGGATCGTTGCTTATGTTAATGTTATTTTTATTTCAATTCTAGCAGTTAGACTCTTATACCTTACTCAATAAATTTATGCTTATACCATTGATTTGATAAAACTAAATCGAAAATAATAATTATTTTAATAACTTTATATTTTAACACGAAATATATAATTCCATTCATTTAAAAAATAGCCATATAATAACCTTCAAGTTAATTTAAAAAAAACACGAGTCTGACTGGGGTATTTAAACCGTCAGACCTATTAGACGAGTGGCTCGAGGTATAAACCCGTACGTGTGTGAAAACCCACCTATAGTATTTTGACCTCACGTTTCCTTTTTGCTAAAACTCATTTTCTTAATTTTCATAGATTTTATATTTCTTTCAGTAAAATTTAAATAAACAAAGTTATTTAAGAGTGTCTGGTTGTGGTTTTGACAAGAGAAATAAAACGAATCTAATTATGATTAAAGAGCGGGAAGTTTGAAAAACCCTCCTTTAATAATTCTTGCATTCGTCGAAGACTGGACTTGCACTTAAGGAAGACTTAATTCGTGTGAAGGTTTTTATTTTATGTTTCATGTTAGGACAGAGATTAATTTAAAGGCTTTTATTTGATCTATAAAACCACTAACAAGATGTGGCCCTTTCAAAGCATAGCTCATCGATACATTCAAGACCAAAGTCGTCATAATTTAGTTCTGGGCGACTCTAAAAAGGCTTTCCTTGGCTTTATTTTATTACAAAACTAAAAGCGTTTATTGTCAAGGAAATTATTACAGTAGGAACGTTTATAATAAAATAGTTTTTACAGAACTATAATGAAAAGCACTTAACTCTCATCCTAAGTTAATGGACTTCCAAGTCATATAACAAGCTGTTACTTATGAAATAATTATTTAAAAAGTATTGATTCATAGCCACACTTCACTCTAAAGTCTAGACATTAGACACTACAAATACACTTAAAAACTCTATGTGTTAAATTGAGAAATAATTTTGGCAGTATGCTTGGCGAATTTACTTAGAAATGTTAGCTTCCTTAATCAGCAATGTATTTCTGACTTTTGTTTATGCAACATTATAGAGATATATACTAGAGGGGGCATAGCCTATCTTAATACATTGAGAGGCCTGAAACATCTTTATGGGACTCTCAGGGGCTCTGTGTAACCTCAATGAAACCTCCTCTAAGAATAAGTTAAGGTTATTCTGATATTAATAGAAATACTGATTAATAAAGCATATTACTGTATCAATGACTTTCTAAATGACAGTATAGTGTATCCTGAAAAATTGTAAACTGGTACCTTTTTAACTTAATAATATCTTATATAATTTTATTTATTGTAATTTTTTTTATGTTTTAAGTTGTATTCATGAATTGACTATTGTGAGGCCTTAGAATGTAAGGCAACCACAAGCTTATAATAAATAAATAAATAAGGTTATAACAAATCAATTGTTGTCAGCTTTTTCCGCATTGTTTAGGTTTTGTTTCCTACGATAAACTTTATATTATATAAGTTACTGAATTTTTTAGGTTCATTTCATCACATTATTACTTAAGGGTGTTCAGGTTACCTTTTTGATGTTTTAAAATTCAACTGATAGGTTGAATAATAATAATATCCCTCTAATAATAATATCTCTATGTGCAACATAGCCTAAAGTGAAGATAAGATGTTCTAAAGTGAAACTGACCTGACCAGTATGATATAATGTTCTCGAGTCTTTTTGAACATTGATTCCACAGTAGATACACAAATCTCTTAGTGAGAGCTATTTATCTATACCATCAATTACTTTACTTTCTGTTATGCGCATTAATATGTGTTCTATAACTCTCTACGAAAGGTTTATTATGTTATCATCAGTATATTAGCGCTACCGTGATGAAAAAGAGCATTGTAAAACGTCAAAAGAAGTACATTGGAGGATTAAAAACGTAGTCTGTAAAACACACAAAGAAGAGCTTATCTTAAGGCCTATAAAAACAAAGGCCGCTGCCGCGACGTTATTTAATGAGATTTTCAAAAGAGAAATCCGATAAATAAATAAGTTGGAGAGGTTCCTGTTTCTGCAGCAATATTCTGACTCTCCGTCAGAAGTTTCGAGGCTGGTGAAGATACTACTGAAGAGTGGAAGCGAAACGTCGGAACATCGTGAAAGTCGTTTCGCATACTAAGTTGCGAAGTAAGTGAAAATATTCTTGTCTCATTTAAAAAGATTATAAATCCAAGACTCTTGAAGTACAGAAACAGTTCGAGGGCTTCTTCAAACTCATTTTCCCGAAGAAGAGGGAGAGAGAGACTCAGATTGAACGGAAACCGTACTTCGCAAGCACCTATCACCAATGGGCTAATAGTTTGAGCTCTTAAGGCATCTGAGCGAGACGAAAAATGATTAAAAATACCTTTTAGCTTTTGCCGGTAATTTTATCCAATGAATGGGTAATAATATGAGTAGTGCTCAAAACTGTGTTAAACGAATAAATTTTTTCAAGGGTCCGATAAATATTGCTATTTTTTTTTTTTTTTTTTTTTTTTTTTACGCTTTAACCCGTGGGGTCATTTAGCGTTTTCCCCTCACTCAAATCTCACTCAACATTAACCCTGAGTTTGTGCACATCCAATCATCTAGGAAGCACCCCCTCCGTACATGGCAGCACAATGTAACCGGTTTACAGTGTGTCTAGTTCATCCAGCCAACCAGACTCTATCCAAACTCACTGTTCTGGCTAGTGCCCGCGACTAGTTCACAGTTTGCCTAGTTCATCTAGACCAGCTAGACTCACTAGGCTCACCGTTCTGGCTAGCGCCGACTACTAGTTCACTGTGTGCTTGTTTCATCTAGTCATACTAGCTCCTCTGACCTCGTACTTCCAGTTTCACCAATCCCATCAGTTCCACTAGCATCACCAGACTCTAGCTAGGCTCACCGCTCAGCCAGTCCAGCGCCACCGACAAAGAACTCTAGCACCCAGATGTCAGTGTGCACAAACTCATTCTATAGCCCTGACCTGAAAGTCAAAGCTCCGCAGTGCTATTAGGAGACGTCTGTCTTCAAGAACCGAGCACTTTGTTCCTAGTCACTTACGTTACTCGTGTCGCCGCCATCACTTTCACTGACTAAGTTTTCGGACATACAAAGGCTCAGTATCTTTCCGACCTCCATCTCCCCCAGCCCGCAGAACATTAACTTTTCGTGAGCTAGAGACAACGGAAACGTGGATCCAGACTTGTCTCTGCTGAAACTAGATCCAACCCCGCATTTGCGTATTAGTAGCCAAGGAAACCACGTAAAACCTTGGCTGGGTTGGCCGGTCTTGAATTCAAGACCTCCCGAGTGTACGGTACAAGGGATAACCTCATATTGAGGTCCTCCCCCGGCTGGATTTGAACCCTCGACCTCCAGGTCGAAAGGCGAGCGCTCTACCACTGAGCTACCGGACTCGGTAATATTGCTATTGTTTTTATAAAAGTTATTGAGCTACAAATACTTAATTTTTTTTTTTATTATTCATAAAACGAAATCTTTGTTGGGTTAATTTTATTAAAAAAACTATACTGTTTTGTAAAATTAATGTACACCTTTTCACTTGAAAACTTTTCTTGGCTTTCCAACGGTATTCATAACTTATTTCTAGTAATTATGCTTTTGGATCAGAAGCGTGGTTTTAAACCAACCTATGCAATCATAAAAAATATGACCCCTGGTCAATACCATGTTTTTTTTTTGTAGCTCTTGGGGCGTAGAATCACCCCAGTAAATTTTTACCTTTTCTCATTAATACCGTAGGTATATAAGAAAATTATAAGTGTTTCCAATATTGCTGCAATGTTGAAGGATGCAAAAAAAGAATAAACTTGCAAAAAAATGAAATCCCGGAACCGGGATTTCACCTGAACCATGCGATTCAAGTGTTCTTAAGACCTCCTAAGTGGTTTTAAAAAAGTTGTCTGTTTGTATGCGTGTGTGCCTGTTATTATTATCTCTCTTAGTTTACTTATACTAGAGAGTTGAAACTTGATACAAAAAGTAATCTTTGTCTAGTTGTGCTATCCAGAAAATAATTTGTTTGACGTTATTAACCAGCAACAATGACTCAGCAAAAATTGCTGGAAAATTCATACTTTTCCATACATTTGAGATTTGGCATACGTAAAGTCATATATAAGGCAAAATTATGTGCTAAGTTTCAAATCATTATCAGCATTATTTCAATTTTTATAATGCTTGTTTTGTTTTTTTTTAATGTAAAAATAGGAAAATAACCTAAATTGAGTTGAAATTTGATATAACTCTTTTGTTATAAATAATAAGTTTAAAGACAAGTTTCGTTTATAATAATATATATATATATATATACTATAATATATATATTATTATATATATATATATGGTTATAATCGAATCCACACACAACTTCTACTACCCGAACAACCTTTAAGGCATCATATGATAAAAAGAATTCGTAACAAAGAAACTGCAAAAACATGTTGCTACTAAAACGAACGATTTTTGTAAGAAGGAAAACCATGAAAAGGTGCAAAGGAGTAGATGGATTTATTTACAAAGGAAGCTGGAAGTAAGGAAAAAGATGGTGGATTTAGAAAAAAGGCAAATTGAGTTGTATGCTTACATTTGCCTGGGAGTTTTAGCAAGGCTATAATACGCTTTCGAAAACAACATAATATAGATTCCCTGAGTACGGTATCGGTTTACCATTAAGACTTTTATTATATCAGTGTTAGATTCTGTTTATCAGGACTCCTTTACATATTTAAGTGATTTTATTTTGTTTTATACAGTTTCCAACCCCATGCGGGCTTTGTTAAAGTATTGATTTAACACGGTATTAAAAATGTTAATAGTAATGTAATACTTAAAGTGTGAATTATTACATCAAAATGGGCAAGGACGGACTAGCTAGTGAGGGCGAGGGCGGCAGCTCTCCTCGGGCCCTTTAGCCAAAAATAAACTTTAAAAACAACGAAAATTTTTAAAAAAATTATACATTTTTAATCTTTAAACTACATATATTTATTTTTTTAATTATGTATTATAATCATAACACCAGATTCATAGGGGTCCAGTAATCTAAGGTAGAGCCTAAAGCGCTCCTAGATGCAATACTTTTTAAACCTTTTGGGCTCTATACGGAAGACTAGGGCTAAAAATGGCCCTAGCTTACTTGATCAGGGCTCTATGTTTTTTAAATAATTATTTAAACTATATTGTACATTTTAGATATTTATGGGCGCTATTCATTATACCCAGACGTTTAAGGGCCCCATACGAAGTACGCTCCGTACTTTGCCCTAAAGGAAACCAACCTTTCTAGGAGATTCTTGGTAGAGGCGGTGTAGGCTAAGGAATCGGGGCTGGCAAGAAGGGCCCAACAACGTGGCCTATTTGCCTGGCTTTGCCTCCTCACCCTACTACTACTACTACTACTACTACTACTGCCCTAAAGCAACAGATTAAGGCCTTAGAGATTGATGTATATTAAGTATACTTAAAATATTCTCTATTTGCTACCTAAATTTAGGTCGGTCCTTAAAGGTCCCTATTCTTCAAACATGGACCTTTAAAAGTCCCACACGGAAGACTAGGGTCACATGGGGTACTTGATCAGGACCCTAGAAATTAAGCATAAAATAGTTTAATTAAATATTGCATTTAAATGAATAAACTTAAGTTTCCTTTAAGTTTATTTTAATTGTATACGTAATTTTATTTTATACTTACTTTTATTTTATTATTTATTTATTTACTCAAGTTTATTTTAATTTATTTAAATAATAATTTCATTTGATTTTATTTTATTAAAATATTAAACTAAATAAATTAAAAAATGATTATTTAAAGCTATGATAAAACTAAGCTTGCTATAATCATTAATACTAATCTATTTAAAAGAAGACTACTCTTCATGGTTCAGTCCGCCACTGCATATAGGTTGTTTAATTATATATACTATGTCAGTAAAAACTGTACATATTTTAGTATATATAATCCATACGTCTTAATTTTGTGACAACTTAAGTTTCTCTTAAAATTAAGTTCTCAATGCCCGTAATTCATAATTACCTTCAATAAGATGAATATGAAGATCTGATCGATCAAAGTCATAATTAATGTCAAAATGAAGACGTCCGACACTGTTGTGAGCTCGGAGTAGTAAAGGACCCTCTGGCTTGGTGTATAAGGACGGTTGCAAAGTGCCTAGAGGAAGAGGCGAGGCCGGGGCTTCTCTACAACTAGTCTGAAAACAATAAACAAATTTGATAAGAGACGAAAGTTTAAAATGAAAGGGGATATGGTCATGACAAACAGAAGAAGGAATCGAAGAAGTTACCACTGTTGATACTTGCTGGTTCAAGCATTTCTGATTTCGAGACAAGAGGGCCTCGGCTTCTTGTCGCTGGCAAGAAGAGGCGCGTTGGCGCTGGAGAGGACGCATCGCGGCCCCCGCGCCTTTTTGACGCCGCATTGTGGCCATGTGTCGGTGCCTTATATCAGTTTGTCATGTTCCTGATTTTTATAAGTGGCATACTGCCACGATATAAGCGAATTTTCAATTAGTCAACAAACGTGATTTGATATATACGTGGTTATATTATATATGTCAATCAATAAGAACTAATGCTGATAAATGTAACTTTGTTAACAATGCATAGAAGTACATGTGCAAAAACAAATTCAGCCTGATCTAAACACTTTTGAAGATCTGTGATTTTTTGACATGTCTAGGGGATCATTATTCTAGGTTAATGACGTCACACAAATTTCATAAACAATAGGGTTCGGGATATTAACAAGGTTAATTTTTGTACAAAGTTTCATTAACGTCATTGACATAATGTAAACAAATTAAGTTTTTCAATAATACATTTGAAAATTCGATTATCATCATGGCAGTATGCCACTAATAATAAACCAGTAATATGACGAACTGGTTAAGTACAACAACCATGTTGGCGCGAAGCGGCCCCTAGCGCCTCGCGCCATGGTCGCGGAGTGGCAGAGAAGCCGAAGGACATCGTTTCTCCGAAAATTCCCAAAAAAGGTTGAATGATACGGCATTAGTGGTTAGCTTTAGAGGATACATATCACCAATAGGCTCGTCGAGTCCAATGAGCCTATATTATTTACGTATAACTTATTCTTTACTGTTGGGATCTTGAGTTAAGTCTTGTTTGCAAAGTAATTGCTTTAGGGCGAAACTGGCTAGTTATTTATTGTGAAGCTTAATTAGACAACATTAGCTCTACACAATAACCATAAATAACATCGGTGCAATAAGGAAAACAACAGAGAGGTAAACAAGTTTTTTGATATAAACTATTAAGTTTTACTGCAAAAATATTATTAAAAGATGACAATTCTTTAAAAAATTTTAAAAAAGTGCAAAAAAGAATATAATGTTATTGTTTTTAAAATGTGAAATAAAAAATATTATATTATTATTATATGAACAATGAAAAAATGCTAATATTCTTATGAAAAAAAAAAATGATAACCGACAACCTCATTAGCTCATTTTTTCCAAGTATGCCACAGTAATGTTTTATTGGACTTGTAGACGTATAAAAAGTAGATTTCCTTCGTTACTTGATTAAATAGCTACAAAGTGTATTAAGGAATACATTCCTCATCTTTCTTAAAGTACTATAACAACCTAGCCATTGGGTTAAAATATTAGATAGATAGATAAGATAGACAGATAGATAAAACATAGTAAGACCGAAGTAATAAAATTCCAAGGACAAGCGAAACAAATCTAAAGTTGTTAGGTAAAAATACAGTTACGGGGTGTATCTGATCTTTAGTGTTTAGTTTCTAATAAAAAATAAAAGAGCTTTTATAGGGACAAACGCGCGCAGTGTTTAGTCAGGACGGCCAGCGCAAACTTAATCTTAAAAGGCCAGCAACGCAAACTCAATTTTGATAGGCCGGCCAGCGCAAACTGCATTTTGACAGGCCGGCCAGCGTAAGTTTTATTTTAACAGGCCAGCCGGCGCAAAATTTATTTTGATAGGCCGGCCAGCGCAAACTTTATTTTGACAGGCCGGCCAGCGCAAACTTTATTTTGACAGGCCGGCCAGCGTAAACTTTATTTTGATAGGCCGGCCAGCGTAAACTGTATTTTGACAGGCCGGCCAGAGCATGTTTGTACAATAGGGATCGAATATACAAACAAAACCGGGCCAACCAGCACAAACGTAATTTCGTACAGGGCGCTGTAGTGTGTATGTAAGAAAAAAGTAGACTGTGCCAACCTCTTAACAGGCCAACTCAGGTCAAGGCTGATAGATATTTGATGATAATAAAATTAGACACGCAAAATTAGCAACAGTTTATAACCTGACTGGATATAGTCAGGCTGCTATAACTAGATATAGCAGCTATAATGCGATAATGACTTAAGTTTGAAATCTATTTTTTGTTACAAAGCATTTTTTTTTATAATCATTAGATTTCAGTGCCACTCAGGCCAACTTCTTAAGCCGGTTTGTGCAAGCAGTGAACACTAAGTGAACGGTGGCCTTGCCGCCATGCCAAGCCGTAAAAATAAACCAATGATAAATACATAAATGTATAAATAGATATAAAATAATACAATTTAATAATAATAATATAGTAATATATATATTATATATATATATATATATATATATATATATATATATATATATATAATAAAATATAATATATATTAAATATAATATAATCAATAAAATAATAATATAATAGTACCAAAAATAAAACTTGTACACCAAAAGTATTTGCCTGAAGAAATGCTGTATTCTATTTTTGAGTTAGAGTATAAGATTAATAAAATAAAATTGGCAGAAAATAAATTCTTTAGAACTTCAAACCCCATCAGGAATAAACACGAGGTTTATAATCCTATGCTCCTTCAGTACGACTCTTTTCCTAACACTCTTAGTATTAGTTTTGAGTTAAGAACATCATTTTAGATTGGATCTGGGATTGGGAATTCTCAAGGATACACAGCTAGGGTTACCCGACTGATAAGGATAAATCATCAAGGACACAAAACAAGACAACCAATTCTAAGAGAAAAAACACCACCACACGAAATGCCAAATTTTTATTTTAGAGTAGAAAGGGTAATAATTTTTTAGATTGACCTTGGATCATCAAGTTCGTTTCCTCATTCTGTTTTTTTTTTATTTTTTCTCATGTATACCGTTGGTATTGGTATTGGGTTTGTAAAAGAATCCAAAACCGGTACTCCATCTGAAATATGCGTTCCAGGTGTTTTTGAGATCTCCTGAGTGGTTTTTATCAACGTAGTAAAATTTACTTCAAGATTTAGTCGTGGTATTAAATAGTATTTTTTACGGTGTCATTAACCATTATTTATGACTCAGAAAAACTCTAAAATTTAAAAAACGCGGAAAAATGTTTGAATTTGAAATGGCACACATGAGTTTTAGATGATTTTAGAAAACATCTAAAACTTATAGTGTCGGGTTGTCATTTAATATATCGCTAAACAAAATGTAAATACATAGGGTAAACAAAATGGCAAAGTTAAAAAGATTGTATCAGCATTGGTGACTATTTTATCCTTCGAGGTGTACAATTTTATGCAAACAAACCATGTCTAATATTGAGGCAGTATGCCACTCACAAAAATAATAGAAAAACCTAATACAGGACAACAATGTGCCTCTGAAGCGGCTAAAGAGAGACGATGGGACCGCGTAGCGTCCCCTAGCACTGGCGTAGCGGAGCGATCAAGAAACCTCTTGTTTTATTAAAGACGTATCTGTTAAAGAGGTCTTTGAGAATATTCTTAAATTACCTATAGTATCATTATTATCTTAAGTATGTGTGGGTCTTGTCATCGTATCTTCTAGTGTGTTTATGCCACAGAATCTTGGTACAACAATCAATCTTTAGATCTGCTATGAAATCCGGACAATATTTTTATTACGTTATTAACAAAAAAAGAGGCATTAATGGACTGTAAAAAAGTGTTAACAAGTAAAAGAAAAGAACGGTTTATATATTAACGGTTTATAAAAGAAGACAGCAGTCCAAAAATAGTTGAAAAACGACTACCGAGCTTTCAACCAGGGATCTTGGTCGTCATCAGGTTAAATAGATTTATTAAAACATATAAACAACAAGACTAAAATTAAACTAAATAAACCGACAGACATACAATAAATATTGTAAGAGAAAACAACAAAAGATAAGAGTTATCAAAAATGAAGGTAACATAAGATTAGAGAAATACAGAGTAAATTCAAGTTATAACCGCAACACGTTGAGATTACGACAAAATGGAGAATAATAGAATGAAAATAAGCAGAATTAGCCATATGAATAAAATGTATTGTATACTTGTTGGTTTATTCAGTTTAATTCTAGTTTGTTGTTTATGTTTTAATAAATCTATTTACCCCGATGACCCCACGATGACCCCTGGTTGAAAGCTCGGTAGTTGTTTTTCAACTATTTTTGGACTGATGTACTCTTTTATATGAGTAAATTTCGAAAATTCATTAAACGCGAAAAAATTTTACTTATAATATGAAATTTATTGTCTATGTAGTCACACATAGGACCAACAAATGTGCTAAGTTTCATTATATTATCACCATTATTCCAATTTGTATTCTACGCTCATACTTAATATTTCGGACTCGCTTCGCTTATTTTCAGAATAGAGAAATCTCCTATAATATAAATTGCAGTACGCTTTCGGACTCGCTTCGCTTATTCTCAGAATATGGAAATCATCTATAATATGATAAGGTGGGAAAACGGAGAGAGATCAGACACACTAGAATAGGTCATTTTGTGTTTCCCTTGAGAAGTACTGTCACCTACTTTTAGCGAATTTCCTTTGGAAATTCGCCTAATGGATAGGCGTCATGCGGAATTCGAACCTCGGACCACGACACAAATCCGTTTCAGAGGTCCCTAATGACGAAAAAATAAGTTTCGCGAGACTTTATATATATATATATATATATTATATATATACATATATATATATATATATATAATATATATATATATATATATATATATAATATAATATATATATATATATATATATATATATAATATATTTCTAGACACTTCTTGTAAACACTCTATCTTTCGAACGGATTAATATTTTTAAACCAAACTTGGTACAAAAATCAACCTTTGGGAGGACACGAACCCTATTGAAAACCAGGTTTTTGTGACGTCATTAACCCGGTTTGCTGAGTCAGCGAAATTTTCAAAAAATCGGCAAAATTCAGGGTTAATATTTTTCGCCGCAAAAAAGGTCAATATTTATGTTTTTTAAGACGCTGAATCGCATGAAACCGGTCCGAAGTCGATACGACCACTCTAAGTGACCTAAAAATCGAAAAAACCATTATAAATGACCAAAAACCAAAATTTAGGTCGATAAAAAATAAATTTCGAGTAGGGTGTCGTTTTCTATGTAATTTTGGGTGCTGAATCGAATGAAACCGGTCCGAAGTCGATACGACCACTCTAAGTGACCTAAAAATCGAAAAAACCATTGTAAATGACCAAAAACCAAAATTTAGGTCGATAAAAAATAAATTTCGAGTAGGGTGTCGTTTTCTATGTAATTTTGGGTGCTGAATCGAATGAAACCAGTCCGAAGTCGATACGATTACTTTAGGTTACCAAAAAGTCAAAAAAACCACAAAAATTATAGAAAACCAAAATTATGGTCATGAAAAAATTAAATTTCGAGTAGGGTGTCGTTTTCAATGTTTTTTGGGCCTCTGAGTTGAATGCCAGTGGTCCGGAGTCAATACGACCACTCAAACTCAAGGTACCTGGGTTCACATCCTGGAAGGGTCGATAAATTTTTATCATATTTTTTTTACTTAAGTTTACAACTAGAAAATAATTCTGGCGCGGTGGTCCGCATGTCGGGCGAATTTCCTTTGGATGCGAGCACTCAAACCCAAAGTACCTGGGTTCAAATCCAAGGAGGGACAATAATTTTTTACCGTTTTTTTACCTAATATAAGTTTACAACTAGAAAATAATTCTGGCGCGGTGGTCCGCGTGTCGGGCGAATTTCCTTTGGATGCGTGTTTCCGTGCTTTTTACATTATATAAGTTTACAACTACTAAATAAATAATTCCGGCGCGGTGGTCCGCTGTCGGGCGAATTTCATTTAGAATGCGTGTTTCCGTGCTAAACAACCCATTTCTTGCTTATGCAAGAACCATGCCCATAGCGTGGTTCCGGTTCATGCTTTAGAACCTAAGCAGTTACTCAATTGTCGAGCACTGCTCGTAACTCATTTTGTCTGTATTTTCCAAAGGATATGCGCTAAATCCTTTAAAGATAACTGACTAAGCTTAAAGAAAAGTAACTAAGCTTTAAACTAGTGCAAATAATAGTGCGTACTTCTAATTTTAGAGGCATAGTTTTGTACAACTGGAAGATTATGCGCATTTCCTTTGGAAAATACAGACAAAATGAGTTACGAGCAGTGCTCGACAATTGAGTAACTGCTTAGGTTCTAAAGCATGAACCGGAACCACGCTATGGGCATGGTTCTTGCATAAGCAAGAAATGGGTTGTTTAGCACGGAAACACGCATTCTAAATGAAATTCGCCCGACAGCGGACCACCGCGCCGGAATTATTTATTTAGTAGTTGTAAACTTATATAATGTAAAAAGCACGGAAACACGCATCCAAAGGAAATTCGCCCGACACGCGGACCACCGCGCCAGAATTATTTTCTAGTTGTAAACTTATATTAGGTAAAAAAACGGTAAAAAATTATTGTCCCTCCTTGGATTTGAACCCAGGTACTTTGGGTTTGAGTGCTCGCATCCAAAGGAAATTCGCCCGACATGCGGACCACCGCGCCAGAATTTTTTTATCATAAACACCCTTTATATCTCCCCCTCTCTTCCTTTCTTTTTATGATCCAATCTCATAAGATTATTTTCCTTTCAAAATTCGCAGAAATAACTAAAAAACTAAAATAATTAAAAGAAAAATATAATGCTAACAGAAAAATATATATTTTTAAAAAAAATTCCTACTCTATCCTAAATTAATGAATCTAAAGTTGTTGGGTCGATCTTTGACACAAACAATATCTAATAACAAAAGTAGTTTTATTAAAATTTGTTTGGTATTTTTTAGCGAATTGCAAAGAAATATAGTTTATTATTTTACTAATCTGTAGCTTTCAATTAATGAAACCAATTAAATAATCATTTTATACTTTCTCTTGAATTAACTTTTTATTTAATTAAAAAAAGAAAGAAACTTTTTTTATTGAATTAAGTTGTTATTTTATTTTCTTCTACTGAATGACTCTATAAACTGAGTGACTGGAGTTAATTTTATTTTTAACTCTTTCGAAAGCCAATGTCATTTTTGTACATAGGGCAAACTTTATGATCTCACAATTTTAATTTTATGTGTGCAAAATATTTTATATTTAAACATAATATATATTTGATACGTATGCATATCCGTTTTGAAAAGGGTAACCGCGGGTTAGTCCCGATTTAAGAAGTTTTTAAACGTAGTTTTGTCATATAATAAAATAATGGTTTATTTATTTACATATGCATTAATAATTTAATTGGTAATAGTTTTAATTTTGAAAATTTAAACCCTTAAGCCATATTAAAGTAAAGTAGAACCTATTTTTCCTCATTTATAGGATAAGAAAAGAACCTATTTTACCGTCCGTCCCTATTTACCGTAGGTATATAGGACAAGTATTGTTTTGCAAAAAAAAACCGAAACCGGGTTTCCACCAGAATTACCCGTTTAAGGGGTTTGCTTCCACCAAGGTTTGCAAAATATAAATGTGCGAGAGACACCTTTAAGAAATGTAGCAAGCAAAGCGCTAAGCTACATTTGGGAAATGTTTTATCATTCATCAAAATTGATGATATTTCAAAATTTATGCAATTCATCATACAATATTATATGAGTCAACAGGTGAGGAAGCCTTATATCTTCTTTTAGGTTTTAGGTCTTAATTTAAAATTGAACTAACTAAGATCTTATAGGTTTTAGATTTTATTTTAAAATACAAGTAACTAAGATCTTCCAACAGGTTATAGGTTTTATTTTAAAATTTAGTCTCTACAAAGATAACATGGTTAATTTACAAATCATACATAACATTTTGACCAAACAAGAGGCCATCATCAGTGCCTGACAAATAAGAAAAAAACTCAAAGATTACAAAAAAATATAAGATAGGAACGGAAATAATTAAAATAAAAAAGTGACAAATAGGAATACATAGTTCTATTATGTGAACGTATAGTTCTCATAGGTGAACAGAACTTAAAGTTCATTACGTCAGTAACTTTGGGTATAATGTTACTTATTCTTCAAAATATTTAAAAGGGTAAAAAAGATTCAACACTTAATTATAATTTCAATATGATTTTTTGTTTCTTCTAATTATTGATCTGACATTTCTGAATCATTTACAAGCCTTACTTAATTTAGCTATACTTTTACCGTTATGAATGAAAAAAAGAACAAATGAGAAATTTCTTATGTTTTGTAAAAATGATTAAATACTAAAGTTGTACAGTCGATGAGAAATTAATTATTATTAATTTCTCCTCCACTGTACTGCTTTAGTATTAAATAATTTTCACTAAACATAAGAAGAAGGAGAGTATAACAGGATAACCCATAGATAAACAATATTAACATAGATGGTTCACTCCCGACCATAGTGGGAACACTCAATTGACAAGTTTGTGTTTATGATTTTAGTTGGGGGCCTCATCACAAATCTTGAAGAGCGCTAGTAGTAAAATCTGTTTGCTTTATTCTCTACCAGATTGTGCTGTAGTTTTTTTTAAATTCAAACAGTTGCCAATCGTTTAGTAAAATAAAATAAAAGTAAACAAAGACCTATGGTAATTACGAAATATTTTCCATCAATTCATTTATGTTTTAATGTTTACTGACCCAAGTAGTAAAATAAATGAACTTAGACTGAAATATGATGTTAAAATATAATTACATTTATTCTTAAACGAGTTTAATATGTTACTGGAATTTTATATTTTTTGAATATATATCAAGGCGTATGCTCAATGTAAAATGGCAAACAATAGGTTGTATGATAAAACAAGTAAACAATTCTGGCGCGGTGGTCCGCATGTTGGGCGAAATTCCTTTGGAATGCGTGTTTCCGTTCATAACAACCCACTTGCTTAAGGTTCCGGTTTATGTTTTAAACCTAAGCAGTTACTCAATTATCAAGCACTGCTCGTACTCATTTTGGGTGTAATTTTCAAAGGATATGCGCATAATTTTCCACTTGGTTATACAAAACCATGCCTCTGAAATAGGCAGTGCGCACTATTATTCGAACTAGATTAAAGCTCAGTTAGTGTTTATCTTTTAAGGTTTTAGCGCATTTCCTCTGAAAAATACTGACAAAATTAGGTGCGAGCAGTGCTTGATAATTAAGTAACTGCTTAGGTCATAAAGCATAAAGCTAAAGAATATATAGCATATATAGCATATATCCTAAAGAACCTTAGGAAATAATGGGTTGTTAAGCACGGAAACACGCATTCTAAAGAAAATTCACCCAACATGCGGACCACCGCGTCAGAATTATTTTGTAGTTATAAACGTGAAAAAACGATACAAATTATCGAGGGTACCAGTATTCGAACCCAGGTACCCTTGCTTGGAGTACTTTGAATAGTCTTCCGGACCAATTTCATTCAGCTCAAATGAAACTTTAGTGTTCATTCAACTCATTACGATGTACATTTTTTAAAGGTTTTTAAAAATTAACTATTGTTAATATATATAATATATATATATATATATATATATATATATATATATATATACACATACAATATAATATACATATATAGTTAAGGTTAATTAAAAGCTTTGTAAAGTAATGCATCAGATAGCTCCTCAAACAAATAAATGGGGAAATATTTTTATTATATATTCACGAATGCATTAATTACGTGAGGCTTAATTTTTAAAGGATTTTTTCAAAGAAACATACATGACTGGTAATTTTTGTTTTTACCTTTTGGGTTATTTTAAGCCCTGTTTCGACTATAACATATTTATCAAGGAGTATGTTTCTAACAATAGATTATATTCTAATTTTATGGGCCAAATAAAATCATTTTACTTTTCCAACATTTTCCTATTTCTATTTGTGTGATTCTCGTTAGTAGAGGGATCTGAAACAGTGGCTTCGTGTATGGTCGGGTAAGGTCGGACAGGTTCGCCTCCCTACTACAGCCCTAGCATATACGAGGGCTTCTCTTCCAGTTCCCAGCTAGAGCTCGAACTATATACATTTTATTCCATATGTGTCCGTATTATACTTTAATTCCAATCATTATACAGTCTTCTTAAACCTAATTACCAGTGCGTTATTATTCAGTATTTAGTAATCCATAAAAATTCCCAAAATTTCTACATGGTCATTCGACCCGGATTAGTTCCGTTATTATTTAAACCGCAAGTGTTTTTAACCAACGTAAATATTAAACTCGTTTTTGATATAATACATCGTAAATTATCCATCGTAATCCATCCATCGTTAATTATTATCCATCGTTCATCCATCGTAATATTCGTTATCCATTTAAAAATAACGATTACAACCGTTATAATTATAAACCAGTTTATATTTCCATCGTTAATTATCCGTCATTCATCCATCTTTAATTATAATCCCATCTTTTGTTAATTAATATAAGTATTCATCCATCGTATCCAGAAACATTTATCCATCGTATCCAGAAAGACTTTGTACGCGTAGTGAAGTTGTTTGCGTGAAGCTAGTGAAGAAGTGTTCAGTGTAGTGTAGTTGAGGTGTGTGTGTACCCACTGGACTAACCCCTCTACAAGGCATTCCTCTCAAGTCCACCGACTCGACCGGCCGCCATACTGGTAAACAACACCTGGCTCTGTGAGTGACTAACCTTATCTTTACACGTCATTTCCTGTTATTCATTCCTAAGAAATATTCCTTTGTTTCTTTTAAAAAAAAAAAAAAAAAAAAAAAAAGTTATTTTATCTTTTTAAAATCCTTATCTCTTAAACATTTTTATTTCTTTCCTAAAATATTCCTTAATAATTCCTTTACAAAACAAACTTTTATATGTTTTTAGAGAACTTTTTATAGTTTTTAGAATAATTTTTATATGTTTTCGAAACATTTTTAGTAAGTTTTTGAATACTTTTTATGAGTTTTTAAACTGTTTTCTTAAATTTTATAAAAACTTTTCGAACATTATTATTAACTTTAAATTTAATTTTAATAATAATTTCGGTTTTCCTAATACTTTTCAAGTTAATAATTATTATTTCTTGTCATATTCTTAATAAGGTAGGAAAATTAAATTCCTTATTATTTCCGTTTGTTTATTTTATAATATTTTGTTTAATCTGTGTTTTACCTTTAATTTGTGCTAAACATGGGTCGCCAAACTTTATTGAATACACTAAAAAATAAGAAAATTCATTAGAAGCTTCTCTTAAAAGATGTGAAGAATTTCTTCATCAATACAATCCTGATGAACACTCCTTTCAGGTGAATCAGAGGCTACAATCAATAAAACCTTTACACAAGGAGTTTGTTGATTGTGTCAATGAAATTATCCTGAATTCTGATGATGAATTATATCATCAGGAATTAAACTGCGAATTGACAGATTTTGAAAATAGATTTTTTTCGTTAGTTGGAAGACTTGAGCAATAAGCAAAAGTAGACCCAATTCACCATTAGGATCTACGGAGTCCATTTCAAATAACTCTCCTAATATTTTAAGTGTAACCATAATTTAGATATAAGATTGCCACAAATCTCCCTTCCTAATTTTAATGGGGATTTTAAAAAGTGGAATACCTTCAAAGATAATTTTATAAGTTTAATTGATTCGCAGCCAATCCCTAATGTTAAGAAATTACATTACTTAAAATGTGTCTCAAGGAACAAGCCGCAGACCTTATAAGTAACTTAGCCACTACGGACAGTAATTATAAAATTGCGTGGAGTTTAGTTGTTCAACGTTACGAAAATCAACGTTTAATATCAAACTCTCATGTAAATACCTTATTTCAACTTCCAAATTCTAAGAGTGATTCAATATCTTCACTGAAAAATTTGCACTGTGAATTTTTTAAAAATATTAGAGCCTTAGAAGCTTTGGGAGAAGATGTTGAAAATTCCAGTTTTATTTTAGTCCAATTGCTTGCTTCTAAATTTGATCGAAATTTATTGAAAAAGTGGGAAGAAGTTATATCTGACCAGAAAACTTCTCCAAAAATCAGTGAAATGAAACTTTTCTCCTAAAAGAAATTAATATTTTAGAAATGTCCACTCCATTGCCATCTAGTTCTCAAAATGTTAATAGTAAGCCATACCAAAAACCAATTTCTGATAACAACCCTAAAAATAAGTCTAATGAAAAATATAACCATAATTCCAAAAGAACCCCTAATTCAGCCTATGTTTACACTGGTACGACCCAACCATCATCGGGAGGCGGTGACGCCAACCTTCCAGGACAAATGCTTCTGGAAACGGTAACCGCCAAACTCCTAAACCTGATTCTAACCCTAAGGATCACCATAACTATCCATGTTATGCATGTAAACAGCTCCATAAATTGTACACATGTCCAACCTTTATCGCCATGACTCCTATCCAACGTTCAAGGTTAGTAACCAACCATAACCTTTGTACCAACTGCTTTAATTCTCAACACACTGCTGAAAATTGTAGGAATAAATATAAATGTAGAGTTTGTAACTTAGCTCACAATACGTTGCTCCATCAAGATACTGTTGTTGTGAACACGGCTACCGTAACTTCGAACCAACACAGTATTCTTCTTGCTACTGCAATAGTTAATGTTTCCACTCATCAAGGTGTATTTCCAGTAAGGGCCCTTCTCGATGGAGGGTCACAAAGTAACCTTATGACCGAGTCGCTAGTGCAGAAACTCCAATTATCTCCTGTCAAATGTAATTTTGTTTTACAAGGTATAGGACCTTCCCCGTTTCAGATAAATAAAAAGGTGAACTCTACTATTTCCTCTAGATCATCTAACTTTGAACAAAACCTACAATTTTTAGTGCTTCCATCCCTTAATAACCACTTACCTCAGCAACGGATTGATATTTTCTGGATGGAAACTTCCTGAAGGCATCCAACTTGCTGATCCGGAGTTTCACATCTCTAATAGAGTTGATCTGTTGTTAGGGGCTGAGTGTTTCTTTGAAATTCTTTCCGAAGGTCAGCTTAAGTTAAATGACAATTTGCCAATTTTACAAATGACCAAATTTGGTTGGATCCTTAGTGGCAAATACCCAACTTTTCATTCTTCTAATATTTCCGATACTAACCTGATACAATCTAGCTCCTCCTATTTTTGCAGTCAAATTTCCACTGGTCATAATGATGATCTGAATAAATTGCTGCCTAAGTTTTGGGAGTTGGAACATTGTAAGTATGAAAAACCCTTATCGCTAGAGGAACAGAGAGTGATAAATTCTTTAATGAAACTTTACCCGTGATACTCAGGTAGATATTCAGTATCCCTTCCTTTAAGGAAGACAGCTCGGTTTTAGGGTCATCTTCAGAAAAAGCGTTGAGCTGTTTTTTCTCCTTAGAAAGAAAACTTAGTAAAAACCCGTCCTTAAGTGAGCAATACCACAATTTCATGTCCGAATACCTTGGGACATATGAGAGAATTGTCTCCTGAAGAATACGGTACTATATTAACTAAAAATCATTATTTCCTCCCTCATCACGCGGTATTAAGAGCAGCTAGTGCCACCACTAAGTTGAGGGTGGTATTTAATGGAAGCATGGCAACATCGTCTGGTGTCTCTTTAAACGAAATCCTACATCCTGGTCCACCTTTGCAAACAGAATTATTTGCAATCCTAACTAGATTCCGAAGTCATAAATTTGGTTTAATTTCGGACGTGGAAAAAATGTTCCGACAAATTTTAATTAACCATCCAGATAATTATTTTCAATTGATATATTGGAGACAATCCTAATGAAGAAGTAAAAATCTATACTCTGCTGACGGTGACGTATGGAACCGTGCCAGCTCCATATCTATCCATTCGTACATTGCAGCAGTTAGCTGCTGATGAATCTGCACTCTTTCCATTAGCTACTAGAATTCTAAGAGAGATTTCTACGTAGACGATTTAATTTCAGGTGAATCCTCTGTTTCCTTCCTAAAAGAGTTGTACGACCAGCTTTCTGCCTTGTTCTGCAAGGCAGGGATGGCCCTACGTAAGTGGTGTACGAACAGTTCAGAGCTGAAACAACTTTTGGACTCTAGTTCCACTGATGACCCAAATTTACAATTAACCTTTCTAAGGACGAAGGTGTTAAGACTCTGGGCGTCTTATGGAACCCTTCGAGTGACTCTTTTCAATACCATATTAATTTTTCGCATCACGAAAAAACAACCAAGAGAACTATAGTATCGGACACCTGTAAGATCTACGATCCATTAGGTCTTCTTGGCCCAGCAATATTGTCAGCCAAACTTTTAATTAGAGAACCTGTGGCTAGAAAAAATATCTTGGGATGAAACCCTTCCCTCCACGTTCGAAGACCGTTGGGTAGAATTTACTACTCAATGCTCAAATTTAAGCAATATTACCATTCCTAGATATTTCTCCTTCGTTGACTTACCATCGTCCTATGAACTCCATGGTTTTTGCGATGCTAGTGAGCAAGGCTATGGAGCTTGCTTTTATGTGAAATGTGAACTCTTGCGCCAAATTGAAGTTAGCGTCTCACTAATTTGCTCTAAATCTCGAGTGGCTCCTACAAGGGCCCAATCTATACCCAGACTGGAACTTTGCGGGGCTCTTCTATTAAGTGAACTCTATCTTAAAGTCCGAAGTTCCCTTTCTGAAATTTCTTTCAATGAAGTCTTTTTATGGACTGATTCTCTTATTGTTCTGCATTGGCTTGCTGCAGAATCTTGCCGATGGAAAACCTTTGTTGGAAACAGGGTATCTCAAATACAGGACAATACACCTAACTGTTCATGGATGCATGTTTCCAGTTGTGATAATCCTGCTGATACTTTGAGTCGAGGTTCTTGTTTTTTACCTGTGATCTGGAGAGGCCCTACTTGGCTATCAACCTCTGCTTCTTACGACTATCCTGAACTTTCTGACAACTTTGAACCTCCAGATAAAAAACTAGAAACCACCGCCTTAGTGCATGTTTCTGTTGAATCCCTAAATTTACTTCAGGAGTTGAAATTGGATAAATTCTCCTCTTGGTCTACTCTTTATCGCGTTGTAGCTTGCTTATTTCGATTTAAACATAACTGCTCCTCCTCTAAGGAATTTCGAGTTTTTGGTGAGTTAACCTCCGAAGAAATAAACAAAGCTCAAATCTTTATTATAAGGACTATCCAAACCCAGATGTTTCCCTTTGAAATTAAAACCTTAGAATCTAATAAACTCTTACCTTCTACTAACAGACTCCTTTCATTGAATCCATTTCTGGACCAAAATGGACTTTTGAGAGTTGGTGGTCGTATTAAAAACGCTTCCATATCCTTCGATCAAAAGCATCCCATCCTTTTGTGTTCAAAGCACCCAACTACTATCCTAATTGTAAGACATTACCATAAGATCACCTTGCATGCTGGAGCTCAGCATATGCTGTATACTATTCGTCAAAGTTTTGGCCAATAAATGGCAAAACCTTTGTAAGAAAATTGTTCGAGAATGCTCTACTTGCTTCAGAGCTAACCCTTTACCTGTTACTTACCTCATGGGAGACCTACCTTCCGACAGGTTACGAGTGTCCAAACCTTTTACTTTCACCGGTGTAGATTTTGCCGGACCCTTTATGACCAAACAGTCCAAACGAAGAAACTCTCCTTTAGTAAAATCGTATGCCTGCCTGTTTATCTGCATGTCTACGAAAGCACTCCACATTGAAGCAGTCAGTGACTTAACCTCTGATGCTTTCATAGCTTGCCTACGACGATTTATCGCAAGACGCGGTGTATGCAAAACTCTCTTTTGCGATAACGGTCGAAACTTCGTTGGGCCGACAGTCAATTAAAAGAAATTTACCATACTTCAATACCAAAGATAATATAGATACCCTTATGTCTTGCTTTAGTGACACTGGTATCAATTTTCAGTGGATACCAGCTCGATCACCCACATTTGGTGGTTTATGGGAGCGTGCTGTTAAGAGTTGTAAGCACCATCTTCGTAGAGTTATGGGTACCTCTCATTTAACATTTGAGGAACTTACAACCCTTTTAGCACAAATTGAAGCGCAATTAAATTCGCGTCCACTAACACCCATGTCAAATGATCCTTCTGACCTATCAGTCCTTAGCCCTTCCCATTTCCTAGTAGGGAATCACTTACAGCTGTACCAGACGTTAACATTGAGAACGAGCCAACCAATCTGTTAGACCGTTGGCAACGTGTACAGCAGGCTCAACAACAATTTTG
>JACMZG010001870.1:17069362-17110030 GCA_018340805.1 Microvelia longipes | reverse complement strand
TCCATTATCAAATGATTAGTGAATTTTAACTAATACGCAATAAGAAAAACAATATATTAATTAATAAACTATTATTTCACATGCACAGAAGAATTAATACGAAGAATTGGAGACCAACAAATTTGGAGTAAACAGCAGTCATCATAATCTGAGAGTACTAAGGAATAAAGAAACCTCACGAGCAATAATACGAATTCTAACGATGAAGATACTCAATCTTTCGACACAAATGATATTGTTGTAAGTCGAAGTTATTTCATGCCTGAAGACGTCACTTCAAAATATAGAAACTCATCTATTAATAATGACACCAATGTTGTTGCAATGCCCATCGTGAATTGGTTCAAACTCACTGGCGCCAAAGAATTAAATAAAAGTCTAACTATTTATAACAAAATAAATCAAAACATTTCCTTCGCTGTGTTTTTGGAATCAGTTGAGCCAGTAAAACATCTAATAACGATTTATGGAACTTACGTCTTTAAAAATCATTCAAAAACTGAGATTATGGATTCTAATTTGGAAATGGAACGAATAATATCGAATTTAAGCGATATATTATGGCCGAAAAACGAAATTGATTTGTTAAACAAAGTTATATTTAGCAAGAAAGAACTTTTAAAGTTGGTTCAAGTCGATACTAATCGTAATTATTTTTTACTAAGAGACTTCGTGGCAAATATTTACATGGATCCTAATTTATTACGCTGTGGAATATGTTATTGTGATATATTTAAATCAAGTGATGAAAATAAACAATTATTCATTTGTTTATTACCATATGTTTCTCCACTTAGTGGTGATTTGATGATGGATGGACTGGAAAATGCACTTAAACCAAATAATTGGACACTCCTCGTAAATCGTTTAAAAGAAATTTTTAGACAGGTGGTATCAGTTATATTTATCGCGGCAACCCTGATTGTTTATGTTTGTAACAGTGAACTGCGGCAGAATGTTTATGGTAAATGTATTGTATTGTTTTTGATATCACTTGACATATCGTCATCCCTGGAGATAATAAACAGCGCCAGTTTAGATCTTGGAAAAGGAATTCGCACGACATTAGGTATGTTAAATTTGTGTATTTGAGCTCAGGGTTTCTTTAAGAGGTTCTTCCTCAATGGGGGGGGGGGGGGGTAAAATCTTAAAAAATGTGGGGTAATTCACAGTGTAAAATTGTTGACCGGGTGAGAAGGGGACCAATTTTCAATTTTAAGTAAAACTCTGTCCAAGGAATAATATTTTTATTATAAATTTATTTAAATAAAATAAATTTTATTAATTTATTATTAATAAATAATAAATTACCAAAATACAAAGTCTTTTTAAAAATAAATAAAACTGTACATATGTAACACAATAATAACTTCTAATAATAAAATAGGGTACCATTCAGGGCGCAATGTATCATAAAATAGGGTTTATGATACAGGGTGCAACAATTTAGATGAATCGAATGTTACCCAAATATTGTAATTTTGATACTAATTTTGGTATATTGCCTACTTTGGAAACTGCTTTGAATCTGAAACAAATAATACTACTAATAAATATTACTATAATCCGGTTATTTTGTATTAAGCTAGTGTATAACATATGCCATAGAATTTTCTTTAAATCTACGATCATTTATGATAAGTCGAACAAAGGCGTGATAAAAAAATCACCAAAATATAGTGATATATTGGTACAATCTTTTCACCCCAGAGGAGGGAAACATTTAATTTTTCCTGTCGGGAGGGAGAGGGGGGTAAAACCTCTGGGCCTCCTTGAAAGAAACCCTGTTAGACTACTAATTTAGGGAGCTTTAAGAGTTTACTGATAAGTCCCATAACTGGACCAAAATGTAACTTAATACGACTGAACTACATCTATAGGGATCACTATAACTGTATTCTGTACAATATATTTTTGAGCAATAATAATAGTTATAAATATCGAGCAAAGGTGTACTAGAGATAAAAAACCAAAACCACGCTGTTATCATAATTATCCGCTTCAAGCATGTGTATAAATTTAAGAGGTTTTCAAATGTGTCCCTCTGCGTCACACATAACTCCCGCTGTGTACGTTCTAATGAGTTGGAACTTAGCATATACATCAGAATTAAAGTCTAGTTGTGCTAACAAAGAAAGACAACATTTTTAGACGGTATTAACCAAAGACCATCGATACTTAAACAGTAAGATTGTCGTCACAATGGTGGGAAAATTTTGATTCTGGTAGACACTAGCGCTGCGACGGACCTACCATTCAACTGAGTGGGCGTGGCTCAACCCGCTTTTGCCCACACTCAGTTTAAAATCACTTTTTCATACTTTGTATAGTTTTACTTCCAACTAGCCGAAGCGCTTCACGCGGCCTTCGTCGTCTTTAAACTTACACAGAACGCTTCTCATGGCAGGTAAGGGTTTCATTCAATCAATTTGTTAATTTAATTAATTTAATCAGGTAATAATAAACATTAGTGGCTAAATTGAATGCATCCTGAAACGTCAAAATGCCAGGCACATGTAATTAAATGTGATTACTTAATAAAATCAATTACATTAATAAATTAACTGGATGGAATGTAAACTTACCTGTCATTAGTAGCGTTCTGTAGAAGTTTAACTATCAGTTTCTGAAGTTTTACAATATTGAACATAAAAATAATAAAAATAAACGAAGAAAACAATGATTTCATCCAAGATGATAGACATTTATAAGGTAAAAAAGATAGACAATTCGATGTTGATATATATATTACGTTTCCATGGTTACACTGACAGTTTTTTTTTATGATTATTATTTAATAACATTGTCATTTATGTTGAAATAAATTAGATTTTTAGTTGTGTAAATGTACGTTTTATTAGATATATAACAGACATGGCGACGAGGATGGATTATAATATTGAGTACAAAAAAGCAGATGCGTATGCCAATGCCGAATTAATTTATCCAGGTTCCATATGAAAAGACAAAGTTACTGATATAGACGAGTTTGCTAAGTTTCAATTTAAATCAAATAACTACCTTCCAGTCAAAATTGAAGATGTACGAACGGAAACATTAAAGATGGACAACTATCTACAAATTTTTAGAAAGATTAGTGAATGATTGAGTTTAAGGGACATAGGGCTACGGGATGAAGAGTACACACTTCAAGATGGATGCATTTTCGAGGAATTAGAATTTTTGTACCATCAGTCTTAAGGAACACACGTTTACGAGAATTGCATGAAGGACACCTGGATGGTTAGAATGAAAGCACTAGCCGGAGTTACTGCTATTGGCCTTAAATTGACAAGGAAATTGAAGATCTGGTAGGAAGCTGCAAGGAATGCTGTTTAAAGAAAAATGAACCTTCTAAGGAATCATACCACCCCTGGGTTATTCCAGAAGCACCCTGGGAAAGGATACACATCGACTTCGCCGGACCTATGAGAGGATGGAGTTATTTTGTTATAGTGGATGCATATACTAAATGGGTAGAAGTAATACTACAAAGTCAACTACGTCTGAATGGTGCACAAGACAACTACAAAGACTCTTTTCTACTTTTGGATTACCACATGTCTTAGTTCAGATAATGGAAGCAGTTTACTTCGCATCATTTTCAACAGTTTCTTAAGAGATACAGTATCTGCCATAAGTTAACAGCACCCTTTCATCCGGCGTCTAACGGACAGGCCGAGCGGTTTGTTCAAACGGTAAAGCGAGGTTTACAAGCTATGGAGAAATGAGTCGGGGGACGTGACAGATAAACTGGTTATTTTGTTAAAGCAGCTCAGAAACGCACCTAATGCACGGGGGCGTCGGCGTACCAGTAATGTTGGTCGCAAAGTTCGCACAGAGTTAGATTTGTTAGTGTCCTCTGGGATGAGATTAAGATAAATAATAAGGAAGGGAGTTCCCAGTCAAAGGATTTAAGGTAGGTGATAGAGTACAAGTTAGAAGTACAGAGGTGAAGGAAAATGGAGTTTTGGTGTTATAGTCAACGAGAGGGATCTCATCATTATCAGGTTAGGATCGACGGATCTGAGGGTTGTCTGGAGAAAAACACTTAGGTCAAATACGGGGCACCAAATTTAAGGGGGGGCCTTGATATATATTATTACGTTTCCATGGTTACACTGACAGTTTTTATGATATTATTTAATAGCATTGTCATTGTTATGTTGAAATAAATTAGATTTTTAAGTTGTGTAAATGTACGTTTTAATTAGATATTAACAGATGTAAACAAACCAAACGCAGTCGGAGGTTACAACCTGACTTTTTGTCAAAATTCGACCTCCACGTCGAAAGGCGAGGGCTTTACTACTGAGCTACCGGACACGGTTCACTGTATTTATAATCATTAAACATTTTTCAGGTTTTGCAAATCACTATTTTTGGCTGGCTACCATTTCCCTTCAAACAGTTATGAGTTATGATATTCTTGCAGCTTTTAGGTAAGATACTGAAACTTATATTTATCTTAAAGATAAACTTAAAATATCTTTATCAAAACACTTTTTATAAACGCCAAATATCTTATAAAAAATTGATTTAATCTTAAAAAAGCTGTTAACATTAAAAATACCACTAGTCAATTTTATTTAAGTATATAATTATAATTAGCATGAAGAATATTATATAATAATACGGGGAAGGGCTCCCTCTCTGCAGTACAAGGCGTAAGCCTTTTAGCAGAGAGGTAAATCCTATAGTTATATTTATTATGCATTTAATTATTTAATAAAGGTTTAAAAACGTGTAATCGGTGGTTGCGGAAGACAAGGAAAGCTGAAAGGCCGAATCATCAATATTGTAATACGTAGAGACATTAAACAAATAGTGTTTGAAACTGCTAAATTTTCCTAAGTGGTTTATAGTATGTTTAAAACCAAGATATTCATTTTTTGGTTATATTAGGTTTATATTTTTAAAAAAACCCTTCCAGTGTCTATTTAAATAATAGAAGATATATGTCAATATGTCATCAAAAGTAACAGAAGGATTTAAAACAAAGTCCTGGTCGCGCCACTTTAAGAACAAACCTCTAAACAATGTGGGGACTTAGTATAGAGAAGCTGTAAGAAAGAACTGCAATTGGCGACAAAAGGAATACGATTGTAGCCATATTTTAACATTTATGTAAAACATATCAAGATTATTATTATTGAATTAGTAAGTCAGTTAGTTAGTTATCAATTAGTCCAGGTCAGAACAATCCTTTTCCCTGGATAAGGTCCATTATCTTCTTAACCAATGATCCATTGGTAGAGGAAATCCTCAGTTAGCTTCAGATTGGGTCCTTTTAGCATAACTTTACAATAGCTACTATAAATAGCTAAGGGTGTAGTCAAAGATTGCCTCTTAACAAACAACTCTTGCATAAAGCACAGGTAACTTATGTTAACTATGCTTGCAAGAGCTCTCTCATCACCCTTCGAACTAAGTTCAAAGGGAAAATCAGAGCACCACCCAGCCACAGGAAATTCCATACATCTAGACCCTCCAAGAGCAAGTCACTTGGTAACCCCACCAAAAGCTTTCTCAGATGTAGACCCTGTCGACTTAGGCCTCTTAGATAGCATTGGGGAAACTTATGCAGCAGGAGAACCTGCACCAACAGTAGCCCTGACGCCCTCTCAAAGGGAACAGAGACCCCAGAATTACATCCCTTAACAAACTATTTTATGAATTCTTATACCTAAGAATCATTCATCTTTCCTCGAGAAATTAGGCTTAATCTATTAGCGAGTAGGTAAAAAAGCAAAATAACAAAAAATCTATTTTTCGCATATTTTCTTTTTTTATAAGGGTGTCAAAACCAATGGGTTGTGGTGCCCAAACGATTTGAAAAAAATCTAGTCCCAAATTTGTATTCTACTATTAAAATATCAGGGATCAATGCTAAATCTTGATCGCTTGAACACAGATTTATTGTTTATTTTTATTATATTTAGTATTAGTCTCCATTTATTGTTTCAGATCAATGAAAACAGCATCGGATCGAAGTCAAAATAAAACAGATTTAAAGTTAAAGCTGTACAAGTATTGTGCCTGTGCATATGGGATTCCAGCAGTGTTCATATTGCTCATCATTATATTGCAGTATACATCCATCATGGAGATTGGAAATAAATGGAAACCAAATATGGGAGAGAAAACTAGTCATCTATTTACAACCCCAGAAGGTAACAACAATACCTGTTGTTGATCAAAAGATCAACCTAGTTCAGCTCAGCATAATATTTGCATAATTGGATACTAGCGGGTTTTGCAAATCATAAATAGTTGGAACCATACAAATACATAAGAGACACCTATTAATTTGTCAGATATCAGAAGAGATATTAGTCTCTAATATATATACTTCTCGTTATGTTTGTTCGAAAGAATGAAGGGCAGAGTAAGTTTAGGCTCCATCTGCGCTCTTTGAAGAAAATCACGAAATTTGGCCAAGCTGTTAATAACGACAAATGAGCATGTAAAATTTCTAGGTGTCACTCGCATATTTAAGCAACGTTTTTCTTAAGCAAAAATGATTAACAATTAAAAAATTAATTTCATTATTTGCAGATAGAAGATTAGTATGGACATACCTATACGCCCCAGTGACAGCTTTAATATTGATAAATGGTTGCATGTTTCTAGCAACAATCTTATCAATATGGAGACAAAAGAAAGCGGCAGAAGTTTTAAAAGGGTCAGATTCAACTACTAGTCTTCCTAAGAAAAACAATAAAATGTAAGTATCAGAAATTGAACTATGAGACATAAAAGTATAAGTAAATGTAAGTATCATACATTTTAAACTATGAAGACTAAATATAAGTATCGGAAATAAAACTATGAGGACTAAAATGTAAGTATTAGACATTAAACTATGAGGACTAAAATATGTCAGACATTAAACTATGAAGACTAAAATGTAAGTATCATACATTAAACTATGAAGACTAAAATGTAAGTATCGGAAATAAAACTATGAGGACTAAAATGTAAGTATTAGACATTAAACTATGAGGACTAAAATATGTCAGACATTAAACATAGAGAACGACCCGAAGGAACATAAAAACGATACTGATTACGAACTATACTTAGAAAACTGAACAATTAAAGACGAAGGCATATTTACTGCCATATCCGAGCTCAGAGGTAACTCTGGACCTGGATATGACTTAATAAATGTAGACATGATAAAAAAAACTAGAATTTTGCGCTAAACCAATACACTTAGTCAAAGCTAGTCTTAGTAAAGTTATATTCCCTGAAGCATTAAAAATCACAATTGTTTCTTCTATTTTAAGTCAGGTGATCCCAGCGAAGGGACTAATTACCGACCAATATGTTTGATACCTAATATTGCCAAAATTATAGAAAAAGTGGTTAAAAAAAGCTAGTAGAATTTTTAGAAAATAACTTTAAGTTATCATCTGCTCAATTTGGGTTTAGAAGTGGATTAAGTGCTCAAGATGCGATAACGGAAGTATGTCAATTCATTACCGATGAGCTTGATAAAGGAAACAAACCGATAGCGGTAATCATGGATGTGGCGAAAGCCTTCGACAGTATGTCTCATAACAGATTAGTTACAAAACTAAGAAAAATAGGTATACGGGGTACTATGAGGGCCACTTTCATGAGTTTTGGCATACTCATGGATTCTCATATATTCATTATGATCTTACCCTAAATCATACCTTAAATGTCTAAAGGATAAGGCAAAGATCATTAAAAAGATAGGTAAGTTCAAGACGTTTATTAATTATTAACTAAGAATAACGACATATTGGTTAGCGTTTTGACAATAGAATATTGGTACCTACTTAAGGTGGATACCCTAGAATATAATCAATAAGGAGAATTTACCTGTATTCATTTTAGTACATGTCCTGAAACACTTCAGGTCCCTCTCTAACTTTTGCTTCCCTGAGTCTTCTCCCTCATCTCATTATACCTCTCTTTCAATATATTTAGTATCTGCATAGTTAACATTTTATTTAATTAATGGGACAAGTCAGCATTTCCATGAACATTAAATGGTTCATTGACTAAGTTGTTTACAGTCAAATCATGTGACAGTTCGAAACATTAAGATTGGTTAAAATCGAACGTCACAGTACAATGCTTAAGTGGTTCATCAGCTATCTGTGGTTGAGCAATACCAAGGAGTATAGTATTAGCATTATACTATACTATACTTCTTGGATATATCCTTAACTGGTTGGTATAAAGGAGACAAATAGGGAAGTCAGATCATATCCATCGTTTTTCAGGGAATAGAAGAACTCAGCGGTTCTAAAGTCGAATGTAATAAAATTGTAAATTCATGTTTGTCTTTTCTCTTTTATTGCGAAACAGTTAATGTCAATATAGATTAATGTTAAGATATATTGACATTAACTGTTACGAAATAAAAGAGAAAAGCCAAACATGAATTAACAATTTTTATTACATTCGACTTTTAGAACCGCTGGAGTTCTTCTATTTCCCTGAAAAACGATGGTGATATGATCTGACTTCCCTATTTGTCTCCTTTATACTAACCAGTTAAGGATATATCCAAGGAGTATAGTATACTAATACTATACTCCTTGGTATATCTCAACCACAAGCTTATCAAGTTTCCCACTGTTTCAGGTTTCTAGTACAAGTAACGCTGTTCCTTATAACAGGGAGTAGTTGGATTTTAGTGATTGTACCAATTATTTTTACTCACGACAAACATCCTAATGCTTATAACATCCTATGGAAAATCATTGATTTCGTTAACACCTCAATAGGTGCTATTTTGTTTTTCATGCTCGTGCTTTGCAAACCGAAGATTATGGATAAATGAAGAAACTTTCGTGAAAATATATTGGTAAAAAAATAGCCGAAAACTGTAATTGTTTATTTTTTTGTTCTATTTATATAAATATATTGGTTATTTTCAAATTATTAACCGATTAAAGATTTTTATAATATAATTATTGTTTTAATTATAATGTATTTTTATTTTTAATTAACATCCTTATTAATAAATCTATTTTTAATTTAATTTGAGCGGGGAATGGTGTTATCAATTAAGTTTCAGATGTTTTAAGACCTCCTAAATGGTTTTTACAAAGCTGTCTGTCTATATGTGTGTGTCTGTCATTACTGTGTATTTATGCTAGAGAGTTGAAACTTAGTACAAAAAATTACAAAAATCAGTCTATGTGTATAGTTGTGCTTTCCAGGAAATATTCTTTACAACTTTATTAACCTGCAATAAACAGCAAAAAATAAACGCGGAAAAAATTGCGATGTAGCGATGAGCGTAGCAAATCCGATGTGATGAGAAAAAGTTCCGAGGAAAGATAAAAAATTAGCAGGGATCTGTTTAAATTTGTGGATGCATTATTTGAATACGTGGATGTATTGTTTGGATATAATTAGTACGTTCACACACACTTTAGATCCGCGTATCGATATAGAGTAGATCTCTCATACGGTAATTTAAGCTGTATGAACCATGGGGAGGGATCCGATGATACGCTAGAACTAGGAAGATAGAATCTAAATGGATCCCGATACGCTGTCTTTTTGTGTGTGTACCTTAAGAGACGATCGTATTTAACGATACTTCTCGTCGAACTTTTATTTCACTTTATTCACTTCTATATAACCGTTTTTGATCAATAAACTTTTGAGGATAATATTTTTTTTAGTGTAACTTATTATTATGCAAAGAAATCACAATTTAATTTAATACATTTTTTGTTTTAAACTTCATTATAACCAAAAGTGAACCTTCACTATACAAGACGCCATGTTTTGGCGGATCAGTTATCATGTAATCTCACTCGATCGATAAACAATACGCGCAAGAACGTGAAGTTAGTTGACCGTATTGTATACGTATTCTATACGATACTTGGATCTAGAGTGTGTGTGAACGTACTAAATGATGTATTATTTGAATACGCGGATGTATTGTTTGGATATAATGATGCATTATTGGAATACGTGGATGTATTGTTTGGATATAATGATGCATTGTATGAATATGTAGTGTAGATGTATTGTTTGGATATAATGATGCATTATTTGAATACGTGGATGTATTGTTTGGATATAATGATGCATTATTTGAATACGTAGAATGTATTGTTTGGATATAATGATGCATCGCTTTAATACGTGAATGAGTAGATGTTTTGTTAACATTATCACAGACTATATAACCTAATATCAAAGATTGTCATCTAATTGTTAAACTTATGGACTAAAGTCCGTGGGTGAGAGTATACCTTTTGATCGTCTACAGCCATTTCCTTTCCGATTTCAAGAATTGTCCTTCGGTAGCTGACCATCGTATATATATATATATATATATATATATATATATATATATATATATATATATATATATATATATATATAATATAATATAGCATAACGTGCTGCGTTATGGTGTACAGTAATGCCACGAAGTGGCCAGACTCCAAAGGCTCTAGTTGTTTATAAATATATGTATACGTTAATGATATTTAAAAGTAAACTTTAAAAACAATAATAATAACAATGCTTCATAAATCAGAGGGCTTAAAAAGACAAAATGGCTTACAGTATAAATACATTTAAAATAAGCATATAATATATAACGTTGCCATGAGTAGCAGATGGCTCAGTTGTAAAATATAATAGCTTTTGAATTTATTATCATTGTTTAAAATACGTGAATACATAAATAAATAAGATGCTTGGCACGTATACACAGCTAGCAGATGCGCACAGGGGGGCGAGGCAAATATTTATTATAGTGCGTTTATTAAATTAAACAATTAAATTTTAAGAGAGAAATACGGCCTAATCTTTGTTACTTTTCCTCATTTATATCATAGGTTTATATGAAAAATAGCGTGTTTTAAAAAAAAAACCGAAACCGGGTTTTACCGGAATTATCCGTTTTAGGTGTTTTAAGGCCTCCTAAGTGGTTTTCACAAAGTTGTCTGTCTATATGTGTCTGCTATCGTAGCTCGTAGTTAATAATATCGTAGCTCTGACATTTTATGTTAGAGAGTTGAAACTTTGTACAAAAATCAGTCTATAATTGTAGTTGTGCTATCCGGATTTCTTTTATGACGTCATCAACCCGCAATAATAAGTCAGAAAAAGTTTGAAAAATTATAAAACGCGAAAAAATTGTGCGATCGGATTGAGATTTAGCACACATGTAGCCATGTATAAGACTAACATATGTGCCATGGTTTATTACATATCAGCATTAGTTTAAATCGGAAAATAATTTTATTGAGTTGAAATTTAATACAAGTGTATAACTTTACTTAATTAATAAGTAACCCACGTTTTGTTTCAATGTGACAAATATAACTATGATTTTTTTGGATCATAAAACTTAAACAGCATCGAGCGGGTCAGTATCTGATGTGATGCCACGGAAATGAAACTGATGTCTTTACTATCTCAGGGCGAGCGATGCGAGTCCAAAGACGCGTTGCAGTATAAATTTAACGTATTATATATTCTAAGGACGAGCGAAGCGGGTCTGAAGCTGGAAGGATGAGCAAAGTACCCCGTACCCGTTTAATATATTTAAATATAATTGATTTCAACGATTTTAACTTAGGAGGGATCTGTTTCAATGAGTGAATGCATTGTTTGAATATGTAGATGTATTGTTTAAATATGTGGAGGTATTGTTAAAATGAGTGGATGCATTGTTTACATACGTGGAGGTATTGTTCAAATGTGTGGAGGTATTGTTCAAATGTGTGGATTGAAAGTGAGGATGCATTGTTTAAATATGTGGAGGCATTGTTTAGATGTGTGGATTGAAAGTGAGGATGCATTGTTTAAATATGGAGGTATTGTTCAATGTGTGGATTGAAAGTGTCGATGCATTGAAATGCGGAGGTATTGTTCAGAATGTGTGGATTGAAAGTGAGGATGCATTGTTTTAAATATGTGGAGGTTATTGAGATGTGTGGATGAAATGGATGCTGTTTATTATGCGGAGCTATGATTCAGATGTGTGATTGAAAGTGAGGAATGCATTGTTTAAATATGCGAGGTATTGTTCAGATGTGTGGATTGAAAGTGAGGATGCATTGTTTAAATATGCGGAGGTATTGTTCAGATGTGTGGATTGAAAGTGAGGATGCATTGTTTAAATATGCGGAGGTATTGTTCAGATGTGTGGATTGAAAGTGAGGATGCATTGTTTAAATATGCGGAGGTATTGTTCAGATGTGTGGATTGAAAGTGTCGATGCATTGTTTAAATATGCGGAGGTATTGTTCAGCATGTGTGATTGAAAGTGTCGATGCTTGTTTAAATATGTGAAGGTTATATATATTATATATATATATATAATGTATAATATATATATATATATATATATATATTATATATATATAATATATATATATATATATATATATATATAATAATATATATATATAATATATATATATATATATATATATATATATATATATATATATATATACACACACACACACACACACACACACACACATCATATATATATATATATATATATTATATATATAATGTGTATCAAGTATTTTTTCCCCGAAGTAACTTGAACATCGATTCCAATAGCATATATTGTAAAATCAACAAGTAAAGTAATAAAAAATAGAAGCCAAAACTGGTCATCACCTTTTCTTCGAAGATTTGAAGCAATGGATTCATTGATTTAATTTGATAAACATGAAACATGGAAGTAATTTAAGGAAATATGAGCGCTACATTCTAGCTATTGGCATGTTTTCCTTACTTTCGATGTTGTTTGGAGGGTTAGTATTAGTTGGAGTAAAAAACTATCTAATAATAACAAACTATTCAACCCACTAAAAGCAAAAAAAAATAAAATAATCTTTAAGTTTTTAAATATCTATAATACAAGATATTTAAATAAAATTAAGTAACCTGGTAGAAAAAATTATATTGTAAGCTGGTACTATATAATATAATACAATATTAAATGATTAGCAAACTTATACTTTGAGCGTACAGTGTAATAAAAAATTGCTGTAAACGATCTCTTCGCATGGTATAATGTCTATTTATCTATTTATAGAGTATAGACTTAAGCAAAAAAAATCTAAAAGAAAATTAAGCGCATACAATTGCTAAATACGATTGTTTTATATACATACCAAGAATGATAAGTAATTGATAATCCACAATGTTCATTACAGTTCTTACAGTCTTTTTGAAAGAACTTGATTGGACAATAGACCAATCAAGGTTAAGACCTTGATGGACATCTAATCATTAAAATGATTAGATGTTTAGGAATAAATAGAAGGCCGTGAAGCATACGAAGGTACCAAAGTATACGATTTTTAATCAACTTAAATTATATGATATTTTTTGAAAGATGAAGTACTTACAATAGAAGAAGTTGAATCCTGAGGGACTAAAAGTGGCGAAACGGGTCTATGGCTGCCTCTTGAGACTGTGAGGGGAGATGCCTCACTTAGTGATCTGCTTTCTGGTGTTAGTGTCCGACCTGTTGATCTAATACTCTGAAAATTCCATCATTTTCCCTTAGTAGTAAAAACAAAGTTTTATTTTACTATAAGGGGATGAGAAGAAATAATTCATGGCCAGCCACTATACGGCATCAGGGGTACTAGGCCTGCCTCGCAGGCTTAGTACCCCTGCGTATAATTATAGGCAGGCCTATAATTAATTGTTCATTCAGGTAGATTCGTTTCATTTTTTTCAGCAGTTTTGTTGCATACATTGCAAATGTTGTTATTGTTATTTAATTATTTAAATAAATCGGGCTTTTTATAAAAACTAACATTAAAGTATGATTTCATACTTTTTGCGGTCAATATGATAAATATAATAATTGCAATGATGCCAATTTTAAGCCTTACGGCTCATCAGGAGTACGCCTTTCAAGCCTTAATACCACCTCAGGTATAGTAGCAACCGTTACACTTAAAGAGTAGTGAAAGAGTATACAAAACGAATGTAAGTAAAGAGACGCTTACAATTTATTACAAAAATAATTTCATATAAACTGAGAGCGTAACCTAGGATACGAACTCGCTTTAACAAACTAGCATGGAGACAAAGTAGAAATTAATAAAACTGATTTTAAAATTACCATATAAAGCAGGGTCATTCTAAATTCTATAAAACACGTGATATCTCCGATTTTAATATAACTTGGCTGACAGGTAGGCACCATAAAAGAAAAAAATCCAAATTTTTGGCTCATTTAGTGCAGCCATATTGCCGCAGTAGGGTGGTGAATTTTCAAGAAAATGTAATTTTTCAAGATTTGTTTGACTACAAAAATGGCTATACTCAAATTTGAAGTGGGCTAAATATGGCTGCACCGAATGAGCCAAAAATCTAGATTTTTTTTCTTCTATGGCGCCTAAACGTCAGCCAAGTTATATTAAAATCGGTGACATCAAGTCTAAAAATGTACTTTTTTGTGTTGATTTGACATGGAATGACCCAGCACCATGTAAGAAACACAAAGAAGTGCTTGAGATCGTTTATATCTCAATTATTCATATAATGTTCATGACTTTCTATTAGCGTCATTAGAAACTTCTAGAATACTTTAATTTACACCTAATCTTTTTAATCTTGCTGAAGCATTAATATTATTGAGGTTAAATGATAAATAAAGTTCAAGTTAATATTTGGTACACACCTTAACTTAAGATTGCAGTAGCTCCTGTTAATACTAATGATTAGATCTGTTTTATAGACTTCAGCCATTGAATTTTAATTGACTATTTATTGGCAAAACTACTTTTTTTTAAGAGCGACAGTGAAGTAAATACTATATTCAAAACATTTAGTAAGTGCAATTTTACTGCCAAGGCAGTAAAAGTAGTAATAGGACAGCAATTATTGTCCGACATATGAAGTTTCACCTAAAATCTAAGAAGATAGTGATAGTAGATAGTAAGTAATATGGGGGAGTGGTAGTAACTACCAGGCAAGTAGGCCACGTGGTTAGGCCTTTTTTGCCAACTCCCTAAGATAGTGTTAACTCCTTTTAATTTCAAGTGTAGGTATATTTCATCTAATCTAGACAGATGAGCCGTGAATTTCTATGGTTCCTCTCATACTTTTCAAGCAATCATACATATTTACACTGACTCTTATAGTCTAGTGAAAACTGGAAACAACACGTGCTCTCACTCTTAAACCAAACCTCCACACACTTTAAACTACAAGGCAGAAACTACTAAAGTATAGTATTATAATGAATCTACAATGAGGGTCCTAAATTTTGCCTATACCCAGTTTCATTTAGGGTAAGGGATCTTTAACGAGTACCTGACAACGCACAGGCTCGAGGCCACCGGCTTTACGTCCCTTCTGAAGGACGTGGTACGCAGAATTTTTATCCCTCTTATAAAGAGGCCCGTGCTGGGATTGAACCTACGACTAAAGTCAATTCATTCTGTGCACTGGCCGCGTACCTTAACCACTGCACCACGGGTGACTCTATCTAAGAAGATAAAGAGAATGAAAGTAGTAACTTGTTTGATTTAAACACCATTTGCCTAATTCTTATAACAATAAGTCGTAATTCATTTTTCCGGTACCGAATTGTTTAATTGAAATTCAGTATGAATAGTGCGAATTAGTGCACTATCAAAATAATAGTACATCATACTTGGTGGTAAAATGATTTTATTGCTTTGTTATTTTAAATCGCTGTCGCTCGTCAATAAACAAATAAATAAATATAATTACCAAATACAACTCAAATACAAATATTGATAGTGGCCGCAGCATAAATAGTGTTGGAAGACTAAGAAGAGAATTTCGAAACGAACAACAAAGAAAAGAAAATATTAATACAATCTCAAACATTTTTATAAATATTTGCTTCTAATAAAATAAAATTGCCTGCAACATTCAGCTTAGAGCAACAATAAGCTCAGAAAGAATAAAATAACAATACATTTCCGCAGCAATAAATGCCACTTTGCCGCCCAATAAATAATGCTGCTAATAATATACTTATATCTCATTCATTATATTTCAACTAATATACTTAACTACAAACATATCTCAGTATATTTAAACTCTACAACACATCTTGATGCTTAATTAGTAAAGCCATATTTCTGCAATCTAATTAAACGAACAAAGCATTAAACAATACAAGCGAGACTTAATTCGATTTGTAAGCGGTAACAAGCTTTAATCAGAGGGATTTTGCATTTAGTAAGCTAATTGATCAATTATAATTTAAGTGCACTTGAAAAATATACATCTAAAATCTATGTTATGCTTTTTTTTTGACAAATTTCATTGATTAATGCAACAAAATATATGATTGTTACAAGAATTAGAGTGATGCTTAAGCTTTAATGTATAATTTATAAAATAATAAAATTATTGAGTGGAAAAATGGACAAAATATGACAAGTTATTTTCCTCAATTTGAAACAGGGTCGTCAATGGACTATGGTTTATGTAGTTCTTAAATAGTCCAATAGCTTGACGCAATAAAAGTGACTGTCAAGCACCAAAGTTTTGACTCACTATATCAATTTATTTTACTTCATTTTAGATAAGAGAACATTTAGTTTGAGGCCCTATTAAAGTTCATAAAATAGTTTCGCCCCAAATTCAGTTTCGCTCTTAGGCCGAAACATTGAAAAAATGGTTATTAGAAACATGTATAGCGCTAAAACTGAATGCAGAGCAATTTTCCGAATTTTAAAGGAGCTAAAATCCCCAATTACCGAAATAGAAGACCACTTGATTTATTATCTGGAAACAAAAATAAGTTTTCGTCTAGAGGGTCAAACCTGGAGTGGACGGCCATGATTTTGTTATGGCTTTTGGACTATTTGAGGTAAATGGTCAAAGCCATTAAAAGTTAAAACTGTAATTATTAACCGTTATTTTTTTATATTTAGCTTGAAACATACTGCATTTATATCAGTAAGCAAGGCTTGCTGGTATTGTGTGCTTACTTGCTGATGTTATTCCTGTTTAATTACTATCCTATTTATTAGTACTCTTTACATTGTGTAGATCAGTAATTCTCAACCTTTTTACCCTTGTCACTCGTTGCTCCCTTTTAGATTCTTAAATTTCCTATCCCACCCTTTCTTTATTAGTTGAGGGAGAGTCAAGGTGAACTTTTTATAGAGGATCATAATATGTTATGTGAACATAACATATTAAGGCTATCCCGTACAGAGAGGGGGAATCGGCCTAGCGTGCATGTCATCGAGTCAGTCTTCCACTAGCATTCAAGAGGGAATGTTCTACAACCGTCCCTCTATCTTTTTACGTAACATTGTAACATATACTACATCAAGTGAAACTTGAAAATTATATATGTATATCATTAACTTTTAAACTAATGTAAATTTTAAGTTAAATTCTTCAACATTGATTAGACAGTAGCCTCTAATAAAAAAATATTAAAAAATATAATAGTTTAATGCGAATAGTTTTTTGTTAATGATAGACATAATACCTCAGACATAAAGGTAACATGGATGTCGTATGAAATAATTTTACATCCTAAACCAAAATTCAGCGCTACAAATGTCTAACGTTAATTGAGTTACTACGACATAATAATGAAAATAATTATAAAACTCATTAAAAATTATAATAATTAAAATTATAATTATCACTAAAATTATAATTATAATAAATTATATTATTATAAAATATAATATATTTATAATAATAAGGATAATAATTTATTGTAAAACCATGAGATGTAAGAGAAGCATCGTGTATATTTTTTTTCCGTTGTTTTACGAATTTCCTTTGGAAATTCGGCTAATGGGATAGGCGTCATGGCGGAATTCGAACCTCGGACCACGACACAAATCCGTTTCAGAGGTCCCTAATGACGAAAAAATACGTTTCGCGAGACTTATATATATATATATATATATATATATATATATATATATATATATATATATATATATATATATATATATATATATATATATATATATATATATATATATATATAATATATATATATATATAATATATATATATATATATATATATATATATATATATATATATATATATATATATATATATATATATATATATATATATATATATATATATATATATATATATATGTATTCTAGACACTTTCTTCTAAACACTCTATCTTTCGAACGGATTAATATTTTTTAACCAAACTTTCAACCTTCGGGTGGACACGAACCCTATTGAAAACCAGGTTTTTGTGACGTCATTAATACTGAGTCAGCGAAATTTCCAAAAAATCCGCAAAATTCAGGGTTAATATTTTTTGCCGCGAAAAAAGGTCAATATTTATGTTTTTTTTATTATATATATATATTATATATATATATATATATATATATATATATATATATATATATATATATATTATATATATATATATATGTATGTATGTTTGTATGTATGTATGCTTTTGTGACGTCATTAACCGGTTTGATGAGTCAGCGAAATTTTCAAAAAAATCGGCAAAATTCAGGGTTAATTTTTTTTTGCCGCGAAAAGGTCAATATTTATGTTTTTGAGACGCTGAATCAAATAATACCGGTCCGAAGTCGATAAGACCATTCTAAGTGACCAAAAAGTCGAAAAAACCATTGTAAATTACCGAAAACCAAAATGTAGGCCGATAAAAAATAAATTTCGAGTAGGGTGTCGTTTTCTATGTATTTTCGAGCGCTGAATCAAATGAAACCGGTCCGAAGTCGATACGACCACTCTAAGTGACCAAAAAGTCCAAAAAACCATTGTAAATTACCAAAAACCAAAATTTAGGTCGATAAAAAATAAATTTCGAGTAGGTGTCGTTTTCTATGTATTTAGGGCGCTGAATTGAATGAAACCGGTCCGAAGTTGATACGACCTCTCTAAGTGACCAAAATTCGAAAAAACCACAAAAATTTTAGAAAACCAAAATTACGCCGTTGAAAAATATATTTCGAGTAGGGTGTCGTTTTCAATGTTCTTTGGGCCTCTGAGTTGAATGGCAGTGGTCCGGAGTCAATACGACCACTCAAACTCAGAGTACCTGGGTTCACATCCTGGAAGGGTCGATAATTTTGTATCGTTTTTTTTTTTACTTAATATAAGTTTACAACTAGAAAATAATTCTGGCGCGGTGGTCCGCATGTCGGGCGAATTTCCTTTGGATGCGAGCACTCAAACCCAGAGTACCTGGGTTCAAATCCTAGTAGGGACAATAATTTTTTATCGTTTTTTTACCTAATATAAGTTTACAACTAAAAATAATTCTGGCGCGGGGTCCGCTGTCGGACGAATTTAATTTAGAATGCGTGTTTCCGTGCTAAACAACCCATTTCTTGCTTATGCAAGAACCATGCCCCTAGTTCCGGTTCATGCTTTAGAACCTAAGCAGTTACTTAATTGTCAAGCACTGCTCGTAACTCATTTTGTCTGTATTTTCCAAAGGAAATGCGCTAAAACCTTTAAAGATAACTGACTAAGCTTAAATATAAGTAACTAAGCTTTAAACTAGTGCAAATAATAGTGCGTACTTCTAATTTTAGAGGCATAGTTTTGTACAACAACTGGATGATTATGCGCATTTCCTTTGCAAAATACAGACAAAATGAGTTACGAGCAGTGCTTGACAATTAAGTAACTGCTTAGGTTCTAAAGCATGAACCGGAACCACGCTATGGGCATGGTTCTTGCATAAGCAAGAAATGGGTTGTTTAGCACGAAAACACGCATTCTAAATGAAATTCGCCCGACAGCGGACCACCGCGCGGAATTATTTATTTAGTAGTTGTAAACTTATATAATGTAAAAAGCACGGAAACACGCATCCAAAGGAAATTCGCCCGACATGCGGACCACCGCGCCAGAATTATTTCTAGATGTAAAAGGTAAAAAAAAAACGATAAAAAATTATTGTCCCTACTAGGATTTGAACCCAGGTACTCTGGGTTTGAGTGCTCGCATCCAAAGGAAATTCGCCCGACATGCGGACCACCGCGCCAGAATTTTTTTACTTCCTGTCTCCCACCCACCACAGATTTTGGTTTTGCTAGATTTTTTAATGAAACCAAAATATTTTAGCGGTATCTTTTTGATTTTAAGAAAAATTACGCTTATGAGGTATTCAGTAATGGTATTTTTTTTTTAGGTATTCGTAGGTATTTTTTAAAATAAATAACCATAAATAATAAATTATTCTTTCTGTTATTTATTTTTTTAGCAGTAAAATGTCAAAATTTGGCAGATGTAATTACCTGATAAAGATAAGAAATTACCTGCCTCTGCAGGTAATTTCTAAATCAAATTACCCTCGCCTTTGGCTCTGGGGCAAAACTGCATGGACAAGACAACGAACAGTCTGATTATTATAGGAAGTTGTTGTAAAGAATGTATAAATACACTAGAACTAAAAATAAGGAATAATAATGTAGGTATAGACATAAATTAATGATACGATAATAGTTATTTATGAAAACTGCCTGGTTTCATAAATAACTATTATCGTCTGATTCCTATAATAATCAGACTGTTGTCTTGTCTGATATGACAAGACAGGATTGATTAATTTTGGATTAATCAATCCAAAATTTATTAAACATTTTGTAGTAAAAACCCCATGCATAGGTAATATGGGGCAAAAAGCAAAATTTCAAATCACTTTCAATTAAAAAAAAACAAGGGTTATAGTGAATGCGAGTTTTTATTTATTGATAAAAAGGATAACAAAGGGATTGGAGATGGAAGGTAGTTTTGGCTTAGGCCTTTGCTGAAAGTGTACAACAGTGGCATCTCGTTTTGATTATTATAAAAAAATATTGATATTGCTCTGTTGGTCCAATAGTGAACTACTTTTTTTATTTACAATAAACCTATAATCTGCCTAATTACCGCATGGGTTTAGTCCCTCGCTAACACTTGTTTAGGTCGGTCTTCCTTGCGTTTTTTGCGATATCATCCCAAAAATACTCTTTACTATTTTATTACCCTGTTTACTTCATTAGTACGCTCTATTTTATTTTGTCCCTATTATTTGTTATTTTATCACTATCATTTTATAATTTTTATATTAATTAAATTTGTATTAATTAATTTTTATATTATTGTATTTATTTTATATTATTATTTTTATATTACTTTTTATAATTTATTTCTTTGTATCATTAATTTATTAATTTACATTATTTATTTATTATTTCTAAATTCAAGATTATTTATATTATGCAGGTAAAATTTATTTGATTACTTTTGTTGTTATTTTTAAATTTATAATTTTTTGTTAATAATACTGTTATTTGATTTATTTTACTAGTTAATTATTCTTCCTTTTCAAGGAATTTGTTTTATATATACATATTGGTTTTTTATTCTTTTCCGTTCATTGTAATTTATTTTCAATTAAATATTGTTTAATAATTTATTTTTTGTGTTATAAGTGCTCTTTTTGTCAACTTTGCTTTTGTATCTAAAACTACAGTTGGTAGGTATATTTAATTATTTATTGGAGTATTTTCGGTGTTCCTTTTTGTCATGGGTCGTGTTAACAAACGTGGCAGGGTGTTTCCGTCCAAGATTAAAAAAACAATTTCATCAAGATTTCAAAGGCGCCAAAAAGCCCAAGAACCAGTTGCCCATGAAGAGCTTCCTGCCTCGGGTTCAGGTTGCATAGATGGCCATGTACAAAATTCAGGTGACATGGAGGTTGACAAACAAGGAATAGAGGCTATGCCTGAATTAATTGTTGAAAGTGACCAGCATCATGCAACAAAATTTGAGTTAAAGGGAAGAAGGATTGTAAATATAGCCTACTTTATGTCACAAATAAAAACTATTGATGACCACCATAGTCTCTTTGATTGTTCCTTCAAAGACATGGAACCTATCAAAGAGGAAAAAATAGGATTCTTTTCTAGAATTGTGTTCCAATGCCGAGTGTGTGGCATTGAGAGGTGCATTAGCACTGAGGACGAGAGCCAAAATACATTAAGTGTAAATACAGCTGCTGTGCAAGGTATCATGGCTACAGGAGGGGGCCATTCCCAACTGGAGGAAGTTTTCAGTGTACTTAACATACCATCACTGAACAGCAGACAATACATTGAAATTGAAAATCGCTTAGGGGAAGTTATAGAGCGAACTGCCTTGGAAGTTATGGCTGAAGCAGCAGCAGAGGAAGCAAAAATCGCACGTGAGCTCGGTGATATTGATCCAAATGGTATACCTCTGTTACCAGTTGCTGCTGATGGTTCATGGGCAAAACGGTCATATGGAAACAATTACTCCTCTTCTTCTGGTGTTGTAAGTATAAAATAATTCATAATTTAGCATTGTAAGTATATTAATTTCTTAAAATTACATTTACACTATATGCAAATACACTGGCGCGGAGGTGCGCAAGTCATGCGAATTTCCTTGCAAACTGCGTCAGTGTTATTATGTAGATATAAATTTACTCAGTTTTTTAACATTATAAAAATTGTTTAGTCATAATAAACTGCGTAGGCTTCCGCGGTTATTGTCATGAAGATTTAGGTCTTCCGGTGGTGACCGGAAGACCACGCGCGTCATCTACATTAACGCGGTCACCACCGGAAGACCTGAATCTTCTTGTTTAGTCATATTTAAAGTTTTTAATAACATTTAGTGGTTGTATCAACTTAAAACTGGGTTCAATTAGGAACTGGGAACACCAAAAAACGTAAAGAAAAACAATTTTTTTATCAAAATATTTAATGTGTTATTAGACAACGCTATTTACTGGGTTAATGACGTCACAACATACTAGTTTTCAATAGGGTTCATGTTCTAGAGACTGTATGAGGTTGATGTTTGCACTAAGTTTCATAAAAAATATTAATTCCTTCGAATTAATATTAACACGCTGAAAATAGCGTGTTTACAAGATTTGGCTGGTTTCCGGTAACTTAAAATGGTCGTATATACTTGAAACCGGTGTCATTCGATTTAACGCCACAAAATGGGTACATGAAGATACACTTAGTACAAAAATCAGCCTCTAAGAGTAAGAACCCAATAGAAAACCAGGTCATTGGACATCATTGACCCTGTTTAACGAGTCATTGAAATCTTCTGCAATTAATTTTTTTCTGAAATATTGTTCGACTTATTATATTAACATTTATCACATATTAGGCTTGGCGGAGGCCCTACCATGTCCCCAGATAGTACATATATGATTTATGTTTCTTGATTTTCAAAGAATAGAAATTAATAGTTGCACTCGTGTAAAGGTAAAATATACAATGAAAAAATACCTATATTTTTTTTTTCTTATGTTTCAGGCGGCTATTATAGGTTACAGAACCAAAAAGGTTTTGTTCCTAAGCGTAAAAAATAAGTACTGTTTTGTATGTGACATAGCCAAAGCAGCCAAAAAAGAGAGCCCTCCAGAGCATACTTGCTTTAAAAATTGGCCAGAAGAGGAAAGCTCTACCAAAATGGAGAGCCAAGGAGTTTTTGAAGGCTTCCAGCTAAGTTTGGAGATGTATGGAGTCAAATATAATAAGTTAATTGGAGATGGAGACTGCAGCACGTACACGAAATTACGCAAAGACCGGCCCTATGCAGATACGACGGTAGAAAAGGTCGAATGCGTCAACCATCTTCTTCGTAATTTCTGTAATAAGCTGAGGCAGCTAAAAAAAATAAAGACTGCGGTAGCAACTTTCTTCGAAAAAAGATAGAGGACTCTAAAATTCTTAAAATGAGGACAGGAGTTAAGAAAGCAATATATTTTCGGGGCAATATGAAGGTGTCCATGGAGGACAAAATTAAATTATTAAAGAAGGATGTTGAAAACAATCCTTACCACTGCTTTGGACAGCATAGCAACTGTGCTTCTTACTTTTGTAAGGGGGTCAAGGAGGGTGAAGTTAATTTGGTCCCCACGATGAAGAACGATGGGTTGTGGGCTAAAATTATGCAGGTGGTAAATGATTTGGCTATCCACAGCTACAGCCTTCTTCAGAACTTAACCAGCAATTGTGTGGAACAATTTAACTCAATCATAGCCAAAACAATAGGCGGTAAGAGGATTAATTTTGCAAAAAGAGGATCATATCACCGACGCTGCTACGCTGCTGCTATTCAGCATAACACAAAGCATCTTCATACTACACTGCACAAGAGCATGTATCATTCGAGCCCGGGAAGTTTGGTAAAGAAGCTAGAAAAGAGGAAGGAATCGAAGAGAGAAAGAAATAGGCAAAGACAGAAACCGTTTACTTCAAGGCCTGCAAAAAGGAAGCTGATCTTTGGGCCAGATGAGGCATATGGTCCTAATGCTAACAAGCCAGATATGGATTTGCAAGATTTTAATCAGGCTTCTGATAACTTTATTTTGAGTTTAAGTAATAACCTTAATGACGTAGAAAAAAAAACGAGGTTTGAAAAAGGGTTTTTTTGGAGAGAAGAGCGTCGAAAACGATTAACTGCGTCGAATTTCGGAGAGATATGTCATTTGCGAGCAACGACGAAAACGGCGAAATTGGTGTCGCGGCTTCTTTACGACGAGTCTCTACCATTGAAGCAGCTGGAGTATGGGAGGTGTCACGAGAAAGATGCCCTGCAGGCAATAGAGGAGGCAACAAAGTATACCATTGAAGAGTGTGGCTTACGGGTAGACCCTGATCATCCATTCCTTGCTGCTACACCAGATGGACTTGTAGGAAGTGATATTTTAATTGAAGTTAAATGTCCTTCTTCATGCAGCAATCTTACAATCGAGGAAGGCATAGAAGCTAAGAAAATTAAATTTTTAAATAGAGACAAAACATTCAACGAGAAACATAATTATTATTACCAGGTAAGAAAGAAACATAACGAGTACATATATATTAATATTAAACTAACCATTATTTACTGAAACAACTTCAGCAAAAAGCGCCCGTTTTCAGTTAATTTTCATCCATTTAAAATATATACCCCCCCCCCCCCTTCCATTAAAATAATTTTCGTCTAAACTTCGCTATAAGGGTATTTTGTTAAATAATAAAAGAACTGATTTTTCTACCAAGTTTCAATCCTTCAGCATAAACACAACGGGAGTTATGCGTGATACAGACACATACGGATACACACACACCAGACAGCTTCTTTTTTTCGAGATTCCGGTGAAATCTCGGTTTTGGACTTTTAGTGTAGATACAATACTTTTCCTATATACCTACTTTTCCTAGTAGGTGAGACTTCTTTCTAACATTCAATCAACTCCTAAAAACGATAACTTCCTTGTACAGATTATTTAAAATTTAACAAAGCATCGTAACATATCTTATTTTTAATATGTGACAGTAAAAGGTGTATCTCAGGTCTATCTCCAATACAAAAACACTTGATGATTTACAAACAAAACCAAAAATTATAATGATTTTACAAACACATACTTTTGCAGGTACAGGGACAGCTCAACATTCTAAGAAGAAGCACGTGCCTATTCGGAGTTTGGACACCTAAAGATTTTTTATTACTACAAGTAAAATGCAACCAAACCTTTTGGGAACAAGAAATGCTACCAAAATTGCACAAATTTTACATGCAATGCATCCTTCCCGAGCTTGTAGATCCGAGAAGAAGTAGATCTATGCCCTACGAGAACCTGACTGGGTCCAAGATGCAGTTATGAAAAAAACTAAAATTAACCCCAAACAAAAGAAAATATCTAAGGTTTCAGATGTATAATAGAAACATTTTTAAAACTTTAAAAATTTCTGTTTTCTGAGGTAATTTCAAGTTCAAAGGTATTCAACATTCAACACTATGTATTGAGTAGCCTACATATTCTGAGGACGAGCGAAGCGAGTCCAAATGATAGAAAATTTCAAGATACCCCGTCATACCAGTCATACGTTGCTATTGTTACGTCATAGGTGGTAAAATTAACTGTATTGTTCTTTATATTGTTGTATTTTTTTAAATTTAGTTAATTAATTGTAAATAGAAAAATGTTTTGTATCAAAGAAGACTAAATAGATCTTACTTTGTTCTGTATCCAGTCATACGTTGCGATTGTTACGTCATAGGTGGTAAAATTAACTGTATTGTTCTTTATATTGTTGTATTTTTTTAAATTTAGTTAATTAATTGTAAAGAGAAAAATGTTTTGTATCAAAGAAGACTAAATAGATCTTACTTTCTTCTGTATCCAGTCATACGTTGCGATTGTTACGTCATAGGTGGTAAAATTAACTGTATTGTTATTTATTGTTTTTTTTTTTTTTAATTTAGTTATTTAATTGTAAATAGAAAAATGTTTTGTATCAAAGAAGACTAAATAGATCTTACTTTGTTCTGTATTCAGTCATACGTTGCGATTGTTACGTCATAGGTGGTAAAATTAACTGTATTGTTATTTATATTGTTGTATTTTTTATAAATTTAGTTAATTAAAAAAGAAAAATGTTTTGTATCAAGAAGACTAAATAGATCTTACTTTGTTCTGTATCCAGTCATACGTTGCGATTGTTACGTCATAGTGGTAAAATTAACTGTATTGTTATTTAAATTTAGTTAATTAATTGTAAAGAGAAAAATGTTTTGTATCAAAGAAGACTAAATAGATCTTACTTTGTTCTGTATCCAGTCATACGTTGCGATTGTTACGTCATAGGTGGTAAAATTAACTGTATTATTTTATATTGTTGTATTTTTAAATTTAATTTAATTGAATTAAAACTGTAAAGTACTGGTGTACTCTACCAATTTTGCTGTAGAGCACTTCTCGATATATTTAGAATCATGGCGGAGGGTGTCACATGTTTTGTTCTTATTAATTAATTTATTAATTAAGTACAAACTATATACATAGGCACAGGTACAGTATATAATATGTATATAATACATTTGAGTATGTACAACTCAAAATAATATTACTTAGTTTTATGTAAAATTCAATATTATTTATTGAGGCTTTTTGGGAAAATGTATAAAATTGTACAAACGTAAATCCGAGGTACCCTATACCTGATTATTATTGGGTGAGTGGTGATAGGCGTCAGTGGGGTGTCGTTCTTTATGGCTTTTGGACGGAAGGACAATAACCAGATGGCCGCGAAGCAGCCACCAAGCCTCGAGGGGCTGCGGAGCTGCTCCGAGAAGTGAGGGGTGACAAAATAACCCAAAGGTAGAACAAGCCCCTGTTTTAGATGTGGAAGGGGTATAATGACCACCATTTTGAAAGTGCTAAACGTATTGGTGATCTACCCATCAATATCTACAATTTAATAACCCATTTTATTTAAAAAAAATCGGGTACGGGGTACCTCGGAACTTTTCCTTTTGCCTCGCTCGTCCTCAGATACCTATAAAAGAATAATAGGGTTTCACGATATTTCCAACGGTCACTCATCCAAGTCACGCTCGATGCTGTTTAACTTTAGTGGTCGGACAAAAAAGTAGATAACCTGTTCCTATTTTAAATTAAAAACTTTGTATACTTGTTAATTTCATACCAAATTTCAACTGAATTTTCTGATTTTTAATAATTTTTTAAAGTTAAGTATGTATGTCATTCCATAAAAATTTAACTAATGCTGATAACTAGATGAAACTTGGCCTACCTTATGTTTTACATAGGACTACAAGCGTATTAAATTTTAATTTGATCCGATAATTTTTCGTGTGTTTTATGAATTTTTGAAATTTTTGCTGAGTCATTAATGCGGGTTAATGACGTCATTAAAAAATGCGACACATGTTTATAACCTTCTCATCAATACCTACAATTTGATACCCCAATCGATGTTTTCCAAAAATGTTCATTTTTGGCGATTGTGCGCATAAATCGCAAACTGCGTATTTAACATAACTGGCTGTATTTTTCCATTGTTGGGTAAAAAGTTATACATGTGCACCAAATTTCAAGTCTCTAGCTGTTATAATTCAAGAGATTTAGGTGATGGACAGACACGTGACAGAAAGTATCAAAATTTCGAAAATTTTCTTCGAAACCCAAACAATATAATAAAATGCCAGTTTTAGGCCTTTTTGTCTATCAGGGTTTCACACCTCGGGTGCTATTGCATCCATCATGCTTAAAAAATGAATTAAAGTTGGCGAGACTATTTTACAATATATACTATTCATAAAAACTGAGAGCATATCCGGGGCGTCGAACCCCAGACCTCCGGCGTCGGAGGCAGACATAACGGTTATTATTTAATAAAATTGATATATATTATTTTAATAATTAATAAAATTAAGGATTATTATTTTAATTATTTTAGATTTAAGGTTATATATTAAATAATTAACGAAATTCATATTTATTAATTAAATAATTAATAATATTATGTTTAGTAAATAATAAAATTATGTCTACAAATTAATAAAATGAATGTGTATTAATTTTTTAATCATTACAATTATGGTTTATTCATTAATTAATTTATAAATTAATAATAATAATATATAATAAAAAATATCCATTTAAACAAATATAGTATAATAGTAAAAGTGAAGGTCTAAAAAATTTTTTTTAGAAGTCAAAGAATAGTTATAATCTTATAGTGTAAAGATATAAGAGTAAGAAAGAGATAAGGAAGGTCCGAGTAAGAAAAGATAAGGTGGGGGTCGAAATAAAGCAAGTCACTCCCGGTCATAATGGCGGCCCTACGCGCGTGTGTGTGTGTGTGTCCACTGCCCTCTTCTACCCCCTTCCACTACCCCCCTAAATTTTAGTTCTCACGTAGCAGCCATAATAATGGCCCAAATCGCGTCAAATTTGGTAAACACTCTATTTAGACCCACAAAATGTGAAGTACCGTTTTACTTTTTCCTGAATGAAGAGTAAAAATGGTACTTCTAAGCGTGATATCAAAAATCGGCCACGGTACTTCACAAGATAATTAGTTGTAGAGTAAGTGTACAAAATTTCAATGCTCTACGACTAATAGCGACGATGCTATCCAAGAACTGTTGCAGAGGGATAGCCTTAAGGAAGTACATTCTCAAGAGTTCTTACGAAGATTTCATAAGAATCATCCATCGACCACTTCCTTACCCCATTTGGTCTCATCACCCCCTTTTAATCACCCATCACCCACTTCCTTACCCCATTAGGTCTCATCACCCCCTTATAATAATCCACCGCCCATTTCCTTAACCTATTAGGTCTCATCACCCCCTTATAATCATCCATCACCCACTTCCTTACTCCATTAGGTCTTATCACCCCCTAATAATCATCCATCGCCTACTTCCTTATCCCATTAGGTCTCATCCATCCCTTATAATCATCCATCGCCCACTTCCTTACCCCATTAGGTCTTATCACCCCCTTATAATCATCCATCGCCCACTTCCTTACTCCATTAGGTCTTATCATCCCCTAATAATCATCCATCACCCACTTCCTTACCCCATTAGGTCTCATCCACCCCTTATAATCATCCATCGCCCACTTCAATTTTCCCTTAGAACTATATTGGTTCTATTCTTAAGCCAAGAACAAAGGATTTTTACTCTTGGCAAAATGTTTATTAGTTAAGCTTAAGTTTTGAGTGAAACTGTCCAATGTTTACAATTTGAGCACAAAATGTCTTTTATTTATCCCTAGAACCCAAAAATCCGAATAATAGTTTACGGCCAAAAAAGAAGTTTCCTTTACACAATAATTTTTCTTGAACTTGAATTTTGAGTTAAAATGTCAAAATTTTGCATTTCTTTCAATTCCCACCAAAATAGGGGTCTTGGAAATAAATTTGCTGGGGGCAAAATGTCTTGTATTTATTCTTAGAATCCCAATAAAGTATATCTTCCAATGTACTTTTTTCTATTTTTGGGCACCACCAAAAAGAAGTTCCTTTAACACAAAAAAGGATCCTAATTTTCATTAATATACGTCTGATGGTTAAAAAATTTAAATAAAGGGGGGGGGGGAATGTTGGTTAACAATATAACTGCTTGTTGCACACTTCTTTTTGGGGTTTTCAAAGGAAATGCACTAAAACATTTGAAAAATTAGCGAAATCTAGGGTCTAAATGTGTGCGAAAATATAATTATTGCTCAAAATATTATCTGCGCATCTTTTTAAAAAATCCAGCAAAATGGGGAACAAGTAGAAATGCTGTTCTTTGAGCTGAGGGGTAAAACTAAACCCCAGGGAAGAATTGGATTGTAGACTAATAAATTAGCAGTGATCAATTTCACATTCCATGATAGAAGGATTCTTATAAAAGCTATTTTGTCAAGATGTCAAGTTGATGGTTTTTATCATCTTATAAATTAAAATATACTAACATGAAAGGGATCACTGTGATTACAACAATATTAAACTTGATTTATTTACTGGTACTCCAGCTTTCTCCTATTAAGGATGTGGAACGTACCTGCCTGGAGGTGGTGCTGTCGAGGGACGTATGAGAGGATATTGATGGTGTCCTACACAGTGTCGCCTGAAGGCCTCCTGTTAAATCTAAAGGTGGCACTACACTCTCGTTGCTACTAGGACTGCTTGGCTGCACTGTTTGTTCTTCTTTAGCTATGTTAAATACCTGCACATAGAATCGAACACATCAAATTATTAATAATGCTGTTAGATGACTTCGAATAGATGTTCAATACAGCTTTCAGCGGAAGCTGAAAGCTATCCGCATTTTTTTTAAATTCCCTAAATTACTTCACCTCCATTTGTCGTAGCAACTTTAAATTTGTCTTGACTATTCCGATTTTCAATATTATGCTTAAGAACTCACTCTTTACTCTTTATTAAAAAATTAAAATTTAGACGCATTGTGCAGACTTTAATAAGACCTGCACTAAAATTGGGAGCAATTCTGATAATTAATGTGCCCGTAGTTTAGAGGACACAATAGAACTCTTGCATGGGTCATTTCATTACCAGCCAGGCAAATCTACAAAAATCTTGTCAGGTGACCGACTCCGATTTTCCTGAAATTTAATATGTTGTACCCCTATAGATAGGAAATGTTTCCAAAGTAATTTTATTTTAAATTAATAATTGTGACTTTGAGAGGGTTCAAAGTTCAAAAAATTTCAAAATTCGGGGCAAATTTGGTAAAAAGTTAATTTACATTTTATGGCATAGCGCCTTTATATTTGTATAAGAAGGTGATTTGGTCTCATTGTAAAGATAAAGAGTTCCTTACAAATAAAATGCTGCAACAATGTTGTACCATATTCCTGGAGAGCACTGTTCTGATGCAAAATAACCTAAAATTTCTTAATTTTGAATTTTAATTTAATAATTTGGCTATATAAATAAACGATAAAAGTTTAAACTACTGCTTTTTTAAGAGTCTAACCCAAGTAGTTTATGCTCAATTTTTTATGAATTTTTCTGATGCATTGTATAGCTAAGGAGAGTTGAGAAAACTCAGTTTTCGGAAAAATTCCCATTTTCGACCTCAATTTACTCCAAAACTCACACTTAATCTTCATGAAATTTGCTGATTTTCAGTCCATACCGTCTAGTTTTAAGAACATAAAAAATACTTTTAAACATATTTGTGAAAGTCAAAAATAGCCCTCTTATGAGCCGAAATTACACCGTAATTTTCCATATTTTTGCAAACTATGGAATAAATTATTTGTTAGTTTTTGGTCATTATGCTATATGTATACATAAATTAGTATTAATAAACTAAGTTTACAATGATGTAAACTGCTCTTCTGTTTGCGAAAGGTATATGTTGTGTTTTGATGTGACGTTACTGAAAATGCCCGACGTTAGTTGGGTGCATTATAATATGTGCTCCGAGGTGTTGGGAGTCACTAGTCTAAGGAGACACTATTAGAAGTAAGTTCCATTGGTACCCTATGGAAACAGCCTCACTTTAGTCCTTATTATTATTTATTTTTATATAAGGCCTCCCTCTAAGTATTATTCTCTTTGACTCAAACCCTCTAGTTTCCTTCCAGCTCAGGACCAAATGGAAAGAGTTAAACTGACTTTAGCATTTATTTCCTTTTTTGCCTCATCTTGCACTACTTAAACCTATTAGTTTCTTTCCAGCCTAAAAAATATGTGAACCAACCTATAAAAATATGGATAAAGAGGCATTATGAAGAATATATATAATTATTTATAAAAAAATAATTTGAAATAATAGAGAAAGTAAATCAAATATTATTTCTGGATACTATTTTAATCTTCCTCATTTATACCGTAGGTAATTCAAATTATTTTATTTATATTAATTATTATTTCTTCTTCATAATGCACCTTTTATCCCTATTTTTTCTTTAGGTGGGTCTATACATATCTTGTAAGCTGAAAGGAAACTGGTAGGTTTGAGCCAAGAGACTAATACTTAAAGGGAGGCCATGTATAAAATAACACATAAAATAAGGGACCTAAAAGTGAGGCTGTTTCCATAGGGTACCATAATGGAACTTACTTCTAATAGTGTCTCCTTAGACTAGAGACTCCCACCTCGGAGCACATATTTATAATGCACCCAACTAACGTCGGGCATTTTTTCAGTGACGTCACATCAAACACAACATATACTTTCGCAAACAGAGAGCAGTTTACATCATTGTAACTTAGTTTATTAATACTAATTTATGTATACATATATGCATAATGACCAAAAACTAACAAATAAATTTATTCCATAGTTTGCAAAAATATGAAAATTACGGTGTAATTTCGGCTCATAAGAGGGCTATTTTGACTTTCACACAATATGTTTAAAAGTATTTTATTTCTTAAAACTAGACGGTATGGACTGAAATCAGCCAAATTTCATGAAGATTAAGTGTGGAGTTTTGGAGTAAATTGAGGTCGAAAATGGGAATTTTTCCGAAAAACTGAGTTTTCTCAACTCTCCCTTAGCTATACAATGCATCAGAAAAATTCATAAAAATTGAGCATAAAACTTGGGTTAGACTCTTAAAAGCAGTAGTTTAAACTTTTATCGTTATTTATATAGCCAAATTATAAATTAAAATTTCAAAAATTAAGAAAATTTAGGTTATTTTGCATCAGAACAGTCTCTCCAGAAATGGTAACATTTGCAGCATTTTATTTGTAAAGGAACTCTTTATCTTTACAATGAGAAAAATCACCTTCTTATCACAAATATTAAAGGCGCTATGCAAAATGTAAATATAACTTTTACCAAATTTGCCCCGAATTTGAAATTTTTTGAACTTTGAACCCTCCAAAGTCACAATTATATTTAAAATAAAATTACTTTGGGAAACATTTCCTATCTATAGGGGGTACAACATATTAAAATTTCAGGAAATCGGAGTCGGTCACCTGACAGCCCTCTGCTCTGGCGGTGATGAAATGACCGCATTAAAAAATATATACATTTTGATGTTTCATAATTATTAAATTTACATAAATTATATACTATATATATACACTATACTACTATATAATATATATATATATATAATATATATATATATATATATATATATATATATATATATATAATATATATAAACATTAAGATAATAATAATAACTTACAGAGGGTGAAAACATAGGTGTTGTGGGTTTTAGAAAATTTTCGACATACGTCTTCGTCGGTCTATAGAGAAAGGAAGTTTCCGAGCTACTCAGAGTAGCTCGGAAACTTCCTTTCTCTATAGACCGACGAAGACGTATGTCGAAAATTTTCTAAAACCCACAACACTTATGTTTTCACCTCTGTAAGTTATTATTATTATCTTTAATGTTTTATTAAATACGATTAGTATTTTCAGTTTTCATTTTGTGTATATATATATATATATATATATATATATATATATATATATATATATATTATATATAATATATATAATATATATATTTAAATAAATATATGTGTATGTGTGTTTGTGTGTTCGCAATATCAAAATAAATATTCCATGTCAGTTAACACTGAGACTCAAACAAGTGGTTTTTGTTTTATACCACTTGTTGCTTCATGGGCCTTTAATGTTAATATTACACCAGTGGGAAATACTAACACCTGCATCATTATTCTTTCATGTTTAGCGCTTTCAAAAGGTAATGCATTTTTTACAAAATGATCTGCTATTTTAGAGGGCTATTTAACCGTAAAAGATAATTAATTCTTATAAATAAATTCCACTCTCTTAAAATATTAGAAAATCGCACTCCAGTTTTTTTGTAATAAGTGGTTCCCTGTAGGTCGTATGCAAAACATGAAGAGAACTTTTTTAAAGCTGATAAAATTTTCTATATAACGAGTGTTTTTTCGTCAAAATCGGATAAATACAATTAATGTTTTGACATTTGTTAAATGGCCAAAAAAATGCACAAAAACCTAATATTTTTCCAAAGAAATTAACTAACAGCATGAATTAAATTTTTTTTAGTGTTTTTGAAAGAGCCATTACTTTGGTTGTAGTCATCCGATTTTGATGATTAAACACTCGTTTTACAGAAAATGTTATCGCCTTTAAAACTGTTCTTCTTATGTTTTGCACACGACCCTCAGGGAACCACTTATTTCAAGAAAACTGAAATTCGTGTGATTTCATAACATTATGAGCATGTTCAATCATATGAAGGGCTTCACTCTGGATAGGCAAACCATGTTGTTTCTTTATATATAAGGTATATTTTCAGAAATATTTGGTTTGAAGTAGTACAAAATAAGTCATATTTTTTCAGGCCCGGCTCTTGGATTATTATCTTTAATACAAATTTTAAGCTTGTGATTAAAGAAAAATATGACACCCAGTGCTTCTACATTTTTACAGGGTTTTAACAGGTAGAATTTTGCCTTAGTGATCGCTAGTTTTCTACCATCATAAAAAGCAGTTATATTTTCTAAAACAATTAAAAGCTAACGAAAAAACCCGATTTTGTTAAGTCCTACTTATTTGTATTTGTAATAAAGTTTTATACTTTATAAAGTAATAAATGATAATCTAAATTGATACAACAAGAGACAGTAGAACCTTAACTTTATATAGTTTGTTCACTCAAAAACAAACGATGGAGTCTAATTGTTAGGTTTACCTTTTAAGAACTAATTAATTATGTACATCGAAAAGTATGACATCATTAAAATTTCGACAAATCAGTTTTGGAAAGTTTTCAAACACGGTTATTTAAACTTATTAGGGTAATATTATTTGAAAATTTGTCGGAGAACTGATTGTGATTAAAAACCAAATATTTGTAAAATTAATATTAAATTTAACCAGCACGCCAGGTAATACATAAAATTGCATTATAGTATTACAGTTTATTATACCTGGGAGATATTATTCTACTGCAATTATGGGAAAATTATGAATTTACTAACAATAAAATTTGCAATCATGTTTTTGGCAATTTATTGTTTAGTTAAGAATAGATTAATAAAAAAAATATACTGATTTTTTTACCCACCCAGGAGTATTTATTATTGCTTTATTAATTTTATTGAAGCAAATTATTACCTATAAATAAAACCAGCTAATTTATTATAATTTTCTAATTAAAATTTTAAATATGGCCAGAAATAGATATACTAAAATATGTGCCTAATATTTATTTGAGCTTAGTTTAAAAAATTTAATAACAATAATCTGAATTAGTTTCATATTTTAAAATCTGTAGATAATATGAAGATTTTAATTCACCTAAAATTTGGTCAAAACAACAAAATAAAAACTATCTTTTGAGGATTTCCTTTACTCAGTCACTCCTAAGTATGAAGCATATATTAAAAAAATCAAAAATAAATCAAATAAATATAAAAATAATAAAAAAAATAATAAAATTAAAGAAATGTTATGACTTTTCAAATATCCCTATTATAAAATTTGGAATCCTTATTGTAGCCCGGAAGGGTAATTATATCTTAAGATGTTCTACTTACATCTCAACGAGGATGTTCTACTTAAACTCAACTAATATTCTACATAATCTCACTAAGATTTTCTACTTAAATCTCAACTAATAAGATGTTCTACTTACCTCAACTACCATCTCAACTAAGATTTCTACTTACATCTCAACTAAGATGTTCTACTTACATCTCAACTAAGATGTTCTACTTACATCTCAACTAAGATGTTCTACTTACATCTCAACTAAGATGTTCTACTTACATCTCAACTAAGATGTTCTACTACATTCAACTAAGATTTCTACTTAAATCTCTAAGAACTAAGATGTTCTACTTACATACTACATCTCACTAAGATGTTACAACTGTTCACTTACATCTCAACTAAGATGTTTAACTGGTTGCAGAGTGACTAACAATTTAAAATAAAAAATAATATTTTTTCCCAAAGAAAAAAATTACATTACACTAAATTAAATTGCCAAAATGTAATTTAAATAAGAATAATCATTATAACTTGTTAGTTCTTTTTACAAATTTGAACGAGGAAAAAATTACCCAATAATTAATGTATATAGTTACAAGTACAAATTTAATAGAAAATAAGTATAAAACAACCTGCGATTAAATCTTCTATTACTTTTGTTTCTCACTTTAATTAATTGCTTTATACTTAAAAATTTAATTAAGAAACATTAATTAACCCCTTCCACTAAAAGATGATCAACATTGATTATATTTTACATTGGGGCAATAATGTTTTATTTTGATTTAAATACCTTAAAGTTTTTTTTAATATTTAAAATAAAGAACAATTTATTTTCTTAATACTATTTAATTAGTACTTTTTGATAAAGAATAAAAAAAATTATTAGTTAAAATATTAAAAAAACCTCATTGAACCATAAGAAGATTTTTATGTTTTTGATTTTTGAAAAATAATAATTAATTTAATTTCAAAGGGGAAGGTGGAAGATCTTATTTTTAGAACCTGAAAATTATTCTTGGGGTAAAAACATTCTTCATTATATAATAATATTTGTTTTTATGTACCATTGCTATTTGTTTTACTCTTAAATAAAGATTTAATTTAATTAAAAATAAAACCTGCACACTTATTTGCATTCTTGAAAAAAGGAATACGTTTCAAGTATTTAAATAAAAAAATACACTCATTAAAAAAAACAATACTAAAATTATTATAATTTAAAATTATCTTAAATTAATACTTTCATGTCGCAGCACAATATTGTAAATTTTAATTTAAATCGTGCACACTTATTTGAATTTGTCAAAAAATGTATTTAAATATTTAAATTTAACAGCCTATTTAAATCAAAATGTAACAGTGCAAGAAACCCAATGCCGCTTCTTTTGACCCAATCTTGATCCAGGATCTTTACCACAGTCCCTAAATAGAAAGGAATCCTAAAAAGGGTAGCTATTGGCCGTAACAGATTTACACATGAATACCTATTAGCGGGAGAGGAAGCGCCGCTTATGTTATTGGTATGGAGGATCAAGCATTACTATATCACACATAATAGAGGATTGTAATGGCCTGATTTTCGAAAAAAACTGGTGGAGCTTAATGATGGTCTGAAAACTATTTTGGCCAGTCCCGAAAAACAAATGTATCTTTTACAATTTTTTAGGTCCATTGGTATTTTTTACAACTTATAAAATATATGATAATGTATACAATCAACACAAGAGAAACTATAATAAATATATAAAACAATAAACTCATAACCATAAATGTAAATTATAAAAATATTACAAAATCATTAATACTAATAATAATTCCGGATTAACTGGGACGCTTTTCCCTTAAGTTTATTCAAATTACGACCAACCGCCAATGCCCCTAGAGTAGGCGACGGGGAAAAGTAAAGGAAAAAACAAATAAAAAAAATCAGTACGAGGTATATCGGTGTTTTTTCTCACATCTTTGGACTTGCTTCGCTCGCCCTTAAATTGACAAGGTTATCAAATGATGAAGAAGTTATTACTTCGGTCTCGCTACGAGCGCCCTCAGAATTATTAGGTAACCAATTATCTAGAGGGTTATAAGTTGAGGTTGATTCTATAGCTTCCAAAAATATTACAGCCATGATTGATAGCCATTTGCCATCATCACTCATAGCCATCATCACCAAAACCTCAAAATACTTGCCATGAGCGATGATGGCGGAGAATCACTTGGAATGGCGCGTTCTTTAGGCTGGATAGGTGAGAAAATTCAGACCTCCAAAGTAATGTACTAGCTTTCTATAGCCTTCAGGAGTTTTAAACTCAACAGGAACTTTACAGCTATACCCATAATATCCAAGGACGCGTTTAAATTTTTCTTTTAATTAGGAAGAGTCAATAAACAATCACATATACACAATTTACAGTCAATATACAATTTACGTACCAGTTAAGTTAGGTTACTAGTTCAGGGATTGCACTCAATTAATTATTTTAATTTCCCTGACTTTCCCTGACCAATCATACAAATTTTCCCTGACCAACCATACCAATTTTCCCTGACCAATTCTACCAATTTTCCCTGACCAATAGTAACTTTGTTAGTTGTATGACACACAAGTATTTATACAATTTAATCATCTAATACTTTAAGAGGCGCGGTTATATAACGACTCAGGTTACGAAATATGTATATAAATAGTTAAAAATTATTTTATCTTCTGTAACATGGACAGTTCATGTTTAGTACATATAGACTCGTCACCTTATATATGTTAATATGCTCATTATCGTTAAAAATACTCGAAATTATTTTTTATTTATCACTTTATGTAAACAATTTTTGCTGTAGCCCGATGGAATTTCACACATATAATATTTAAGGAATTCAAATTAGCGACTTCTTTTAAATTTTGCCTTTTTTCGTCATTAACGGTAGTTTATATATAATATATATATATATTTCATATATATATATATATATATATATATATATAATATATATATATATATATATATATATATATATATATATGTATATGAAATTAAAATTATATACGTCTACCGTTAATGACGAAACAAAGGCATAATTGAAACAAGGCTATTAAGCCGCTAATTTGTATGCCTTGAATATTATGTGTGTGAAATTTCATTGCGCAACAGCAATAATTGTTTACATAAAGAGAAAAATAATAATAATTTCGAGTATTTTTAACGATTATCAGCATAATTCAGCATTTTGTATAAGCATAGTTACCTAAGATAACGAGTCTATATCAACTAATCATAAGTCATCCATCTTACAGAAGAAAAATAATTAATTAATTCATACTGAACTTTTTTCGTACAGTTCAGTATTGTAGATCAGTGTTTTTATCCATCATGATCTACATCCCTGAAGATGCCTCCCACAGTGGAAGCGAAACATCGGATTCTTTATCTACATTGATGCGGTCACCACCGGAAGACTTAAATCTTCATGACAATAACCGCGGGAGCGTACGCGGTTTATTCTATTAGACAGTCAAATATTAAAAATGAAACGGTAGAGTTAAAAATAAAATAAATTAAACTAATGTGCTTCATAATTACACTAAACTTTCCGAAATGAAAGATAATAACTAGCGGTAACTAATGTAAACGTAGTAAACATGTAACCAATGTAAACGTATAAGCATGTAACCAATGTAAACGTAGTAAACATGGTAACATGTAAACGTATAAACATGTAACCAATGTAAACGTAGTCCAATGTACACGTAGTAAACATGTAAACATGTACCAATGTAAACGTAGTAAACTCCAATGTAACGTAGTAAACAGTAACCAATGTAAACGTAGTAAACATGTAAAAATGTAACGTAGTAAAGTTGTATGTAAACGTGTAAACATTAACCAATGTAAACGTAGTAAACAGTAACCAATGTAAACGTAAACATATCCAATGTAACGTAGTAAACATGTAACCAATGTAAACGTAGTAAACATGTATCCAATGTAAACAGTAAACCATGTAACCAATGTAACGTAGTAAACATGTAACCAATGTAAACGTAGTAAAAATGTATCCAATGTACACGTAGTAAACATGTATCCTATATAAACGGGTAAACAATGTAAACGTGTAACCAGTGTAAACGTAGTAAACACTAGCACACTAACATCCTCATCAGCGTAATGTTCAGATGAAAACATGCTAAAGTTTTCCACGTGGGTTTTAACCAAAATGTACTCATGTAGAGGGTTTTAACAGAAAAATAAATCTAATTAAAATTAAGCTTTCAACTAAAAGATTTAACGAAAAGAAGAATAAAAAATATGATAAAAAAGAAAAAAGAATTGTTTAAACAAATTTTGAAATTATAAATGAATAAAATGATATTATTAAAAGGGAGGATTATTAACTTTAATATTTAACTCGTTCGCCGCAGTCTGTTTATAATTTTCCTAACTAAACAAAAACTGTTTAAAAGATTAAGAAATTAACATTTTCTGCATAAATGATTTATATATATATATAATATATATATATATATATATATATATATATATAATATATATAATAATCTTTTTTCCATTTTAGAGTTTGGATGGTGCAACAAACTATAAGTGGATTATTCAATGAACAAGTATTAGGATTTATATTTTATTGTCTTTCATTTGAACACAACTAAGCTTTTAGAATTAAAATAAAAAAAATGTTAGAAATTAATAATCATCTTTTTTTCTAATTCTTGAAAGAACTTTTCCAACGTCAAAAAAACAATTAATAGTTGATTTATTGTCCAATGACTGATTTTCATTGAATTTTCGAAGAATAAAAATGCTTATGAGGTTGAGGTCATGGAGGGGGGGGTTTGTTCTATTTTTGGAATGGAGGACTCACTGATCAATAATA
>JACMZG010001870.1:16999362-17064362 GCA_018340805.1 Microvelia longipes | reverse complement strand
GTTCAAATCCTAGTAGGGACAATAATTTTTTATCGTTTTTTTACCTAATATAAGTTTACAACTAGAAAATAATTCTGGCGCGTTGGTCCGCATGTCGGGCGAATTTCCTTTGGATGCGTGTTTCCGTGCTTTTTACATTATATAAGTTTACAACTACTAAATACTAAATAAAAATTCCGGCGCGGTGGTCCGCTGTCGGGCGAATTTCATTTAGAATGCGTGTTTCCGTGCTAAAAAACCCATTTCTTGCTTATGCAAGAACCATGCCCATTGCGTGGTTCCGGTTCATGCTTTAGAACCTAAGCAGTTACTCATTTGTCAAGCACTGCTCGTAACTCATTTTGTCTGTATTTTCCAAAGGAAATGCGCTAAAACCTTTAAAGATAGCTGACTAAGCTTAAAGATAAGTAACTAAGCTTTAAACTAGTGCAAATAATAGTGCGTACTTCTTATTTTAGAGGCATAGTTTTGTACAACAACTGGATGATTATGCGCATTTACTCTGCAAAATACAGACAAAATGAGTTACGAGCAGTGCTTGACAAATGAGTAACTGCTTAGGTTCTAAAGCATGAACCGGAACCACGCAATGGGCATGGTTCTTGCATAAGCAAGAAATGGGTTGTTTAGCACGGAAACACGCATTCTAAATGAAATTCGCCTGACAGTGGACCACCGCACCGGAATTATTTATTTAGTATTTAGTAGTTGTAAACTTATATAAAGTAAAAAGCACGGAAACACGCATTCAAAGGAAATTCGCCCGACATGCGGACCACCGTGCCAGAATTATTTTCATTTATTCAAATTTTTTCTGAGTCATTATTGCGGGTTAATGACGTCATTTAAAAAGTATTTTCCGAATAGCACAACTACACCTATAGACTAATTTTGAACAAAGGTTCAACTCTCTAGCATAAATACACTGGTAGCCACGATGATAACAGACACACACAGACAGACAACTTTGAGAAAACTACTCACGAGGTATTAAAAGACCTAAACTGGATAATTCAGGTTACATACCGGTTTCGGGTTTTTTTTACAAACGCAATACTTTTCCTATATACTTACAGTATAAATGAGGAAAACTAAAGACTTTAAAAACTAAAACTTGGCCGAGTGGTTAACCAGCTTGTATTTACATATGTTTAATTGATTTGTCAAGGGGCCAGCAACATTTATGCGACTTTTCTATATATGTCAACTATTATTCTTATCAATACAAATCAATTAACCATATTTAATTCGAACAATCACCATATAAAAATAGAATAACATCATATTTAAAAATACAAATTATTTTTATGATTGTATTTATTTTTAACCTGAAGCTTATTCCCAAATAAACAATTTTTAAGGGCAAAAAAATGTAACATTTATTAAAATATAGGTAAGGACAACATAAATCAATCGTTAGAACATATAAATAACCTAAGCGAAACAACCTAGGCCATGTTAAAATCAAGTACTTTGAGGTAGAAAAGCAAAAAACCCTATTTTTTTCAGGCGGGTCCTGAACCCCACTTTATTCTAATAACCCTACTGGCAAGAGCTTCAGATAATTGGTCAAAGCTATATACATTTTGTTGAACACATTATTACGTCTATATTACCCCGAAGGGGAAATAGCTAGACTCACAGGCCCGCTTCGTGGGCCTGGGAGGCACAGATATGAAAATTCGCTAGATGCACGGCAAAATGTCATGTAACAATAAATACTGAAACAACAGAGTGGCCCGTAAGGGGCCATAGCGAGCCTCGGCCAGCGTAGCGGGCCATGTAACAACATATAATAATAAAACAACAAATAATACGGCACAACAACAATGTGCCCGCAGGTAGGCCCCCGGGCCACAAAGCTGCCCGAGGGGCCGACGCCACAAAGGGGCTACGGGCTGAAGGCCCGTATTTAAATCATAATTTACCATCAGACACCCTTAAACAAACACTCGAAATATCTTTTCACTTTATGAAGAAATATTATATTTGAAAGATAAATAGTACAACTGTCAAATCATGTTAAAAAGAGTCATGGTTTTAAAATTTACTCTAAACGACACAGAAAATACGAGTGAATATGATCCAAACCATATTCACTCGTACAAATTAGTAACTTATTTCCACGCAATAGTAAAGATGCATCAACAAATTAAACAAGTTGAAACAGCTTAAACAAATATCAGACGTAAATTTTAATACCTAGAATTTATAAATACTGCTCTAAATGAAAAGGAATATAAAGGTAAAATATGAAACAACTCAAACGAATGCTTCAAAAAATCAAATGCTACTAAAAGCAAATGTTAATTAATACTTAGAAATGTATGAAGAGCAATGTTAAGGTTTTGGGGGGGTTTTAATAATGTGTAATAATTTCGTATTTCCAAAGGTATTGCTGTGATACATCAATTTGGTCTGATATATATTGGAGGGCAGTTGCATTAACAATTACGTCTAGTTTTGTGTATAGAGACCCCGTAACAATTAATTTAATTCATGTAACGAGAATCAAAATATGTGCGTTAATAAATACAGCAGCTGGTATTAGAGGCATAGTTAAAACATACAATTGGCGATTTTTGGCGGGGGTACAAGGCTACCATGTTAGGAAACCAAAGCAATTTGCCGGTACCAGATTACCTGTTAGGCTGAGGGTACCAGATTACCATGTTAGGATGCCAAAGTCAATTTGCCGAGGGTACCAGATTACCATGTTAGGAAACCAAAGTCACTTTGCTGAGGGTACCAGATTACATGTTAGGATGCCAAAGTCAACGAGGTACCAGATTACCATGTTAGGAAACCAAAGTCACTTTGCTGAGGGTACTAGATTACCATGTTAGGATGCCAAAGTCAATTTGCCGAGGTACCAGATTACCATGATAGGAAACCAAAGTCACTTTGCTGAGGGTACCAGATTACCATGTTAGGATGCCAAAGTCAATTTGCCGAGGGTATCAGATTACCATGTTAGGAAATCAAAGCAATTTGCCGAGGGTATCAGATTACCATGTTAGGAAGCCAAAGTCAATTTGCCGAGGGTACCAGATTACCGTGTTAGGATGCCAAAATCAATTTGCCGAGGGTACCATTTTCCATGTTAGGATGCCAAAGTAAATTTAGGAAAAATAGTAGGTTAGCATGTTAAGATACAAAAGCCAATTGGGCGAGGATATCAGGTTATAATGTTATGATACTAAAGTCAATTGTGTACATTAACCAGAATATCAGGTAACCTAACTCAGAGCTTAGCAACTTGTTTACAAAGCCCATATGGTAAACAAACTAATAACCTGGTACTGCCGCTAGAATACCCGTACAGGAAAAAAAATAAACAGTAAGAAAATAAGTCAGTAAGCATTACAAAGGAAGCAAATTACTAAACTAAAGAACGTAAGTCAGAGCCTAAAGACTGAGATCATTATGTGCTCACAGTACAGTGAACATATCACACCAAAAATTTATATCAAAACCAATGCCTTCATGATAATAAAGAACATAATTATCTCTCTATGAATAGGACAGGGTGTCTCAATATATAGAACACATAGGAATAAGTAAAAAACATTACAAAATTGGACACCAAATGGTTACAAACAAATTCATACACACTCATTACATGCTCGACATTATTTCAAGTCATCAATGGCAATTAATGACGATATAATTAAATTATTTTCCGGATAGTAAAACTAGACCTACAGATTATTATTTGTAGAATTTTCCAAGGGACCCCGCAAAATCCTTATGAAAAATAGCTCTCGGTTAAATTCGCTGAAACTTTGCATAAATACTGAACTTAACATGCTGATCAAAAGTGTCAAAGGGCATAACGCTCTATCTTCAACCATTAGCCTTGTAAGGCCCTTTAAACTCACCCCATCAGGGTAAAGCTTATGAAAAATGGCTCTCGGTCAAATTCGCTGAAACTTAGCATAAATACGATACTTAACATACTGATCAAAAGTTTCAATGGGCACAGCGCTCTACTTTCAACCTCTGGCCTTGTAAGGCCCCTTATATTAACAATATCAAGAGTACATATTATATTTTTATAGAAAATTACCCTCAGTCAAATTCGTTGATTCAACGAATTTGACTGAGGGCAATTTTCTATAAAAATATAATATGTACTCTGATATTGTTAATATAAGGGGCCTTACAAGACTAAGGATTGAAGATAGAGCGTTGTGCCCATAGACACTTTTGATCAGCATGTTAAGTTTAGTATTTATGCTAAGTTTCAGCGAATTTGACCGAGAGCCATTTTTCATAAGGATTTCGCGGGGTCCTTTCTTAGAGAAACACACTGGAAGCTACAATGATAAAAAACACATGCAAATAAAGAAAACTTTGGAACAACCACATTGCATTCCTATGAAATTGATAATTTAAAATCCCGGTTTCAGATTTTTAGTGCAAAAACGTTTCTTATATACCTATGGTATAAATCTGGAAAAGTAATTTTTTCAGTAAGCCTGATGTATTCAATTGGAAGACACGAAGTTACAAAAAGTGCTATTTGGTATACCCGACTAAAACGAGTTGCATAACAATGAAAGTTAATGGCTCGCACGCCTGTGTTATGTTATTAGCTCGTAATTCATGCTTTCTCGGATGTTAATATGCTAAAAAATAGACAAGTCAGAAAGTAGGTCATCCTCAAAAAGGCACGACCTCAAAACGTAAAAGTTAAACGTATAAAACTTTTTACTAACTTTTCCATTAGTTTCTTTTGTAACAATTCCTAACATTACCTCATAAAAAAATGGTTAAAATGTGTCTTGGAATGTGAGTTATTTTTGTTGAAATCTCCTAAAAGCATTTTTCCAGATGAGAAGTTCCACGATGAGGTCAGAAAATTTAGTTATATCTTAATTAAAAAGTAAATGGCCTGAGCTGTAAGGTTCGGCAGACCCCTTCCATCCCGACAAGACACCTAGGGTTGTTATGGTAGAAAACAATTCTGGTATCTTTACCTTCAACTACCTTTAAAATATCTAATTATAACTTCATACTTTAGACGTTATTTTTTAATCATAAAATTTAGATAACTCCCATGCTCTCAATTTTTTTAAAGAGCCAAGTTTGAAAATTATTTTCCTTTGTCCTAATTAATACAAATTACTGCAAAACACGAGCAGCAACCTACTATTGAATGATACATTTTATTCCACGTTTAATGTTATATTAATGCAACTCAAATTATTATAGAAAGCTTTCTACTGAAGGGATCAGGTCGCATTTCACCAGTGAGACATTATTTTTGAGCTTAGATTTATGTTCAATTGATAAAACAATTATATTGTTGAGTTAACACAAAAACGCTTGCTGTGTACAGCTATCACAAAGACGCTCACTGTGTATTTATCACGAAGAGGCTCAGTGTGAAGAATTATCACAAAGACGCTCACTGTGTAGAGTTATCACAAAGATGCTCACTGTGTATTTATCACAAAGAGGCTTAGTGTGAAGAATTACCACAAAGACGCTCACTGTGTATTTATCACAAAGAGGCTCAGTGTGAAGAATTATCACAAAGACGCTCACTGTGTAGAGTTATCACAAAGATGCTCACTGTGTATTTATCACAAAGAGGCTCAGTGTGAAGAATTATCACAAAGACGCTCACTGCGTATTTATCACAAAGAGGCTTAGTGTGAAGAATTATCACAAAGACGCTCACTGCGTATTTATCACAAAGAGGCTTAGTGTGAAGAATTACCACAAAGACGCTCACTGTGTATTTATCTCGAAGAGGCTCAGTGTGTATAGTTATCAGTAAGAAGTTTGCTGTGTAGAGTTATCACAAAAACACTCACTATGTAGTTATCACAAAGAGGGTCACTATGCAGTTATTATAAAGACGCTTACTGTGTAGAGTTATCACAAGTGTGAGCGTCTGCACATTGACAATCCATATCCTACTGACGTTTAAAGAAAATCTCCCTCCAACAAAATTAAGTGCAATATAATTATGCAATCATTATAATGATAAAATAAAATAAATAAAATTATGTAATATAAATAAAAGTGTGGTCAGTAAAGTCTGTTGTAATATTCAATGTATTTACAGTTTAGACTATCGTGTCAAAAAAATCAAAACAAATATTGTCAATATTAAATGGCTTTTTTTTATTATTAAAAATCTACAAAAACAAAACTTAACAAGGGACGTTACACTCGTAATAGTTTGGCTCTTATTAGTTCTTGGTTGACCACTAGTATTGCGACAATAGTACACAAGAAATTGTAAACTTTAAGTAATCCAAAGGCTGACTTTATTGCTACTAAAAGCATATATTTGAAAATATACCACTATATAATATATTAATCTTTATTTAAACCTGATCCGTACCAAATAAAAGAATACAATAAAAAATGAAGAATCTGTGTCCTTATAGACAAATATAAATAAGGAGTTATAATTTTATTTTTCATACAGGCTCTCCCTATAAGAACGCATTGAAAAAGTTTTTCCAACATTTATTAACAATAAAATGTTTCATCGACCCTTCTAAATATACAATCCACTTATAGAAAAAAAACTTAATATCAAACAAACATTTTTCACATGGTTCACAACTTCACAATGAAAAGGAAAAAAATTAAAGAGAGGAACGACCTTTAAAAATTCATCTGCCTAATGTAACAATAAATCATATTATAAATATGCATAAAGTGTAGAAAGATTTAGTATATTTTTCCTTCCATGTATAATACTGTAAGAAGTTAAAAACAATTTCTCGGTAATATAATTCAGAAAAAACTTGTTATAAAATGTAAAATAAACGACACTGTTGTACAATAAAAAATTGCTTAACAAAAAAAAATAAGCAGGATGACTCTTGTTAAAATAAATGTATTAAAACAGTTTTGTAAATTTGTAAATATATATAAATGTATATATATATATATATATTAATATATATATATATTATATATATTATATATATATATATATATATATATATATATATATATATATATATATTCTTGATCAGAGAGTCCCCCATTCAAAAAATTCACCCCCACCCTACCCCTTATATGACTCCCAACCTCATAAGCTCTTTATATAAATATGTATACTTAATTATAGAGAAATAAATAGAGACATTTAGAAAAGTTACAATAAACGTAACGTTTCTAACTGTAAGTTCTTCCACAGACGAAGAGAGACTCTCTCTCTCTCTCTCTCCTATATAATATATATATATATATATATATATTATATATATATATATATATATATATATATATATATATATATATATATATATATATATATATTTATATATATATATATCAGTAAGTCTGACCCTAACCTCACAAGCTTATTTTTATTTATAATAGCTAAAATGACAATATATGGTATGTACACTTGAACTATAGAGTAAAGTTAACGTGAATTTAATTTAAGTTTTTACATTAAAATATATAGTGTAATTAAAAGTTTAAAAACCTTTTACCTTTTAAAGTTATAAAAATGCATTGGCTCTTGCAAATTGAAGACATTGTATACAAAATTATATATATATATATATATATAATATATATATATATATATATATATATATATATATAATATATATATATATATATATATATATATTAAAAAAAGTTATTTAGAAAAGGAAATTACAATAAATGAACTGAAAATAAAATATATACTATGTATTAATTGAAAAAAAAATAGATCAAGGCTACTAGTACTAACAGATAATCTTTACAGTTGATTATTACAGATTTCATGTAAGATAACAAGATAAAATTCAAGATAAACTTTATCTTCTGAAGACGACAAGAGCATTTTGAGAACAAACAAGCTAATAGTTTATTTTTGTATTATTTGAAAGTTTATATAGCTCCATCAAACCTAACAGGCAAAGCAAGGTCATGAGTTTTACCATTGAATCTAATCGATTTGACGTAATAGGTAGGTACGTATGAGCATGAAAGTATCAGGTATACGAATACAAAAGAACGAGATGGCATGAGATGGTTAGCTAAACAGATTGGAGAGGCAAATATAGGGAAAAAGGTTAATGGGAGCTTTTCAATTCCTAACCCCAGGCTTTTAATAAATCTATGCAAATAGAAAATATCTCTGTGTTGGATATTTTTCTATTTTTCATCACGTACACAGTGAGGGGTTCTCATCACCGGAAGTGTCCTAACCAACATGCTTGAAAACAAAACACTACTGTGTGGCAGCCCCCGGCTCGGTCGATCGAGTCCCACCCTCGACCTCCTCTCCCGGCTCTACAGGTTTTATTCCTTCCCCAACACATCCACAATTCCTTTTATACACTTTTTCAAAGCCTATTGTGTTCAAGCAAGCGGAGAAATTTAACCAAATAAATCAAACTATGATAACTATTTTAATTAATAAAAAATGTCACTAAACCATAGCAGTTAAACAACTACAGTTTGATGCACAAGATTTAATAAACTTAATGGACATATTATTCTAAAATATAGATAACATGAGTATGAGTATGTAAATTACAATACATGAATGCTGCTGAATGAAACATTTCAGACGTGCCAACATTAAATCCTTAAAATATATGTACAAAGTGGACCTAGACTTCTTATAAGTCGACGCATTCGTATTTATCATTATAATCTTAGTAATTAGTAATTAAGTTAATTATGTTGTCACTTTTGGAAGAAAAATGAATAATAGAATACCTGTATGTTAACTATATTCAAGACTTTATTAAGTCACAATTAAATGCATACCAATATCACATTATTCTAGATATTATTTCACCAGATTATTGTTAGACATATACGAGTATAATACATGTATGTTCAAAGACACAAAAACAAGTTAACCAAAGTGAAACAAAATTTAATAAGTTAAACAAAATGATAAAACATTTTTAACACAACTCTATAATGTTTGGATAACAAAAGCTCATTGAAATATTACTGAAATAGATACGGAGTTATGGTGTCATTTTGATAAATTTAGTGCAGTTGGTTAGACAGTGTTTATTTTGGTAAGCTCCAATTCACCTATTTAAAGATACCAAAAGTAGGAACATAATTACAACATTTAGGTAATTATTGGTAATTAGAAACCAAAATTTTCAATTTGGTCTGGTTATTCAAATTTTCCTATGGTTATGATTTAACCAAATTTACTTGAATTTAATGCAGGAACAAATTCCTAATGTTTCATCCAAAATAGGCTACACAGACAATAAAAAAACTAAAAATTATTTTAGTATAAAGTTGAAAATTCATCACTGTTCTTTCAAACGAATTCCTAATTAAGCTCAAAAAATATTTTTCTTATAAACTAATTAGATATTAATTAAAAAAACAAGAACACACTAGCAATAACTTAAGATAATCGTAACGGATTTAGGGGCAAATCTCGATAAGAGAAGGGAACAATAACAATGGTGAGTAGTTTTGGCCCGGAAAAACCACTGTGTTATCACCACTACAGTATCCAGGGTAATAGAAAGCGGTGTGTACAAAAATAATTCAAACAATTTCGTAGAAACAAAGTGATTTTTAAGATAACCTAAAAAGATAAGAGCAAGATAATGCTAATAAAATAAAAAGATTTATGTATAAAGACAAGTGAAAAGAATTGGCTGAAATGCTTACAGGCATTGTAAGATATAGACAGAATTAACTTAAGGGGCATTTGCTGAAATAGAGAAAAAGAGTAAATATAGCAAGATAGCCGGTTCAGAGGCTGCATGTCTTTTTCTTCTGACTTTTTGATCAGAAATAAAGCTGTATGTTTTTTCCCAAAGCCTCACTAAAACAAAAGCGTATTAGCTAGGATTAAAAAAACAACAAATTACCAGCATAGTTGTTTCCAAAAGAATTTCAATGGAGCAATTAAAGTCTTAAATATTTCATTTTTACCGTAGAAAAAAAAAAAAAAAAATCGGTCACGGGGCTCGGAACTTTTCCAATTTTTTTAAAATAAAAAAACTATTTCATTCATTTGATAAAAGTTTAAACTAATGCTGATAATTAGATCAAACTTGACATATTTGTTAGTCCTACACATGCCCTACATGTGTACTCATTTTATGACTTTATGAAATATTTGCTGAGTCATTTTTTTCTGTCAATGACGTCATTAAAATATTTTCCGGAGAGGACAACTAGACCTAATAATTGATTTTTGTACTGAATTTCAATTCTCAGGCCTAAAAACATTGAGAGCTAACATAACAGACTCACACACAAACAAACACATATAGACGCAAAGTAGACTTCGTGAAAACCACTCAGAAGGTTTTAAAAACACTTAAAACGAATAATGCGGGTAAAACCCCGGTAATATTTTTTTTTAAAACTTTACTAAAATTTAATTAAATATTCATCATCCAATTTATTTACTTTAAATGTGGGTTAAATTTTGTGTTTTATTATTTATTTATCTTTGCAATCGGCTGGATAATTTTAATTAAGAAATCAAGTTGTTTGATAAATCGAAAAATATTTTTCAAAATTTTTTTTGGTCCCATCTGGTATATATACTGTTTTTAGTAATATCTGAAATACTTTTAAAAACTAAGTTTTAACTTTCTAACTTTAATTTTTATAATTTTGTTTTTAAAAAATTGACTTTAAAGTAATCAGTCAAAATTATAAACTTTATGTTTTTACGCAAAGTTTATATTAATATTGATTTTATCTCTGAAACAGATTTTAATAAGGGAAGAAATAAATGTATTATTAAAAAACAGATAAACATAATTTGAAATAAACTCATTGAATTTTCGGTTTAAAATAGTTTTAATTAATTACAAAACTAATTACCCACAAAGCCAATACTTCAGTTAATTTTTAGAGGGTTATTTCAAATTATATAATTTATATTAATTTTAATAAGCTTTTAAAAGTATATCTTTAAAACTGATTGTAGTAAGTGTTAATGCTCTTTTCCCTTCAAAAATATCCCTCAATTCAAAAATATTCATTCATATATCTAGTAAATACTAAAGCTGTACTAAATAATAAAATAGAGATAAATGAAAATGAAGGGGAAATTGAGTAAATGTATAAATAAAGTTTTGGAGTAAAATAATTGTGAAAGCTCGGCTCGGAAGGATACGTTGTAGTTTTCTATTCAATGGATAAGTTTGACAAGTTTTATTAATTAAAAGCTATTTTTAGTTTACTGAAAGTCAGTGATTTACAACATTTTTTGAAAGCAATTTTTAGGTTTGAAATACATATTTCGTGAAGTTTTTACTTTCCTCATTTATACCGTAGGTATATAGGAAAAGTACACAATTAAAAAAACATGTTGGAGTATAAATTTAACGACTTTTATATTCTGAGGACGAGCAAAGCGAGATGAAGTAGAGAGGATGAGCGAATCCAATGTGATTAGAAAAAGTTCAGAGATGCCCCATACCCAATATTTTTTATGTATATTTTTGTAAAAAGGAAATTGAATAATAATAAAAAAATAATTGTCACGTTTTAGGGCCAACAGATTTCACAACTCAAAAATGATTGTTTGTATATCTATATTATCGTCTGCCTATGTGTGTATTAAATCATATTAGTAATATAAGAGATAGTATATAAAATGCAGAGTTAATTTGATGTCTTTCTAAGGCACTAAGGACCAAACAGTGAAATATATTTAGACTAAACTTAAGACAACAAATTAAAAAAATCTCACAAGAATTGGTGAGATATTGTGAAAACATTCAAGTCCTCTCTAAATAGAAAAAAAACTGCAGTTGAATTTTAAAAACATTAGAAGAACCAGAAACATTAGAAAAATGGACTGTTTTTACCTACTTTGGGCTGACTAAACTGAATTTGATAGAATCGTACATCGCAATGTGTGAATAGGTGCATGATACGTTGTGTACAGAATAAAAGGTAGGCAGTAGAGGATGTATCCAGTGTAATAATTTAGTACTCTATAGCTACATAAGGCATCCTAAAAATACATACAATATTGGTTACAAATGCGAGTTCCACTCGGTTCTCTTAGCAATTGGTGAAGGATTTTGTAGTTTAACATTAAAACTTTTATATGTGTTTTGTCCATTTCAAAATTAAATAAATCAAGTTAAAGACTTTTACAGATATTCGAAACAACATTTTTTTCTTTTCCTAACCTACTGTAGGTATGAGGAAAAATATGATGTGCATCCAAAAATGAGAGGCACTTTTACGGCGCTCTGAGTGGTTTTTATCATATCTGTGTGTTTGTCACGAATAACTCCCAAGGTGTTTATGCTAGAAAGCATAGAGATATTATTACTAGAGGGACTCTATAGGTTAAATTTTGAAACACCAACAAAGTAACCTGACCTCCTTCGCTTATAAATAAAATAAAATAATCAGTGCAAAATTACATTAACTTATATAGTAGAACGTTAAAAATACAAATCAGAACTCAAACAATGTGCAGGAAGCCGGAAAAAGTTATTCATTTTAACCTGAACTCACTCCTGGAGGAGGTTTCAGTGAGGTACACAGAGCCCCTAAGAGCCACAAAATAATATTTCATGCCTCTTCTTGTATTGAGATAGGCTATGCCCCCTCTAGTATGTATCTCTATGCTAGAAAGCGCAAACTTAGCTCAAAAATTAGACGTATCTTCTAGTTGTGCTGCCTAGAGAAAAATATTTTTACATACATAAAAGTAGTAACAATTTACTTAAACAAATTAGTAAATAGTAAATTTAATTAAGTTTTTAAATTTACTATTTACTAATTTGTTTAAGTAAATTGTTACTACTTTTATGTAAATTGCGAATTTTCTTTGAAAAAGTCGAAAAAATTAAACAACAGCTCTGTTTATAAAGCGTATACCGAAAACTCAAACAAAAAATTGATTGAAGAGCAAAGACCTTCGCACCAGAATTATAAGTCAAATTTTAACGCTAATTTTAATCAAAAATTTAATCTTATACGTGGTTGATTGGAAAGAGGAGAGGTAATGGTGATCATTTCCATATGGTCTTCTGATAAACTTTTTCTGAGCATGTAATTCAATTATGAAAAAACATACAAACATCCATGTTGATAGCTTTTACTTAGACAAATAAAAATGCGTTTTGTTTTTTCTCAAGTGAGTAGAAAGAAAATACCAATGCCCCTGTCCTTAAAGGACGGGAGGCGGCGGTCGTTTGTTATACAAGCTCTCAGGTTCGGACCAACTTTCTACAGCATCCTTCTACTTTATAACAAATAGAAAAGCTATTTTTCAAGCATGTCAATAAACGTAAAAAGGTAAAGAGATATATCTCCTTTTTAACTTTTTAACAGTCTCGAACACAAAGAAAGTATAGACGGTTGCCTTGGTTTTAGGTTTTTATTAACCTAACAAAATATCTAGAGAGTAAAAACAGGATACGGAGCAGAAAAACAAGTGGTATGTTGACAGTTTGTCTATTTTAGTAGTCTCTCTAATCGATTTGAGTTCATCTGAAATGTAGATTAGGAATAAGAATAGTTTTTGCATAATAAGTCTATCGTTATTTGTGAACCAAGAGAGTAAAGAATGCTTTTACATCTCTGAGCAATATGTTAGCTTCTAAGCCAAAAGCTAAGGAAATCAATAAAGTTAACTCACGAGGCGAAGCCGATGTAATTATAAGTTAAACTCGGAAGGAAGGAGTAATGACAATTAACTCCTGAGGCAAATACAAGAGAGGTAATTACTAAAAGGGAAAACTTACATTTCACACCCAAGACGCATAACAAGATTTTATCTCCAAATTAAATAATTTAATAATTGTGATACTCCAATTTTTATACATTTTTTTTGTATTTGCCTTGAGCGAGACGCCTTCAAAAAATTCTCAATTTATTTAGTGCTTAATAAAATTTCTTTTGGTCTGAAACAGACTTTAGGCAAATAAAATAGTATTAGTAACGTTAGCGCCAGTGGATTCCATATTATAAGGATTCAAATAAAGGTCTAGACCTTTATTTGAATCCTTTAAATAAAATAGTGTTTTGTTCGTGCCACCCGTATAAATTATGGGGGTGCCACCCTCAAAAAGAATGTAAAATCATTTTGGTCAGTCCCTCTCATACATTTAGAGGACGCCGCTTCTTAAAAAAGGAAAGGCATCCCATTTTATAAGATTTAAAATTAAAAAGTATTTCTTTACCCCCCAAAAAACTGGTCATTAAACTACACATTATTTACCGGCAGGAAGATAAAATTAATATACTATTCCTGCTGAAAATTGATTTTAGAAATAAAATGATAAAAAAATACATATGAAGAAAACATATGTATATCAACAAAAAGAGGACTTTATTTTAAAATGTAAAGGGGTAGAATTACCTATTAGCTAAATATTCATGTCTGCTCAGTTTGCAGTTTGAATTTCAGTCAGGATGGTCTTCTGTTTCCCTTGGTTGGAGCTTTACTGACAAGCTTTAAAAATGTTTACTTAAAACGGTTATAACAAATCTGTCCTCTCCTTCTCGTAATAACATTAAATTTTTGTCTTTTAACTTTATTTTTAGCCAAATTTATGAAGAATTTTTTCACTTTTAAGAGAAAAGCCATAATAGCTCGGAGAATATGAATACTTAAACAATTAATAAGAGGTAATTAATAAGTGATTTAATCAATCTAGGAACTACGATAACAATAGAAACAAACATATACAGACATATAACTTAGTAAAAATCACTTGAGGGGTATTAAAATATCTAAAACATATAATTCAAGTGAAATCTCTGTTTAATGACAAATATATTTATACTGTAAATGTGTATAGTTATATATATATATATATATATATATATATAATATATATATATATATATATATATATATATATACTGAATAAATTTTGACTACTAGTTTATCGTGATTTACGCTATCTGACGAACGTTGTACATCGAAAACTGTGGAAAGATCAAAATTTAAAGGCCGTCAAAGTTTCAAAAGTTAATATTTTCAGAATGATGACAAATATTAAAATGAAATTTTGTACGTCAATTATCCACATAGATAAATGTACATTTCTTTCAAATCTAACTTTGTGTAGGTATATGGGAAAAGCATCGTGTTTGCAAAAAAAAATCGGAAACCGGGATGTTGTCTGTCTGTAAGTGTGTGTATAACTAACATAAGTTTTCTCATTATCAGCATTAGTTCAATTTTTATCAAATGACTAGTGTACGTTTTTTAAAAAATTGTAAAAATCCGACAATGATACAATTGAGTTGAAATTCAAAGTTAGTACATATTAATTAAAGAATAACTATTTCCTCAAATTCAATGCAATAATGTCATAAATTAAACGAAAAGTAAGGCGAACAAAAAGCACTTGAAAATTTATCACAGATAGTTTATTATGAGCACAAACCATTTTAAAACACAAAATTACCACTAATATTTCGTTTTAATTGTTTAAAATAGCATAAATATAATTATAATATTGTTAAAATATTATAATTAAAAAGTTGAAATACATCGATAACACATAAATTATTATTATTACATGTGATAAGAGTGATTTCCTACCAGAACTTGACATTATTAACAAAAACTGTGAAGCGGTTTTGCAGTAGAATAAAGCAGCTAGGAGTCTGAAAATAAAAGGTACGTTAAGGAATAAAACTCATGAATAGTTCTAAATACGGTTTAAATAGCGATCGCACCTAAAAATAATAGGTGCGATACGGTCTCGCCTTGAACAACACGCACCAACAACAGTAAATTTTAAAAATTAATTCAAAATAATTGGAAAAATCTAAAAAAAAATTGTCAGTGCTATTATTCATTAAATGTAGTGGACTTTTAAATAAAAATATATTTGGCAAACATGCATCATCCTTATTAAGTATGATGACACCTCAGTTTTATATTTTTAGGATGAACACAATATATTTCCCTCAGAATAATACTATATATAAAAGGAGCACAGGACCGTAAACACAATGTAATTCTACTGATAACACGAAAGCCGGTTGACTAGTGCACCTAAGTAATGCTGCCAACCTGACAACAAAACATTATTTTAAATATTTGTCATAAATATCTATTAATGAAGAAAGATCGTAAAGAACAAATATAATAACTTAAAACACCTGCTGAGTATTTAATAAAACTGGTCTTAGATGGCAAAAGGGTGGCGGAATACAAGAATCTACATTTAGTTGACGAGGACTACTTTTTATATATAATTTTAATAAATACGTTAAACTACAATTTAAAATGCATAAAATATTGTAATGCACCGATATTTATATAAGTATTTTTATGAATAATCAATCATTAATTAATAATAGAACATAATAATTCAGCAACCGGAAGTATTGCCAACTTGTTTTTAGAAAATTGTATATTGTAAGGGTGGCAGCATTACTTAGTTGCACCAGTAAATCGACTTTCGTGTTATCAGTAGTGCTCCTTCTATATATAGTATTATTCTAAGATATTTCCTATATATCTACGGTGGCAGGTGAGGAATATTAAAAACTAAATACAGTACTGACAATATTATAAAAACGATTTAAAAGTTTTATTATTCTAAAATTTAGAAACCTAAAAATACTTAAAAAGTATATCTGAAGTATTGCATCAAAAGAATATGAGATCAAAAACTTTCAACACGTAGAAGGTGCCAAGATGTGGAAAGGAAGCCCAAAAAATCATTCGCAATTTTCTATAAAAAATACTGAAATATTCATTTTCTCCAGAGATGAAAAATATCCCATCTTAGAAATATTACAAACTTTGACGTTGAATATATTTTATCCATCAAGGGTTTTTACAAAAACTCAGCGTTATTCTTGCGAATATAGATATAATAAACTTACTTAGTGACAATGCTGTTTTTATTCTACTAAAAGCATTTAAAGTAAATATTGATGTAATCAATTTTGATTTTTTTCCCTAAGAAAAAAAATTTAAGAACTATAACTGTAGTGGCAGAAAATAAAAAAATCGGGTACGGGGTGTCTCAGAACTTTTCCTCTTCACATCAGTTTCGCTTCGCTCATGCTAAAAATATACAAGTCGTTAAATTTATACTGAAATACGTATTCGGACTCGCTTCGCTCGTCCTCAGTTAGTAATTAAATGCGTATCATTCCCAGCGGTCACCCATACAGTTTTGAACACACTCGATGCTGCTTAAGTTCTATGATTGAAATGAAACTTGGTCAACTTTTATATTACGTAAAGGTATTACACTTGTACCGAATTTCAACTCAATTGGATTACTTTCCGATTTTTAAAAAAAAAACGAGAAATGAAAATTAGCACATATGTTACTCTTATATACTGCTACATACGTGCTAAATGTCAAATTAATCGCAACATTTTTCAGCGTTTTATGAAAACAGTATAATACGCATTAGTCCAGTCTATCATAGAATATGGTTTAGAAGCATGGGGTTCAGCATGTCCCAGCTCAATAAATTCAGGAGAAATATCCCAAATAGCTGTAATTGAAACCAAACTGAAAAAACGTAAAGATTTCTCCAGTGAAAAATAATTCGATATATTTAAGGTTTTTACAATAGATAAATTATACAGAAAAGTTACTCTGCTAAATTTTTTCTACGAGGCAAAATTATACGTATCCCACTCACACCTCATCAGAAACATAACAAAAAAAACTAAGTATACCGGCTTACAGTACTATTCTCTTATCTAAGCAGTTCATTGACGTCGCCCTTACGCTCTATAATACGCTAAAATTAAAAGACGATCTATCTTTAAAAATTATAAAAAAATATCTTTAAATGGCTAAATAAGTGATACTTTTATTTATTTTTTATTCTCTGTGATTTATTTATTTATGCTATTCTATTCTCAGCCTATCTGTCCTTTTCCTTTTTCTCTTTTTCCTCTCTCACAAATACTCTTTCTTTATCTTCTTTTCATTTTTTTTTGTTATTTAGTTATTTTGTTTCTGTTTCTTGCATATATTTTTTTTAATTCTAGTATTTAATATATTTTAAGAAGACACTTGAATTTATCAGCGGACATATATAATGCATGTTGGGATACATACAATTATAGAAAATGATTGTTTACATCTCTGTCAGGCAAATAAGACAATGGTACCGTTTTCTTATGGTATTCTGAGGACGAGCGACTCAACATCGAATTATTGATTATGTTTAAGGTCAGGCCTAACGAGACCGAAGTAATATGGCCTTGGCAACTAAGACATTTTAACGACGAGCGAAGCAAATCCAAGGCTACAAGAAAAAATTCTATGATTCCCTACAACCAAATTGTTTAATTCGGGTTTTTTGTGTAAAACAGAAAACAACCTAAACAAAAATGGTAATGTCACTTTAGATATTTTCTCTTTATAAATTTTATCAAAGCACAGAGGCAAAAACGCTAAAATAATTATGCTTAAATACAAAGTAGGACAAAGTCGACCAACTTAAAAGGGAACCAGATTAAATAAGAATCTTGCATTACAAAGTAAATTCAGTTACAAATAAAACAAAGAAAACCCAAGTAATTTTTTTTCTGTTTTCAATAAAAGGTGATAAAGGTCATTTAACTTTCCCTACGTTTTTTATTTTTTTCTTTGTCACATCAAAGAAAATAAGATTAAAATGGTCTTTTTTTGCTCATCTTTCTACAAAGGTTTTCCTTAATGCTTTCTATTTAACTTAATTTCTTGTTTAGAAATTTTCTAATTAATGATTTAATTGTGATTAAAAACATATAAATTAATATTTAGAAAAAATCAATACAAAAATCAATGTTTGTAAATGTTAATAAATAATCTTAATGAATTTCAAATTGCTTATTATCACATACATTAATTTTCTTTTTGTTATTACTCTGTTAAGATTGTATGTTTATAATGTTATTGTATGTTAACATTGTTAGTAATTGCAACACAAAACAGTTCGTTAACACTTTATAACAACAAAATAACTGGCGGATGAAAAATTGAGCCATGTCCAAAGCTCCTAAAAATTATCTTTCCAAAACGAGGTTTTGATAAAGTCTTTTAGTTTATTAGATCATAACGCATACAATTAAGCTTTGCCAAAAGCCAAAATGGTTAAGCAATATACAGCGCTATCTTAATAAGTAGAGGAATTAGGTTGTTGAATTAATCGGTTTTACTAAATAATGCTTATTATAAGTTTTGAGTGCACAAAAACCACAGAAATCCTCTAGAAAATTGAGGGATTTTCGATTTTGAAGACGTATTTATTTTTAATTACAGGGAGTTTTTACACATTCAAAGGAAACTTTCTTTAATTAGTACATAGCTCAATTGGTCTTGGGAGAGGATGGGCGCTTTTAGCTTAATAGGCGCTTGCCTTGAAATTATTATAGGATGTGCAAAAACAGTCCACTTTCAAGACTTCATATAAAATACGGGCCTTCGGCCCGTAGCCGCTACGCGGTCTCGGCGCTTCGCGCCTCGTCTGCTCCGCACGTCGGCCCACCGGGCCGCTTCGCGGCCCGGGGCCTCCCAGTGGCCGCTTTGCGGCCACATTGTTGTTTTGTATTATGTATGGTTTCATTATCGTTTCTTGTTACAATGGCATTTTGCCACGTATTTAGCGAATTTCACAGCCTCGTTTCACAGGCCCGCTTCGCGGCCTGAGAGGTTCTCGCAAATTGATTTTATTAATCCTCTATTATTAATATTAAGCATGATATTGCAGTTAACAAGCCATATAAAAAAAATAATAATTATATTTAAATACATAACTAATACGTTTTTATAGAGGTATAAAGAATACAAGAAATAAATCCACACGTTGGAGTAACCTTGTATAAAGGTATGAAAAGATTATAGTTTCATCTTAATCAGTTTTAGTTATCGTCCACCATACAAAAGGGTATTAACTCTTACAGACATTTATGATTGTTTATAACAATTTAAAGAAAAATGTCAAATTTTTTTGTGAACAAATTTTATTTGAGTATAACCTTAGGTTGAAAAAAAATATATTCATGATTTTTAAAATAAAATACCGTTTTCGTCACTTAGGATTGTCCGATTGAGCTGAAACCGGTCGCAATCGTTTAGAATGACTTCGACCATATAAAGACTACTTCGAGGTTCTTCCTCTTTACAGGCCTGCTTAGCTCGGCGTGGATTAGTGGAAGCCATTTTTGTCCTGTCTCTCTGGGACAGTAGGCTTACCAGGATGGAGCAAGAGGTAGAGGCTCCTCTAATATACTACATCCCCACCCTCTAACACTACTGAACCCAACAGATATCGTACGAGTCTTTGACCTAGACGTATACATATATACAAGATTATATATATATATATGTATACCGTTTGCGCCATTTGTGATGGTTCGATTGAGTTGAAATTGGTCTTAATCGATTCAGCTAGCCGCTACCTAAATACGAAATACCTTGTTTTTAAAGCCATTTCAAGTTTCAAAAAAAAAATTTTTTCATGACGTCATAACTTTGATTGATGACGTCACAATGTTTTATAAACAATAGGCCTCGTAACCTTCACAACATCTCGCGATTTGCAAAGTTTCGTTTCAATTGAGAATGCCTTCGAGAGTTATCGTTCGCCTACGAAAGGGTAGAAACTCTTACATACATATATATATAATATATATATATATATATATATATATAATATATATATATTATATATATATATAATATATATATATATATATATATATATATATATATAATATATATATATATATATATATATATATATAATATTACATATATATTAAACTTTTTTGGGACATATATTTTTGTTATCAGGAAGCCAATAGGAACCGATTCCGCCCATCCGAACAACCTCATAAGCGTCATTTTCATAATGAAAATTCGCTAAAAGTAAAATAAGTAATAGATTTTAAAATACGGGCCTTCGGCCCGTAGCCGCTACACGGCCTCGGCGCTTCGCGCCTCGTCCGCTCCGCAGCGTCTGCCCACCGGGCCGCTTCGCGGCCCGGGGCCTCCCTGTGGCCGCTTCGCGGCCACATTGTTGTTGTTTTGTATGATGTGTTGTTTCATTATTGTTCTTGTTACATGGCATTTTGCCATGTACCTAGCGAATTTTCACAGCCTCTCCACACAGGCCCGCTTCGCGGCCTGAGAGGCTTTCTCACAAATTTGATTTTACTAATTAAGATTTTATTAATACTTTATTATTATTAGTATGCTATAATATTACAACTAACAAGCATTATAAACAAAAATATATTCATGATTTTTGTTTTTAAATAAAAATACCGTTTCCGTCACTTAGGATCATAGATAAACAATATTAACATAGATGGCTCACTCAAAGATTTTAAAAAAATAGTTGATGGGATGCAGAAGGCTCAAGTAGTACAGTCTAGTGGTGACAGCGTGAAACTGTCACATATTTTTTTACATAGATCTTTGTTTACTTTTATTTTATTACTAAACGATTGGCAATTGTTTTTTTTTTAAAAAAAATACTACAGCACAATCTAGTAGAGAATAGAGCAAATATATTTTTACTACTAGCGCTATTCAAGACTCTAGTGATGAGACCCCAACTTAAATCATAAACACAAACTTGTCAATTGAGTGTTCCTACTACACTCGGGAGTGAACCATCTATCTTAGGATTGTCTGATTGAGCTGAAACCGTCGCAATCGTTTTAGAATGACTTCGACCATATAAAGACTACTTCGAGGTTCTTCGCTTTACGGGCCTGCTTTGTTCGGTGTGGTTTAGTGGAAGTCATTTTTGTCCTGTCTCTCTGGACAGCAGGCTTACCAGGATGGAGCAAGAGGTAGAGGTCCATCTTTTATACTATACCCCCACCCTCTAGCACTGTTAAACCCAACAGATATCGTACAAGTCTTTGACCTGGACGTATACATATATACAAGATTATATATATATGTATACCGATTGCGCCATTTGTGATGGTTCGATTGAGCTGAAATTGGTCTTAATCGATTCAGCTAGCCGTCTACCTAAACACGAAATACCTGGTTTTAAAGCCATTTCAAGTTTCAAAAAATTTTTTTTTTCATGACGTCATAACTTTGATTGATGACGTCATATTTTTTTATAAACAATAGGCCCTCGTAACCTCCTCAACATCTCGCGATTTGCAAAGTTTCGTTTCAATTTGAGAACGCCTTCGAGAGTTATCGTTCGCCATACGAAAGGGTAGAAACTCTTACATACATACATATATATAATATATATATATATATATATATATATATATATATATAATATATATATATATATATTATATATAATATATACATATATATAAAATTTTTCGGACATATATTTTTGTTATCAGGAAGCCAATAGGAACCGATTCCGCTCACTCCCACCCTCAACTTCCGTCATCCGAACAACCTCATAAGCGTCATTTTCATTAAGAAAATTCGCTAAAATACTCAGCTTAATAAAGTATTATTTTCAAAATGGGTTATAAATTATTGACTATTAAACTGCAACAACAAGATAAAAGAGGATAACAATAGCTTTGAAATGTTTCTTGACAATAGCTTTGAATATATTTTGACTGGCAGAATCTAAAGACCGTATGATAAATGTTGAACTGTTCTTAAATTTCTTTGACAAAATAAATTGACTTTACGATAGAATAAATAGGTAATGTTGTATTTTAGTCATTTGTTTGCTGAATTCATCCCTCTTACTAAATAATGCTTATTATGAGTTTTGAGAGCTCAAAATCACAGAAATACTCTGAACACCAACTGTTAATTTCCTTGTAAATTTCCTTTTCTTGTCAATCTCTTTCAGGTTTACGACTAGGTATAATAAATGCTAGATATTGACGTCCCGTTTTTAACAAAATGTGAAATGCGAAATATGATTTAGGATGTTTTCCATTCATATTTAATGAAATCGGACAAAATAAAGATTATAAAAGATATTGGTGTGCAAGTGATGGCGATGTATCAGAGAACAATAAAAAGAATTGTTATAAAATAAAAAGCAACAGTAAATATTATGTTGTTGGATTTTTATTTTTTTTTTTCTAATGCTTTTGACTTATTAATTCACGCACTATTATTCGTAAAACTTTATAACATGGGACTTAGAGATCCTTTTAGCTAACAAATCAATTTAAGTCCAAGCGTTTCAGGATCAAAGGAGTTTCTAGGCCCCCTATTGTCCCCGTTCTTTACTTTAATGATCAGCCAAAATGGAACAAATAAGTGTCGATATTAACATTATTCTTATATTGATGATGTATTAGATGAGCCTTATATAGATGATATAAGTGATCTATCATATATATCAGGACCCACAGTCCTGATATCGTTTCATTGGTTACTATAATGGAAGATCTTAAAAGAGTTAAAATAAACTTATAGTGTGTAAAGCTGAAAACTTAGTGTTCAGATAACTCTCTATCTTTCCCTTGACGCAACTGAGCGGCTAATAGGATAGCTCTGATTTTTTTATCAAGCAAAACAGATTCCTGGTAATTGAACAAAGAGCTTGAAAAGTTTATTGAAGACAAGTACAACCTAATTAAACGCCAAAAAAACTTTTTTTTAATAATTTGTAAGTTATCCAATGGGATTTAAATATGATTCGAATGTATCTCCCTTGAAATTTCTTTTGATACAGTAGATTTATCTAACATGTTTCGTCTGATAGCTTGTGGTTTACACCATCAAACACTTAAATTAGTCAGAACTTGGTTAGGTGGTTTTATTTTCCTTTTTTCTTAACGATAAGTGAAGTAATTATAAAGCGGTAATGAAACTTTTGGAGGTAATTCGTGCCCATTTTTACTTTTCCTTATTTATACCGTATGTATATAGAAAAAGTATTGTGTTTGCAAAAAAATCCGAAACAGGGATGAAACCGGAATTATCCGTTTCAGGTGTTTTAAAGGCCTCCTGAGTGGTTTTCACAAAGTTGTCTGTCTGTATGTATGTGTGTGTGTTTATCGTAGCGCCAAGTTTATTAATTCTAGAGAGTTGAAACTTCGTACAAAAATCAGTCTATCGCTGTAGTTGTGCTATTCAGAAAATAATTTTTTATGTCGTCATTAACCCGCAATAATGACTCAGAGAAATTTTCGAAAAATCATAAAGCGCGGAAAATTATGCGATTGAATTGAGATATGACACGTATGTAGTCATGTACAGGAATAACATATGTGACAAGTTTCATTTCATTATCAGCATTAGTTACATCTTTTTTGAAAAACTTGTGTACGTTTTAATGTATTTAAAGACACTGGAGGGGTGTCTTTTAAATACAATGGTGTGAATACTAATAATATTAGTAAGAAAATTATTTAATTAAGTTGAAATTCAGAACAAGTGTATACCTTTACTTATTAATTCAGTACACTAAATTTCGTTTTAATACGACAACTATATCAATGATTTTTGTTGGATCATAAAAAATTAAGCAGCATTGAGCATGGTCAGTGCTGTATGGGTCACCACTGAGAATAAAACGAATGGATTTAATATCTGAGGACGAGCAAAGTGAGTCCGAAATAGGGAAGATAGAGGTAGCGAATCCGATGTAATGAGGAAAAATTCCGAGATACCCCATACCCGATTTTTTTATTTCGCATTTAAGTATCATAGAGAAAAGTGTACTTAAAATGTCGTAAAAAGTTAAGTAGAACATTTACTAAACATTTTTGAAAGGGTTTTGCCATTAATTAAGCTAAGAGGTATATTAACATTAATAAGAGAAAAAAAGACCTTCCAAGGTAGAGCTGACATCTTTGTTTTCGTGAGGTAAGTTGCTGGTTTGTCTTTGTTTTCAAGCCTCTTTGACAAGCGGTTCTTTTTGTTTGATATTGAAAATTTTTCTTTACTATTTCCTTTCTTATTATGAAAATGGAGAGATTTTCCTTCTTTTAGTGTTATTTTATCACGACTGCTCTTTAGGCTTTGTAATTTTTAAGGGGTATTTTAAATTTTTAACAAAGATTAACTTGTTTAATTGTTTCTGTGACTTCTAATTTGACATGCACTCTTTTTATTTAATAGTCATAGTGATAGTAATGTCGTTAGAGCGTTGGTATTTATACTAACCTCCAGACCACGGAGGTCTGGAGGTTTTTACATAAGATTTCGTCAAATAATACATCCCCAACTTTAGATTATACTTTGGACGTAGCGGTTGTCACAACCACCTGAGGTTGTTCTGCAGGGGTTATTCCTGATGAGCCACAAGGCTCTAAACGGGCATCATCATCATCAGTGATAGTAATTAAAGAGAGGTGAGATCACTAGCATGTAGGCCACGTTGTAGGAATCTTTTTTAACAATCTTAGATAGAAGATAGTGTTCTACATTTTGATTCCTAGAGCAGGAATTTTCGCGTCTAATCCAAAAAAGAGCTGTGACTTTACTGTAAGTTTTTATCAGCTTTAACAACAGATAACTAGAAACAACCTAATGCCAGACTAAGTTTTCTATTGAAAATCCTACATTTTATCTTAACCCAGGAACATTTAGGGTTAGGGATCTTTTACGAGTACCTAACATCGCACAGCCTCGGAACCACTGGCTTAACGTCGTTTTAAAAGAACAGCACGCGAAAGGATTTTCATCCCTCACATGAAAACCCTAGAGGTCCCAACCGAGATTGATCCCTGACTGTCTTGGTGGCAGCCGCACTTGCTATACATTACACCATCGAGAACCCCACAATATAAACTACAATTGAAGATTCTAAATTTGGCCAAACCCCAGGTTCAATTAGGGTTACGGATCCTTTACGAGTACCTGACAACGCACTGGCTCGGAACCACCGGTTAAAAGTTTCTTTTGATGAACAGCACATGTAAAGATTTCCATCCATCGCATCTAAATCCTAGATGCCCCAACTGGGATCGAAAAGTCATTTTGAAAAGGAGAGAGGAAAGTCTACTCACTTTATAGGGTATAGACATACTATACAAGAGACTAACATGAAAACGTAACTTGAACATCATGCAAAATTACAGTAACTTTTTACATTTACATAAAAACCGTACAATCTGTGAAAAACAAACAATGATTGATTTAAGAAAACCTTAACACTCCTTGAAAGGGGATACAGTGCCCTGAGAGTCCTGGAAAGATGTCTCAAGGCCTCCAAATGTATTGAGGTAAGATATGCCCCCTCTAGTAAAGTACCATATATCTCTATGGTATAGGAATCCTGCCTTGCAGGGAACTTGCAGGGCGGAAGATCCCAGAAGAATACAGGGATAATAAACATTGTACATGTATGATTGTATATGACAGAAAATGATTGCAGCTGTTTTTAAAGCATTTTGATTTTCATCATAGTTGATAAAATCTGGAATTCTTAAGTTTTACGATTTTTGAAATTTTTGTTGAGTCATTATTGTGGGTTAATGAAGTCATACATATCTCATAAGCAATATTAAAAGATCGATTTTTGTACCAAGTTTCATTTCGATCCGAGAAAGAACAATCAAAAGTTATCGTGTCCCAAAGAAACTTCTAACAGAATCTCGTACATACATACACACACACACATATTTATATAATATTGATCAGTAAGTCCACCCAACAGAAAATTAACAGAAAATTCACCTCCCTCTCTTCCCCCTCCATGACATCAATCTCATAAGCTCATTTTTCTTTGGGAATTCGCTAAAATCAAGAAAGTTATAAATTCAGTCTCGAAATAGAGTTAGGATAAGGCAGTACCGGATGTAAGCCTGTATTTTCTTGTCTAGTACAAAGACATGGGTAAGTTTATCCTAAACTAAGGTTTACAAAGAACCCAGGTTTATTTGGACAAACTTTGTAGGGTTGAACAGTTTAGTTTTTTTCGATTTTTCCTTTTTCCTAACAACTCGACTATCTATTGATTTCAATTAAAATTTGTCAACTTAAGACTAAAAGATGCTAAATGTAGAACTAAGTGTTTCTTATTTTAAGTAGAATATAATTGTAATCTCAGCGACTTCAAGACCCACAATTCATTAGCTTGTCTTAAATTTACCTCAAGTTCACCGGTGGGTTTCTTTTTAACGGTTTCGAGAGCGGGAAACCTTAGTCTGGTGGTGAGGCACGTGTTGTTTCTAGATAAAGTTAAGAAACATATAGTAAACTCATGTCTGACGTCTTTCTGGGAATATAAAGCCCGCAATAAAACTCATAAGGTAGAACACACTTCTCATTAAGGAAGTCAACAAAGAAGTCCAACGACGTGGCCTACTTGCAAGGTCACCACCGCTCTCTAATTACTATCACTAATACTTTCCATAAAATCTATAAACTTCTAAGCTCACCCTGCAATAGATTTTTAAACTAAGACTTGCCCTATTCGATTGAGCCTTGTGGGCTGTATTGTATTAACAGGTTTACACCCACCCAGACTTAAATATGCATATTGGCCACAAACGGCTTGTCTTTATATCGTCTGAGTCTACTTAAGTTCGACCATTAGTGGATTAATGATTAGACTTAATCCCACGAAGGCAGAGCTTGTAATATGGTATGTAGGAAGGTTTCAATAAGTAATCATCATAGATCCGCCTAAACGGAGAAGTGAGTGAATTAGTAAAATCCTCGAGTTTCCGCGTATTTAATAGGGAAATAATTAGAGAGGAGCTCGGCAAATTAAGTCCGGATAAGTAACGCTTTTAAAATCCACGGCGTGACGGAACTACAACCACTATTGAGCATAAAGTGAATAAGATAAGCCGAAAAAGTTAGTGTAACATATTTTCTCATTACAATGCTTCCCGTCAAATTACACGAGACAAGAAAGCAAACGTTCGACACGGCTCATCACTAACAAAAGTATTATCACAAAAGATTGATTTCTTGGTCTTTGCCTCACAGCAATAAGTTTCAATTAAGGAATTCTATCCCAGCAGTTTTTCCACTATTCCAGTCACGTGCCATAGAGAGCTAAACTTATTCCCAGCTCTTTTATTTTGCAAAAATAAAACCTCGACCGAGTCCATATTTTATTACTCTTTGTTTATAATAATATAAATTCAAAGTTCTATTTTATAAAATGAATAAGCAATATGAATTTAATAATTCTTTTGAAAATTCAGTAAAAAAAATATAAGCTAACAAAATAATAAGTTTATTTATTTTCTAATAAATACAAATCGAATGCATGAAAACAACGTATATGTATTTGTGATAAGTTATACTTGCACGTTTTTGCATTATTCTTTAAAACGAAGAATCTATATACACATAAAAAATTATTTTTGTTTGTCCCTCCTTTTAATAGAGTGTGGCATGCTGGCTTACTTCGGGAACTCAAGAAAATTCTTCCTTCTACATGTTATCTAATCCTTAAATCTTACTTCGGAAATCGATTTTTCCTTGTGTCCTACAATTATTCTACTTCTTCCAAATTTCCTATAAAAACCGGAGTACAACAAGGTAGTATTCTTGGTTCTATTTTCTACTGTGTTTACACATCCGACATTCCAGAACACCCATCCACCCTAATTGTATCATTTGCTGACGACAAATGTATCTCACCCTCAAGCCCATCTCGTTTAATAGACCAATAGCCCAGGGGTGTTTTGTTAATAAAAAGTGTAATGGCTGGAACCGGTCTCAATTTTTCGTATATACCTTCCGGAACAAGGATCTGTAATTCTGCCGACTCGTATCAGATGGGTGTCCCAGTCAGAACGCACTTTACATGTCAAATTTACCACCCAAGATAATAAAGTGTAATGGCTGGAAAACGGGTTTAATTTTTCGTAAATACCTCCCTGAACAGGATCTGCAATCTGCCGACTCGTATCGGATGGGCGTACTAGGCAGAACGCACTTTACAGGTCAAATTTACCACCCAAGTTAACAAACAGTGTAATGGCTGGAACCGATCTCAATTTTTCGTAAATACCTTCCTGAACAAGAATCTGCAATTCTGCCGACTCCTATCGGATGGGTGACCCAGGCAGAACCTTTGACCCCTAAAGTGCGTTCTGCCTGGGACACCCATCCGATACGAGTCGGCAGAATAGCAGATACTTGTTCAGGAAGGTATTTACGAAAAATTGAGACCGGTTCCAGCATTACATTTTTATTAACAACACCCCTGGGCTCTTGGTCTATAATATCCTCAGATAATGTTCAAAATCATAGATATGTTTGATTTTATGGGTACATAGTTAAAAACTGGAGAATCAAAATTAAAGTTTCCAAAAGCAACCATGTTACCTTTGCTTTGCGACCAAGTGACAGCAAACCTGTAGCTCTCAATCAAGAACTACTTCCCCAAGCCTCATCTATTAGATGCGTAGAAGTCAAGAGACAATCTATTAGAGGGAGATACAAAGTTCTTATCATTCCTTGGGTAGCTAGGTGCCGTAACGGTACATTGGTGACGTCATTTTTTTATTTTTTATAATAATTACAATTTCACGTAATATACATTATTTTTCGACTATTTCTTTTAAAATAAGTAAAATGAATCCCAACAAAAACACTCCGTGAAAAAATGCAGCCAAGTCTTGCGTAAAAAGTTATGATATCATATTTTACGCCAAGTCTATTCATTTGCTGTTTTCATAAATCTTAAGAGATATTGATGTTTATTTAATATCCGCAACGTATGCGCTCAAAAGCCTTACAAAATGTAACAGAAAACAAAAAACATTTCTGACAAGTCTAGAACGCATATGTAAAATTAATTAATCATAAATTTCTTCCACAAATTAATATTGAAGGTTTTTTTTCTAAGTAGGTATTACCTACTTATTTATTTTATTTCTAATTTCGTTATTTAGCGTTCTTGCGGCTCTGCTATTTAAATATAGATATTCTTGTGGAAAAGACGGAATTTGTAGTTTGAAGTTCTAGGCAGAACTTCACGATACTCCTCGTATCGTGATATTACATGTCAGATTTTAGCGTATCACTTAATTATTTATAACGAATTAATCGTATTGGCAATAAATAAAAAATAACTTTGATATTCTAGGATGTTATCGTGAAACTTGGTATGCAAGTATATTTGTATTATGCAGAAAGTTTATAGCTAGCTAGCTACAATAAGTGCTATTATAGTCGTGATGTCCTAAATTTAGAAATATATGTTAATTTGGTATGTCAAGGTTTTGCGGAATGGTATTACAATAATAAGTAATTACTAATAATTTACACTTTTTAAATAAAAAGCAGTAGTACCTTACTGCTAAAAAATATTATCAAATTATAAAAGTATTGTAGGAAAAGAATTTAACATTTTAAAATATTATGCCAATAAACGTGTGCTGTTAAGTCATATCATAATTCAAATTTAAAAAAATAAAGATATTAAGACACGAGAATTTCTCAAAAACATTTATAAAATTGACGTCATCTGAAAAAAGTTTTTCCAAATATTCAAAAACAAACACTACGCGTTAAATCTGTCACCAACAGATTTCGGTTTTAGGAGTGAAAACAATCACAAAAGGGAATTTTCTAAAATCTAAGTGTTTTATTAGTTAAGCTTAAAAAGTTTCTTCTGTCCACGACAAAGCTCAATTGACTTATTACTTAAAACTTGCCCCCTTTTTAGAAACTTTGTTTTGCTTTTGTTATTTCTAAATCCCTCTATTTTATTATTCACTGAAGAAATGTTTTTATTAGCTTCTTTTAAGTGATAACTTTTAAAATCTTATGATTATTGTTTTAAAAATTTAATCGATTGTATAAACTTTAACAAAAGAATGAATGTAACTGAGTTTATACAGTAAATATTTAATTAAGACGATTAAATATTAAAACAATAGGGGAACGGGTTACCTCGATACTTTTTCTTACCAAATCGGATATGCTAACCTCATCCTACCTATTTCGGACTCGCTATGCTCGTTCTCAGATAGTAAATACAGTCGTTTTATTCCCAGCAGTCTGTCCTATTTATTTATATTTTACAAGCAGTCGGTTCTAGTCCTGTTTATTCATATGTGTAACAAAGTTTTATACTTATAAAGTAATTAATTTAGTTAGTTTAGTTAATTATAAAGTTAGTTTAGTTAGTTCATTCAAAAGCAAACGACGGAGTCTGATTGCTATGTTTGATCGCATTTACCTTTTAATAACTAATTAATTATTTACATTATATAGTCCAAGAGCCAGGCCTAAAAATGTACTAGTTTGTATGTACTACAAACTACTTTGTAAAAATGTACTACTTTGTAATGTACTACATTTTGTACTACTTCAAAGCAACTTTTCTGAAAATATACCTTTAATTATGAAGGAAAAGCATAGTCTGCCTATCCAGAGTGGAGCCCTTCATATTAATGAGCTCTCTTAATGGAGGTTACAACGAGCGCCTCAGTTATATTATCAGCGTACTCGTTAGGCCTCTGGCACGTTAGTGCTTGCAGAAAGAAAATTATTAGCAAGAGGACTGTATAAATAAGATATAAGATAATATGTGATATAATATTTAAGAGAATATAAAGCGGTAAGTACCTGATATTAATCTTCGTAGCGGACGCAGTAACGATCGTGAGCGGGGTACGACAAACAGTGAGGAAGGTTTCCTTTTTAGCGCGGAAGCATTCTCTCTTATCAGCTGACGTATATCACATATGATACAAATAGATAGAAATAGATAGCGGAAAATATAAAATAGCGCGTAAATTTAAATACAGAATCCACCATAAACTCCCCCCTGAAAACCTAAGGTTTTCACATAGAAAATATAAGAAATAAATGAATACTTGAGTAAAGGTAAAAGAAAAAAAATTATACTTCTAGTAAAAATAAGAAAATAAAATAAAAAACTCCCCCTTTCCCTAAACTATAGCTTAATTAATATTCGTTGAAGGAAGTGGTAGAGGAGCTAGCTTCCGGACGGGACGATCGTAACATCCAGTTGCGGTCCGTATGATAGCAGAGCGGGCTACTCCATCTTTTCCTAATATAATTCTATCTACTACCCCTAGAGGGTAGGAAAGTGGTGTAGCGTTATCTTCACAGATCCATACTAGCTGGCCAACTTCGAGATTACTATCGGCAGTGAACCATTTGTTACGTTGCTGAAGAGTGTGGAGGTATTCACGCTCCCATCTTTTCCATAAGTGCTGAGACATTTGACTGACCAGCTGCCAGCGAGATAATCTATGCATGTTGATATCAGTCAGCGGATATTCAGGAAGGGCGGTAATAGGACTGCCAGTTAAAAAATGTCCTGGAGTTAGCGCTTGTAGGTCGTGAGGAGAAGATGAAAGTTCATAGAGGGGACGTGAATTCAGAATGGCTTCTGCCCTAGCTAATAAAGTAAAAAATTCTTCTAAAGTAAGCACATTCAATCCAACTACTCTAGTTAGGTGATATTTTACATTTTTAATATTACTTTCCCAGATACCCCCATAAACGGGGCACGAGCTGTGTTAAACCAAAAATTTATATTTTGTCTTGCTAAAGTTGATGCAATGGAATTCTGAACTTCTATCGAACTCATAAAGGTTATTATTTCTTTCATTTCGCGGGCGGCTCCTTTAAAGTTGGAACCTTGATCAGAATAAATATCTGAACAAACTCCTCTTCTAGAGGTAAAACGGCTAAGCGTTGCGAGGAATGCTTCGGTGGATAAGCTAGTCAAGGGTTCAATATGTACGGCTTTCGTTGCCATACAGATGAACAGCGCAAAGTATGCCTTAAAAGTTGGCGCTTTACGTCTATTATATTCTCTTATTTGGTACGGGCCAGCTAAGTCCACTCCTGTTTGAGAAAAAGGTCGACTAGGAACAACACGGTGAGAGGGTAAGTTGCCCATAATAGGATTAGCGGTAGCGGCGCGGAAACGAGAACAACGTACACAGCGGTGAACAACTTGCCGAATAATAGAGTGTGGTGAAAGAATCCAATAATATCTACGCAGTAGCGCATGAAGAGTACGGTTACCAGCGTGCATATAAGAAATATGGTAATATTCTATAAGCAACTTAACGAAATGACCTCGTCCAGGCAATAAGTACGGGTGCTTAGAATCATAAGCTAACAAACTGTTATCTAAGCGGCCTCCAACTCGTATTAATCCATCCTGGTCTAAAAATGGTACAAGTTTTTGAATAGATTGTCTGCATTGCTTATTTCTAGATATAAAGTGCAATCTCTTCAATAAAGTACGTTTGCTGAGTTATTTTAATTAACGACTTGAGCGAATCATTTAACTCACTAACAGTAATGTGACCTTTCGCACGAGACTCAGATAGGTATCTGGTATTCTTTTATTGTGAATATAGCGGCGTATAACTGCAAGAGCAAGACGCATGTGAGAAAAGTTGTCAAAGAAAATAATAAAACTGTTTTCAGTTATTACTTTATTTCTGTCAATAATTAGAACTGGCGGTGCAAGAATCTTTAATTCAGGAACTTGAACTGAACTTATTTTGAAAGTCATATATTCTTTATCTGAAGATGGCCACTCTTGGATAGGTGACTTTGCCCAATTAGGCCCTTCAAACCATAAATTAGATTCCGATAAGCAACAGGATTTAGCCCACGGCTGGCTAAGTCCGCAGGGTTATCAGCGGTGCGCACGTGACGCCAAGCGTCCTGTACTGTCATTTCTAAAATAGAAACAACTCTATTAGCAACATAAGTTTTTAGTAAGTGAGGTGGTTTATTAAGCCACGCTAGAGTTATCATTGAGTCGGTAAATAGATAATATTCATTAACGTTGAAATCAGCAAAATGTGGTTTGAGCGAGTGAATAAGTTTAGCTAGTAATAACGCTCCGTTTAATTCTAAGCGCGGAATAGACAGCGGTTGATAGGAGAAACTTTTGATTTAGATTTAAGTAAAAACAATTTCCCTTGATTATCATTCAAAGCGACTCTTAAGTATACAACAGCACCATAGGCGCGCTCGGAAGCGTCTGAAAAGCCAATTATTTGAAAAGAATTAAAACTATCATCATCAGTATGAATGTAGCGCGGAATCCGTATAGTTGTCATAAGCGGAAGTTCTTGAAGAATAGTAGTCCATAAAAGTGAAAGACTTTTGTCAATAGGGTCGTCCCAGCTCAAATTACTTTCTTTCCATAAAGTCTGAAGAAAAAGTTTTAAAGTCACTATCAATGGTGCTAAGAAACCAAGAGGATCATAGATCCTTGCTATAGTAGATAAAATATTTCTTTTTGTATGAAAAGAATTAGAAGACGGTAATTCAACCTTGTACTCAAAAACATCATGAATTGGATTCCATTGGATTCCTAAAACTTTTATGGTGTTTATACTATCTTCGCATATTATTAAAGACAGTCTGTAACAGTTTCCTTTAACCCTTCTAGAAATTGAGGTGAGTTACTCGACCATTTATTTAATTTGAAACCAGCACAGGCTAACAAATTACGTAACTGTCTCATAACTTCAAGTAAGTATTCGATTGAACTTTGACCCACTAGCAAGTCATCTACGAACGAATCTTTTTCAAGTACTGAAGCAGCTAGCGGATAGCGATGACCTTCATCGCGAGCGAGTTGAATAAGAGACCTTTGCGCCAGGTATCCACTGCAGGTTAGACCATATGTTACAGTTTGAAGTTCATATTCTACGAGAGGCTCATCAGGTGACTCCCTAAAAAATATTCTTACGAAGGCCTTGTCTTCGTCGTGTAACAAAATGCCTCTATACATTTTACTAAGATCGCAGGTAAACACGAATTTATGTGTTCGAAAGTTAGTTAAAACGTAACATATATCTTTTTGTAAGTTGGGTCCAGCATGGAGCATCTGATTTAAAGAACAGTTTGATATTTTAGCGCTGCCATCAAATACGACCCTGACCTTAGTGGTAGGCGAATGAGGGTTAAATACGCAGAAGTAAGGTAGGTAGTATTTTCCTGGAGTCGTAGCAATTTTCATGTGACCAAGATCCTTATACTCTTTAAGAAATTCAAAACAAGAATTTTTTAAAGATTTATTTTTTTGAAGTCGTTTCTCTAACGAGTAAAAACGTTGTAGCGCTAAGTCTTTAGACTGAGGAAAATGTAAGGTATCAGGAGGATACTTAAACGGCATATGAACGACATACTTGCCTTCGGCGTTGCGGATATGAGTGTCTATGAACTGCTGTTCACAGAAAGCATCAGCAGGGTCAGGTGGTACTTGAGAACATATTTCTTCTGTTTCCCAGAATTTACAAACAGTTTGTTCTAGAGAGGTATCACGTGACATCGGAACAACCTGAGTAGCTAGAACAGACATGTCTTGTTTAGCGGTGTATTATAAATTTGGTTAAGTGAAGCGGGTCCCATAATAACATTACCAAATATGGTAGGCAAGGTACCTAGACCAACTTGTCTGCAAGGAAGCTGTGATGGTGTAAGTATCTGCAAAAATACATCGGTTCCTATGAGAAGATCTATAACCTCAGATTTATACCATAAAGGATCTGCTAGCGGTATGTTAATAAAGCGGTTAATTAATTCAGTAGTATAGGTAATATCAGAGCGTAAACTTAATATAGAGTCTTGGTTTACAACTAACGCGGTAAAAGATATTTGCGGTCCATTAGAGTGACACGGTTTAATAATACAGGAAGTATATCCCTCTGTTTCAGCTACAGTGACAGATCCTAAACCCGCAAGACATTGTTTTGTCCCTTGGATAGGTAAATTAAACCTTTTGGCACAATTTGCCGTTATAATACTAACAGTTGAAGCGCAGTCTAATAATATCCTTACAGTACGAAATTTGCCATTGCCATTTTGTAAACAAGCTTGAGCGGTCCCTAAAACAACAAGAGGCAAACTTTGTGTAGTAATATCGTGCAAAGTCGAGTTCGGCGGAGTATGGGTAGTAGTAGAATGTAGAGTAGTTGTAGCGGCAGTAACATTAAGCTGTGCGCTATCTGTTTTATTTTGAGCGACCATACTCCCCCCCTGGCTAGCCCCACTAAGAGTGGGCGCTCCGGCAACATGAAGTAGCGAATGATGGCGGCGTCCACACGAAAAACACGTTTTAGTAGAGTTGCATTTTGAAGTCGAGTGCCGAAGAGAAAGACAGTTGGTACACCTCTCTTTGACTTAAATAAATTCCATGCGTTTGTCTATACTTAAATCCCTGAAGGCTGAGCAAGAGTAAATACTGTGTGTATTATTCTGTAGACAATATACGCATTTAGGTTGAGCGGTTGAGGCGGAAGGATAAGAGATTATAGGCGAGTTAGTTTTGTTGTTGGTACTAGCGGTTGTAATATTCGCGCTTACGGTATTAGCGGTTGTTGTATTAGCGATTAAATTATTGGCGGTTGCGTTACTAGCGGTTAAATTATTAGCGGTTAAGTTATTAGCAGGTTGAGTAGCAGCAGTAAGTCCAACAAATTTTTCCTTTGATCGAGGTTTACTTTTAGAGGCGGTAGATGAAGTTGAGGAAATATCAATAGGTGCGGTAACTTCAAATACATGACATTGATTTTGAACATAAGTAATTAACTTGCTTAGAGTGGGAAAATCTGTTTCCCCTATCTGAGCTTCAAAACGTTTTCTATTTTCTAAGTCAAGTTGTCTAATGGCTAAAGAAAATAGAACATAATCTTCTCGATCAGGAATAGAAAACTTGTTTAAGTCCGTTTATATTATCATCAAACTTGGTTAAGAAGTCTTGAAGTGTAGCAAGAGTTGCCTTGTGAGGCGGGGTATCATAATTAATAATTTTATGAATGTAATGATCAGCTAATTTTCGATTAGATTGATATCTTTTTATTAAAGCGTCCCAAGCTAAATAAAAATTATTAGCTGTTAAACTAAAAGACTGAATAACTTGCTTAGCTTTACCCGTAGTATATGATTGTAAGTAATGCATACGCTGTACATCATCTAAAGATCTATTTTGTATGATTACACTATTAAACGTTTCTTTAAACCTAGGCCAATTACTTATTGTACCATCAAAGGGCGTTACATTAAGCGGAGGTAAAGTAAGCAAACTAAGTGCATTTATAGGCAATGATAAACTTTTATCGGCCTCAAGCGGTAGAGGCTGAGGACGGGCTTGATAAGCTAACTTAGCTTGAGCAACCATAATTTGACAATATAGTTCTTCAAATGCATTTAAAGGTGCGTAATCAGGTTGAAAATCAGGATTGAGAGCTAAATTAATATCATTTATTTGTTCTACAGCATCTTCAAAAAGGTTTTTAGTGTTTTCTATAGTGTGTAATTGCACTATAAACTGCTCTTTAACTCGATCTTCTCCTAAGTTAGGAATCAGATCAACAAGTCGTTGAGCTCGTAGAAAATATTGCTCTTTTTCTTAATAAATTTAGCAAGATTTTTATCTAAGTCAGTCATTGTGTCGAAAATTATAAATAAATTGAAAGGAAAAGTAAAGTAATTCTGCGTAAAAAAACAAGAGTTTATAAAATAAGACCAACTTTTGTATTAAAAAATGAAATATAATAATTAAGTATCTTACTTAATTTAATGAAATTAAAATAAATTTAAAATAATAATTTCTCATAAAAATATATAATAATACATATAATATATATAAAGGAAAAGTTTTGACAATTCTAATGTTTTAAACATAAAAGTGACACTGACACAATGACAACTGCAGATAAAATGATAAACAATACAAGGTTTAATCAGTTTATCGAAGTTTATACAGCGAATTTTCATAGAAAAATACACATAATAATGATCTATAGTAGAGTGAACAGCGGGAAAATTTTAAATTATACAGTTTAACCAACCTAAATTTTAAAACAATAAATTTCCCTACAAGTAAATTCTTTGTAAAAAACTGACAGATTGTACATATAATTGGTACAAAAATAAATTTCCCTCAGAGGGGAAATTCCCTACAGTTCGTAAGAACACAAAAATATCGTAAAACACTTGAATTATAAGAAAGATATTTATGGCAGATTCTGTACAGATAAAAATTATGCGGAAAATTATAACACAGTGGTAAGAAAATAAGTATATAAGGCATAAAAGTGGATCAAAGATCCGGCCAAGAAGGAGCAAAAATGGAGGTTACAACGAGCGCCTCAGTTATATTATCAGCGTACTCGTTAGGCCTCTGGCACGTTAGTGCTTGCAGAAAGAAAATTATTAGCAAGAGGACTGTATAAATAAGATATAAGATAATATGTGATATAATATTTAAGAGAATATAAAGCGGTAAGTACCTGATATTAATCTTCGTAGCGGACGCAGTAACGATCGTGAGCGGGGTACGACAAACAGTGAGGAAGGTTTCCTTTTTAGCGCGGAAGCATTCTCTCTTATCAGCTGACGTATATCACATATGATACAAATAGATAGAAATAGATAGCGGAAAATATAAAATAGCGCGTAAATTTAAATACAGAATCCACCACTTAAAATATTAGAAAATCGCACAAATTCCAGTTTTCTTGTAATAAGTGGTTCCCTGTAGGTTGTGTGCAAAAAAAGAAAGGAACATATTTTAAAGCTTATAAAATTTCCTATAAAACGAGTGTTTTTTCGTCATAATCAGATAAATACAACTAAAGTTATAATATTTGTTAAATGACCAAAAAATACACAAAAAGCCAATATTTTCAAAGGAATTAGCTGACAGTGTAAATTAATCATTTTATCAGTGTTTTTGAAAGAGCCGTAACTTCGGTTGTAGTCATCTGATTTAGATGATTAAACACTCGTTTTACAAAAAATTGTATCACCTTTAAAAATGTTCTATTCATGCTTTGTACAAGACCCTCAGGGAACCACTTATGTCAAGAAAACTGAAATTTGTGCGTTTTTATAATATTTTGAACATACGCAATCATATGAAGGGCTTCACTCTGGATAGGCAGACAATGTTTTTTATTCATAATGTAAGGTATATTCTCAGAAATATTTGGTTTGAGTCAAAATGAGTCACATTCTTACATTATTTACACTAATGTAAATACATTAGTAATAATATATCATTTGTAATATCAATAATATAATTACGTTTATATCATTACACTACTTCGACCAATCGTTTTCGGAAAGTTTTCAAACTCATTTGTAGACCTCATATATTTGTAATATTTGAAAATTCTTAGGAAAAGTAATAGTGATAAAAAATCTAATATTTGAAACAGTATTACGCTTAATACTGGTTAAGTGTAACCAGCAATAACCGTATTTATCTTTATGTATGGTTATATACAGAGAGCTATGTCAGGTAATACATAAAAATGAATTCTAGAATTACATTTCCGAGTCAAAACTTACCTGAGGGATATTATTCTACTAAAATTAGGAAAAACGTTTGAAATTATTAACAAAAAAATTTGCATTTTTTGAAACTTTATTGGTTAATTAAGAATAGATTTAAAAACAAATAATGATTTGTTAAATCATTATTTAAAATCCCAGGAGTTATTGAATAAATTTATAATATAAATGAATCTTTATTATATAAATTATAATCACGATTTATTATACAAATAAATCGTGCATACTTGTTTGCATTTGTCAAGAAAGGGTTTCGATTATTAAAACTAAAATTAACAAAAATTAAAAAATATCAGGCATGGGGTGCCTCGGGACTTTTCCTTACTACATCAGATTTGCTACCCTCAATTTCACTAATTCGGACTCGCTTCGCTTGTCCTCAAAATATAAAAATCACCAAATAAACGGCAGCGCGTCTTTAGACTCACTTTGCTCGTCCTCAGACAGTAAGTACCTTCGTTATATACACAGCGGTCACTCATCCATAAACTGACCTCCCTTGATGCTGCTTCACTTTTATAATCCAACAAAAACCGTAGATAAACTAACCGTATTTAAGCAAAACTTAGTATACTTAATTATAACATAATGGGATATACTTGTTCTTAATTTCAACCTAATTAACAGAAACACCTTTAAAACAAAACTAAAAATCCATCTACTTGACACCCAACTTAAAGACAGCCAAAAAAATAACAATTAAAATAATAAGAAGCAAAGAAAAAAACTCGCTAAATCTTGTAAATTGAATGATATGTAATGTGTGTGTCTATGAGTAATTATATAATATAGATAATGGTTATTCGTACACTAAAGTACTTACGCTAAAGTATTAGGCTATACAGTATAATATTAGATCAAAAATAACCAGTTTTGTATCGTCTGAATATGGTTATATTGTCAACCAAAAATTTAGAATAACATATTAAAAAATACTTAAATTATGATATTCATGGCGGATATCTAATCAAAATGTTTAAAAACAACGCATTTTTGCCTATGACAGTGCAATTGAAATGGTATACGTTTGAAATTAAATACTGCCTCCACGGCACAAGAATATTGTTTTTAATTCTTTAGTGGAGGAATTTTATTAAATTTATTTATTTTATAAGAATGCTTTATTAAAACATAAAAATTTACAGAAATAGTAAATGGCAGAATATGTAAAAAAGTCTCTACTCCAGGGTCAGGGAGACCGTTAGGAGGAGGGTTACATTTTCGTTTTAATTGGCTTTCTAATTATTTATTATACTTAATATCTGCATATATATACTCATACACACAAATACATACATACATGCATATACACACATACATTCATTCATACTAATACATATACATATATACGCACATGAATACTTTTAAGTGCATTTTCAGATGTCTCACTTTTTTGTGAAGCTGAACATTAGCTTAATTATGTTTATTTATTTTATATAAATAAATAAATTTAAAATATTTTAATTAATTAATTTATTGTTTTTTTAAAAAAATTTTTACCTCTATGTAAAATCAATAAAAATTATTGTAATGAAAAACAAATAAAGGTTAAAAAAAATTAAAATTATTTTTAGAGTTTTTACATTCAATTAAAAAACGTATACAAGTCATTCGATAAAAATTTAACTAATGCTAATATTGAGATGAAACTTGACACATTTATTGGTCTTACATATGACTACATGGGAGCCAAATCTCAAATCAATCGAATAATTTTTTCGTGTTTAATGAATTTTCCATTTATGCCGAGTCATTATAGCAGGTTAATGACGTCATATTATAATTATTTTCTGGTAAGTACAACTATGCCTAAACACTATTTTTTGATTTAAGTTTCAACTCTCTACCATTAATAGCCTAGAAGCTACGATGATAAGACAACACATACATACAGACAACTTGGTGAAAACTACTTCGGAGGTCTTGAAAACACCTGAAACGAATTATATAGGTGAAATCCTGGTTTGGATTCTTTTGCAAACACAATACTTTTCCTATATACCTACGGTATAAATGACGAAAAGTAAAAATTGAAAAATGATCATTTTCCGGCAAAAAAGCCCTCAGACTAACGTCACATCAATCGTGTTTTCAATTAGGTTCTTGTCTTCCTCGAGGTCAATTTATGTAATAAGTTTAGTTAAAAAATATTAATTTGGTGAAAACATTGCTTCAGCCTCGCGAAACCTTAAACTCCGTAATCTGGGAGATCTGAAACGGATTTGTGTCATGCTCCCATAACTCGGGCCTTCTACGCGAGTTATTTCAGTAGTGAATTTCTTCATTAAATTTACTAATAATAAAAGAATAGTGATGTATTTATCTATTATAAATAAATAGAGGTGTGGAGTCAATCAATAAAAGGAATTTAAACAAACAGTCTCTCCACTAAGTTGAATAATAAAGTATTGACAAAGCCAGTTTTTAGTTTGAACAAACCATCATTAGTGCTTAAACAACAAATTACAAAAAATCAAAATAAATTTTTACAACAGGATAAAAAATAAAAAGCAACAAAACTAATAGTAAAAAATAAATAAATAAAGGCAAATACAAAAGAGGTATAAGAATAGTGAATGCGTTATTTTTTTCCGTTGTAGTGATTTCGTTTGATTATTTGTCATTTATTTTGTTGCACTTAGTTAGTTAGACACTAATGATGGTTTGTTAAAGCTGAAAGCTGGCTTTGTCAATAAATTATTGTTCAAATCAGTGGAGAAAATGTTTTTTCAATCCTTTTAATAATCTATTATTTGTTTCTGATACCACAGGTACAAATAATAATAAAAAAAATTAAAAGATTAACATTCCAAAAAGCATTAGGCATTTTTTTAAATCGTCATGTATTCTGTTGGGTGTTTATTATCCACGCATCAAACTGTACCAAGATACAAATTTTAAAAGCAGCAGACATTATACCTTTTAAGCCAAATTTAATGAAAAATAAAGATTTATTTAAATATCTTAAATCTTGAAAAATATATTTTACTGATACCGATTAATATGTTATACCTTGAAATGTTAAATATACGATTGATCGACAAATCAAAAAATCAAATATGTAAAATCAGGCAACCGCCTGATTTTACATATTATTTGTATCTATCTTATCTTACACTCAACATTTAAGCGAGCGTAAAGCAAGGTATTTTGCTAATATTGAATAGTTTAAAAAACGTTTGAGCGAGCATAACACTAACGTCGATATTTAATTCACTCGATGACTAGACATTTATTTCTAGGTTGACTTTGACTCGATTATAAAAGTTTCTGAAAGGAAAATATTTGAACTTTCGATTTCACTTTGTGGTTCACCTTATTGATTTAAAAACAGTGTTTTTTTCAAAAGTTATGTTATTTTTCGACCGTAAAGCTGTTTTATTGTATAGTACTGTAGTAATATTGTTGCAGTAATTTCAATAGTATAGATTATAGACCAACATATGTTTTGATAATTCCTCTTTAATTTATATTAAATGTTGATTAACAGTACCGAATGGTGTGAAGCAGCTAGTCTAGCCCATGTTTGAAGTCCTTTATGAGTAGCCCAGCATGCGGCGGGACCCAACAGGCCTTTACGTCTCTCCGGTTCCATTACCTCCTCAGGAGGCCAGCCTAGATACTGGAAAGGGTTTAGTAGGAAGGGCCTAGACTCAACAGGTTAAGCGCAGGCCCTATCCAACCACCCCAATCCCCCATCTTATTATCCAATTCAACAATTTTTTTGTGTTATAAAGAAATATTTTTAACCCTGAAGGTAAGATTTTAACCCCAGTGAAATTTTTTATTAGCCCGTTCTATTGTGTTCTCGTAAGACCACGTTATTTAAGCCATCAGTCTTATCTCTTTGCCACAGAATAGCAATATCTTTCCACAGCATTATGATTTTCTTTTAACGTTATATTACAGAAGGAAGGCAAGAAAATTTTCATGACATTCTATTCTTTCCTTTAGAAACCATTTTAAGAGCCTATTTCTTTTGAATTAAACTAGAAATAGTAGAAAATAATATTAAGCATTGATAAAAACTTCTGGAATTTTGTTTTATTATTAATTATTGATCATATTTTCTAAAAATTTTGAATAATTATTAAAGTCTTGGGTCCTTTAAAACATTATTTTTTTTACAATAAGTAACAGTCCAAAAGCTCAAAAGTTATGATAATATTTTCTGATTAAATATATCTTTATTTTCATGTGTTATTTTGTTTGCCTTTTCTGCATGATGCCTGTTTATTTTAATACTTATTTAGCCACAAGGACAATGAGGAAGATGCATAAACTTTAACCTATGATTTTTTATGTTTTGTTAGGTTAATCAAGATAAGAAAAAATATATTTCACAGAAAAAAATATTAATTTTATACACTTTTATTAGAAATTAAAAAAAAAATAATATTTAAAAAAGTTAAGGCCCAAAGACATTTTTCTTACTTTCTTAAGGGCTCCTTAAGGAAAATGTTAGGTTTAGGTTAGGAAAATGCCTTTGAATACGGGCCTAAGATTTACGGCAAATAACCATTACATCACTTGGGTTATACAGTTGATTAGTTCATTTCAAATCTCAAGATCAATGTCAAGGCCAACTAACAAATGTCCAAAATCTAGTTTTAGTCATACCAGTATAACTAAAACTATATATGAGGGAAAAATAAGTTGTTGTTTACCTTACGTTTCGTTCAAATTATAAAATTATTGCTTAGAATTTACGTAAATAGTTATAATTTTATTAATCTGCACTATCTTTTGTAAACTTTTACGAGTGTAAATGCTAGTTTTGGATCATTTTTGTTCAGATTAAGTATGTACATATATCATCTTAAGGTTGGGACGTATGGATCTGTTGAGATTCGTCGTTCAGAGACGCAGTTTACAGCGATGAGATTATAAAAAGAGGAGCTCTATAGATGCTTTTTTATTAACGTTTGCACATATTAATAAAAGAATAACTATTTCCTCAAACTCAATGTAATAATTTCATAAATTAAACGAAATCAAAGGTTTACTTGAAAATACATCACTTATAGTTTTTATGAGCTCATAACATTTTAAAACAAAAAAATTACCACTACTACTTCGTTTTAATATTTAAAATAGCATAAATATAATTATAATATAATTTAAATATTATTATTCAAAAGTTAAAATGCATCGATTATCGTTATCACATGTGATAAGAGTGATTTCCAGTTAGACCTTAAAAAAACTGTAAAGCGGTTTTGCAATAGAATAAAGCTGCTAGGAGTCCCCAAATAAAAGGTACGTTAAGCAACAAATGTAACCCACGAATAGTTCTAAATAAATCCCCTGTGGTGCGATACCAGTTCTGCCTTGAACAACATGCCCCAACAACAACAGTGAACTTTAAAAATCATTTTAAATGAATAGGAACACTTTTTTGCAAAATTGCTATTATTTATTAGATGTATTATACTTTTAAATAAAAATATATGTGGCAAACACGCATCTTCCTCATAGGTCTCGTGACAAGTGGTGAAAGCGCCGGGCAAGGCAAAGGCGACGTTGAACGCTATATAAGAATCAAAGTACACACGTGTATAAGAAATTAAATACATTATTATTTATTTATTAAATATTTTATTTCATTACTATTTAGAAGAAAATATCATTAATAATTAATACTAAAATAATATTGTTCGGGTCTTCCCTCAACGACGGCCAGGACCAGAGAGAGCGATAATTCAATTGTATCCACCCTTCCTACTTGTTTTCCACCACTCCCCTTAACGGCTCTTCACATTACTTACGAATAAAAAGTGAGAAAGAAAAAGAAAAAGAGAAAAAGAATTAAAAAGTAAATTCAGAAGGAAAACTAAAATAAAAAATGACAACAGCACAAATAGAGTTAATTAAATTGAAAAAGACAACTACTGAGAGAAGAGAAACACTAAAAGGAAAAACAAAAACTATATACGAATAAGAAAGTTGGGGAGGTTATACAGTAGAATGATGAGGGTAAGTATTCCAATGTATTAATTTTTTTTATCAACCTGTTCTACAGGTTTATTCCTTTAAGGTAAAAAGTAATAAAATAAAATAAATAAATCAATATAACTAAAATAATAAAATAAATTCAATTAAATAAGTAAATAAAATGTAATAATTAATTATAAATAATACATTAAATAATTAAAAAAAAATGATACAAGGTGGTATAATTTTATTTCTCCCTCTGTTATATTACCTTGTTGTTAGGTTTTATTTCTCCCTCTGTACGCAGCTATAGCGATAAAATTGGTTTCTACCCCCACTAAGTCGACCTTAGAATAATACTTTATATAGAAGGAGCACTACTGATAACACGAAATCCGGTTGACTGGTGCAACTAAAGTAATGCTGCCAACCTAACAATATAAAATGTTTTTTAACAAAGTTGGCAATATTTCCGGTTGTTGAAGTATTTAATTAAATTATTTATTAATGCTTCATTACTTATTAATTATTCTAAATGTATAAAATGGTTAATTATAATATTTTAGGTATAAGAAAATGTATTTTAACGATTATAACAAGAAAAATTTTAAATATGCATTATCGAGATGGCCGATAGTTCGATGCGTCTTGTGTTTACTTAAAATAATGCAAGTCATTTACAGAGGGAATATTTTTCATATTATTTTACGACTATTTCTTTCTCGTGTTTATGAAAAATATAGTTTGTTTTTTACTAAACAAAATTTATCCAATAGATCCGTGTTTACCCACGTATCTAAATGAAACAAACTTATTTAGTTTACGAAATAAATAATAATGTGTATCATTGTGTTCAAAAAATAGTATATGAGACTATTGTATGACGTCAGAACTGGATACTTGCATTGTTACTGTATTGCTATCATACAATATTTAAATTTATAAAAGTGGGGGGAGTCAAAATATTTAAATACGACAGGAACTAATAAAAAATTTAAATAATGGCGGGCTAGCACACCGACTATGTAAGGATGGCAACAAAAGCAAAAAAATATGTTGTAGTCAGGTTGGCAGCATTACTTAGTTGCACCAGTCAACCGGCTTTCGTGTTATCAGTGGAATTACATAGTGTTTACGGTCCTGTGCTCCTTCTATATATAGTATTATTCTAAGAAGTCGACCATTGGGAGTTTAAAACCCTAATTTTATAGGTAATCGCCAGGCATGTATGATTATCTTATTATCAAAATGTATTTTCTACAACAAATTTAAATGATAAATTGGAGCGTACTTACATGGGTCATTTCTGAAACAGTGTCATATCCAGGATAATTTGATACCAATATCACTGAATTCTGGTAATTTTTTCCCCACATCTTAATTTTCCCATACAAAATATGGGATGAATTATGGTGAACAGTAAGTTTTTTTTAATGATAAAAAGGTATAGTCCTTATGCAATAAGCCAAACAATAGCTTGGGAAAAATTACCGGAATTAAATTATAGTAGTATTAAACTGTTTGGAATATGTTGGGTTACATAGTTTCTTAAATAATTAATACTAAGGTATGCTCCAATTTTACTTTTTAAGTTACCACAGAACACATATTGATAATCAGATTACCATACATGCCAGACTATTACCAAACAAAGAATTAGGTATTGAACCTCCAGTGTTCGACATAGTAGGGATGATACCAATTTTATCTAGAAGCTGAGTTAATCAGGGTGATGTATTTTAAATGTACTACTCTGGATAAATAAATTAAATACTTAAGAATCATTCACAATAGCGCTATAGTATTTTTTAATATTTTTACCGTCTTTTTCAAAATTGATATTATTTGGCTCTCGAGAGATTTAAAAGGCTTTAAGTAAGAGACGTTTAGTAGAATTATTTTTAAAATATAAAATATTACTTTCTTTGAATTTGAAAGAATGGTTTTTATTTAATGCGTGGATTGCTAAAGCAGTTTGGGTACTAGTGTTGGTAGAATCATCGGGTTAAATTTTTGTGCCAAAATTATGTTGTGCTAGGCGATAAAGCAATGTTTGGTTTGATTCCCCGATATTTTGTCTTAGACCGTGTTTACTTGCAATCGTTGTTTTCCTTTCCTCGATTGTGTTCAAACCCTAATTTTGATTTAAAATTAGGATTTTAATGTGAGCTGTCCTTCACGGACAGCTGATTCGCTGTTATCTTGGACTTTTCTTTTTTTGTGGACGTTTCTTACAGTCATCAATCATGGACAATTCAAATTTTAATTCTGATATATTCTTGGACAATATAATATTTTTTAGGGTCATTTACCGGAAATATTCACAATTTGTACCTGACATTACCTGACATTATCTTCGACGATCTAACATTTGTTTCTTACTGTCATCATCTTAGACGATTTAAAATTTATTCCTTAACTTCGGCATCTTAGCCAGCTCAAAATTAAAGAAAGAAAAGAGAGTTTTTGTTCACCTTGTTGAAGGTAACGAATGCATATCCAAAAAATGCATTATTAATAAACATGGATATTATAATACGCGTACGACTAATGTAAACTATTATTTACCTAAAAAGTAAGCGTCAAGAACCTCATTGCTAACGTAAACGCTACACTATTATTAATCTTTAACTGCCTCCTCTATATTAAGCGTACACTTGAAACTAACATTGGACACTCCACATTCAGTTGTCTACCGCGTTCAGTGCAACCTATATAATATCCTACATGTTTTACCCTATCAATTTACAAGCCTTCTAACCCGAACACATGGGTTTTAAATATATTGTTATTGTTCATTTTATTTTTTCATTGTGACCTTTTGATCTTATTTTAATTGAAAAATAAAGTGTATTTTCGATTAAATTTTAGTCGGAGAGGAAGTTCAAATTAACTATACAAATACCTTCCTCAAGAACTCGTCTGCTTTAATTGGCTTTCTCGGGTTACTCTGAATATAATTCAACTTTAATCCTTTTCAGTTAAATACAATTTAGTTAATAATTTATTTAATTAATGAGGAAGAAGTCTATTTTGCGTCCATTAATCATACACTTACTACATAGATATATACATAAACACACACACACAAACAACACACACACACACACACACACATATATATTATAATATATATATATATATATATATATATATATATATATATATATATATATATATATAATATATATATATATATATAATATATATAGTCACTCGGGACTTCCCAACCTTACCTGACCGAAGAAGACATATGTCGAAAATTCTCAAAACCCCTCTAAATCTCTTCGCTTCACTCCTGTAATTATTATTATTATAAAATTGTTTATATATATATATATATATATATATATATATATATATATATATGATTACTTAATACTTTAATAACCAAGTGCGTTAAAATTAGCATGAGTTTATTATTTTATTTATTACTCGAGCATACAAAGTTACGTTTAAATACGCCAAATGTATCTACGGTTTCTGTCAGACTACTTTTGTTAAATAGCATCGCGTCGAGCGTAATTAGCAGCAGATGTATAACCGCTGGGCGAAGTGTACACTAAAACATAAACTAATAATAATGCTAAACACAGCATATTCTGCTGTCTTAACAACAAAGAAAAAAGGAACAGGGCAAAACACAGAGTATTCAATTAGGCTGTCCTAACAACACAAGCTAATATAAAGAGGGCGTAAAACAGTGTATTTAGCTGTCCTAACAACAATGACTAGTAAAACGGGCGTAACATAGTGAAATTAGCTGTCCCATAAACAGAAGCAAATAAAAGTCTGTAAAACAGTGTATTATGCTATTATAACAACAATAGCCAATTAAACACGGCGTATTACAGGTATTTAGCTGTCCCAAAAACAGAAGCAAATTAAACAGTCTGTAACACATTGTAATTCGCTATCACGACAACAGTAGAAAAATAAACACGGCGTATCACAGTGAAATTAGCTGTCCCAAAAACAGAAGCAAATTAAACAGTCTGTAACACATTGTAATTCGCTATCACAACAACAGTAGCAAAATAAACACTGCGTATCACAGTGAAATTAGCTGTCACAACAACAGTAGCAAAATAAACCCAGCGTATCACAGTGAAATTAGCTGTCCCAAAAATAGAAGTAAATTAAACAGTCTGTAACACATTGTAATTTGCTATCACAACAACAGTAGCAAAAGAAACACGGCGTATTACAGTGTATTTAGCTGTCCTAACAACAATGACTAGTAAAACGGGCGTAACATAGTGAAATAAGCTGTCCCAAAAACAGAAGCAAAAAAACAGTCTGTAAAACAGTGTATTAAGCTATTACAACAACAGTAGCAAATTAAACACGGCGTATTACAGTGTATTTAGCTGTCCCAAAAACAGAAGCAAATTAAACCTAGCGTATCACAGTGAAATTAGCTGTCACAAAAACAGAGGCAAATTAAACAGTCTGTAACACATTGTAATTCGCTATCACAACAACAGTAGCAAAATAAACCAGCGTATCACAGGTGAAATTAGCTGTCCCAAAAACAAAAGCAAATTAAACAGTCCGTAAAACAGTGTGCAGCTATCCCAACAATAGAGTCAAATGAAATTGGGCCAACAAACAAAGCGTAACACAATGTACAAAACCAAGCAAAACCAAATGCAGATAAAACAGTAAATATTATAGAGTATAAAATGCGTGTTTACCTAACGCGTATAGTAAGACTAACAAAACATTAAGTAACACATAATCATATTGATCAGTATTTAATATAGCGATTTAGCTACCTCTGCAATACAGGTTATTATAAACAAGTTGTGACTTTTTTACTGATAAAAGATTTATTTTCCTCTGATAAGATTTTAATCTTTTTGGACTTGACTAGACAGGGATATTATATTATAGAATTTTATAACCTAAGCCACGTTGAGAAACAAACAAGAGGTTTGGTTAGATTTACATAGCTTTACCCTGTCGTTAATACTTAATTTCCGAGAGTGCAAAGTTTTGTTTCCAAAAGTTGTTGTTTTTAGACAGAACAAAGAGACATTTTACTATGAAATTACAGGGTAGTTGTGTTGGATTTGAAATATATTTAAAACTTGTTTTACAGTGTAAGATTCATGAGAACAAAGTATGAAATAAGTGTAGTTTAGAACTGAAACTGGACTCAAAACGAAATAGTGATGACACAAGTCATCTAAAATAGAGTATACAACTTTTTACTTACTATTTCTAATGCGAATAAAAAATTGAACAATTCCTTATCTCTTTGGACTTGATTTACACGCCCACAGTTCGCTATATTTTTATAACATGTGTTTATTACTTTGGTCTTGCTATACTCGACCTCAGAATTAATAGGTAACCTAATATCTTAGGTATTAGGTTCAAGCTTGGAAAGGAATTAGAGTGGAAATCTCTTTAATCAAATAATACGGGAAATAATTAAATGGTTACAAAAAAATTTAGCAGCCAGTTGTTATAAGTTTAGAATCGTTATAAAGATTACAAGCAATTTTTTATAACTATATCCTAAATCTAAAGTGAGGTAAAAATGAAGGGTCCGCGGTGGGGACAGTGTTCCGACTCCCACCATTTTTCCTAAGGGTGCGAAGGACCATTTTTAATCAACAGTAGTTTAGTCTAACAACTACTCCGTCAGTTAGCGCCACCAATACTTACAAACCGACATCCGTTCTTTTTATATATATATATATATATATATATATATATATATATATATATATATATATATATATATATATATAATATATATATATATAAAAATATACATATATTCACTGATCTGAGAAGTCACAAATTGAAACTTTTAAAGGTGTCGTAAGGGTAGTCAGGATATTCAAATAATACTTATTCATCTCCAAGAGGGAGAAAAAGTGTACTTTTCTCTCATTTGTAGTGGGAGAAAAGTGACACATAAATTTTAAATAATAAAAGAAAAGAAGTCTCTCCATAAAACAAAACTTTATTGGAAAAGCGCTTCCAACCTAACTAGAGGCCATCATCAGTTCAAAACCGTTGAGATGATAAAGAAGTAGAGAAGTAAGTCTATGTTTTCTCACTAGGTATTAGAGTCTGATTCTAAAAAAGCGTGACCAAAAGAAACTTAATTGGACAGCTCTCGAAAGTGCAGCTTTTGAAACGTGTAACGGCGAGATCGATAATCAACGTTATTAGCCCATCCAAAGCCAGGGGCTCAGTTTTTATTAGCAGTAGATGTTTCAAACGTAGCAATAGGTGCAAAAAATGGGCCAAATATCCCGACCCTAAGGGGTTTTTAAAAATAAAAAAAATAAGTGTTTATTCTTGCGTTTAAGTTAAATATTTAATACGTTAAACGCTTCATGCAAAACATGTTATATTGCAATATTTTTTTTAACAAAAATTATAATGAAAAGTAGAGCACAGGGTATCCGAGAGGATTACACCAGTTAGGTTTGAATTAGATTTCTTACTTTTCTGGTCTCTTATTAATTTACATTCTAAAATTTTTTAGACTGTCTAATTATACGACACGACACAAGCAATGTAGTATATACTGGCGTTATTGCTTTAGTTAAATTAATTATAATAAAAATATATTGACTACATTCTTTCTTAGTATTTAAATTAAAATAAGATTGTAATTTATTTTTATTGGTTTTATCGCGTTCCTTTATTTGCACAAGCTGTTCAATAAGATAAGATAGGCATAGTCTTTGCAAGGGGGGATTCATATTATTTCGTCGACAATTAGTTGGTCAATACATCCACAAAATTAATTTTTACCGTCGACAAATCGTTCCATCGACAAATTATTTGTCGACGGAATGAATCTAACCCTCTCTAAGTTTATTAAAGACCACTTAAGACTAAAAGGTTATCTAATAATGATTGCAAGGAGATAAATAAAGAATAGATGAGAATCCTTTTGTATTCCATATAATGAATGTAATGTTTAAACATACGAGAACAAAGTAATGTACAAAATAACTATTAGGGTTATGGAATATAAAATTCTTTCATAACAACTTTTGTCATAGAGATATATACTAGAGGAGGCATAGCCTATCTCATTACATTGAGAGGCCAGAAACATCTTTTAGGGGCTCTCAGGGGCTCTTTGTAACCTCAATGAAACCTTCTTAAAGAGTAAGTTAAGGTTATAATAAATCAATTGATTTCGGAAACGTATATTGTTTTTGTTTTGATTTGTAATGTTATCGTTCTACTATATAAGTTATTGCAATTTGGTACTGGTTACTATATAATATTTATAAGCGAAGGTGTTCAGGTTACTTTTTCGATGTTTCAAAATTTAACTTATAATGCCCTCCAGTAATAGTATCTCTACCAATAAGTAATAATCTATGTACCAATATCTTCATAGTTATAGCCCCTAAAAGATTACAGAAGGTATTGACTGCATTTGATTCCAGCTGCGTGATTCTTTCGTTTATTGAATGATCAAATATCGTGAATGAAATTTATGAATAGAAAATTATTAGGAATATTTCCGAGAAAAATGTTGTCTTAAAGAATGAAAACCAGTGTGAAATATATTTAATTAAAAAAGACATCTGCGTATTCTAACGGGAAAAGTTAAAACTAAAATCCATCAATAGAATTTAAACTAGAGATTGAGTTTTATTTTCAACCACTAGGCTACAGCTCTAGTATAAAGCGTCAAGGTTTTCCTACCTTACTAACAAAACTACTGCAGCAGTTTCATCTTTCATGCTTGCCCGATAGAATGGGACACTATGAGGCTACCATTCCCAAATGGATTAATAAAACGATATCATTATTGCGGGTTAATGACGTCATAAAAACAATATTTTCCTAATAGTATAACTGCAGCGGTAGACTGATATTTGTAAAAAAAATCCAACTCTAGCAAAAATACACTGGGTGTTACGATGATAACAGACACACACATACACATTACAACTTTGCAAAAACCACTCAGGAGGCCTTAAAAACGCCTAAAACGGATAATTCCGATGACATCCCGGTTTGGATTCTCTTGCAAACACAATACTTTTCCTATATACGTACGGTATAAATGACAAAAAGTAAAAATAGCACACAAAAAGGTTAGATTTCATAACTGTATTTATTCCAAAAAAAATCTTGTTTTCTTCGATTTGTTCTATTTTCTTCATCGACAAGCATTTTCTTTTTTAACAATTTAATGCTTAAATACTATACTCGTAAATTATATTGAAAAACGCCTCTTAAAGAATGGACCCTATGCTAATACATGGGGAATGTTTTTTGATAAATTACTTATTATCAGTAAGTTACAAAATCAGCTACATGCGGTTACGGCTAGGTTACCCTTATCCATTCATTAATCGTCTATTTAATCTAGGACCAGTCAAAGATCATGCAGCAGCTTGTATAGATATTAAAGTTTTTTTATACGACACCTATGCTTGTATGTTAAAAACACTTCGCTTAGATTATAACGATGTTAAAAACATGAAATCGAAAATATACTTTACGAAATGGAAATTGATAATAGCTCAGAGGAAAAAATATTGTCCGTCTGAAATTCACGGATTATATCGGTCATTAGTAGGATTACTGACTATAATCAGTAATCCTAGTTATAATCAGTTATCCTAGTTTTAATCCTAGAAGGATTAAAACGGGTCTTTCCTGTTTGAGATTGAACGAAGCGAGTCCGAAGAATTACCACATTTTAAAGCATGTATTTTAAATATAGCTGAAGATGAGCTTTTGGTGAATTCTATAAAGTAAATATGAGCGATTGGCGAATCTCATTAAGTAAGGATGAGCGATTGGCGAATTCTATAACGTAAATATGAGCGATTGGCGAATCCCATTATGTAAGGATGAGCGATTGGCAAATCCCATTAAGTAAGGATGAGCGATTGGAGAATCCCATTAAGTAAAGATGAGCGATTGGCAAATCCCATTAAGTAAGGATGAGCGAATGGAGAATCCCATTAAGTAAGGATGAGCGATTGGCGAATCCCATTAAGTAAGGATGAGGAATGAGAACCCATAAGTAAGGATCGAGAATCCCATTAAGTAAGGATGCGAATGGAATCCCATTAAGTAAGGATGAGCGATTGGCGCCATTAAGTAAGATGAATGGAGAATCCCATTAAGTAAGGATGAGCGATTGGCGAATCCCATTAAGTAAAGATGAGCGATTGGAGAATCCCATTAAGTAAGAATGAGCGATTAGCGATCCAATAATGTGAGGAAAAATTGCGAGGTTCTCAATACACGATTTATTGAGCAGTACAGCATTAAAGAAATAATTCGATAACATTAATTACATTTTACGTAAATTTATGATAATTCCGTTTCATGAAATTATCATATTCTCAAATCTCTAACTTGATGCTCTTCGTAAGTCACTACCCTGTTTAACACCAAAATCTAATATTATTTAAGCAAAGCGAATCGTAGTTATTTGATTATACATAATGTTGTTTTTGACCAGAAATTTTCGTCACCTCTAATCTCTGTATTTTATTCCTTCCCTATAATTTAATTTCCTTTTCATTTTTTCTTACAATATTTTTCTTTTCATCTTTTATTTTACACAAGTTTCTGTAATTTAATATTAAAGAATTTATTTTTGAAGTATGTTGGATTATTGTAATTCAAAGTAACGTAGATTATTAATGTTATTACTACTTTAATTTTCCCATTTACCTTCAACAGAAAATTTATGAGAAAAGTATTGTGTTCATATTGTATATCTCAGAAGAATAAAGCATTTTGATCTTACATTTTCCATAAAAAATATTTTTTTAAGGTTCTATTAATTCTGATTAACATACGAATTAGGGCACAAAGTAGCCTTTCTTCGATGGGATCCAGTTCAGGATTTTTGGCGACTTCAGTACTAGTTAATAGTACAAAAAAGCAAGGATAATTAAATAAAAATTTCCTAGTTTAATTTAATAGTTGATAGTACTTAAAATACTACGCGTGCATTAAAATACAATTTTAAGTATTCTGATGACGAAAACAGTAGGGATTCAGTAGACGCCATCGCTTACCTCCACAATGTAGCATATATTTCGTTTATCTTTTATCATACTTTCTGATTCCAGCCAGTAAGTAGATCACTATTTATTTGTATTAAATAGATATTAAATACTAACTTTTTATAAGTAATGTGTTTAATTTATAAAATATATGATAATTTTTGTGATTTTGAATAATGAAGTTATTTTATTATGTTGAGTATTAACAAATAAATAATACGTTATACGATAGAGAAAAAGGAAATTGAACACTTAATTGGTATTAGTAACAAGTATCATTTCAATAAGTGCGGCTATATCACTCCACCCTTATACTTCTTCCTTCGTCCCTTTTGATTAAGTAATACATTTTTAGCCAGATTTTCAGCCTGTGAAGTTAAATTAATTATAGCTGAAAGGTCAATCAACGAGTCCCTCAAATCCCGGAGAGTTAATAGATTTAAAAAGAGATTGCTCTTTTAATTTACGGAGAGGTTCAGCGACCCTAAACCAATATGTGGTAAAGTAATTTCATTTTTTTTTTATTTGAATGTTTATCACAACTACAATAGTTGGATCTATTGATACAGATGAAACGAATTATGGACTGTATGTCATTAAGAAAGAAACAGTTCATTTACAGCAATCTCTGGTTTAGTGAGGGTACAGAGGTACCTGGTTGCTTGCAGTTTATAGGAAACCAATAAAGCTATCAATCTAGATGTACAAACAGTAAACAACTGTTAGCATAATGGCCTCATCTTGTAAAAGATTACTAAGCAACTGACGTTTAAGGCGGCGAGGAGGGTAAACTGGAATGATTCTGTGGATTAGTTTTAGATAAGAGGGTTAGTATGAGGGTAGTATGATCAACTGGAGAGTATTGGGAATTTTTATTTCATTATATATTAACACATCCAGGCCAGCAAAGCGAGCTCAAGGGCTGTCAGTGTATTACTATAGATTCCATTGAATTACTCGGGCGATCGAAGCGAGGTCTTTACCTCGCTTCGGCCCTTTGGCCGTTGTTAGATACTGTAAATAGGTGTGATCCAACAACGGCCAAAGGGTTGTTGTTGTGATTGCTGACATGTGAGCCAATGTCAGCCCGCCTGAAACTAAGACGAGCCGAGCGTGTGTACTATTAGCAAGTACTCGTTAAAAAAACCTAATGAAGGGATTTATTCATAATATTATATATATATATATATATATTATATATATATATATATATATATATATATATATATATATATATATATATATATATATTTCTTTAGAACGGAATAATATTTTTAAATCAAATTTAGGGAGAACACGAAGTTTCAAATGATTTAACCATAAGTCTGTGCCATTTTGGACTTACAAAAACCCAAATTATTAGACTATAGCAATCTGCTCTGATAGTCAAGCTGCTCTAAAAGGTTTAGCTTCCCCCAATATCAATTATTCTTTGGTACTAAAATGTTGGAGAGCTCTGGAGAAGCTATTTGAACACTTAAAGGTTAATGTGATATAGATCCCTGGACACTCTCGCAGACCCGGAAACGAAAAGCTTGATGAAGTGGGTAGAAGGGACATCTATAGGTTTTAGCGGGGCAGAGCCAGCAATTGATTAGAAAAAAGCAGGCCAAGTCTTTATATAAAAAGTTATTTAAAAAAGTCTCTGTATAAATTGGATTTGTAATGAAAACAACATCGGATGTAGACAGTAAAAGATGATACTTCCAACATTAGACAGAAGGAAATCTAAATAGAAATTTAGCCCTAATGAAGGTAACTAAGAGGCCCACATTTTCAATATGTGAAGATATTAACGAAGAAACAGACTAACATTGTTTGGGAATATGTGAAACATTCGGAAGGCCCAGGTTTCAAATATATGGAACTAGACTACTGCACGAAGACGAAATGGAGTCGTTAAGATAGCAGGGCATTCTTACTTTCGTAAGAAGAAGCTTTGACGAAGGTAAAGCTAGGTGGAAAGTATGGTGATAGGTGGTTGAAAAAGACCCAAAGGTGTGGTCTACCCACCAAACTTGATATTCCCACTTCATAACTGTTTTTTGATGCACTGAAACGAATAAAACTGGCCCGAAGACGATGCGACCACTTTAAGTGATCACAAAGTCAAAACAAACCATGGTAAATAACAGGAAATTTAAAAATATGGTCAGTAAACAACAAATTTTGATTTAGTCGTCGTTATTTATGCTTCCTGGGACACTGAATCGAAAACCGATCCAGAGTCGATATGACCACTCGAAATACTTAAAGAAAGGGTTCACTGGTTCGAATCTTGATAGCGGCTATAATTTTTCATCACCATATTTATATTATACTAGCAGTGATGCCCGAGCTTCGCTCGGCAAATATTTTATCTATCTAACAACAACAAATTAATTAATTATTTCTATGAGAACTACAAAAAATAGACGTTGTTAACAACTGTAACAGCAAGATAATTCTTTGTTTAAGATGTTTTTGTCTATCTGGCGATTCTTAAGCCGTACTTTTTAATTGTTTGGTAAGTTCCTCGTTTCGATAAGTTGACGATCAAAAATAGATATTCTTAAATCGTTTTTTTGACTTTTAATAAGAAAACAATGTAGGCCAACAATATTCTCAACAAAATAGGCCATGAGTTGATCAATTCAAAAGAAATATTTTGTTTAAAGGAGTACAAAATGAGTCACATTTTTTAGGCTTGACTCTTGGACTAGCAGCATTACCACTTGTCACACAATTATTTTCCTGGATACTTAAAAAGAAATGGTCGCATGCATTTCACGGATTATACAGTACTATGGTAACTTATTATTTAAATGCTGGTACACATATTTTGCTTTTTAGTACTAATAAATGTAATATATATATATATATATATATAATATATATATATATATATATATATATATATCTATATATATATATATATTTATACATATATATATATTATATATAATAAATATATATATATATTTATACATATATATATATATATAAATATATATATTAATATATAATATAATATATATATATATTAATTAATATATATATATATATTATATATATAATACAGGTGGTCCAGCTAAGAAGGAAAGACCTTTTTCTCGGACAACTATAACCGCAAGAAGGATGCGTTTCGGCGTTGGATCAATGTAATAGTGAGGCAGACGAAAAAAATCCGTTTTCGGGCAGCGCTTCGCGCCTGTCATAGAAGATGTTAATGCTAACTTTTTTAATTTTATAGTTAGGTATAGGGAACATTTTTTTTGTTCTTTAAAGACTGAAAAATAAGGAAGATTAGTGAAACCCGCATCAAAATCGGACAATTTTTAACCGAGCTATGATGAAAAAACTTTTTTTTTTTAATTTAGCTCACTTCGCGGCAATTTTGGATGATGTTGCATTAAATAAAATTTATTATATGGACATATTTTTAAACTAGAAACATTGCTTTATAAAAGAATATCAAAAGTTTTAATTCTAACCTCAGTTTTAGGTGTAAAATAGTCCGTTAAACATAACAAAAGCAAAAAAAATATGGTTTTTTCTAAGATACCATGAAAATTAAGATAGGGAGCTATAGTTTTTATGGTTTGTACAGTTAGCTAACATAAAAAGCAACAAAATGAGTCCAATTTTAAACAAATTCGCTTCACAATTTAAAAGTTTTACTAATAAATCTCTTAAAATTGCCAAAAATGGTAATATTTTTTATAGTTTTACCACCCTATTGTTTGATATTTAATGGAACTGCAACGTCATCATACCTTGTGATCTTATTTCAGCTTGTATAAGGATTCCAGAACGCCTAAAAACACTTATTTTTGTTCATTGGTTTTGGCGAAATTACGATTATGGTGATTTTCGTCAATTGTAGAATGCAGATTAGCAGGTACCTTGCAAAAACCAAGTAAATCCTTCATAAACGTTAATAAAAATGATTTTTGATGATGACTACTTCGTTTCTAGGGGTGAAGGACCAATAAATAGCAAATTACACCAACTAGACTGGTAAAGTGATATTTTACTGCTGCGGAAATTTGTTTAATAACGACAATGAAACCAGCCAATTTTATTTCCGGAGCAATAAATTATCATTATTTATATATTTACGTTTAGTTGCGCATTTATTAAAAAGAGTCGATTTTTTGTATGAAATAATTAATTTAACTTAGTTTAAAGAAATTAAAACACAAGATTGATAACATAATCATTCATACTTTTACCAAATTAAGGTAAAATAATATGGGACTACGCTCAATTAGGTGGCCATCAGGGTCACCAGAACTTGGCCCCACGCGATTTTAAATAGCAAATTACACAACTAAACTGTAAAGTGATATTTCATTGCTGCGGAAATTTGGTAAAAAATTTGAATAAATTAAATATGGGTGAACTGAACAGTACTCTACAAATAATAAGACATATAGAACAATTGAGTGACAAAGAAAGTATAATATTTTTTGAAAAAATCATAAAATAAAATATTATTTTTGATTTTGCTCAAACTGCACCCCTCTGCATAAAAACAGGTAAATCACTTTATCTTGCGTCGCTTTATACAGGACTCTATAGGGAATACTTTGCTCAATGCTCAATTTGTGTAGTCTTCCACACTTTTAACAGTTCCTACCTTTTTATATACGTTGTCCTTTAAATAGCCCCACCGGAAAAATCGTGTGGAGTCAAGTCCGGTGACCTTGATGGCCACCTAATTGAGCCGTAGATCCCCATCCACCTAGGCCGAGGTCCCGTTCCTGTCGTTATTAAACAAATTCCGCAGCAGTAAAATATCACTTTACAGTCTAGTTGTGTAATTTGCTATTACTTGGTCCTTCCACCCCTAAGAAACGAAGTAGGTATCATCCAAATCAATTTTTTTTATTAACGTTTATGGAAGGATTTTACTTGGTTAGGTACCTCTTAATCTGCCATCTACGATTGACGAAAATCCACCAATAATCGTAATTTCTCCAAAACCAATGAACAAAAATAAGTGTTTTTAGCGTTCTTGGAATCTTATAACAAGCTGAAATAAAGATCACCAAGGTAAGATGACGTTGGCAGTTCCATTAAATATCAACAATAGGTGGTAACCTATAAAAATCTCCATTTTGGCAATTTAAGAGATTTATTACCGTTAATAACTTTTGAATTGTGAAGCGAATTTGTTAAAATTTGGACTCATTTTGTTGCTTTTTATGTTAGCTAACTGTACAAACGCATAAAAACCTATAGCTCCCTATCTTATTTTCAATGGTATCTTAGAAAAACGCAATTTTTTTTTTGCTTTTGTTATGTTAACGACTATTTTACAACCTAAAACTGAGGTATAGGAAATTAAAACTTTTTGATATTCTTTTATTAAAGCAATGTTTCTAGTTTTAAAAATAGTCCATATAATAAATTTTATTAAATGCAACATCATCCAAAATTGCGCCGAAGTGAGCTAATTTAAAAAAAAAGGTTTTTTTTTTTTCATCTAGCTCGTTAAAAATTGTCCGATTTTGATGCGTCTTCACTAATCTTCCTTAATTTTTTCATTCTTTAAATGAACACAAAAAGTTCCGCTATACCTAACTATAAAATTAAAAAGTTAGCATTAAACACTCTATGACAGGCGCGAAGCGCGCCCGAAAACGGATTTTTTCTCGTCTGCTGCACTATTACATTGAATCCAACGCCGAAAACCCTCTTCTAGCTGTTATAAGTTTCCGAGAAAAAGGTCTTGTACTTCTTAGCTGGAACCACCTGGTATTATAATATAATATATATATATATAATTATATATACTATATATATATATAATATATACATTTATTTAATTATTAAATATATATTACGTTAAATATAGACAAGATTAAATTGTATACATTGTTTGTTTTATTTATTATATTAAATATAATAATATATTTTTATATTAAATAAATAACATAAATTGTTCTGGTAAAGTATATAATCAATACAATACACATAGTTTTTAAAACACAAACTATGTTTTGCACATAATGTATAAAAATTTTTTATAACGTCATTAATACAACATTTAATTTTTATTATAATATTATATAAGTAACATTTGAAATAGTCCCGCGACATCAGGGTACATGTTCATTTAACCGGATTGTACAAACCAGAGACTATAATACTTAAACAGTAAGACTGTCGACTCCCCATGGTGGGAATAATTTGGATTCCGATGACGCTTAGCGCCGCGGCAAGACCTACTTTTCAACTAAGTAGGCGTGGTTTTTAATTTCTCGCTTTTGACTACGTTCTATTTGAAATTAACTTTTATAGTCATATATATGTCCACGAGCCAGAACGCAAAAAACGTGACCGTCGTAGCCCCAAAGGTTAACCACTAGATTGACTTATTCTGGCTCCTCTGATAATCGAATCAGTGGTCTGCCGTTTCAGATAATGGTGGAAAAAGGAAAACCAGGGGGGAATTTAAGCCCCGGGGCCCTCTTTAACAAATCCCTGACATGAACTCAAATTCTGTTTTAGCCCAATAACGGGTGTTCCTATTGATTTTCTCCAAAAATTTAAAAGGGTTGTTTTTTAAAGTTTTATTAAATATGTGTTAAAGTTTATTAAAAAGTGATAAAATCCATTTTTAACCATCAAAATCGGTCCAAGTAAAAACCGGAGATACAAATGAATGAAAGATTACCGCAAAAAAGTGTATTTTTCTAACAATTCAGTTTTTTACGCTATCTTTGAGGCATTATATGTCGGTCATTAAGTCATCACATAATTAGAGCTGTGCTGACTTTTTCTCTAGAACAACCCAATATTACCTGCAGTTCAACAAAATATGCATGATTTTAAGTTGCCTAATTCTAAACATGTAATATGGAAAACAATGACATTTTAAGGTTTTTATGCGTTTTTGACAAAAATGGTATGCTTTTTAGATTTTTTTCGGTAATCTTCAACATTTGTATCTCCGGTTTTACTGGACCGATTTTGATGGTTAAAAGATGGATTTATCAGTTTTAACCGGTTTCGTGTTATCAGTGGTAATTAATTGTGTTTTACGGTCCAGTGCTCCTTCCTATGTATAGTTTATTCTAAGCACAGGTCACACAGTTATTACTGAAAGACCTAACTGACCGTTAATGTCGTAATTTGAACTTCCGAGATAAATATTTCGGACAAGCCTAACTATTACTTTTATTGTTCACTGTTTCAAATTATTTGTATATATTTCTATTTTTATATATGTATTTTGCTATATTATGATATTTAATATTATAAGTTTATTGTTAAAAAATATATGTTATTTAATTTATTATTTTTTATAGCTTTTTTCACACATTTATTGCGGGTTTAGGTTATGTAAACATTTCGGGGGGGGCTGAAGCCCCCTCAGCCCCCCCCTGGCTTCACGCCACTGAGGAGGATAAATATTCTCAATGTTTTGCCCCATGGTGACATTGCAAAAATTAAAATATGTTCTAGGGTATTACGTTTTACCTGACAGATGAAATTGGTAAGAACAACTTAACATGTTGTAATGCTTATAACAGTAAATTCAGAGGAAATCTTGGTTTCAGAGATTTAGTGAAAACACAATATTTTTCTTAGATGTCTAAGGTAAGATAACTAAGGAAAAGTAAAAGTTGTAGTCAACTAGAGACAAATGTTTCTCATCTTTTTTTTGTAGAACAAAAAATTATGACATACCTAAGGTATGAATAAGGAAATGTAAAATTATTACATACCTAAGGTATGAATAAGGAAAAGTAAAATTATTACATACCTAAGGTATGAATACGGAAATGTAAAAATTATTCCATACCTTAAGGTATGAAAGGAAAGTAAATATACATACCTAAAGGTACATGAATACGGAAAAGTAAACATTATTACAAACCTAAGGTATGAATAAAGGAAAAGTAAAATTATCCATCCTAAAGGTTGGAAAAGTAAAATTATTACATACCTAAGGTATGACTAAGGAAAAGTAAAATTATGACATACCTAAGGTATGTCTAAGGAAAAGTAAATTTATTACATACCTAAGGTATGAATAAGGAAAAGTCAATTAAAACAGAATTAAGATAAATTAAAATACTCAATTTATAGGAATAATTATACGAAAACTAAGTTTAAAATTAGATTAAAACAATTTAAACAAAAACATTGACACAAAGAGTAATATAATGTTTAAACAAATTAAACACAAGATAAGAGATTAAACTCACTTAAATTTATTTACCTTTAATTTTTGATACTTCAAAGAGCTCTAAAGGCCAAACATTTTCATTCAAAATTTACTTTGAGTAAGACATTTGATTTAAGATAAAAAATTTCATTTTCGGACTCTTATTCTGAGTGGAACTATTGTTAATTTAATTACTCAGGATTTCTTTCCTGCTTTGGTTTCAACCCTGGTATTAACTTAAAGCCAAAATTTCACTTCACTCTCTTTAGATTAGTGTTGCTCTTAAAATAAATTAAATTTTAGGACTTTATTCAATAAAATAACATCCTTTTTTTCCTTAATTTTTATAAGTACTATTTCTTTTTTTTATAAAACAATTTTATACTTATAATAGCTTTTTGTATAAAAATTAATCTTTAAAATTGCTATTGTTTTAATTAAGTTTAAAACCTATGTTCTTTATATTAATTAAAATGTAATTTATTATATTATAAAATATAACATGTTACAAGGATATAATTATAAAATATTTATGTTTAATGTAATAAGCATTAATATAGGAATAGCAACATGGCTAAGAATGATCCATCCAACAATTTATGATTAGTGGATTATAAAGAATAGGATAAGTTGTTTAATAAAATAAATAATTTATAATCAGTGAAAAGATGAGAAGAAGTACAAAGACAGACTTTGCTCATATTTTCTTTGAAGGGGGGGGGGCTAAGGTCCTATAAAATAAAATGTTAAATTTTAGGTTAAAAAGGGATAGGTATGAACCAATCAAATGAACAATACCCTACAAAACATCAAAATATATTTTTTAGATCAGAGTTATTTTTAATAAAAATAAATAATAAAATCAGGTACTGGGTACCTTGAAACTATTCCCGGCCGTTCCAGATTCGCTACACTCATCCTCACCAGTTCAGACTTGCTTCGATCGTTCTCAGACAGTAAAAACATCTATTTTATTCCCAATGGTCACCAATTCAGGTACTGACTCTACTCAATGCTGCTTTACATTAGTATTGCATCAAAAACCATACATATATTAGCCGTATTGAAATAAAACTTTTTATACTTGTGTATTTTACAGCATTGTATAATCTGTAATGTGGAATCATTAAGTATATAGTGAAGTTTATTTTCTTGCATTGACCATTAGTAAGAAGCATCCAATAGCACCCCAATAGCACCATGCCACATGCCTTATTTTAAAATTTCAAATTGGACTCTATAATTTTTTAAGTTTAAGACCAAAATAATTACTTTTTTTAACTAAAGCACGACACAGGCTAAATCAGTTGACAGTGCGGGAAAATAGTTTTGAGGAACCAATAAGGTTGGCCTGATTTGAAATTGAGGGCGTAAATTAACATCTAGGAATAACCTCATTGGCCCCCTCACATTATTTTCCCACGCTGTCAACTGATTTTATAAGTGTGTTACTATAATGGTTGGCCCTCTAAAAAGGGACACTATAAATGGCCACCATAAATGACTTTCTATACTTAAACATTTCTCCACCACTACTAGTTCGCAACCTTTGAAGATTCAAAAATGTAAAAGAGTGTAGGAAATAATGGCAAACTATTACAGTCTATCGACTACTTTAAAAATCTTGACAGGTCAGTTTAGGCACTGCTGCTTCTAAAGAAAAAAATCCCTGCAAGAAGGGAGCTGGGAAAAATTATTTAAACAAATCAGCTTATTTTACCCGTATTTTTTGGCAATGTTTTTATACATTTAATT